>OU342740.1:152335713-153535713 GCA_910589775.1 Avena eriantha | reverse complement strand
AAATTAGAAATGAACTCCCACTAAAAAACGACATCCCTCATGTCTTTTTGGTGATTACATGAACCAAATCCACTACACCAAGTCCGATCATCACGTGAGTTGATGTAGCTTCAAAGGCGAGCATCTATATGGCCATCATATCAACTATATGACTCATGCTTAACCTTTCGGTCCGTGTTACGAGGCCATGTCTGTACATGCTAGGCTCGCCAAGTAAGAACCTTAGTACTCACATGTGTAAAACTGTCTTACACCGGTCTGTATGAAAGCGTAGAGTCGAGTACACCCGATCATCACATGATGTCTCGAAACACGATCCATAAAACGGTGCATACTTAAGGAAGAACACATTTTTATCTTGATATCTAGATGAGGGATCATCTTACAATGCTACAGAAAGCGCCAAACTAGCAGTATAAGATGCTAACATCTAATGTGTAAAGTGAGATGATATGGTCCATGCATTTGATCTCTATCACTTGCATCGTGGTATGATCTCTATCATTCCTTTGTGTGTAAGGCCAAGGTCTATGGAACTTACACATTGAGTGTGTTGTAAGAGTATCTATCATACATCTACTTACAACAATACCATATCAAGACACTAGCCCAGCAACGATCTAAACTAGACGCCTCTAATTTATCAATTGCAAGTTTTACGTGGCTTAGGGCTTTTGGAGATAGAACCGTTCTAACCTACGAACATGAACCACAACGAGGATAACCAAGTTATTAGCAACTCGTTGTAAATCAGATATTGACTATAGTAGGAGAGACAGACACCCGCCATCCACTTATGCAAAACAAGTTGCATGTCAATCGTGGAACTGGTCTCATGTAGGATGACATGTAAGGTTGGTCCGGGCCGCTTCATCCCACTATGCCACCAATATCCAAAATACATAGAAGATGCAATAACATGATCATCACCGCCCACATATAAACATATGTGTACTACCCGTGCAAAGCACCTATGCATAGATCAGGCTCTGATACCTTGTTGGGTCCGCAGCATAGAAAACAAAAAATTTCCTACGGTGTGAACTACACGCCAAGATCTATCTAGTAGGTACAAAGCAATGTGTGGACACACATCCAACGAGAACTTACCCTCGAAGACAACGAGTTTTGTTAACGAGTAGGAACTCGTGGTTGATGTAGTCGTACACTTGCCGATCTCAAGATTGTGAGGAAGTCCGAGCAGGTCTGGCTCTAGCACGTCCTTCAGATCCAGCTCCAGTACCACCAAGTCCAGCACCGCAAAGCAGTGGTGCATCCGTGATCGCACACACGTCTGGTACCCCGACAACCTCCGTCCCTCGCTCCAGCAAAGCAGCGGAAGGAGCAACTCCTTTCCAGATAAAGCCACCGGGAACATGTATCTCGCTAATCCGAGACCATGGGGAAATAATACTAGAGGGGGAGAGAGATCCTTCACAAGGAGGTGTGAGTGAGAAGTGAGGAGAGGGTGGCCTTTTATAGGAGGAGGGGGTGCCCCTCCTTCATGGCCGGCGCATGGAGGAGGTGCATCTTCACCTCCTCCATTCATGTGGTGGTAACCCCTCCACATTAAAATGCCTCTTCACATTCCCTTTTAAAGTCTCCACTTTAAATGCATTAAATTTCTCCAAATTTAATGCTCTCTCATTTAATAAAACTCTTTTATTATTTTTATTCAGAATTTTGTTAATTACTTTAATTAAAAAACATTCACAGAAAACCCCCTGCACATTTCAATATTACATGCAGAACCAATTTCAGCAATTTCACCCGAAACAGTTTCGGTGTCTATTGAAATAATTCCAGCGCTTTCTTAAATCTTTAGCTAAAACATATTTGCTCCAAATGGTTTCTGTATCCCTTAAGTGTGTCACCCTATGGTTCGCGAATAATGCAGACATGATCGAGACCCCTCTCCGATCAATAATCAGCAGCGGGACCTAGAGATCCGTACTGACTCCTACACATTCAACAATGACTTCTGTGATCTTGAGAACCTTTAACGCTTGTAACTAAATCCCTTTGTATCGTGATATATTACATGTCCGAGATTCGATCATCGGTATCTCCATACCTAGTTTGATCTCGTTACCGATATGCACTCTTTTCTCGTTCCCGTGATATAACATTCTAGTGATCACATCACTTGCTTGTAAGCTATTTCAATGTGATATCACTGAGAGGGCCCAGAGTATATCTATCCGTCATCGGGATTGAAAAATTCCAGTCTTGATCCATGAGCCTCAACATAACACCTTCGTAGCACTAAACCCATCTTTATAGTCACCCTGTTATGGTGTGACGTTTGATGTTATCAAGATACTCTTCCGGTCTTAGCAATTAACATGATCTCATGGTCTAAGGATAAAGATTACTTCGTATGATGTTATAGCAATATAAACATAATGACTTTGATCGTAATGCTATACTTTGGATGAATGTTCATCACATCATTCCACCAATGTTGTGACCTCGTTATTAACAACATCCAATGTCCATGATCAGGAAACCTTGATCATCTTGTTAATCAACGAGGTAGTCTATAAGAGAGGCATAACTAGGAACCCTTTTTGTTTATTAAACACACATGTATAGATGTTTCCGATCAGTACAATTATAGCATGTAAAATAAACATTTATCATAAACATGGAATAAGATAATAACCAGTTTATTATTGCTTATCGGGCATATTACCTTCAATCAAGGCGAAGGTGATGTCTCCAATGAGCCAGCATCTCCTACCTCTTCCCCTGCATCGTAGAGCGCCAAAAAAAACAATGTGTTATTATGAAAAAATCGAATTGTAAATAAGTAGTGTAATATTTTTGCTAGTGCAAAGATTTGCAAGAATTGATTCTTTTGACTTCCTTTTAGCACTTCGGCTTCATTTTGTTGTGCGTGAAATTTTTACAAAAGCACTTTTGTTTTGTCTATACTTATCGCTTATCTGGCTTTCCGCCTTGTCCCTTTTGTGAGCAGGCAAACCTTCAACACGGAAACTATGCCGAGCAACGGAGATCAATTGCTAAACCATTTTAAACTTGGAAATAAAGACGGCTTCCCGTACCAACAATTCACTACTCGGAAAATGCCCGGATCTGGCAATTAGATAATGAATCCAAGTATAAACTAGAAAATTTAGATTTATACCCGAAGGTAGCATTCTTAGAGTCATAAATCTAACCAGAACAAACATGAGCATAAAGTACTTTCGAGTATTATGGGATTTTCGATTGTGACATGATCATTCGGAAATAAGATGGTAATATAAAACTCTTTAGAAAAATATCGAGGCAACCCATACTTTATTTCTTGTTGAACATATACACATATATGATTACAAAGAAAGAAATTTTAAGAACAAAAGGGACATAGTTGAGCAATATTCCACGATCTGTCTAATTCTTCTGTGTCTGTACTACCTCCAGCTCTCTTTCTCTTCTTAGTAGCAGGTCTTTCTTTGACTGGCCGCTTATCAGTTAGATAGTAAGAACAATTGTGCAATACTCGGCTAACTAAAAAGGGCCCTTCCCAAACTGGGGAAAGTTTGTGCTTTCTTTTTTGCACAAGCCGGAGAACCAAATCGCCCTTATTGTAAGACCGGTTTCTGACTCTGTGGCTATGATACTTCTGTAACTTCTGTTGATAGGTTGTTGATCTCATCTCAGCAACGACACGAACTTCTTCAATTTAATTGAGATCATTTTGTCGAGAAATTTTGGCATCATCTTCGATATACACAGTAACTCGGGGAGAAGTATGAATTAAATCACTGGGAGGAACTACTTCTATGCCATAGAACAAGAAGAAAGGTGTGTATCTGGTTGACCTCATCGGAGTTGTTCTTAAGCTCCATATCACAGATGGTAATACATCTACCCAAGCCCCCGCAACACGACGAAGTGGTGCTTCGAGTCTTGGTTTTAGGCCTTGTAGGATTAAACCATTTGCTCTTTCAACTTGTCCATTAGCTTGGGGATGTGCGACTGACGAAATGTCAAGCCAGATATTTTTTCGTCGCAGAATTCAGCATGTTATCCCATAGAAAAATTGCTCCCGTTCTTCGTGATAATACTATGCGGATAACCGTATCGGATTATAACATCCTCGAAAAATCTTCTGGTTGTTGCTCCATCACAACTTGTGACGGGTTTAGCCTCAATCCATTTTGTGAATTTATCCACCATCACTAAGAGGTGAGTAAATCCACTTGGAGCCCGTTTAAACGGTCCTACCATGTCAAGCCCCCAGACCACAAAATACCATGTTATAGGTATTGTTCGTAGATGATCAGCCGGAGCATGAGCTTGTTTGGTATACTTTTGGCAGCCTTTGCACGTATTAACTAGCCATTCGACATCTTCCTTGGTTGTAAGCCAGAAAAATCCGTGTGTGAAAGGTTTTTCCACTAAAATTTTAGCTACAGCATGATGGCCGCATTCGCCTTCATGGATTTCCCTTAGGATTTCCACTATTTCTTCCGGAGATACGCAATGCTGAAAGACCCCAGATACACTCTGCTTATAGATCTCACCACTTATTATTGTATAGGTTTTTGCTTGTCGGACGATCTGCCGGGTGAGAACCTCGTCTTCTTGTAATTTTCTGTCTACCAAGAAATTAAGGTAGGGTGAATCCAACTGGGAATTACAGCCAGGACTGCTACTAAAGGTGATTCGTATTTGGTCAGATATTTCTCATCAAGTCCTTTTATAGAGGGAACTTTGAGGTTCTCGAAAAAAGCGCCATCCGGTACCTTTTTCTGTGTAGAGCCTATTCGAGATAATGCATCTGCTTCCTCATTTTATGTTTGAGGGATGTGTTGAACCTCAAACCGTTCAAATGATTTATATAGTTCATCCACGACAACCCTATATGATGACATGTGTTTATTTGCATTACAGATATCCGACACTTGTTGAGTGACAAGATCCGAATCTCCATAACACATAAGTCGGCGGATGCCGATATCCTTAGCAATCCGGATTTCATGCAACAGTGCTTCATATTCGGCAATGTTGTCTGTTGTCGTGAAGTAGATCTACAACACATAGAATAGATTTTCTCCTTGGGGTGATTTAAGCACCACGCCAGCCCCCGAGACCCCAAGCGCCTTAGACCCGTCAAAATACAAGGTCCAGTATTCTGACTCTACGAGGGTCATATTTTCCGTTATCTCTGTCCTATCAGTGACAAAGTGAGCGAGGATTTTAGTTTTGATTGTTTTACGAGGTTTGTACTCAATGTCGAAAGATGAAATCTCTATTCCCCATTTTTTGACCCGTCCTGTGGTGTCGCTGTTGTTAATTATGTCTCTCATGGGAGTTGTGCTCACCACAATAACTTGGTGCTCCTGAAAGTAATTGCGTAACTTCCTAGATGCGAAGAACACACCATAAGCCATCTTTTTATAGTGCGGATACCGCTACTTTGATTCGGGTAGGACTTCACTGAGGTAGTAAGCCGGACACTGACGACCCTGTTTGTCGCAACAAGATAGAGAAACATTGGTTCATGAGGTTCCGATGCTGCAAGGATAGGAGCGGACGAGAATACTGCTTTCAGGTCTTGTAGTGCATCTTCAGCTTCATCGGTCCAAACGAAAGTTTTGGTCTTTTTCAGGAGCTTGTAGTGTGGTGCGGCTCTTTCACCAAGACAGCTTACAAATCGACTGACTGCAGCAATGCAACCCGTTAATCTCTGAACGTCCTTTAGGTAAGTTGTCCTGGAAATATTGAGTATAGCCTAAAATTTGTCTCGATTCACCTCTATGCCTCTTTGAGACACGATGAAGCTTAACAATTTTTCGGCTGCTATTCCGAAGAAGCACTTCTTCAGATTAAGCATTATATTGTATTTTCGTAGATTAGCGAACGTTTCCTCGAAGTCGAAAATTAAGGTTTCCTTCTTTTTGGATATCACCGCTATGTCGTCCACATATCCATGTACATTGCGTCTGGTTTGATCGTGGAGGCAACGCTACATAGTGCGTTGGTACGTAGCTCCTGTGTTTTTGAGACCAAAGGGCGTCGTAACAAAATAGAAGGTTCCGACGGGGGTTATGAATGAAGTTTTGACTTTTTCTATTTCCATCATCCGGATTTGGTGATAACCTGAATATGCATCGAGAAAACATAGGAGTTTCGAGCCTGCTATAGAATAGATAACTTCATCAATTCTAGGCAGAGTGAACGGATCTTTGGGACAAGCCTTGTTCAAGGTGGTATAATCAACACACATTCTTAAATCAGTGGTGTCCTTTTTAGGGATCACTACATGATTGGCCGACCACTCGGTGTGGATGACCTCTTCTATGAATCCGGCTAACTCGAGCCAAGCAATTTCCTTAGGTATTGCTTTTCTCTTTTCATCGCCAAAATTTTGTAAGGACTGTTTGACAGTTTTAGCGTTTGGGTGTACATTTACAGAGTGCTCAACAAGTTCCCTAGGTACTCCGGTCATGTCACATGGCTTCGATGCAAAGATGTCTTGATTTTCTTGGAGGAACTTGACGAGCGCGCTTTCCTATGCGCTATCTAAACCTACACCTATCTGGGTCACCTTGGAGGGGTCGTCATCCTCCAACAGATTCGTCTTCGTCTCTTCCGATGCCTTGAATTCTAGAGTCAGCTTTGTCACATCCGTCTTTGTTGCGGGCATCTCGGACGGGTCAATGGTCTTCTTGATCTCCTAGTACTCCTAGGTGTATAGTACAGCTTCAGCAAAGGTGGCATTTCTGTCCTCACACTCGTGCTTTCTTCGGGTGTCCCCTGATGCTGATCACGCCCTTGGGACATGGAATTTTCAACATACTATAAATGTAACACGGATGAGGCATGAAAGCCTAGTAAGTCGGCTGTCCGAATATAGCGTGGTATGCGCTCTAGAATGGGATTACTTCGAAGGAAAGTGCTTCCGCCCGGTAGTTCTTTGGAGTTCCAAAAAGTAACCTCCAAAGTGATTTCTCCCAGGGAATTTTCTTGTCTTCCTGGGATGACTCCGTGAAAGATCACAGAGCTGTCATTCAGCTAAGTTTCTGAGATCCTCATCTGACGCATCGTTGCGACGTAGAGGATGTTGATGTTGCTGCCTACGTACATGAGAGTCTTGGAGAATCCATAGCCGTCAATAAGTGGATTGATGACAAAGGCGTATTTTCCTCGCTTATGCAACTTAGGCAGATGATCAACACAGTCAAAGGTGATTGTCACATCCGAACAATCCAAGAATTGGGGGACAACCAGACAGTTGTGTTGAGTTCATGCAAAACTGCCTTTTTGACCTTAGCTGGTTGAGATCCAAGGAAAGTGACATAAGTGTCTTTCTTTGTTGGGAAGTTTTTCTTTCCATCCGACTTAGGATTTGAAGGCTTTGCTTCCTCCATGTCGGAATCATCCTTGGTCTCTTTAATTTTTTCGAATTTTTCTTTCCCTTTCTTCGCTTGGCCCTGTAGCCAGCAGATTCGTCTTTCTTGATGTCTTCATTGAAACATAACTCGGCATTTGTGTTGGACGAGCCCCCGTTGGCATCTAAGTGATGCACACATGGATTGTTGGCAATGTCGTCCCATGAGTAGGTTTTGGCAGGATTCTTGTCTCCTCTTGAGGTCCCACAACCGCGTCTGCGGCTGCCTCCGCGCCCTACTCGCCCTCCAGACCTAAAAGTAGAAGTGACAACCGCTGTTTCCACGTTGATTTTTTCTTCCGAGGTGTTCTTGCACTTCTAAGTTGGTTGCTTCAGCTGTTTTGCCGACTGTGGTACAGCCAAGACGTTCAGTAGTCCCTCTGTGTTTCATCGGTGTCTACATATTTGCTCGTCACCTCTATCATCGCTCCAAGATCAGTGACTTTGTCGCATTCAAACGGTGACGTAGTAAACCAATTGGGAGTCATGCAATGAAAGCTTCAATCACAGTTTGATCGTTTACTCCTTCACAGGAGTTCTTGGTGTCGATCCATCGTCTGAGATAATCTCGGCAAGTTTCTCCGGCTTTCTGGGTGCAACGCTGTAGGTATCCTACCGTACAGGGCCTCCGATATGTGCCTTCTAAACTCCAAAAGAACGCACTTTGCATGTCATACCAGTTGTGAATGGTGTTCTCCGGAAGTTCATTGAGCCAGGATCGTGCCATCTTCCTCAGCATAAGCGGGAGATATCGGGTCGTGACCAAGATATTTCCTCCTCTGGGGAAGCAACAAGCATTGAAAAAATCCTATAGCCAAGTATCTGGCGGGGCCACACCGTCGTAGGCTTGGATGTTTCTTGCGATAGCAAATCCTTCCTGGAAGTGTGTTTGTCGAATTCATGGTCCGAAGCATTTTGGACCCACATAAATATCATCGGTCTCGTAGCACCGCGCCTCTATGTTAGATTTGATCCGCTGTATCGCATCACTTGGTGACAGAGAATGCCGCCTTGGTTGTTAATTGCGGCTGCGGTGCCGTGGAGCTGGACTTATGCTTCCGCCACCACCTCCTCCACCCGGGATGATGGCTGCTTAGCGGAGAGGGTGGTGTAGGTGGATTGTTTCCGGCTGAGTGTTGGCGTCCATCCAGAGCGTCATTATTCCGGTTCCTAGGACGGTCTTTATTACGACGAGCCCTCTACCGGCTTGACTCGGCATGGTGTCTGTCATTCTTTCGTCTGTCGTTTCCGCCATTCTGATGAGGTTCGGCCGGACGACTTGTATGTCTAGGGTGTGGCATCCTTTGCTGGTCCTCCTCCCGATGTTGCTCTTTTTCCTCTTCCCTGTGATTGATCATCTCTCACCGAGGAAGGTGTCTTGGAACTAGTGCTACAACTGCGTCTCGCTCTGCGGTTGCAGCAACGTTACTCTAGTCACGTGCAGCTCTGTGACGTTGCCCTGAAGATTCGGTTATTGAATAGTTGTCTTCCCGACAGTCAAGACGGTGATTTTGTGCCGGGTCCCGTCGAGGCCTAATGTAATCCCAATCCGGATCCTTGCGACATTGGTCTGATTTGGAGACCAGTTTTCCACTTCCGGATTTTGCGGCCTTCTATTTCTCTAGACCCTTGGTAAGTAGCTTTACGCCCAACTGAACTTGATCTTGATTTGGGTTGTTTGCTAGGATATCTCTAGTTGTAGCACTATTTTCCACTGGTCTTCCATACACCAGATATCCCTTGTTATCCAGCCGATGTTCTTCTTTGGCGGTGTATCTCCCTCGAAGAGGGTCTTGTGGACTTCCAGATTTTTGTTAGCCCACACAGGGCTATTCCAGGTCTTCTGATGCTGCAGGGAGTTGAACTGCCCCGTAGATGCAATGCGCTTCTTCTCTTCCATAAGATTGTTAGTCTCATCTAAGAGTACTTAACGATGCGCTTCTAGGGCTTGGGCCCTATCTTCCAATTCTACAAGTGTAAATTCTGCAATAGTAGGGATTATCGTAGTTGACGCATCTTCGATGAGTTTACAGGCACCAGCGGTAACCACATATCCATCCACCAGAGTTTCCTTTGGCTCGTCTGGGATTAGAGCTCCATCCGAGTCTTCTTCATATTCTTCGGCAACTACTTCCTTATCAGGAGGGTCTTTTGCCGGAGTTTTCTTCTTGTTCCTCTTCTTTGCCTTCTTGGCAGCTACCGGTAGAAAATACGACTTTTGGTCCGTTTCCTAGAGTCAAGCTCTGATTAGTACTTTCGGACATCAAGATGTCAGGTTTATCTCCAAGATCCATGTCATCCTGTGCTTTAGGAGAGTTTTCTCTAGATCCTTCGTCCATGGCTTCTCCTTCCTCTGCAGCTTTGGAGTTATCCTCCTCTTCATATTCCGCGAAGAATTTCCAGAAATCCGTCGACATCATCGAATCATCTAAAGATGCCGGTAAGTCGGTGTTTGTTCTGATCCCCTCCAGCACCGAGTCTTCATTGTCTCCAGCATCGGTAGAGCTGGATTCAGATCCAACATATTTGACAAAGTGCGACGCGTGTATCCTGAGGTAGTTGTGGATTTCTTCATGGGATTCCTCAAAAGGTCTGATGGTCTTGAGAATTTCATCCATGCTAGCGTCATGTAGCATCATACGCCTCAACATGTACCTTGAGAAAGGTTGATCTGTTCCGGCGTTGGCAGAGTCGGAGCTAGAGTTGTTGTCTTTCTCCTCCTAGATTTTGACCTCGTTGGGAAGATCGATTGTGGATTCAACCTCCCTATGGAGATCCACTACATACTCGACGTTCATAGTAAGATCTGCTTCAGGCTCAGTTTTCTCCACTATCTCCACAATAGGTGCGGGCTGGGTGGGATTAGGGTTTTCCGGGATCCAGAACTCTATCGCCTCCACGGACAAAGTGGACCCAAAACCTTCTTGTGCCTCTATCACCACTGCTGGGTTGGGTCGAGCAGGTTCAACGAAACCGATGTAAACATTGATCTCACCAAAAGACATGATGGTGTAAGTAGTCACGACCTCCCTAGCCGGAATCCAGGTCTTCTCGAGTACGATGAGAGGGACATTGCTAGCGTAGAGGACGCGACCGACGACAATTGTCTCGCGGATTCGGATTCTTGTAGATTTTGCTCGGAACGCAAATCTGAAGCTCACTTGCCCCACGGTGGGCTCCAACTTGAGGGGGACCTCGATGCGTGCGGATGAGAGGGGTTTGAGATATATGGTGTTCCAGGATGGTGAGCAGACAAGTTACCTAGGTTCGAATCCGCCGGCTTTGGACGGATCCTACTTCTGCTAGCAATCTAGTAATACGACAGAGCCGGAATATGGGTTACAAGGGTTTCGCTTGTGCGAGTTGAGATTGTAGACTATTGTGGGGTGCCCTAAAGGATCGTCCCTAGGCCGGCTTATATAGATATCAGGCCTAGGGTTTACAGGGGATACCTATCCAGCTACGACTAAGAGTTGGTTACAGAGTACATCTTGAACTACAAGTAACACTATAGGCCTACGTTGGTAACTCTTCTGGGCCTTCCCGTAGCCGTACTGGACTCCGTCTCTTCTCCCTGACTGGGTCGCCAGTGAAGCAAATATCTTACCCGAAGTGGGCCACCCTGGTTAGTGAGGCACAGTGAGGATACCAAGAAAGTATATCCCCAACATATCCAACTACTGAGCGTACATGCAAATATTTCCCCATGCTTCCATTACATATAGCACCTATGCCTCTATCTTTATTCTTGCATCATTGTTTCGTGATTCGAATTAAATTGCAACCCCAAGTATTGCATAGCCTTTACTTTTAAACCCCACTGAAGCTTGTACCTCCATCCTATTAGACTTTACTACAGGAATTGATTGAGCCATGCGATTCATAGAATTGCATGTGTAGGGTTTGTGTGAGTCTGTTGGATAACGAGGTACCTAAATAACTAAATTGTGTAGTAATTGGGATAACTAAAAAATAGGCACTAGTGGGTAATATGTGATATTTGGATTTTAACCGCTCATTTGTTTCCCTTAGGATTCGGGTAATTGATAAATGTTCCTTGACTATCGCACTATCCACATGTGAGAGACTTTATGGATCCCCCTTCGCCTGAGCTGGATTCACATCTTATTTCTTGGGGCCACAAAATAGTTTTGGCCTTTACTACTATCATGTACTTATGATATGCTTTACTTCTTTATTTACTACTATTGCGCATGGAGCGTTTACCTGTACTATTTAGGATGGTGGCAGGATTATATAGTAACGATAACCCTAGTCACACTTTCGGGTTCCCAGTCATTTACAACCGTTCTCACAAAGCCTAGTTTCGTCTCGAAGCCGGCTAACTTTGTTGTGGGTAGCTTAGTGGGGTGGACCCCTAAAATCATTTTTGAATCTGGTGAATGCTTTGTCATGATACCTCGTTGCTTTTAATTTGGTTTTTCCTGGGGTTGATCATGCATGTGTTCCTATTTGTGCACCCTTGCAGGGTACATCTTTCTAAAATGCGTCTCCATGGTTATGGACTACTTGGAGCATAGTTTATCAATCATAGACAACTATAACTAAAGTACCATGTGTAACCTTCCCAAAACTTGACTAGTAACTAGTGCAATACTCATGGAATGGATAATAAAATTTCCAACGGATGGGATAGTCTTCTCCTTTCTTGTTTGGTAAGCGAGAAGGAGGACGGTATATATTTACTTTATGTTGCGTATATAACTGTTGGTTTCTAATTAACATGCATTCATCTATATTTGGTTAGGAGGATGTTGTAGCGTGTATTTATAGAAATGTTTAGCTATTTATCTTTCACTACAATTGCGTCACCCCAGGTTATTCCCTATAGATGCATAAATACTTGTTGAGTGCCCCAAGAGTCTCACACCGTAAATATTGATTAGGATGTCAGGTACATCCATATGGAGGCTACTATGTCGATGAGGCCGAAGATGGAGGCAACGACCCTTTTGCGTAGAAATTCCGGGGATGGAGATCTCTGACATATGTGGGAAGGAATGTGCTTATTTCTATGGCAGCTTAGGCCGAATTGACTTTGAATCCAAACTTGGATATGTGTTTTCGCTTTTGCTTGATTATTTCTTGAGCGGTGTAAGAGGATATAATCCTAAAATATTATTACTACTTTCTGTATAATTTGGTTATTGCTATAATGGCGTTGCAATATATTTCTATTTATTTTAGATGGAATAGCTCTGATGTACTCTTGTATGTCATTGGCATACATACTCACTTGTGTATGCTATA
Organism: Avena eriantha; assembly: GCA_910589775.1. Lineage (NCBI taxonomy): Eukaryota > Viridiplantae > Streptophyta > Magnoliopsida > Poales > Poaceae > Avena > Avena eriantha. The sequence continues at coordinate 153,523,037 of OU342740.1, read as the reverse complement.
CTCGCAGCCAGTCAGTCACATTTCTCGCACTCGAAACTATAACCATGAATTTTGGGGTGGATGGTTGGCTGGTACCGTTGCCTGCCATTGCGTCCTGCTTGTGGGCGGTATCGCGGCCTTGATGTCTACGCATTTCTATTCTCGTAGACAGTTGTTGGGCCTCCAAGTGAAGAGGTTTGTAGAACAGCAGCAAGTTTTCCCTTACGTGGATCACCCAAGGTTTATCGATCTCAGGGAGGAAGTGGTCAAAGGTATCCCCTCTCAAGCAACCCTGCATTCAAGATACAAGAAGTATCTTGTGTCCCCAACACACGAATACACTTTTCAGGTGTATAGGTGCACTAGTTCGGCGAAGAGATAGTGAAATACAAGTGGTATGGATAATTATAAGTGGTAACGGTGATAGAAAATAGCTTGATGGCGTGGAAGAGACTAAAGACAAACTGAAATAAAGATGGAAGCAAGCAAACATGTAACATATCAAGTAGCAAACGGTGTTTCAATGCTTAGAAACAAGGCCTAGGGATCATACTTTCACTAGTGAACACTCTCTCATATTAATATCTTCTCTTTATGATACTACTCTTAACTACTCTCCAGTTGGACACTCTAATCGATGGTAGGGCTATAACAGCACACCTCACAGTAAGCCTTTCCCATCTAGATAACCCCACACTGTCACCTTGAGTACTAGATGAGTCTAACAAACACCACAATTTCATAAAGACATCCAACTCCAAATATAACTCATAACAAGTATTTGTAATCTCTAGCCTAAGTGCCACCATGGTGTGCACGCTGTCACTTTCACACACATGGGGAGAGCAGAGACCTATTAAAGCACTTGGGTAGCAAAGTAGATCTACTTGATTACAAAGCTCATGATCACAATATGATCATGCATAGAGAGAGAGATGAACTCATAGCTACCGGTAGAACCCTTAGCCTCGAGATAGAACTACTCCCTCCTCATCATGGGAATCAGCAACGATGATGGAGATGGTGGTGGAGATCGATGGAGATGGCTCCCGGGGCACTTCCCCGTCCCGGCAAGGTGCCGGAACAGAGACTTTCTGTCCCCCGAATCTCCCCTTCGGTGGCGGCGGCGCTGCGGAACTTTTCGTGGCTGGAGGCTTGACGATTTAGGGTTTTTGCATCGGGAGGCATCTTATTGACGAAGAGGCAAGGTCGGTGGGCGACCAGGGGGGGCCCACACCATGCCCTGGAGCAGCCTGGGGGGACCCGCGCCATGGGGTGGTGTGGCCACCTTGTGGCCCCTCTCCGACTCTCCTTCTGGCTCCATGAGTCTTCCTAGAAAATATCAACTTTGGATTTTGTCCGGTCCAATTCCGAGAATATTGATTTTCTAACTTTCCTGGAACCAAAAACAGCAAAAAACACGCAACTGGCATTGTGGCTCTTGTTAATAGGTTAGTACAAGAAATCATATGAAAAGTACTCCAAAGTGTGGACAAAACACAAGAAAATAGATAAAACCAAGCATGGAACATCAAAAATTATTGATACATTTGCAATATATCAGGCCTCCAAGGTAGTACATCCTCCCTAGATTCGGGTTATACTGGCTTGTGATTTAGAAACGTGAGGTCCAGGATTACAATTGTTATCAGAGCCATTTCGCACTTCAGGGTCTCAACCAAGGTGGTCATTGTCAGTCTAGAAATATTTTTGGTAGCTATATACTAGGGGAAAACTAAACGTGCGAGTAGGACCTCTTTCATTTTTATTCTTACCCACCCACCCACCATATTCTTGTACGAAAGTCTAACATTTTTCTATCCTCTCCTAAAAATTCAATCCAGGATTCACGTGTTTGGGGTATCTGTAGTACCACAAGATGTGTTAATTCTTTATCGAGCTATTGAATCCAACTTTGCTTAGCAATCTGCCTTTGGTTATCAGCTGCAGGTACATTCCATACCGACAGGATTTTTTGTAAACCAACGCGATCTATCCGACTCCTTGTTAACCGACACGGTCTTGTTAAGGGTCTTCGTTCTTTAGCATGCTTTCGTAGACTGTGGAGTTGCTAATCTCTATCCATTAAGTTGTTTTCGCATCTAGTTGGTATTTTAATACCGAAAAATGCAGATTTTTTTGATACATATGTGTTTCCACACTCCTTTTCAGTCATGTGTGATATGCAATGTATATTCTTTTTGTTGGCATGTTCATGCTAACTTGATCTTTTTCCACCGACGCATAATCTAAAGTTTTTACTTCATCTATAATTCTTTGGGCTAAGTACATAACTTGTTTTGATCTCATGCTTCTGAGTGTAATTTGGTCTTCTATATAGAAATATGGCAATTATCATGAGTGGAATATGTTCAATGCTATCAATCCAATTCTCCAAATGATTCTGGTTATCTCTTGTGTATTGAATTGTACCATGATCATATCTATGTCATATCCAAGTATCTTTGGCAATCCGAAGATTTCTGAAGGCACTATGATGGGTTATTATCTGATGGCTGTGCTTTAAACCTATTTTGAACTTCTTATCTATAAAGGTTCTCTCTGATACAGGAGAATCACCTCCTCTCATCTCTGTTAGCTCTGCTCAAATGTATGAATTATCAGCATTCTTTATCCAAAATCACTTTTTCTATTTAAATGGTGATTCGATCGATTATGTGAACTAGTCTACAGCTCTGTTCTCATCCGAGACCAGCTAATCTATTCTCCCAAGGCAACTTTTTCAACACAATCAATGCTTTTAGTGTTGATCTTTCAAATATCGTTGAGCTTAGAAAGTATTTCGAGCATTTTTCAATCAACTCTATAGTTTTCCTTCGTTTGTCAAGTAATCCTCGCTGCTTTGTTGAAGACTTCCTCAAGACTACTAAATCTATCTCAGAACTTCTCAAGAAGAACGATAAATTCTTTCGGTATTCCACTCGTTAAGCAACCTTTTGAAACACTCTCATTTTATATTCTATCCTCCCTCTACTGGATGCCACGAAGATATTCCAGATCATTCATAATCCTTCCATCAAACTTTTGGGTGCTATACTTAATCTACCTATTGAATCTTTTATGTCTTTGTGATCTTTTTTCATATCTTTTCCGATGGCCTGGGACTTCTGACATGAAGACATCATCATATTTATCTTCTTAGACTTGGCAAAGTCTTTGCATCAAATCTTTGTTTTCTTACAATGTTTCATGAATTCTACTTGTCAAGATCTTCAGTTTGTATTTTTGAGATTTACAATGCATGATTTTCCTATTCATGTACGGAGTAATTCTTTGGGTACGGGATGGAGTAGCTACCGTACCACTACTCTTATCATTCTCTCATGTATAGTCAATTAATGCGATTTCACTCATTCCACATGTGCCCCCCAGATTAATCCTCCGAGAATCCCTGTTATGCATTCACCATGATCCCATGATCAGTTTGTTGTGGCACATAACCGACAAGTATCAAAGTAAACATCCATTACTTAAGCGGATACATGTCATACCTTATTTTCCATCAAGTCTACATCAATCAACATCAGTGGAACTTCATCAAGGGTAGAGCCCGAGGCATACCTTAACCTACACGCAACTGACTAGGAGAACGTCCTAGCTCGCTTAGCCATCAAATTCACCTTCTTCTTGATATCTGACAAAGTTAATAGCCAGGGACAATGCCAGTGAGTACATTGAATGTACTCGCAAAGCAACTTAAGATAATAAAAATTAAAGGAAATGCAGTATGGCTGTAGTTGTAGGAGGGCTCCAAGAGAAGTTCTTTTCTAAAATAGTTTCTCTTGTAGATGTAGCATCTACATATCATTGTTGAAAACTTTTGTAAAACATTTTGGAACCTATTTTAAGAAGTTTTGAAAACACTAGGAACGGGTCACCCACTTGTTTCTTCCTTCCAGTCATCTCATGACGAAACTCCTTTCCTTACTTTCCTTCCATCGCATGGTCAAACATTTCCAAATCCTTTTCTTTTTCCGAAGTCCTTTATTAAATCAATTCCAGCACCGCTCTACAGTAGTTTGTCCAACCCGTCCATAACCGTGGACATGACTATTCAAATACATTCACACTCTGTAGAGGTTGTAAAGTTTACCCACACCATCCGAGTACCCTGCCCTGATCACCTATGAATCATGGGTAGAGTAACCGGTCCAGACCTTTGGAATGCCCACTCCAGTGCAAGCGCCTACCCTATGAGTCATTCCCCTAACAACGGGACATCGGGTACCGTGGACCAACCGGAGCGCCTTTGTACGCTTTCAATGAGAGGCTGATAGTATCGCATGGAAGTCCGTAGACCCTTTGCTCCTTTTTTGGAGTTATCTCGTTTCATATAGGAGTAATGTGGTTGCACGGGTTAAGTTGTTATAGGAGTAATGTGGTTGCACGGGTTAAGTTGTTATAGCTAAAGCTACAAAGAAATGGGTGCATTTTCAGAAACATTTTCCCTCCTCTTTCCTTTGTAAAACGAAAACCTTTTTATTTTCTCAAACTTCTTTTGGTAGGTCAAACCTCACCAAGGTTGTATCATAAAATATTTTGTAAAACTTTTCTGGGGTCTTCCCATCAAATAGTTTTGCTTCGGCTAAAATGGGGTCTCCGAAGGGGTATGATACACCATCTACCATACTAGGGACTAGTAGGTGTTATCAAGGGGGTTGTACTTGGTTGTCCACATGTGTAATGGTTTAGAGGATCCAAGCCACTACCAGTTCTAGATCATTATATAATAAAACAATGCAATTTTCATAAACAGTAGGCAAAACATGCATAAGTGAAATAGTAGGACAAGGCTTATGACCAATAAGAAGGCTTGCCTGCAATCAGAATTCTAGCAATATATGTCCCTGGAAATCTTCTTATAATTCCATAATACCCAAAATAATAATCATCTTCTTCGGTCCTCGATGTAATCGGAACTATTGTCATCAGAGATCATACATGCAAGCAAACAAGGCCACAATAAACACAAGGCATACAAGCATCAATACAATACAGCAAACAAACCTACAAAACATAATTCAATTCAATAGGTTTTGATACATTGGGTTTGTTACAAAAAGGAAATACTATAATTGCCATTGTGGGATTTCTTTTATGATTTATTGTCAAATATCATTTAAATAAGGGTTTCCAATCAAGGCTTGGTTCTGTATGATATCAAAGTGAAAAAATGATATCAATAGATATGTATCGAAATAACAAGGCCAACAAAAGTTGTTTCATGATTTTACCAATTTTCCTTATTAGTTATGATTATTTTGGTGGAAATAACAATAGTTTAGGTGAATAAATCACCAGAAAAGATATGTAGCTCAAATAAATTTGTCCTCACAGGTTTCTGTGTATCTTTGAGTTTGTGATTTTTGAGAGTTGGAATAATCTCAAAATAATTACCAGAATTCCCTTGGTTAAATCCCAACATCCATTCTAGGAGATATTTGTATTTTTCACCGTATTTAATCTACAAGTGATTTTGATATGAATGTAAGAACACATGTTAGGTATTTTCATTACCATTCTGTAGAAATTGGAATCACCCTTTTTGGAGTTATATAACTACTTGAGTGATTTTATTAGTAAAACCACCGTGGATATAATGGTTTTATTCATTAAAATAAACTAGGGCTCAATAAATATTGTGATTCTAGGGTTTGTTAGGTATGATGATATATGATTTCTGAGAGATGAATTTAGGTCAAAACCATTTTTGGTTTGTCCTAGAGAAATTTCTAAATATAGAAATGACCTGTTTCTGTTATTTTTACAAGAGACAAACTAGGTAGCAAAATAGTGTGACTCAAAGGTGACATGCAAGGTATCATATATACCTTGCAGTACAAAAAGGTTTAAATCCATTTGGAGTCGTAAAACTACTTGTGGGATTTAAACATTGGAAACATATACTAGTTAGAGCAATTATCCCTAGAAAATCATGAAAATGAATTTTAATCCAAGGCTTGTTCTGCATGTTTTGGAAAGTAGTATAGATCTTGTTAATAATTAGATTTGGGCAAATCAAGGGGTTTTTGATTTTTATTTTGAACTAAACCTAAGGGTAAACCTGCAGATCTAGAAAAGGAAAAGGTTTTTGCTGAAATAAAAATAGAAAGGGGCTAGATGCCACGGTAGTTGGGCTTCAGCAAGGGGATTCGGCCCACCCAGGGTGTTCCTGCGTGCGGGATCCCGCAACTTTGAACTGCCATGGTGGGCCCCGTGGTCAGAGGTGGTAGCGGCGAAGGGGTACGAGGCGATATAAGCCGTAGGATCCAGAGAAGATCAATGGAGTCCCGTTGTCATCTTCATTTAACCTAGCGTGGCGGTGGCGGGAACCCTAGCTCGCGCCGACGTTCCTAGGAGCTCACCTGGTGGCATCCGTGGCAATGTGGCCCATTCAGACGGTTCCGGCGAGGTGCGGCAAATGTAGCTTTTTCTTCGGGAGCTTGCTTGTGCGACGGTGTCTGAGGCGGGCTCGTCAGGGCTTGACTGGCCAGTCGCATGGGTTGTCCTAAGCTAGAAAAAGAGACATGGTTAGACGCGGGGGAGTACTGGGATCCCATTTCTATGACATGCAGAGGGAGAAGGGCTTGGGAGAGAGCACCATGTTTGGAATCTTGAGGAAGGCCGAAGTACCTTCTCCTCCTTCTCCTGTGCAAGGCAGAGCATGGTAGAGGATGAGGGGCTCAGGGATGGTAGGTGCGAGTAAGGAGATGCACATCAGGGAGGGAGAGGAGTTGTGCTGGCCTATGGCTTTTTATTTGGAGAAGGGAGGGTGTACGGTGGGCAAGTTCCATGGAGGATATAGGGTAGGTCCATGGCTCTCTCATTGGTGCCCAGGGGCAGTGGGGAGTGAGCTCTGGTCGTGCAGAGGCAGAGGGAGAAAGGGAGTTAAGTGCAAGTTAAAGTAATGGCATGCTTCAGTAATTTTCTTTGTCTCCTTCATGTACAAGCACAAGGGACAAAGTCCAAGTGGTGCTACAGTACCTGGCTACAGTGATCACGACCAGAGATGAATGATGGTTGCTATGGAGCATTACTTGACAAGTTTTGAGAAGGTTTTGATGGTGGTTTGTTGATAAATAGATCATATCCTATTTTGGGCCATATTGATGATTAGGGTCTAGCTCTTTATTTTTGATCTGGTCTTGACGATTCCGTGATGTGGGTAGATGGATGTGACCAAGATACATCTCCAGGAAATGTTTGATATGTTTCTGAAGCTTTTAGATGCCTTTTATATTAGTTCTCCAAAAAGTGCTAAATGTGGTTTATTGATTTCAGTTGAAAATGTTGAATTGGACAAGGTGGATATTGGTTTCATAAGGTCCCAAATATGAATCTACACTTTGGATATTTTTCACGAGATTTATTGAGGCATAAAAGTATTTAAAACATTTATTATTCCATTTGTGCCATTTAAGAAAATAGGCAAAAAAAAGATTAAACTCTTCAAAAATATTTGTTTTTTATGTGGGATGATAGGGTATGATGTACATGCCTCAAATGTGCCTAAAGTTGGCAAAGTGTTTCGGATAACTACGAACTTTCTTTTATAGAAGGAGTTTTGAGGTTTTTGGTAAATAAAGGAGTTTAATTATTTTTGGGACAAAATAATTATGGGAAGCACTTGATAAATTTGTATCTACAAGGTAGATGATGTCCACAAGGTGTATCTATAATTTGGATCTTTTGGTTTTGGAAAACCAACTTGATTTTGGAAGGAAACAAGGAATAAAGGATCTAGGGTAAAGTTAATTTTATACCTAAAAAACCTTGTTGCATCTTGGAGATCAGAGCTCCCCTTGGGTCATGGGCTATATGGATGGATAGACCAAGAGATGTAGATAATCATGTTACAGAAGTTTGATGTGCATCATGATTGAGCTCTCCAAGGATTGATGACAAACTTTGAATAGAAAATGGGTGCCAAAACAGATTATCAACTTTGAAACAAGTGAAGTAGGGATTGATGGTCCTTTATGAGTAGAGTACAACCATACCAAGAGTTGGTCAAGAGAATATTGTATGAAGATGTGAGCTTCTGCCAAAGTAGGTATGTTGATAAGATTTGCAGGAATTATTATTCGCTTGCCTGCAAAACCATCAAGAACAAGTGGGCTAGAGGATGGTCTAGCCAATGGAAAGATCTGGCTACAAGATGTTTCAAGTGCATTACCAAAAATGCATAAGGGATGGAAATGAGGGAGACTCAAGGATGTGATATTGATAACCTTTTTCCAGACTTAGCCAAATTTGGCAGATTTTGGAGAATTTGACTAGAATACAAGAGTTAAGGTTTTTGGTTGGTTGCAAGGTTCCAAATCATCATCAAATGAATGATGTTGAAGTGTAGATTGAGTAGAAAGGATCCATGCTTGATTTGTTCTTCCTTGACTTGGAAGCTTCTAGAAGGCATAATTTTAGAAGTGATCTGGTTAAGGGTTTTAAAGGATCACTTATTGGCTAGAGGTCAGATCCAACGTGGTAATATTTCTTAGGGTTTTGCAATCTTAATTTAGTTTGATCCTAGAGGATGAGCTCCTAGGGTATCTCACTCTAGTTCCTAGGAAAACGATTCCAAAAGGCAGATCAAGGAAATTCATCAAACAACAGATCAAGGCAACTCATCTTAGAAGTAATAAATCTACTACCATGGATACCTCCAAGCCTAGCATGGGGTAAGGATGGGTAGTTTGAAAAGGTTGTAGTTTGAATGAGGTAAGAGTCCTTGGTATCTCTACCAAGAGGAGAATTAAAAATCTTTATAAAAAGGTTTTGGAAAACGTAGAGGTAAGAGTATTTGCAAGTTCTATCTTGAAAACATAAGGAGATTATATTATATAGCTCTCCATAGTTTGGTCAATAGAAGCTACTAAAATAGTTAGTGCTGCAAAGGCATCTTGGCTCAGGGTTTGAAATGGCAGAACATTTGGGAATATGGAAATTAAGCGAAGAATGTTTTGTGAAATAGTTTTTGTCAACTAAGGGTGAGGTAACGAGTATGTCATCGGTTACACCTTCAGGTGCATAAGCACAAACAAACAAATAATAGACACTGTATCACTAAACAAGAAATTTATTTTGTCCCCCCTCATTTTTGCATTCTGGATCACTAATCAGGGTTGCTGAAATTGGGATGTTACAGACCTTTCCCCCTTAAGAGAACCTTGTCCCGAGATTTGGGGGAGTAAGGTTAGGTAATTCTAAGTCGGAGTTTGTGTTATGTGTTTCCTGCGTACTAACTTACGAATTTCGTCGTTGAACATGGTTACTATGTCAGGGGAGTTGATATTCAGTTTTCTTGGATGCACGAGGGTTGAGCACTGTCCAGTCCTCATTGCAATGGATGACCTCATTTTTCTTTTAGAATTGATGTATTTAGGGCCTAGGCTGGGCGAATTACCTCTAACTTGAAACTTCATGAAGTACTCTTCTTAGGATAGAACTATGGCTTGATGTCTCATCTATAAGGATCCATGGAGTTTGTTCAGAGGCTTATCTTATCCTATTTAACAACTTCGGGTCAAAACTCCTGAGGTTGCTTCAAGCTGATGGGTACTCTATTTTTGTGGCAAAGACACAGTCTTTGCCCCCTAGGGTTAAACTAGGGTAGATCGGAAAGTTGACGTAGTGCTTCCTTCTTAGAGTCGTTAGGTGATGTTTTGAAGACTGCTGCCAACCTTTCTTCCAGAGTTGGAATCTTCCGATGACGCCTGCCAGCTAGGTCCTACGAGGCTCACATACTACTTTTATTCGTACATAGCCTCTCATAATAGTTGAAGTCGCAAGTCCTATAAATGCGTTAGACTGAGGGGGTTAGTGGTCCGGCGATCCTTCAGGTCGGTCTTCAACTGAAATATTCGAGGAGGACCTTCATGTAATCTTCGTAGACATTGACTCCTTAGTCTTGTTCGAACCCTTGGGAGGATAGTTTTTGTTGGCTTCCGTAGCCTTGTCGACTTTAGGTATTCTAGTTGTCTTGCTTCGAAGATTCTTTGGTACTGGGAGATTGATTAGATTTCTGATCGCTGTTGATGAGGTCCATCCTCTGATATTTTGACGACTCTCGAGTTGATTCTTGGAGAAGGATGTTGAATTTGGAAATCATCTTGAGGTATCTTCCGGTAGATAGTCTTTGGTATTTGAGTGGAAAGATGTAGTCTTTCCACCTTAGAGATTCACTAAGGTCCTTCGGGAGTGCAGCAGATCTTTCATCTTGAAGGGCTGGGGTGATGCTAAAGAAGGTTGTATCTCCTTGGGTCTTGAGTTGAGGTCCTCGAGTGACTTTCTATTGCGTAAACCTTGTCAGGGGTGATTTGCGAATGAAGCCTCAAGGGGATATCTCTAGGTGGGTTAACGGTTAATGACACTTCTTGCTAGTCTCTAGTCAGAGTAGAGGCATCCAGCTTCGGGGAAACTGTCTTCGCTTGAATTATTGGCGTTGCTTCTGCTCGTTGGCAGATTATACTCGATGTACTCATGCAATCTTGTCTTCAGGATTTTGGAGTATTCTAGCCTTCTCGTGAGGAACTTCACTTTGGTTTGGGTAAGGTCAACTAAAATAGTTAGTCCTTTTTGGGGCTACTGAAAGTTCTAATATACCAAAGGTTAGTGGAGTCATTTCTTCACTTCTTGTATGGCTTATCAAGACTTGTGGTTTCATGTGGATAGTGAAGATCCTTCAGTGGTAGGCTTTCGGCTTTAACATAAATTATGGCTATTGTTGGCAGGGGAATGATGGCATGCAGTGTGGATGACGAGTCTTGAGATTTGAGTTCGATGAAGTACACCATGTTGCTGAGGTGTGATGACCCACAAGTATAGGGGGTGTATCGCAGTATTTTCGATAAGTAAGAGTGTCAAACCCAACGAGGAGCAGAAGCTGTTGGCGAATGAGCAGGAAATACTTAGCAAACGGATTTTTAGGGGTTTTTTATAATGCAGGTAAATAAAGTACGAGTAAATAAAAGACAATAAGAATAAATTCAGCAAGTGGCCCAATCCTTTCCTTAGCAAAGGATAAGCCGGTTGTGTTACTTAAGATGACCAAACGTTCTCGAGGACACACGGCAACATCATCAAGTGCTTTCGCTTCATATAGTTGATTAATCATCTTTAGTTTGCTAAGTATTGTGTGGGTGAACCTGTGCTAATGTACCGACCTTCCTAGGACTAATACATACTTGTTATTATACCCCTTTCAAGCATCCACAAGTAAAAGAAAGTAATTAAGATCGAAACATAGCCTTGTGCAAATGTTTCCTAACGGAGGTTCAGGTTTCTGTCACTCTGGCAACCCCTACGATTAGAAGCCAAATATACAATGCATTCCCCTAGGCCCATATAGGTGAAGTGTCATGTAGTTGACGTTCACATGACACCACTAGAAGAAATACACCACAACTTAATTAACAAACCATTCAATCTTTCTCAACACAATTCCACTACTAACAACATGACTTCTCCCATGTCCTCAAGAACTAAACGAACTAGTCACAATACATCATATGGATCAAGATCAGAGATGAAATAATGATAAGTAACAATCTGAACATAACAATAATTCAATGGTTCACTCAATAGCAGAAACTACAAGGAGTATTCAACACCGAGAAAGTTTCCCCTAAGAACTATGCAAGATTCAACCCAATTGTTACAGATGGTGCTGGTGGAGATGATGGTGGTGGTGATGATGATGATGATCCCGATGAAGTCCAACTTGATGGTGGTGTTGATGGCGATGATCTCCCCTCTCCGGGAAGGAATTCCCCCGGTAGAATCTGGCTGCCAGAGAGATCTTTCTCTCTATGTAGTTTTCCGCCCCGCAGAGGTTGCGGAATCTTTCTGTGGTCACTCTCCCAGGCTTAGGGTTTCATGGGGATAATATACGCCAAAGGGGAGAGCCTAGAGTGGTCCAGGGTGACCACACCACCTGCTGGCGCAGCCTAGGGCTGGCCGCGCCAGGGGGTGGTGTGGGCCCCCTGTGGCCCATCTCCACTCCCCCTTCTGGCATCCTCCGTCTTCTGGAAAAATATAATTTTCCATGTATTTTCCCGGATTTTCTGATCTTCGTGAATTTCGCCTCCAAAAAGCACCTTTTCCATTAGAATCCTGACTGCAGCGGTCCATGTTCCAAAAGTCATCAACCATGCAAAAACGGATGAAATAACATAAGTATCATCTCTTAATATGAAATATATCAATGAATAATAGTAAATTATGATATAGAATAGTGATGCAAAATGGAAGTATCAAATAGACCCAAGCTTAGACTTCGCTTGTCCCCAAGTGAAAACTAAGCTCAATAAACATGACCTCATTTTTATGGAGTGAAGAGTCGATAAAAGAATACGAAGGAGAAGCATCACATTCATCAATACATAAATCATAACAGAAAACAACTCAGTATTATATAACTTAACTTGCAATATGTAAAGGAAACACAAATAAATACACACAAAGTAAATCACAATTGGAATGATAAACTTAGCTCTTGGTCGAAGAATAGTTGACAATTTGCAGGAGTTCACACATAAGGGGTTTTCAATGATAGCTTTCAAAGTAATAAACACTAAGATAAGAGCAATGTGCAAAACATGGAACATAAGAAACATGATTGAATAAATCATCATATGAATGAATGAAACACAACAACTCAAAATACTTGCTGAGATAGAAAGGAATACGTTTACTGACTCAAATAACAAGAAAAAAGAAAGGCCCTTCGCAGAGGGAAGTAGGGATTTCAAGTTTCATAAAGAGATTCCAAAAATTATGGTACTTATTAGCTTTCAACTCTCATTTCCCCTATCATAAGCATCTTTAGGTGATTAAGGTTAAAGTGATCAAATATGAGGATATGCTTGACAAGTTGTAAGTTGAAAATCTCATAACCCTTGAATACGAGGGCTGCTCCTCATGCTACTCAAGTTTAGTTACTTGTAAGTTCTTGTCATAGTAAGTACATGTGTATAATAGAGAACCGCCAACGGGGTACCCCTTTCCCGATGATACGGAAGAATCCCCATATCAAAATGACAAGGCAAGCAGATAACGAGCATCTCATCAATCTTCTTATTTACCATGAGAAAATGGTGCTTTTTTCTCTCTTTCCTCTTTTCTCATATCTCTTTTTTTCCTTTTCTCTTTTTTCCCAATCTCTATCTCTTTTTTATAAGAAGAATGCTTCATAGATGCTCATTATGGTTATGCTACATGTTTCCACCATGATTAGGCATGGATTAGACCAGCGGCCCAGGCGTTTCTCTAACACACATATATAACTCCATGGACTTACAAGCTCCCCTTTCATTTCACACCGACGACTTCCATAGATAAAAGAGCATGATATCAACTAGGTACATTGTACCAGTGCAATGTTGAAAGCGTTCCCCATCACAGCATGGTTCTTCTAATTCAAAACTTACAAAGCGCAAGCATATACGCAACATAGATGGGCACAATGGTTCAAGTTTATTACGTGCAAGAAAGTAAAGTGTGCCATCAAGTTCATGAGAGCTCTAATCACTAATTTTCACATAACAAGTTTAATTCGGAAGGTATATAAAAATATGAATTTACTTGGAATAGCAATAATGGTAATAGGTAGGTATGGTGGACACAAAAGACTATTGGATGCACGAGAAGCATTCCCTCTCAGTACAAGTTTTTGGCTAGCAAGGCTGGGTAGCAAGTATAAGAGTTGAAGGAAACAAACAAACATACAGGTGATAAAAACAAACATGCAATCTTCCTTGGAAGCACAAAAGATCTTAACTAGAGAATACTAAGATTATGAGCCAATCAATAAAGAAGGATGATGAAATTATAATTCTTGAAAGTACGTTTATATTTTTCATTCAATTCTCAAAGTAGTGTTGCTACTGACAGAGCGAGGTTTGCCAAAACCAATTAAATTTACTCAATGATCCCAAAGTGATAATAATACTAACAACAAGACAAATCATATAATAGTGACTGAAAACTAATATAAGATATGCAAAGGAGTAAATGATAGAACTTCTCATTAATATTCCATAATGACAAATCACACCATGGGATACATAGATATCTAACGAGAGGGGGGACACTTCCATAATGCAAACCATCATACATAATAACTTCTCTATTTATGATATGACTCTGATAAAAAGGTAAAAAGATAGAAGGTAGTGATGTCATACTGCGGCACTCCGCCAAGCTTGGAACAAACCAAGGGGATGCCAAAACTCGATGATGAATTACTCCTTCGGTGGTGGTGGTGTTCTCTTGATGAGCTTCACGATCAATTTCCTCAAGTATTCAATTCGAAGGTGAGAGTGGGAATCAACTCCGAGTTGTGCTCGATACGGTGCATGATCATGCCAGGTTGCGAATCCCAGCTCGTACGATTCTTTCCCCACTCTTCCTCCTTGAAGTCTTCTTATCTTCATCGTTAGAATGAGGCATGTCCCAATTGGAGGGTAGTTTCTCCTTTGGTATATTCTGGAATTGATGCTCATGGATAAGGGTATGGAAGGGATTCTTGGTGCGTGGAGAAGGTGTCCGTGGACCCAAACAGTGACACGGAGGTTTCCCTCCGGTTGACATATGTCCAGTCCTTTTGAGCCTAGTAGGGTTTTCCACCACTCCAATGCTTGCAATGGTAGTGTCGGTATGCAGATGCTAGCTTTTGTTTGCCTCTACTTCATCTCTACTCTCGATCTCCTTCTCCTGCCCAGGGTCTTGGGATCCTCCTCCGAGGCTCTTTTCCCTTATCCTTGGCAGAGACCAGTGTGGTTCTAAACTTTTAAGAATAGTTCCAGACAGAAACAAATCAAAATGAAAACATGATGAGAACACGATATATGAACCTCAGGGGATCCGGGGGATTATATATTACAAAGTTCTACAACAAAAGGAAGGTAGTGGGAGAAAACGGGTCGGAGACGTAGTCCAGGGTGGCCACACCACCTGCTAGCGCGGCTAGGGGGGCCCGCGCTAGGTGGTGGTGTGAGCCACCCTAGCTCCGTTTCCGTCCCTCTTTCACTTCGTTGCTTTTGTTGTTGGAAAAAAACTCCCAAAATATAACTTGACAGATTTTTCGCGAAACTTTTCTTACCAGAACTATTACCTATTCGAAAGCAGACTATGTAGGTCTCTAGACTTGGTCTTTGATAAATTTTTCGAAGTTACCACTTGGATAACATCAATATCTTCATCTTCATACACATATTGCTTGAGTCATGAAACCTTTCACTTTCTTATTACACCATCTTCTCCACTAACCTGGAAATTTCATTCACACAAAACATCACAAAATTCTCATTAGCAACATTTGTTCAAGCGAGGTAATAAACATTTTAAGTCCAATTTCAACTGAAAACCATCAAAACATGAGATACTGTAGTAACTCCTTCCGAAAACCCAAAAAGAATTCAAAAGGGAAATAGATTTAAGAGGCAAATACAAGAGTGGCAAAAATCTGTCAAAACAGACCACCAGGTAAAGATCAATTGTTTCGAAAATCTTCTGTTTCTCAAATCAAATAGTGCAAAACTAATGAAAGTTAAATAACAATCTGGGGTAGAGGCACAAAAAATGACAGCTCAAACCAACGTACATATATCTTTCATGAATTTTTACAGTGAAGCACAAGAATCTGTTTCGGGACAGTAACTTTCCCAAATATTACTTCCCTCTTATTAGAGGTTGATCTTGACACAAAAACCAAACAAAAAGGATAAGGAGAGGTTATTACTGAAGTAATAAATTCCAAGCCTCAAATAAACGAAAAATAAATAAAAACTCAAATATATTGGGTTGTCTCCCAATGAGCTCTTTCTTTATAGCCATTAAGATGGGCATGATAATTTCAATGATGCTCACATAAGAATATGAATTGAAGTAAAAGATAGCATCAAGAAGCAAAAATACACATGTTTAAGTCTAACCCACTTCCTATGCAAGGCAATTTTGTAAGAAAACAAGTTGTTGAAACGAAAGGCTGCTAGCATAGGAAGGCAAAACAAGTGTAACATATAGATTTTGAGCATAAAGCGAGGAAACTTAATATTATTGAGATGCATTAGAACACTTTTCCCTCTCTCATAATAACTTTCAGCATCATGCATAAATTTAACAATATAGCTATCATAAGAACCATTGTAGCAACGATCACTTACTCTAACAGAAAACACAGGGACACTAGTTCCCATAACACTACTTTGTAAAACTGTTTTTGAAGTATCATTACAAAGAATAATGTGTTCATCTTATACATATTTAGTGGCAAAGTCTTTCACATTTGCTATCATAAGTTCAATAGCTACTTGTTCAGCAGGTTCAACAGCTTTATTTGTACTTACATTAACCATACTAGCTATCATAGAATGTTCCTTTACCTTGACTGGGAAAGGCATTTTCTCAATGTAATGTTTGGTTAAGACATGATTAGCAGTAAAAAGTTCAGTATTTCTTACAGGAACACTATTAGCAATATCTTTATAAGGTTCATGATACTTATTCCACTTATTTTTAGGAACTTCAATATAGGAAGCAAAAGCCTTAAAATAAGCTGCAATAGCTTGAGAGTCTAGACCATAAGCATTTTTAATATTTTGAAAGTCATCAGTTCCCATAAAAGATTCAATGCATTCATAATCATAATTTATACCTGACTTCGTTCCTTTGTCATTCTCCCATGCTTCATCATTGTCTTGAATTTAGTCTAGGAGATCTCATTTATCTTCTTCTTCTTCCATGCGTGTAAATGATCCAGCACAAGAAGCATCCAATACATCCTTATCATGAAGAGAAAGTCTTTCATAAAAGTTATTGATAATAATATTGTTGGGGAGCTCATGAATAGGACATTTGAGCATTATTAACTTCAATCTCCCCCAAGCTTGAGCTGTACTCTCTCCATCAATAGGCCAAAAGTTGTATATTTGATTCCGATCTTTATAAATCTCACTAGGAGGATAAAATTTAGAATAAAAGAGAGGCACCATTTCCTCCCATTCAAGAGATTGACCATTCTTCAGCAGCTTATAAAATTCCCCAGCTCTTCCTTTCAGTGATAATGAGAATAACTTATTCTTTAGTTGATCTGTTGTAATACCTGCACACTTGAACCACCCGCATAATTCGTGTATAAAGAGCAAATGATCACCGGGATGGACAGTTCCATCCCCAAAATAGTAGTTATCCATAACAAGATCAATAATTCTTATAGGTATTTTAAAAGTATCATTCTTAGCAGGTGGTGGTTCATCTACTACCTTAGCAGTGGTAGTAGCATTACGAAATAAGAACCTCAGCGAATTATCCATATTGAAAATAAAGTAACTAACAGAAATAAACAATACTCATAGTAGAAGTTTCCTTTACCAATTCCACTCTCCAATTGCACTTCACTCCTCGGCAACAGCGCCAGAAAATTTTCTTCATGACCACAACTATAGGTGGTGTATCGTAGTATTTTTGGTAAGTAAGAGTGTTGAACCCAACGAGGAGCAGAAGGTGTTGGCGAATGGCTTGGAGCAGGAATTCTCTGTAAATACTTAGCAAACAGATTTTTAGGGGTTTTTTATAATGTAGGTAAATAAAGTACGAGTAAATAAAAGACAATAAGAATAAATGCAGCAAGTGGACCAATCATTTCTTTAGCAAAGGACAAGCCAGTTGTGTTACTTAAAATGACCAAACGTTCTCGAGGACACACGGGAATATCGTCAAGTTCATTTGCTTCATATAGTTGATTAATCTTCTTTAGTTTGCTAAGTGTTGTGTGGGTGAACCTGTGCTAATGTACCGACCTTCCTAGGACTAATACATACTTGTGATTATACCCCTTGCAAGCATCCACAAGTACAAGAAAGTTATTAAGATAGAAACCTAGCCATAGTTTTAAACTCTAAGACCCTGACATCCCTTGTGCAAAGGTTTCCTAATGGGGGCTCAGGTTTCTGTTACTCCGGCAACACCTATGATTAGTAGCCAAATACACAATTCATTCCCCTAGGCCCATATAGGTGAAGTGTCATGTAGTTGATGTTCACATGACACCACTAGAAGAAATACACCACAACTTAATTAACAAACCATTGAATCTTTCTCAACACAATTCCACTACTAACAACATGACTTCTCTCATGTCCTCAAGAACTAAACGAAGTACTCACAACACATCACATGGATCAAGATCATAGATGAAATAATGATAAGTAACAACATGAACATAACAATAATTCAATGGTTCACTCAATATCATCAACTACAAGCAGTAATCAACACCGGGAAAGTTTCCCCTAAGAACTATTCAAGATTCAACCCAATCGTTACAGCGATATGGAGTGGTGATGATGGTGCTGGTGGAGATGATGGGGGTGATGATGATGATGATGATGATGATCCCGATGAATTCCGGATTGATGGTGGTGTTGATGGCGATGGTCTCCCCTCTCCGGGAAGGAATTCCCCCAGCAGAATCTGTCTGCCGGAGAGATCTTTCTCTCTCTGTAGTTTTCGCCCCGTAGAGGCGGCGGAATCTCTCCCAGGCTTAGGGTTTCGTGGGGATAATATACGCCAAAGGGGAGAGCCTGGAGTGGGCCAGGGTGGCCACACCACCTACTGGCACGGCCTAGGGCTGCCCGTACCAGGGGTGGTGTGGGCCCCCCTATGGACCATCTCCACTCCCCCTTCATGCATCCTCTATCTTCTGGAAAAATAGATTTTCCATGTATTTTCTCAGATTTTCTTATCTTCTCGAATTTCACCTCCAAAAAGCACCTTTTCCATCAGAATCCTGACTACAGTGGTCCATGCTCCAAATGTCATCAACCATGCAAAAACAGATGAAATAACATATGTATCATCTCTTAATATGAAATATATCAATGAATAACAGTAAATTATGATATAGAATAGTGATGAAAAATGGACGTATCAAGGTGAAGTCTCTGAGTTATTCTAACTTTACGGGGTCAGACCTTAGGGTCTTAGAAATCGTCTGTTCTTTGTTGCTCTTTGTTCTATGACCTAGGTTAGTAGGGGTCTTGATAGCAACAACTCATAGGGGTGCCAAGAATTACTAGGGTGTATTGATTCTTCAAAGCACATTTTACTCGGGTCAGACAAACCAAAGCATACATATGAGGTAACAGAGCGACATGGTCACAATGTTCTCCGCAAACAACATACATCAAGCAACATAATATGCACTTAGGAAAGCAAACACGGCCTACTTAGGGACCAAGGAGTTAACTACTCGCGATATAGGGGAATCCTACCCTCGGACTATTGATCCTAGGTATCGAAGCGATCGATAGTCTTGGTCATTGTCTTGCATATGAAGCCTTTGTCGTGTCGTTGGATGCTTCTCATTACTGTACCACTTGATTTCTTCAGATTATGAGGATTCCGCTGGTAGGGATATCTGGTAGTATCCTTGTGTTTTCTGGTAGTTGCTTCTCTTCATCTCGATATCATTGTCTTCACTGGGTTCTAGGTCTTAATTTTTTGAAATCCGCATGTTTGAGTTGGGACGAGAGATAGAGGAAACAATTTTCTAAATGCTTTAAATTAGGAGACGATAAAAAGTAGAACCTTTCTAAAAGTTTTGATAAAATAGTTTTCGAAAGTCGGTGTTTCTAAATTATAGGTTTTCCTATCTAACGACCATGCTAACTAAGGTTCTCCTACAGTCAGGATGGATGTGATACCAAGTTTGTGGGGCCCCGGGATTAAACCTCCGAGAATCCCTGTTATGCATACACTATGATCCCATGGTCAGGTCGTCGTGGCACATAACTGACAAGTATCAAAGTAAACATCCATTACATAAGCAGATACATGTCATACCTTATTTCCCATTATGGATACATCAATACACATCAATACACATCAGTAGAACTTCATCAAGTGTAGAGCCCGAGCCATGCCTTAACCTGCATCCAACTGACTGAGAGAATGTCCTAGCTCACTTAGCCATCAAATTCACCTTGTTCTCGATATCTGACCTAGTTAATAGTCAGGGATAATGCGAGTGAGTACTTTGAATGTACTCGCAAACCACCTTAAGATAATAACAATAAAAAGGAATGCAATATGGCTGTGGTAGTAGGAGGGCTCCAAGAGAAGTTCTTTCCTAAAATAGTTTCTCTTGTAGATGTAGCATCTACATATCCTTGTTGAACACTTTTGTAAAACATTTGGGAACCATTTTGAGAAGTTTTGAAAACACAAGGACTGGGTGACACATTTGTTTCTTCCTTTCGGTTATCTCATGACCAAACTCCTTCCCTTCCTTTCGGTTATCCAAAGCCTTTGCTTCTTCCGAATTCCTTTTTGAAATCAAAACCAACACCACTCTACAGTAGTTTATCTAGCCCGTCCATAATCGCGTACACGGCTATTCGAATAGATTTACATTTGGTAGATTTTTTACACTTTACCCACACCATCCGGGTACCCTGCCCTGATCACCTACGGATCGTATGACGATTAACCGGTCAAGACCTCTGGAAAGCCCACTCCAGTGCATGCACCTACCCTATGTGTCAATCCCCTCAACACAGGGATGTCGGGTACCGTTGACCAACTGGAGCGCCTTCGTACACTTTCAATGAGAGGCTCATAGTATGGCATGGAGGCCCGTAGACCATTTGTTCTTTCTTCTTGGTGTTGAGGCACATTATACGGACCCAGAGAAGGCCCAACCTCTAGAGATCGAAATCTCATGTACGAGTTGTGAGACAACTTATACCAGAGCATAAAAACTTCCAGCCCAGCCCCTTCCCATATATGAGTGATTTTTGTTGAACGGGTTAAGTTGTTATATCTAAAGTTGCAAAGAAATGGACGCATTTTCGGAAACATTTTTCCTCCTCTTTCCTACGTAAAACAAAAACCTTTTTATTTTCTGAAACTCCTCTTGGTATTATACACCATCTACCATACTAGGGCCCAGTAGGTGTCATCAAGGGGGTTGTACTTAGTAGTACACATATGTAATGGTTTGGAGGAGCCAAGCCACTACCAATTCTAGATCATTATATAATAAAACAATGTAGTTTCATAAACAGTAGGCAAAGCATGCATAAGTAAAATAGTAGGACAAGGATTATGAGCAAGGAGGTGGCTTTCCTGCGATCAAAATTCTGTAAATATATCTTCCTAGACTTCTTCTTTTAATTCCATAATACCCAAAATAATAACCATCTTCTTCGGTCTTCGATGTAATCACAACTATCATCGCCAGGGATCATACATGCAAGCAAACAAGGCCACAATAAACACAAGGAATACAAGCATGAATACAATACAACAAACAAACCTACAACACATCATTCAATTTAGTTGGTTTTGATTGATTGGGTTTGTTGCAAAAAGTAAATACTATAATTACCTTTGTGGGATTTCCTTTATGATTTAGTTGTCAAATATCACTTAAATAAGGGCTTCCAACCAAGGCTTGGTTATGTATGATATCAAAATGAAAGAATGATATCAATAGATAGGTATTGAAATAACAAGACCAACAAAAGTGGTTTCATGATTTTACTAAGTTTCCTTAATTAGTTATGATTATTTTGGTGGAAATAACCTTAGTTTAGGTGAATAAATCACCAGAAAAGATCTCTAAATCAAATAAATTTGTCCTCGGCATGTTTTATGTATCTTTAAGTTTATGATTTTTGAGAGTTGGAATCATCGCAAAATAATTACCAGAATGTCATTTGGAAAAAGTCAAGTCCATTCTAGGAGGTATTTGTATTTTTTGCCACAATTAATCTACATGGGATATTTATATAAATAAAAGGACACATGTTAGGTATTTGAATTACCTTTCTGTAGAAATCAAAATCACCCTTTTTGGAGTTATATAACTACTTGAGTTATTTTATTAGTGAAACCACCATAGATAGAATGGTTTTATTCATTAAAAATAAACGAGGGCTCAATAAATATTGGGCTTCTAGGGTTTGTTAGGTATGATGATATATGACTTCTGAGAGTTGAATTTAGGTCAAAACCATTTTTTGGTTTGTCCTAGAGAAATTCCTAAATATAGAAATGATCTGTTTCTGTTATTTAGGAAACAAACTAGGAAGCAAAATAGGGTGAGTCAAAGGTGACATCCGAGGTATCAGATATACCTTGGAGTAAAACAAATACCTATAGGATTTAAACATTGGAAACAAATACTAGTTAGAGAAATTATCCTAGAAAATCATGAAAATGATTTTTAATCCCAGGCTTGTTCTACATGTTTTGGAAAGTAGTATAGATCTTGTTAAAAATTAGATTTTGGCAAATATAGGGATTTTCCATTTTTATTTTGAATTAAACCTAGGGGTAACACTTCAAATCTGGAAAAAGGAAAATGTTTTTGCTGAAATAAAATATAAAGGGGATAGATGCCAGAGTAGTTGGGATACAACGAGGGGATTCGGCCCACCTGGAGCGTGGCTGTGCACGGGATCCCACAGCTTTTAACTTTCGTGGCGGTCCCCATGGTCAGAGGTGGTAGCGACGAAGGTGTACGGGGTGACATAAGCCATAGGATCTAGAGAATTTCAATAGGGTCATCTTCATCCAACCTAGCGTGGCGGCGACGGGAACCCTAGCTCGCGTCGGCGTTCCTGGTAGCTCACCTGGGCACATCGGGAGGCGATGAAGGTGGGCGGAGGTGATGCGGTGCTTCAATACGGTTCCGGCGAGGAGCAGCAAAGGTGGTTTCTTCATCGAGAGGTTGCTTGTGTGACGACATCGGAGGCGAGCTCGTCGGGGCTCGATCGGCTTGCCGCAGGTGTTGTCCTGAGCAAGAAAAGGAGACAGGGTTAGACGTGGGGGAGTACGAGGATCCCATTTCTATGACATGCATAGGGAGAAGGTCTTGTGAGAGAGCACAATGTTTGGAATCTTGAGGATGGCGGAAGTACCTTCTCGCGTTCTCCTAAGAGAACCCAGACACACTTTATAATCCCATAGATCTCGCAAACCCAGCCACACTTTATAATCCCCTGCCCACTGTCGACAAGCCCAGTCACACTTTTGGGTTCCCAGTAGTTGACAACCGTTCTCGCAAACCTTGGGTCTATCTTAGAGCCAACTAACTTCGTCGCAGGTATCTTAGTGGGGTGGCCGCCTAAAATCATTTTTGAATCTGGTAAATGCTTTGTCATGATGCCTTGTTGCTTTTCATTTGGTTTTTCCCAAGGTTGATCATGTGTGTGTTGCTATTTGTGTACCCCTGTAGGGTATATCTTTCTGAAAGTCGTGTCCACAGTTATGAAAGACTTGGAGCACAGTTTCTCGATCATAGACAACTATAATTAAAGTATCATGTTTAACTTTCCCAAAATTTGTCTAGTAAGTAGTGCAATACTCATTGAATGGATAATAAAATTTCCAACGGATGGGATATTCTTCTGCTTTCTCATTTGGTAAGCGAGAAGGAGGATGGATATATTTAATTTATGTTGCTTATATAACTATTGGTTTCTAATTAATGTGCATCCATCTATATATGGTTAGGCAGATGTTGTAGCGTGTCTCTATAGAACTATTTAGCTACTTAACTGTCACTACAGTTACGTCACTCCAGGTTATTCCCGTTAGATGCTTAAAGACTTGCTGAGTGTCCCTAGGGTCTCACAACATAAATATTGATTAGGTTGTCAGGTACATCCATATGGAGGATACTATGTCGATGAGGCCGATAATGGAGGCAACGGCCCTCTTGCATAGAGATTCCAAGGATAGAGATATCTGAGATCTGTGGGTAGGAATGTGCTTATTTCTGTGGCATCTTATGCCGACTTGTGTCTTAATCCATACTCGGATCTATGGTTTCTTCTTCCGCTTGATGATTTGTTGAGTGGTGTATGTGGATATAATCCTAAAGTATTATTACTACTATCTATATAGTTTGGTTCTTGATGTAATGGCGTTGCAATATATTTCTATTTCTTTTAGATGGAATAGCTCTAATGTACTCTTGTATGTCACTAGCGTACATACTCACTTGTGTACGCTATACTCGCAGCCAGCCGTTTACTTTTCACGCACACAAAGCTATAACCATGAATTTTTGGGTTGTTGGTTGGCTGGTACTGTGGTACTGTGCCCTGCCATTGCGGCCAGCTTGTGGGCGGCCTTGTAGCCTCCACGGTAGTAAAAACTCCGACATTCAGATTATACCGGCTTGTGTTTTAGAAGCATAAAGTCTGGGAATTACATCTGCCTTGGTGTTAATCCATCATTCGATGTTTCGAAGAGATATGCAACCCAAACGTATTGCTACTTTGATGCGCAAGTTGTGAAATAGCGAACATATTTATAAGTCTGTCAGCATGAAACTTGTTGCGCGTGTGAAGGTTGGTCTTTCCTGGGTGCACGTGCACCACCCAATGATTAATATTGAAGATATTTCATGGGGACTCTTGTCAGGCGGCGGCCTTGTATCCATGGCTCCACATTATGAGGCTACTCGTCTACCGGCTATCCGGATTATTCGTCATCTTCTTGATGACGATGAAGAGTTTTTCATTAAGTTTCCTATGTAGCTGTTGAGTTGGTTCCTATAAAATATATGTGTACTTGTAAAATGATTGAAACTCAAAATTTCGATGTAAATATAATGTGTTGTTTCTCAAAACATTTCACGCTGAGTACTTTTCTTGCGACACCTTCCCGTTAGCCTGCTACCTGTTAGGCTAGAACAACTACTCGGGTAATGGCGTTTTGAGTGTTCTAGTGCTCAAAGTTATCCGTATTTAATGAAGTATCCCTCGAGTGTCAGATGCATTTGTGCTAGGATTAGTTTGCGCAACCCCCGAGTATTGGGTGGACTGGACTAGGCTATGAAGCCCCCAAGTGTTAGGCATATTGCGATGATAAGTTAAAACAATCCCCGAGTATCTGGTATGATGAATAATAAAATTTGGAACTAAGTCTTTGTTTAAGAGAGCATAGCTTTATTATTATCAAATACGTGGGTACATATTTTGGCGTAATTGCCTAGCCATAGGCCTTATTTGAAGTAGGTACGAGTTTCAGCTAAGTATCCTGGCCATGGGCCTTATTGATTGTAAAATGCAGAAAGTAAAAAGTCCTAAGCATAGAAACATCATAGTCGCGCAATGTTGCACAGGTTAGAGTACTTGACTCCTATCTTATTGTCTTGGAGGTGATATCCTCCTCCGGGGATCACTTATGTGATGGTGTAGGGTCCTTCCCATGATGACTCCAACTTGCGGTTTCCATATTGCTTGAGGCATAGGACCAGGCCCCCTACGTTGAAGAACATAGGACACAGACAACGGTTGTGGTAGTTGCGCAGGTTCTGCTGGTATATTGCTGACCTCGCGAGTGCTATATCTCGGGCTTTGTCGAGTGCATTAATGTCGTACTCGAGTGCCTCGGTGTAGATGGCTTCTTCATATGCGATGGCTCGTGGTGATTCATGTGTTATTTCTATCAGAAACACGGCCTCGGCTCCATGGACCGGAAAGAAAGGTGTTTCCTACATGGTAGTATTCGGAGTTGTTTGTAGGCTCCACGGGATGGAGGGTAGTTCGTCTACCGAAACGGCTTTTGGTCTTTCAAGTGGAGCCAGGAGCCTTTTCTTCATGATGCTACACACGAGCCCATTGGATCTCTCCACCTGATCGTTGGTATGTGGGTGGGCAACCGATGCATAGTTTAGTTGTATGCCCATATCTTTGCAGTAATCCTGGAACTCCCCATTATTGAGCTTGTTCCATTGTATTGATGATGCTGTGAGGCACCCCGAAATGAAAAACAACAACTTTATGAAGTTGACAGTTGATGTAGAGGCTTGGCTTGATACAGGTGCTGCCTCTATCCACCTGGTGAATTTTTTGACTGCGACAAGCAGAAAGACATTTACGCCGGGAGATGATTTTTGGAGCTTGCCCACCATGTCAAGTCCCTACTAGGAGAACGACCAAGCCAAAGGGATGGGGTCCAATGCAGCCGCGGGTGCGTGCAGTTTTGTGGCAAACCAATGGCATGCCTTGTATGTGCGTACATTTTCCTTGGTGTCCTAGATAGTTGCGAGCCAGTAGAATCCTGCCCGGAAGGCCTTTGCTGCTATTGCTGGGCTGCTGTCATCTTGACCGCATACTCCCTCATGGATGTCCTTGAGGATGATTTTCCCTTCTTCGGTTGAGATGCATCTTTCGAGGACGCCCGATATGCCTCGTTTGTACAGTTCTCCTTTTACTACTCTGAACGCTTTGGAACGGCGGGTGATCCTACGTGCTTCGACTATGTCGTACGGGAGTTCCCCGTTAACAAGGTACACCAAATATGGTTGCATCAAGGTGAGCTCAATCATCATGATGTCATCGGGTTCTTCATCTTCCTCAGGGTCAAGCGTTCTTGTAGCCTCAGGGTCGCCTCGTGGTTTTGACCCTTTGCATTTTTCACGCAGCTTGATGCTTGTGTCCTGTTTAACTTTGATGGACCATTCGCTGATTTCTTCCCAGAATACTCCTGGTGGTATAGGAAGGCATAGAGAGCGGATATTTGCCAGATTGTTGGCTTCGTCATTGCTGCTCCTGCTAATGTGTGGGAGAACTTGCATCCATAGAAGTGGATGTTCATGATATTGTACACGTCACGGTATGCGATCATGTTGTCTCCCATGGTGTCACACTTTTCATTGCTTGTTGCATGACAAGGTTTGAGTCGCCAAAGATTTTGAGGTGAGTTGCACCGCATGCCTTTGCCATCCGCATGTCGTGCAACAGGGCCTCATATTTTGCCTCATTGTTTGGATGCGTTCGGGAAGATCATCAGAGGTATGTACCACATCTTGTCTCCTCGTGGCAGAACCAATATGACTCTAGCGCTTGCTCCTTCTGTTCTTTTGAATCCGTCAAAGTACTTGGTCCAAGCACTCGAAATATCTGGCGGTCCCATGCTTTGGAGTTACATCCACTCTGTGATGAAGTTAGGTAGTACCTCAGACTTTATGGTTTTGTGCTTCTCATATGTGATGTCCCGATGGGATAACTCGATTCCTCAAAGGGAGACATGTCCTATCGCTTCGGAATTGTTGAGGATGTTAGACAGGAGGCACCGTTGACCACTATTATTGGGTGTGCCGCGAAGTAATGACCAGCTTGTGTGTTGTCATGAAGACTCCATATGCGAGTTTTTGATACTGTAGGAACCACTGTTTTGATGGGGATAGCACCTCATTGAGCTAGTAGACCTAACATAGGTATGCCCTACAGATAGCTACTATTGGCATACCTGGTGCGGCTCGATGGAAGGCCCACTCAACGACCTGCCAAGGTCCATGATGCCCATGACGGTTCGAGTAAGTACGAAGCCCATATGGATATAGACTCCAAGCGTACAAGACAAGAAAACCTCAAGACTAGAGTTCTAATCAAACTTGTAACCTACTCATATTGATACCTGAGACCTAGCCTCCCCATATATAAATGCTAGGAGGGTCCAACGAGAAGGGCAACTCCTACGACATAACTTCTCCACTTCTCCCACAATAGATCTAGACCCGTAGCATACACATACACTAAATCCAATCTGCGCATCCACCGCCATCGGCGACATTGTAATCCTTTGGATCATCACCAATCAAGAGCAGACAAGAAGGAGTATGGTCCTCTGCGAGGCCTGAACCTGGGTAAATCTTCGAGTCTCCCTATGTTCTTGTTTGCTAGCGGATCGAGATATCCAGTGCTCCTCACTTCCTCGAACCTAAGTCGATCACAATGGGCATTGATGAGTTAAACCCTCGTCAATGGGTGCCGTCTGTGGGAACCAGAAGCACTGATGTAACAATCTCGATGGCCCCATCACTAGCAATATACGATTCATAGTCTATTGGAGGCCAGATCTAATTTAGCTCTCTCATCATCAAACGGTGATCGGATCATGTCCTGTCGATTCGTATGCTTCGGCGTGCACAACTTTATCATGCACATCGCTACCATGACCAATCTTAACTCCAACGCACGCATGCAGCTTGACGACAACGTCCACCTCTTGCTGGATGATCGGATCTGATAAATCAAAGTTGACTTTGGGCTGGCTGTGCTACGTTGGATGTCCGAGTAAAACCATTGGCTACCGCAGCTACAGTGTTATTTGGATGCAGCAACGATGCACAAAAAGGAAAAATCCATGTTGATCAAGTCCTGATGCGGTGGATACATACATGGGTGTCAGTCCGCCACAAGAAATCAGTTTGAGACAACTCGCGTGCAAACGCAAAAAAAATAACAGTTTGAATCGAATCCTGGCATCAACCACGTGAGGTATTGATACATTGCAAATGTATCTATAATTTTTGATGTTGCATGCTTGGTTTTATCTACTTTCTTATGTTTTGTCCACACTTTGGAGTACTTTTCATATGATTTCTTGGACTAACCTATTAACAAGAGCCAAAGTGCCAGTTGCCTGTTTTCTGCTGTTTCTGGTTCCAGGAATGTCAGAAAATGAATATTCTCGGAATTGGACGGGACAAAAGCCAAAGTTATTATTTTATCGGGGGACACCTGGAGCCAGAATACGAGATGGAGAAGGGCCAGAGGGCGGCCACACCACCTGGCCGCGCGGCCAGGCTTGGCCCACGACAGGGGGTGGTGTGGCTAGCCTAGGCACCCCCTCGGCCTCTCCTTGCGCCTATATATTCCCTCTGATATGGAAAACCCTAAGTACCCGATCAAAAATCCACTAAAGATTTTGTAGCCACCGTCATCTCCATCCCTAGATCGGGAAGGATCTGAAGCACTTCCTGACACCCTGCCGGAGAGGGGAATTCACCCTAGAGGCCTTCTTCATCATCATGCAAGCCTCTGGTGTGATGCGTGAGTAGTTCATCTCTGGACTACGGGTCAATGTAGTAGCTAGATGGCTGGTTCTCCTCCTTTGTGCTTTCATGTTTAGATCTTGTGAGCTCCGTTCATGATCAAGATCATCTATTTGTAATTCTACATGTTGTGTTTGTGGGGATACGATGGATATTGAGATGCTATTTCAGATTGATTATTGATTCTATCATGTCTTTGTTATTTCTGATATTGCATGCTTTCCGTTGTTAGTAGCTATCTTGGCCAAGTAGATGCTAGCAACTCCAAGAGTTAGTATTTATGCTCGATAATGGGTTCATGCCTCTAGTAATCTGGGGAAGTGAAAGAAATCTCTAAGGTACTAGATGTGTTGTTGCTACTAGGGAGAAAACAACAATCCTTTGTTCATACAACAATCGTATTGTTTACATTACACGCAATTCGTAATGCAATTATCTGTTGCTTGAAACTTAATACTGGAGGGGGGTCGGATGATAACCTGAAGGTGGATTATTAGTCATAGATGCAGTTGGATGGCAGTCTATGTATAATGTTGTAATGCCCAATCGAATCTCAAAGGAGTCAAGATG
Source organism: Avena eriantha (assembly GCA_910589775.1). Taxonomy (NCBI): domain Eukaryota; kingdom Viridiplantae; phylum Streptophyta; class Magnoliopsida; order Poales; family Poaceae; genus Avena; species Avena eriantha. The sequence continues at coordinate 153,493,609 of OU342740.1, read as the reverse complement.
AGTAGTATATGCTTGTATGCTTTCTTGATGTTTGTCAATTCCCCCTCTGTAATTTGTTCACGCAACATGTTATCTATCTTAAGGAGGGCCACCTCTAGTGAACTATGGACCCCGGTCCTTTCTTTTACAATCAATCTACAAACTGTTTACTGCTTTGTGTTTACTTTCTGCAAACTATTACTTCCTTCCATTCGATTCGTTTAATCCTTTGTTTTCAGCAAAACCGGTAAGATTGACAACCTCATCGCAAGTTGGGGGCAAAGTTCTATAGTTGTGTTGTGCAGGTCTCCACATTGCTACTAGCACTGGTAGTGCGCCCTGCCAAGGCTCAGCTAGCAACACCTTTGGGGTGTTTCCTTGCTCCTACTGGATTGATAACCTTGGTTTTGTACTAAGGGAAAACTTGCTTCTGTGCTCATCATACCTTCCTCTTGGGGTTCCCCAACGAGCTCGATATATTTTGGGCCATCAAGCATATTTTCTAGCGCCATTGCCGGGGATTCAAGGACATCTTCACAAGTGGAGTCCCTCATAACCAATCTCTTTACTTTGTTGTTTTTGTTTTGCTTAGTTTATTTCTGCTTTGTTTGCTATTTTCTTTATCAAAACACACACACAAACAAAAATCCTACTATAGTTGGTATTTTTGTTGGTCTGTTATTGTCTTGCTTTATCATGCTTACTATAAATGGTTGGTTTCTTTGAAACTGAATCTAATTGGCAAGGTGGGTTCACAGAAGAACAAAAATATTATTATAAGGAACACCGCTTGTCACAAAAAGGGAAACACTTATGGGAACAAATTGATAAATTGAATACCATTGCTAGAAACGTGTGCTCTACTTATAATGTTACTTATTGCGTTGATAAATCTTGTTGCTGTAGGAGGTATAAACACCTCCCTTTTCACTGTGAGTATAATGATAATATTACCATATCTTCTTATGTTAAAGGAAATTATGACTTTTATGATGTGCAACAAATTGAAGAATTTATTGCTTGGAAGGGTGCATTTGAACTTGCTAGATTGTTTGAAAATACTGATGATGCACCTTATAAATATGAGGTTTATGACATACTTCAATTTTTCTTTGATAATTACAAGGAAGAAAATGGCTATATTCTTCAATATCTTAATAGATGCTCTCCACCAACGGAAGAGACTAATGCCTTGCGGGAGCCTATGGAAGAAGAAATTGCTGAAGTTGGAAGCTCATTGGATGAAAAAGAGGAGAGTGATGATAAAGAGGAGGAAGAATGGATCTACCCATTCCTACCTTCTAATGAGAGTAACTCTTTACCCCTTACAATATTTGATTGCCCCCCATGCTTACTAAAGGAGGATGAATGTTATGTTCCCGAGGATTCTTTTAAAAATGTTTAGAATAAAGCTCTAGTGCTTGTAGATCATGAAAAGCATGCTTTATGTGATAGTTATATTGTTGAATTTATTCATGAGACTACTGAAAATTATTATGAGAGAGGAAAATATGGTTGTAGAAGTTTTCATGGTACTGAAACACCTCTCTATGTGCTAAAAGTTTTGAAGTTACTTTTGTTTTATCTTCCTATGCCTGTCACTTTGTTCTTTGTGCATTTATTTGCATACAATATTCCTATGAATAGAAGTCGGCTAGACTTAAATGTGTTTTGAATTTGCTTCTTGATTCTCTCTTTTACTTCAATTCATATTTCTTATGTGAGCATCTTCTCAAACTTCATGCCTAACTTAAAGGCGTTAAAAAAAGTACTTATTGGGAGATAAAACAAAAGTTTTGTTGAGTCTTGGAAGTTATTACTTCAGTAATAACCGCTCCGTATCCTTTTTATTTCCTTTTTGTGCCAAGAGTAACCTCTAATGAGAGAGAAGTAATGATTGGGAAAGTTACTGTCCCGAAATAGATTTCTATGCTTCACCGTAAAATTCGTGTAAAATCTCGATACGTCCTTTTGAGGCGTGAATTTTTATACGTCTTCCCTAGGTTGTTATCTAACTTTCGTTAGTGTAACACTTTTTGATTTCAGCAACAGAAGGTCTTCGAAAAAATTCGTCTTTACCTGCTGGTCTGTTTTGACAGATTTCTGCCATTTTCTGCATTTGCTTCTTGTTGGTTCCTTTTTTAGTTCTTTTGAGGAATTGAACTTTTTGAGGGAAGTTCTACAGTAGATAGTGTTTTAATGGAAGTTTTATTGGTGTTAGAACTGAACCTAAAGACCTATTATCTTCAGTGCACTAATGTTGCTAATAAAGATTATGTGAAGTTTTGTATGAAAGAAAAAAATTCAGGTGTTTGGAGGGAATGAGCAATGAGATGAAGGATGGACTAAAGCTCAAGCTTGGGGATGCCACGCGTGTCACCCTAAGAAATATCCAAGAAGTACAGGCGTCAAAGCTTGGGGATTCCCAGGGCATCCCCCTCTTCATCAATAAAAATCTCAGGTTTCTTCCAAATTCTTCATTTTTATTGTTTCATGCACGGTTGTGTTGTTCTTGGAGCATCTTCCTTTTCATTTTCGTTTTGGTTTTTAGTTTGCTTGGTTTGCTTTGTTTTCTGAATAAATTGGTTGGACCCCCTATTTCATACATTGGTTTTCAAATAGTTTGGTTTGGATTGGAAAAGAGTAGGAAAGTTCATGCTTAAGTGGTAAAGAGAGCTTGTTTTTGACTATGGCCTATGCTTTGTCATGCCATGCTTGATATTGTTTTCGCTTTATGCTTAGTATTCTTTGCTGTAGCATTACTTGGTATTAACAATTGAGATTTCTTATTGTGCCTTGGATGAATCATGTGTTGTTTCAGCATATTAAAGCATAGTATTGTGGTATTCTCCTTTGATGCTTTATTTGGGTTAACTTGGCGCATGCTCACACCATGTTATGACTATCCGAAATCACCATAGCCTTTATGATCCTTTAGTTTTCAGCTTGTAGTATCACTTTATGCTTTGATGAATGATGTTTTGTCACTCCGCATGATTATGGCCATTATTTCTCTCTTAGTTTGTCGCTCCTAGTCTTTTGCTAGCCTCCGCAACCAAGTATGAGTCCCACTCATGCATCTAACTCCTAAATACAAGTTATTTCAAAGAGTCCACCATCCCTACCTACTAGCTTATGCTATTCCAAGTATATTCATGTTTTATTCTACCTTTCGAATTAAACTTGTTATGTGAAAATTAGTGATTAAAGCTCTCACGCACTTGATGGCACTCTTTACTTTCTTGCATTTAATAAACTTGAACCATTGGGTCCATCTTTGTTGCATATATGATTGCTCTTTATAAGTTGAAGTTAGCTGAACCATGTATCATGGGGAATGCTTTCAACATTTCACTTGTACTTTGTACCCCATTGATATCATGTTCTTTTGCTTATGGATCCTGGCGATGTGAAATAAAAGTGGAACTTGTAAGATCATGGAGTTTGTATGTGTGTTAGAAAAACGCCTGGGCCACTAGTCTAAGACATGCCTAATTATGGTGGAAACTTGTAGCATCACCATAATGAGCACTCAATGAAGCATCCTCAATAAAAACCTATGCAAATAGCAAATAAAAAGATCACTGAGATGCTCATTTTCTACTTGCCTTGTCATTTTGATTATGGGATAGCTCCTATATCATGTGCAAGGGGTACCCCGTTGGCGGTTCTTTATGATACATATGTACTTACAATGATAAGAGCTTACTCGTGACTAAAGTTGAGTAGCACGAGGTTCGGTCTTCGTAAGTAAGGGGCATGAGATTTCGGCTTATAACTTGTCAAGCATATCCTCTTAGTTGTGTCACTTTAACCTTAATCACCTTCAAGATGCTTATGATAGGGGCAATGAGAGCTGAAAGCTAATAAGTACCATAACTTTTGGAAGCTCTTTATGAAACTTGAATCCCTACTTCCTTCTATGAAGGCCTTTCTTTTACATTTATGTAGAGTCCCCACCTCCTATCTTTATGCACCTACTTTGAGAGCATAGTAGCCATTCTTAGTTCTATGTGCATTGTCCCAAAACTTGTTGATTGATGCATACCTTGATATTGCTTGTTTTAAACTATTTGTATCTAGTCACTCTTATAAACTTTGAAGGTGTCCTATGCATTTATGTTTTGCTACTCTATGAGGGACAAGATGATTGCCACTATGCTATGTTTTCTTTATGTGAAAGAAACAAACGTCTTGCAAAGTATTGTTATTCATGAATGTTTTGTTTGTGCCTTTTCATGTTGCAACATTATTTCTTTGTCTTATTGCTAGAACTTTGTCTTTCATGTTATGATTGAAGTACTATGATCCCAACTTTGAATGTTTTACAAATACTTTGATCAAGTTTATGATGGTGCATGTCACCTAAAAAATTATTCATTCTTTTTATGACTTACCTACTCGAGCACGAGCAGGAATTAAGCTTGGGGATGTTGATGCATTGCAAATGTATCTATAATTTTTGATGTTCCATCCTTGGTTTTATCTACTTTCTTATGTTTTGTCCACACTTTGGAGTACTTTTCATATGATTTCTTGGACTAACCTATTAACAAGAGCCATAGTGCCAGCTGCCTATTTTCTACTGTTTTTGGCTCCAGGAAAGTCAGAAAATGAATATTCTCGGAATTGGACAGGACAAAAGCCGAAGTTATTGTTTTACCGGGGGACAAATGGAGCCAGAATACGAGACGGAGAAGGGCCAGGAGGCGGCCACACCACCTAGCCGCGCGGCCAGGCTTGGCCCACGCCAGGGGGTGGTGTGGCCAGCCCAGGCACCCCCTCGGCCTCTCCTTCCGCCTATATATTGCCTCTGATACAGAAACCCTAAGTACCCGATCAAAAATCCACAAAAGAGTCTGTAGCCACCGTCATCTCCATCCCTAGATTGGGAGGGATCTGAAGCTCTTCCCAGCACCCTGCCGGAGAGGGGAATTCACCCTGGAGGCCTTCTTCATCATCATGCAAGCCTCTGGTGTGATGCGTGACTAGTTCATCTCTAGACTACGGGTCCATGTAGTAGCTAGATGGCTGGTTCTCCTCGTTTGCGCTTTCATGTTTAGATCTTGTGAGCTCCGTTCAAGATCAAGATCATCTATTTGTAATTCTGCATGTTGTATTGCTGGGATCCGATGGATATTGAGATGCTATTTCAGATTGATTATTGATTATATCATGTCTTTGTTATTTGTGATCTTGCATACTTTCTGTTGTTAGTAGCTATCTTGTCCAAGTAGATGCTAGCAACTCCAAGAGTTAGTATTTATGATCGATAGTGGGTTCATGCCTCTGGTAATCTAGGGAAGTGACAGAAATCTCTAATGTACTAGATGTGTTGTTGCTACTAGGTTGAAAACAACAATCCTTTGTTCATAGAACAATCATATTATTTAGATTACACGCAATTCGTAATTCAATTATCTGTTGCTTGCAACTTAATACTTAGGGGGTTCGGATGATATCCTGATGGTGGATTATTAGTCATAGATGCAGTAGAATGGCGGTCTATGTATAATGTTGTAATGCCCAATCGAATCTCAGATGAATCAAGATAAGTAGTATATGCTTGTATGCTTTCTCGATGTTTGTCAATTGCCCCGCTGTAATTTGTTCACCCAACATGTTATCTATCTTAAGGAGAGCCACCTCTAGTGAACTATGGAGCCCGATCCTTTCTTTTATAATCAATCTACAAACTGTTTACTGCTTTGTGTTTACTTTCTGGAAACTATTACTTCCTTCCATTCGATACGTTTAATCCTTTGTTTTCAGCAAAACCGTTGAGATTGACAACCTCATCGCAAGTTGGGGGCAAAGTTCTATGGTTGTGTTGTGCAGGTCTCCATGTTGCTACTAGCACCGGTAGTGCGCCCTGCCAAGGCTCAGCTAGCAACACCTTTGGCGTGTTTCCTTTCTCCTACCGGATGGATAAGCTTGGTTACGTACTGAGGGAAAACTTGTTGCTGTGCTCATCATACCTTCCTCTTGGGGTTCCCCAACTAGCTCCATATATTTTGGGCCATCACGTATCCAATATACAATGGAAAAGTACGATCAGGCAAATATGCATGATTGCATGTGTTTGTAAAAAAAGTAATTGTTCATTTGTGAATACATGCATTGACAATGCCCGAATCGACCGGGTCACAAAGACGGGACGGAGACATCGACGCCTCGTGATTAGGCAAGTCAGCGTTTGCATCAAAAACTGTCTTTTCCCGGTAAGATTTATCATATTGTCATAGAGACAGAACAACTTCACCACGAGACTCCGGTCCACTACATCAACCATGCCCGCCGCAATGGCTCTGGTCTGTTGTGACTCCGTCCAATCGCTTTTACTCTACATCCGAGGAATGCACCAGCTTCACCGCGCGACCCTCTACGGTCTTCAGCTGCAGCGACCCACTGTGGCCTTAAGATCTAACACTCGGGGGCTTCCTTGGCATCGGAGACGCGCTTTGGTCTTCGGCTCCCTCCTCTACAGTTACCCTCTATGTCCTTTGACTCTGGCGACCCTCTGCGGTCTTTAGATGAGGCGACCTGATACGGTATTCGACTTCTATGCCCCGTTACGGTCTTAGGATGCGGCAACTCATCATCACCACGCGACTCCAGTCCGCCGCATCGACTATGTCCGCCATGTAACCTGCTGCCACGTCGGCTCCATTTACCATGCGACTCGCTGCCGCATCGACTCCGTCCGTTGTGCGACTCCACGTCCACTGTTTCGGGAGTCGGCCTCGACCACGACCCGCCGGTCGCATCAGCTCCCGCGACCCACTGATCACATCGGCTCACGCGACCCGTTCACCTCGTCGACAACCAACAGAGCTAAGTTCTCTACTTAAATTTGATTTCTTTTTTAATTTAATCGCACTTGAAAAACTCGGGGGCTGCTCCCTCTTCGAGTAACCTAATGTGACATCGATTACATGCACTCGAGCACCTCATACGCGACAGCCTGAGTAGCTAATTCTGCCTGATCGTCGAATCCATGAACTCCGAGTACCTCCGCAAGGTACTGAGACTAAGGATAATCAGGCTAACGAAAAGGCCTAGCATATAGTGCAAAAGTGTGGACTCGATTGGCACCAAAATCTTACTTCACAATCCAACATGCAACTATTCTTTACAAGATACAAGTACTTCACAATTCTTCATGTTTTATGTATCTTACAAGGATGTCGACTATGTTGAGATATTCTATCGGGTCCTCTAACAGGAGTCAACAAAACAACTGGCTACAACATACACTTAAGACCCGAGTCGAGTACCTCCTCGGATGGTTGCATCGCTTGATGCTACACATGCGATGTTGGCTGCACACCAGACAGAAATGACGACGTCGACTCCATATGCATCATCGACTCACCAGGCTATTCGCCGCATGACTTTGACTACATCATCGACTCTTGGCTCCTTATGCATGAGACCTTGACTCGATGCACTTCTAGGTCAGTGGATTCTCTGTGCATGAATTTCAACTTCATCTATGACTACGCCAGACACTCGGGGGCTAGTCCAAACTAGAGTGCTGGTCGCGCACATGCAAAATCTTTGAGTGGCATGCTCCGATTCCTCACTCGAATCAATGATTCGACTAAGGACTCAGGGGCTACTCCCATAGGGAGCGTTAGTCGCACATTCGAAAAAGCGCCGACGTTGATGGCATTCACAATATAATCTGAAGAAGTTCCGAATTGTTGTGCCTATGCAACCGATGACTACAAGTCTCTGCTCGAGTCTACGACTCGAATAGACACTCGTGGGCTACTCCCACAGGGAGCGTTTGTCGTGCACCCTATAGAAAACAAAAGGTTTATAATATTGTCCATTGTGTCGACTGTGTCCGTATTGTCGACTCGCTTACAGCAACCAAACTCATTGGCGTCTCCGCTCACTAACATTCAAATGTCAAGTTCAGAGACAACATCTCCTTGGCAACCGGAAATACCTCCGCAATGACAAACATTCGGATGCTACGGCTACGACGTAAAGATAAGACCTATAGATACAATCTGATGGCCTGGCAACCGCATCCACTTCGTCTACCAGATAAATACCGTGTCTACGACATGAACAAAATCCTGATGGACGCGTTGGGTACATACATATCAACTCGAGTTCGGCTCATAAGGCCTCCGCGACATGAGTCGAACTACGCTAGCAATTTCTGGATTCCAGTCCGGGAACTCGAGTTTGAGTAGGTAGCATTGTTTTTGCCCTAGATCAATTAACTGGTCCCAATCCATCGAGAGCACCAGGCATGTTTACCATCATCCCTATGAATAACTACAAATTCGACTGACCCGATGAACTTCCGATTGAAGTGCTTCGCACTCGACACAACTGTCGACTTTGAGATCCTAATGCAAGATTCAAGACAACTAAGTCTCCACCCGAATCTACGATTCATATGGACACTCGGGGGCTACTGACATAGGTATGCCCTACATATACCTACTATTGGCATACCTAGTGTGGCTCGACGGAAGGCCGACTCGACGAGCTGCCAAGGTCCATGATGCCCATGAACGTTCGAGTGGTATGAAGCCCATATGGATACAGACTCCAAGCGTACAAGACAAGGAAACCTCAAGACTAGAGTTCTAATCTAACTTGTAACCTACTCATATTGGTAGCTGAGCCTAACCTCCCATATATAAAGGCTAGGAGAGTCCAACGAGAAGGGCGACTCCTACAACATAACTTCTCCACTTCTCCCACAATAGATCTAGGCACGTAGGATACACATAGCTAGATCCAATCTGCGCATCCACTGCCATCAGTGACATTGTAATCCTTTGGATCATCATCAATCAAGAGCAGACAAGCAGGAGTAGGGTCCTCTGTGAGGCCTGAACCTGGGTAAATCTTTGAGTCTCCCTGTGTGGTTGTTTGCTAGCCGATCGAGATCTCTAGTGCTCCTCAGTTCCTCGAACCAAAGTCCATAACAATGGGCATTGACGAGTTAAACCTTCGTCAAGACCGGTCTCTGTACTCCATGGTTTTTCCATTCTTCGGACATTTCGACGACCAGCACCATGCTGACAACCTTATCGTTGGTGGTGATTTAGAGAAACAGTGGTTCCTTTTCATCGGGTGATACCAGCAGGAGCGATGTTGACAGTTTTTGCTTTAGGTGTTCAAATGCTCCCTTGTTTTATCGGTCCACTCAAAAGTATCCTTTTTTGTGCAACGCATAGAATTGTAACACTTTTTCACCCAATCGAGTGATGAATCGGTTGAGTGCCGCCACTCGCCCAACTAGTGTTCTAACACCCCTTAGATTTGTGGGATTCTTCATCTTCAAGATGACCTGTATTTTTTCGGGGTTAACCTCAATTCCGCTTACCGATACCAAGTACCCAAGGATTTGTCCCGTAGGGACTCCAAAGGAGCACTTTGTCGAATTGAGCTTGATGCGATACTTGTCGATATTATCAAAAGTCTTGTGGAGATCATCGATAAAAATCGACTTCTGCCTTGTTGTGATGATAACATCGTCGATGTAGACTCGGACGTTCCTGCTAATTTGTTCTCCTAGACAGTTTTGCATGATCCGCTAGTATGTAGCACCGACATTCTTCAGCCCAAAGGGCATTGTCTTATAGCATAATACACCATAGGGTGTGATAAATGTTGTCTTGTCTTAGTCTTTGGCTTTCATCCTGATCTGGTTGTAACTAGAATATGCATCCAAGAAGGAAATACATTTGCATCCCATAGTTAAGTTGATTATTTGATTGATTCGTGGGAGTGTTAAGTGATCCTTTGGATAGTTCTTGTTGAGGGAGATGAATTCGATGCACATGCGGAGTTTGACTATATTTTTCTTCAGTACACATACTAGGTTAGCCAACCAGGTTGCTTTCTTGAGTTTTCTGATGAATCTGGCCTCTAGTAGCCAATGAGGATCCTTGCTGATGGCCTTGCACTGTGGCTCCATGTTGTGGACAAGGGGTTTCTTGACCGTTTTGGTGCCAGTATATATGTTGAGTGCGTGTTCGGAAAGTTCCCTACGAATTCCTTGCATGTCAGCTTGACACCATGCGAATATTCCCCAGCACTCACATAGGAACTTGACAAGCATGCTTTTCTATGTGGGACCAAGGTTGGAGGCCACAAAGGTAGTTTTCTTTAGGTCGGTGGGGTGGATCTCGACCACCCATGTATCCTTTGATGAGTCAAAGGATTGATAAGGTATGGACTTTCTTGCTTACGGTAGAACGTCCTGATCCATGGTGATCCTGAGCTGGGTGAACTCCTTTTCTATTCTGAAGGACTCGAAGATTTTGTTGAACTCCCGATTGCAGTTATCCGAGCGACCAAACCTTCCCCTTACGGTTATAATTCCATTGGGTTCTAGCATTTTCATCATGAGGTATGCGTAATGCGGGGCTGCCATGAACTGCACGAACGTGGGTCTCCCAAGGATCACATGGTATTGTGATAGCCAATCCATGACTTTGAACTCGATTTTCTCACCTCTGAAATTTTCCCGTGTTCCAAAGACGACGTCGACTAGTTCACTAATGCCGCTTCTTGCATCCATGAAGAACTTTCTCATGTAGAATCCGCTGATCTGAACCTCAACTATTAGTGCAAAATGACTCGGTCGTGGGACCTATAGGTGGTGATCGGCTGTGCTTAAGGTAATCTCCTCCTCAGACCAGTTGAGATAGTCAGGTGTGGGGGCGGTGCCCGGATTGCGAGGTTAACTTGTTGGGTTATTAGATTATGGGTCATGTTGCACGGTCGCCCTTTCTGAATCATGAGCATTGCTCCCCTGGATCACAGGTATTCATCATTCTGGGCCCTAGCACAATACTTAAAAACTTTTTTATTTCAGATGGGTTACCTCCAATGAAGCGTTTCTAGTCAAGGTAAATTAGCTTGACCAGATGGTGGTCAATTTGGTTTCTGATTTGGAAGTGGAATACCGACTCTAAAGTAATTAGCTTTCAGGGTTATGATCCCATCATCATTAGTTTTGTCGATGGTAGTCCTATTCTCACATTCCCTTCATGCAAGTTAATCAAGGCCTTGATAGTTCCTAAAAATGGCCTACCTATAATGATTGGCGCTATAGGATCTTGAGACATATCAACTATAACAAGATCGATAAGTGTGGGACATCCTTTGATGTTAACTACTATGTTCTCTTAAAATCCCATAACTTTCCTGTAACAATATCAATAAGTGCAGCAATCTCATTAACTCCTATATAAATCTTAATAGCGGGCTCAAATAAATTATCAAGCTTAGCTACAAGTTTCTCAGCTAGCTTTTTATAGTCCATTTATAACTCGCATACCTTTATGTCCACTCCATTTATAAATTGTTGGTATATGGCCTCATTACCTCCTTCGATACCATGATTCTTCAATACAATCATCTTTACTAGACCTTCCATGGTGTACTCTAAATATGCACTACTACAGATTTGGCTATCCATGGTTTTGTACCAAGTGGCTTATGGTGAAGGTGGTGCGCCATTGATACATTACATGTGGCACATGTTGTTTAGATGTGCCACAGATAGAAAAAATAGCCATGGTGCATTGTTGGGGGGGGGGGGGGGGTGCGCCGCAGGTAAATCTTGGTAGACCATCCTGCCACTTATGCATGGGCCCTAACATATCAGTGGCGCATGGGATGAACATGCGCAATGGATATTTTCACTTCATGTGGCGTGCCAAACTGTAATGCGCCACGGATATGTCTAGGCCCATGCATAATTGGAAAATATAGATGGCCCCTGACATATCTGTGGCGCATTCTGCGGGGTGCGCCACTGACCTTTATACTATCCGTGGCGTGTTCCACGCATGTGCGCCACTGATATGTCGGGCATCTTTTATACAGCTAGCACCCACCACCTTTTCCCACTATGGTGCACTTTCCCCTCCACTCACTTGGCCCCCTCTAGACCATCTGGTCGAGTTCTTCCTCCTCCCGCCTCATTTCTCCGCATGAATTCAGTCATTTTAGCCATCCAAAACTTTTTTTAGATGATAGATTTGTAAAAGGGAGACTAGATCTACTAAAACCACTTATTCACTTTTCTCCTCCTTCATCATTTACTACGTGAGTAGATGCATGGAAGGACATATGCATGTTTTTGTGTATACGATGAATTACTTGTGATGATTGCGTGGGCGAGATGTTATTGTTGCATGTTGTATGAATGTTTGTGTGTATGTGACAAAAATTGTGGTACGGTACGGTGTGCGTTGCATGGTGTATGCATGTTTGCCGAAATGTTGATTAATTTCTGTTTCGGCAAATCGTTTGCATTACACGTATGTCCTATTTTTAGGAGAGGTCATGCCGAATTTTTTTAGCGACCATGGATGCATGTGTGTGCATGTTATAAAATATTCTCTTGCTTTATACCGCACAGGAGATCATGGTCATCAAGATGAGCAAAAGCCTCGTCGCTGGATATTTGAAAGGTGCGATGACTGAAATGTTCCAGAACAACAAGACCCAGATAAGATGTCCTTGTCGCAAATGCAGACTCAGGGGCTTGATGGACCCTTATTATGGAGTATTGTAGAACCACCTTCTCGTGCATGGTTTCATGTCTGGCTTTACTCGTTGGATCATTGATGAAAATGAAGTTAATAATGATGGGACTACAGGAAATGAGGAAGGGAGACAAGACAACAATAATGGGGAGGGCAGGCGAGAAGCCGAAGAGCCTCCCGGACATGATCATCACGAAGGAGATGCCGAACATGATCATCACGAAGGATATGTGGGGGAAGATGATGGAGAAGACGCAGACACGCAGCAGACACTGCAAACAGCCTTGCAGGACCCTCATGTTCAAGAACTATTCCTCAAAGAGACGAGCAACCCCAAAGCTGCCGCTAGAGAGACAGCCAAGCTCGCGCAACTAAAGATAGACGGGAGTACTCCATTGTATGAAGGATGTCAGCCCGAGGATACCCTCTTGCATGTAACACTCAAGGCTATAGAGATGAAGGCGAAACACAACTGGACCGTCACAAGATTCAATGATATGATTAGACTCTCGCATGACCGTCTTCCTAAACCGAACACTTGTCCAACAAATATCGAGGAGGCAACGAAAGTCGTGTGCCCTCTCGATCTACCACATGTTAAATACCACACCTGAATCAACGATTGCATCATTTATTGGAACGAGTACGCAGATAGAACCACATGTCATGTCTACGACCATGCACGATACAAGAGAGGGAAGAAATCTCCAGAAAATGTTGTATGGTACTTTCCAACCACACCTCATCTACAGTGGTATTTCATAGACCCTAAGGAATCAAAGCTCATGCGCTGGCACGCGGAAAGGCAGAAGCCCGAAGATGATCTGGATAAGGAGAAGATGTTAACACACACTTCGGACGCTTGCTAGTGGAATGCAATGGACATCGAGATCCCGTTGTTTGGGGACGATCCAAGGAACGTTAGGCTGGGTATGAGCACCAATGGATTAAAATCATCTGTCAACCAGAGCAGCACACACAACACCTAGCCCATGTTTGTATGGTCGTACAACCTCCTTCAAGGGTTGTGCACAAAGAGGAGGTAAATACACATGAGTATTCTTATTAAGTGGAAACACAACCAGGTATCGACATCCATATGTATCTCGGGCTATTAAAATAGGAGCTAGCCACATTGTGGGAGACACCAGCGAATACGTGGGACTCCTTTTCAGGAGAATGTTTTCCTCTTAGAGCCTCATTGCTCACGATGGTGCAAGACTATCCTGGTTACGCGTATGTCTTGTACCAGGTGGGCCATGGACACTACGCATGTGTCAAGTGCATGGAGCATACGCCGCATCTCCAACTATAAAAGGATCCCGCGTCTTCAAAAACCGTGTACCCCGGGACTCGAAGGGGGCTTCGAAAAGATGACCCGTGGAGAAAACACGGAGATTTGTTCTATGGTAAAGCCGAGCACGGAATAGTCCCATGTCCGAGGAGCAGGGAAGAAATCGAGAAATTGCTGAATAATTGGACATAGTGCCCTACGTGGGGAAATAAGCGTAAGAGGCCGTAACCGCTGATGAATCTATGGAGAGGAAGGTCTATTTTTTGGGACCTGCCATACTAGAAGATCCTCCACATACCACATAGCCTTGATGTCATGCACATCACGAAGAACGTGTTCGAGAGACTGGTTGGCACCATGCTCAACATGCCAGAGAGGACCAAAGATGGGCCAAAAGCAAGAAGCAACCTAAAACATCTAGGCATCAGGGAAGATCTTCAGAGAGGACACCTTGATAACGACAATGATGATGATGGAGGAGATTGAAGGTCGCCGCAGGAGGAAAAGGGCCAAGAAGTCTAAGTCAGTGGGAGATCGAGAACTTTATCAAATGGCTCCTATGAGTGAAAGTTCCTTACAGTTACCCGGAGAATATAAGCGGATATATAGTCGCGGTAAAGCCGGGGTTCAGTGGGATGAAGTCTCATTACTGTCACATGCTGATGACACAGATACTTCCCGTCGCAATTCAAGGGATAATGGACAAGCATGTCCGTTATACACTATTTGGCCTCTGCAACTTTTTTGACGTCATCTCTCGGAAGTCGATCGGCATCCAGCAGATTGCAAGGCTACAGGAAGATATAGTGGTGATATTATGCGAGCTCGAGATTTACTTCTCGCCCACATTCTTTGACATCATGGTGCATCTGCTGGTCCATGTCGTGGATGATATCATCCACCTCGGGCCAACATTCCTTCACAACATGATGTCATTCGAAAGGATGAATGGAATCATCAAAGGCTTCGTCCGCAATAGGGCTCGTCCAGATGAAAGCATAGCCAAGGGTTTTCCTGACCTACGAGTGCATCTCTTTTTGCTAGAATTATTTAGGCACCACCGACGAGGACCCTGTTAGTCTAGCAGGAAACAACAGGCACCTCAGAAGGCTCACTAGATGTGGTCACCGCGAGGGTCATCACACTATTCATATCGATCACACTGATCGACGCATCGACTTTGATAGGGCAAACCTAGTTGTGCTAAAACACATAGAATTGGTCAACCCTTGGTGCGTAGAGCACGGAAGATTTATGGAGGAGAAGTACAACAACTTGGGCTGAACTAGGACTCAAGGAGAAATAATAAGAGAGCACAACTCCACCTTCATGCGGTGGTTCAAGGAGAACTACTAGAAAATCCCTCCCAGAGACCTCGTACGGAATAGGACAAACTCATATTCACCTTGTCACAGGGGCCCGCACACAACCTTAGGACCTACCAGGCGTACGACATCAACGACTACACATTCTACACCGAGGAAAAGGACAAGAACAATGAATATCAGAACTCAGGAGTAAATATGGAATGCTTCATGGACGAGTTGACTACCGTCAAAGAAAGATACTATGGAAGGATCGAGGAGATATGGGAGCTCGACTACTATGGAGAAAAGGTGTCGATGTTCCGTGTTAGATGGGCCAAAAACGTCGAAAAATATGATCGGTATTTCACAACCACGGTTATACCCGAAGCCAAAACAATAACTGTCGGCGTGAACGTCACCGCTAATAATGAGCCGTGGGTATTGGCTCGCCAAGTGGACCAATGTGTTTTCATTACCGACCCGACAAAGCCTAGGCGTGTTATCGTGAGGACGGGGAAAATCGAGAATCATCGGAATAGACGGAGTATCCAACGAGGAAGACTTCGACAACTACGGCAACCCAAATATGGAAGAGGACATCGACATACCAAATATTCGACAAGAAGCAGGACCACCCTAGTGGCTAAAGGTTGTCCGTTCACAAGAATAAGTCAACAGATTCCTGGGCTAAATTAATCAACAGCGACGAAGAAGGGCAAAAAAATAGTGAAGGGCAAGAAGATTGTCAAACGCAAGAGGGGCATGTGATTATGTGTGTGCATGTCAAACATTATCCCCGTGTGTGTATATGTGCCACGTGTGTGTATGTAAAATGCTAGCGACGTGTGTGCATTTTTCAATCCATTACTTGGGTACTAAACTAGTACTAAATCGTAGGAATTAAGTAAAATATATTTAAAAAATCCAAAATATATGTTTAAACACGTTTAAAAAATCTTCATATACTTGGTACTAGTTTTATACTAAACTAGTACTAAATTGGAGGGAGAAAGTAAAATACATTTAAAAAAAATAAAAACTGAGACACCCAGGATTCAAACTTGGATGCCCCAGCTAGTTAAGGGCAAGGTGAGCTACCAAGGCAACTACTTCGTGTTCTTGTCAAGCACACAACACGCGTCGTATTTGTACTAAGAGGGACAATTATTTGTGGAGCATCTCGCATATATGTACCACGGATATATGCGGAAGCTTTTACAACGTCAAGGCCCACTAATATCTATGGCACACGTCACTAGGATGCACCACGGATACTATACACTTAGCGAAAAAAAATCAACGCATCTGGCCCTTTCCCCCATTCTTCATCTCTCTCATCTCAGTCCACAGATCGAACCCGTCCCACTGATGCCGCTATCGATCCCGCCACTGTCTTCAACGTAGAGGCACCGCTGTGGAGGAGGAGGCCGATGTGGAGGACGTTGCCGCCGCTATGGAGGAGGAGGGCCATGCCGCTGAGGAGGAGGGTCGCACCGCTGAGGAGGAGGAGGCAGCCGCCACTGCCGAGGAGGTCGACATCGGCCGTCTTCGAGGTACCTCTCCCCCTCCCCCTCCCCTCTCGTACCAGGCTAGGGTTCCCTACCAGGCTAGGATTCGTAGTTAGGGTTCATGTTCAGGTTCAGTAGGTTTAGTTACTAGGCAAATGTCAGGTTCAGTAGGTCTAGTAGGAGTAGGTTCGGGAGGAGTGGGATCTAGGGTTTGTTACCTGTTGAGGTTTTTCTTCAAGTGTGTGGTTCTGCTTCAGGTAAATTAGGGTACTGACAGTAGGTTCAGTAGGTTTGGCTGAGTTTGATGTGCAGGAGTAGGATTGGGTTCAGTAGGAGTAGGTTTAGTAGCATACAAAGGACTACATGTTCATGAAATCACATAGGATAGCATGTTCAGTAGGAGTAGGTTTAGTAGCATACAAAGGATAATGATCAGTAAGAGTAGGTTTAGTAGCATACAAAGGACAACGTGCACTCATCCTCTTGTTGGGGATATACTTTCCGGGTATCCTCACTATGCCTCACCGTCTGCTCCTGGCGCGGCTGGCCCTTGTTGCCAGAGCTGCGGCGCCTGCTGCGGGCCTTAGCCGGCTGAGGGGAGGATGCCTGCTGGGTGTCGCGCGGCGCGCCCCTGCTGTTGGCAGGCAGCTTGCTCCCCTTGGAGTAGCTGGGATCCTCCAACATCTGACGGTTGGCATCAGCCTGCTCGTCCGTGATGCAGAGGAGCTCCTGCACGCGAGCGTGCTGGCGGGCTCGCTCCTCGCCCTCCAGATTGGACAGTTCCTCTGCGGCGGCTCGTGCCGCGTGCAAGTTCTTGATGGGCGTGCTGTAGGTGGGCCGGATGAGGGCGGGTGCGGGATCCGGCTCCCCATCCTTTTCCATCCTAGCACCTAGCTCGCCACCCGGCTCCAGACCTGGCCGTGCCGGCTCGGCTCCACGGTAGCCGGAGTGAAGCCGTGCGCCCGGTTGTATTCGCGCGGGTGATCTCGAGCTGCTTGCGGGTTGCCGCCAGCTCCATGGCCTCCTGGAGGAGGATATGTCTCTCCATGGAGAATTTGGCCTCCGCCTCCTCCAGGTTATCCCGGAGGTTAACCGGTGTCAGGAGCCGATCGACGGCATCCTCCACCGGGTTCCAAGGCCGCGGAGGGGCGGAAGTTCCGACCTCGTCCGCACCTCGCTCCCGCGGCTGGCGGGGGTGAGAGCTGGAGCTGGCCATCATGACCTCCACGCCGCAGGATGCGACGGAAGCACTACTGCCCGGATGCGGCAACTCCACGACATAGACGATCTTCCTAGGGAAACGCTCCGGAACGGTGGCGACGTAGACAGGGAGGTCGCCGAAAATCAGGATGGAGCCGTTCGCTGGGAAGGAGGTACAGGCGAAGCAGGAAGCGTTGTCGATGACGCAATCAAATTTGTCGAGCGTGAGCACCAGGCCAGAGGCCACGCGCTCACCGGCTGAAGTGCGGGGTCTCGTGCGGAACATGACTGCGGTCGAAGCCATCTAGCCCCATGGTGGGTGCCAACTGTCATTGTATTGGGAACGACAATACCTAAGAAGGTTAGATAGAGGTGTGGGGACTAGCAGGGAAGCTATCGACGGCGTCCGCAGGCTGGATTGGATACAAGCAAGCGTATCGGGATGCAGGAAGTACCCAGGTTCGGAGCCCTCGTGATGAGGTAAAACTCCTACTCCTGCCGGATCTGACTACGGGGGATATACGAACTACAAGTGCTCCTTGAGCTGTATTCTCTAGGTACTGCCTTAAATGCAATGAGACCAACCCTTTCTACCGAGGCCGTGCCTCTCCTTATATAGGCAGAGAGGCAACGGGCTCACTGGCTAGTTCGACTGGCGGGCCCCACAGGCGGGTCCTAGCCGGCTGGTCATCTACATTATCCGGTATGGTATGTCACATCGGAGTATGAGTGGTATGGCTGTCGTAGGCATGGTGGATGCCGTGCGAGCTGTCGTCAGCATCGAGCCACTGTTCCTGCCTCATCCTCGCAAAGTGTTCGGTATGGCCGAGTAATGGCCGGTCTTGTCATCGTACATGGCATACCGTGCACTAATACACATGTCGCCATGTCTCCTTGATTGGTTCCGGCTACGCCGCCGTAGCTGGCTGCTTCTTGTTGATCCGGCTACCATGAGCCGGCCTGGCGTGCTTTGTTCGGCTGCATCTGGCCAGCCAGACGCGATCCGACTGCACATTTCTTTTCCGGTTGGGGTATCTAGGGATCATCCCCCCGACACAGAGGAGGCGTCTCCACGCGACATTCATATCCGACACAGGAGTCCATGATGGCCTTGATATCTTGCTCCTTGTCATATTCATCCATACTCAAATAACCCCTGGTTACTTGCCAGATCTCCATGCTTCCATGGTGGCTCATAACCATGGTAAGGGCATTCTATGTTGCGGTACGCAGACAGGACATGTTCCAGTCCTGGATGAGCTGGGGTATCTCCTTTGCCTTATCTTGCACCTCAAAGGAGGACATTTTGTTCATGTCCGGGGCTTTGAGAACTTCTCCAATATCCTCCAATGATTGGTGGAAATTGTGAAGAAAATCACCGACTTCTGAAAGCCAGCTGGTGCGAGACTTGGTGGAGGAAGAATCCAGCAAGTTCAGAGGACCTTTGTATATAAAGTAAAGGTCTAAAAAATATATCCGAACTCCTAGAGTCGGCAAAGAGAAAAGTTAGAAGACAGGAAACATACCGAAGATGACATCGTAAACTTTCGTCTTCTCCGCCATAAGGCTCTGGAGTTCAGCCCAGAGTGATTTTGGTGATGTCCTTTTCTCTGAATAACTCATCATTGACATCCGAGATTTTCTAATCTTGGGTGGTGATTCTTCGATCATGTTCTTCAGTGGCCATGGAGGAGGATTGGAGAATGCTACCAATGCTAAGCTCGTGATCTGCCTTAATCTTATTCAGCTCTCGCCGTAAGTTGGCGTTCTCCACCTCCAGGGTCTTAAAGTTCTCGGCCTCTTCAATGATTGCACATGATGGTTTGACTAGTGTTGTAAGTGAAAGACAACAGATGAATAGGAAATTCGACGATGAAAGCAAACAAGATTAAGGACTGAAATGATTACCTTTAGCCTCATCTTTTGATACCTTAAATTGAGCATTTTCAAGTCGGATAGCTCCGATCTCTCTCCGCTTACTACAAATATTCTTTAATAATTCCTAGTTATAAGCATTAACTTTCTCTAAGTTAGAATAATAACCAGAGTCAGAAGTCTACTAAAGACTCGAGCTAATATTTTAACTAATATCAGCACGAGCCTTGGGGGCTATACTAGTTCGTTCATTGGCATCCTATGTAAGCATAAATCTGGATTGTGTATCCAACTCCATGCTTGGGGGCTAGAGGATATGGTATGAAATAAAGTAAAAAAGGGTGAGTTGGAATTCGGACTTACATGTTGTTCATGAGTAAGATTTCTTAGGATCATGTTCACCTTGGTGGTAACCTTCTCGGCGAGGGTTTGCGGGATTACTGGTGGTGGCGGAGCCACACCGGCCTTCAGCTTCTCATCGCGAAGATGAATTTGGTCATGAAGCTCAGAGTACTTGACGTCCTTGGATTCTTGTGCCTCTTCCTCGGTGGTGATGTTCCCGCTCTCCAGGCATTGCGGGGCCAGTGTTTGTATCTCTTGTGCAGTTTTCTGAGTAATGCCAAGTTTGGCAATACCCGGATTCCTAAGAAGGTTATCGGCGAAAACCTCTGCCGAGGGATCATTAACCTTTACGAGTTCACCCTTTACCCATGGTGACGTCGATCTGTGAATCAAGGTTCACTGGCTCAGAATGTTGAGCTAGATCTTCTGCGATGGACGGAGATGGAGTAATCTCCCGCATTGTAGAAGGCTGCAAGGCAGGAGTCGAAGGCGTTGTGGCAGGAGAAGTCAAATTTAACTTTGATTGGCGTAGGGGCTTTGACGAGCCTCCTTTCCCCTTGCCCTTGATGAGCTGTTTATCTCTGAGGAGGTAATAGAACAAAGATCATTACACTTCAGAAAGAATGAGAAATAAAATACAGAGACCTTGTGGGGAAAGTTACCTCTTCACAACGGGCACTACCTTTGTGCCAATGGAAACTTTTGGAGTCTTACGCTTTCGGGTAAATCAATTCTCCATCGTCTTGAGATAACTCAGGAGGATATCCCTCAAGAGGAGGAAGCTCCGACTCAGTGAGGTCAGCAAGCAAAAAAGAAGAAATACTTTAGTATTGCAAAAGGACACAACAATGTATAGATGAAACACTTAATTCGAGTTATAGCTAGAAAACTTACTAGTGTCACGGAATTGTTAGTTGTATGCATGTACAAGGACAACTCCGGGATCTTACTCTCGATCCGCTCCCTAATCAACCATTTGATTTGGAACTCATAGTCCTTATTTGAATAAGGTCTGGAGCAAATCCGGAGAGAGTCCGTCTTGCTCTTCGTCATGGAGTGCATGAGTCGATCACCATTGTGTTGGAGAGGCTAGATCCGACACGCCAGCCAGCAGTGGATCAAATCGGATCCTTTCAAACCCTCGTGCTTCATCATATATTCAATCCGCCTATTAGCAAGAAGCATATCGTTAGTGAGAGCTAGAGGATCCGCTTCCCACGACTCTTGGGGCGTTGTGGCGCCATCAACGAAAACAAGCAAAGCAGTTGCTTTGCCGGGAGCCGGTCTGTCCTGATGGTAAAAGAACATGGATGGCCATTGTTTCACCGAATCGCTAGCCTTTATCCTAGGATAGACTTGCTCTCTCCTAACAGAAAAAGCTAAGAGTTCTGGTAATTTAAGGATTACTGGCGGTGATAGAATTTCTCTAGGTATGAAAGTAATACCAGAAAAGAATGAGACTCGGCCTAATACCGAGATGCCCCTCACACAAAGAGGCATAAGATCTCATATCTAAGAGAGAGTTTGGGGGAGATGGTGGAGTTGCACTCTGTAATGATCTATGACCCCAGAAAAGAAATCGAAGGGAGGAAAGCTCAAACCTCTGTTAAGGTGGGTGCCGAAATGCACTCGCTCGTCGGTGTTGGGGGTGGGGATGGTTTGTCCAAAGCTGCTCCGCTAGTCGCCGGCGTGGAGGAGGACTTCCTTCTCAATGACATGGATCTTGACGTCATCGAGGACACAGGGGATCCAGACCCCGCGAAACATCTCTTTCTCCACCGTAGGTGATTTCGCCGTTGTCACCACCGTGGCAGAAGATGAAGCCTCAGCTATTTTTCTGGGTGTTAGTGACCTAGGATGGGCGCTGTTGTGGGATTTGGGGGAGGCAGAAGAGCTCTTTCACGGGAGGCGTTGAGAGGAAGGATAAAGCACTGGTGCTGATGAAGAGGAAGTGAGAGATCTTGTCCCCTTATATCCTTTGCCTGTGCCAAGATTCGTGCAAGATAAACATTAACCATGCCATGCATCGTGGAAGGAGAAGGGTAACCTCCTCGCGAGGATTACACCGCCTTGATATCCACGCACGCATTAAAACAATGCCTCGGTTCCGCGAAAGGCAGACCCACCAACGGTCGTGTTGATAGGAATGTCTGTTAGTGATGTGACTTGACCTTGACTGATATCAGGTTACGTCAAAAACCAAATTCCGGATTAGTTTGAATTTCAAGCGGGAAACTCGAATAATGTACTCATAGGTCCGACTCGTTTTGAGACCCGGATCCTATCCTTTCTTTTGAAGTTTCAAGAACCCTTCAGGATTCTACAAGCTGAAGATGTATCAAGCTAGACGATGATGAAATCCGACTCTGGATCTTGGAGGCTTCCATGGGATGCTGTTGGGGATATACTTTCCAGGTATCCTCAGTGTGCCTCACTAACTAGGATGGCCCACTTCGGGTTAGAGCTTTGCTTCATGGGCGGCCCAGTCGGTAGAAGAGACAGAGTCCAGTCCGACTATGGGAAGGCCTAGAAGACTTATCAACATAGGCATGTTATGTTACTTGTAGTTCAAGATGTACTATGTAACCGACTCTTAGTCATAGCCGGATAGGTCTCTCATGTAAAACCTAGGCCGGATATCGATATAAGCCGTCCTAGGTCAAGCCTTTAGGGTACCCCTCAATAGTCTACAATCTTAACTCGCATAGGCGAAACCCTTGTAACCCATATCCTGGCTCTATCGTATTACTGGATTGCTAGCAGGAGTAGGATTCGACCAAAGCCGGTGGATTTGAACATGGGTAAACTTGTGTGCTAACCATACCGGAACACCGTACGTCTCACACCCCTCTCTTCCGCATGCCTCGAGGACCCGTCATGGCGTACTTGTCATCAATCCGACGACACCTCTAACATCTTCTCGTATAGTAAATCACAGAGGATAATAAGAGAAAGTGTGACAAAGAGGGCTAGTATTAATTTTCTCGACTTCAAAGCATGCTTTTACAATTAAATTATTGCTGCTACCCCTAGATGTTGGACTATTGTTGACATGTACATGTAAATCTTCATAATAAAATTCAATCGTGCTCTTCACATGGAAGACTGCTTCTCTATTTGAATTTTCAAGTGCATGGTCTATATACAGGTATTTTGTCCAAAGGTTCTCCTTGTGTTCTCACCTGACACTTATTAATCCTTGACAGTTGGTTCATTTCAGTGGCATTTGTAATTTGGTTGTCCCCATATGCTGGCATCAGTGTGTGTATAGGCAGGTATTTTGTCCGAAGACACTCTTTATGTTCTCACCTGACACTTAATCTTTAGCGATGAACAAAGAGAGAAAGGACTTGCACCTAGTGTGCTTGCTTCTTGCATGAATTTAGCTAGTGCTTGATTCTTACGGTAGTGCTTGCAGTAGGTTCAGTTAGCTTAGGTTCTGTAGTGATTGCTTGCTATTATCTGCTTGTATATTCAAGAAAAATTGTATATATTGATGAATTTTTCGGTGCAAGATATGTTCTGGTGGTTATTGATTAATTAATGCTGTTTTTCTTGAATGGTTTCAGTGTATGTTAAAATGGAAGTCTCTTGTGAAGTGTGCTTCTCCTCTATGTATATGTTTATTGATGGGTTCGTAGCATGGAAAAAAAAATTCTACCGCAAGAACGAACAAAACCTAGATCTAATCTAGATAAAAGCCAAGATCTAATCTATTAGACATGAGCAACGAGATAGATAGGAACTAACGCTCGTAGATCCGAAAGCGTTAACGAGATTAGATCTCGTGGTTGATGTAGTCGATCACATGCCGATCTCAAGATCGTGTGGACGATCCTTCCGGCGTCGCGTTCTAGCAGCGCTTCCGCAGTCGGTCAAGTGGACGATCCTTCCGGCGCTGCGATTCGGCAGCGCTTCCGCAGTCGGTCACACGTGCGTAGTCGAAGCAGACCTTCCTCTCCCCGTTCCAGTGAGCAGCGGAGGTAGTAGATCTTCTCCACGGAATCCCAGCAGCACGACAGCGTGGTGGTGGTGTCGCCTATGCCTGTGCAGAAGATGGTGGAGGAGAGAGGCGGCAGAGATTGGGTGTTATGGGAGACGGGGAGGAGGGGCGCCCCTGCCCCTCTATTTAAAGAAGGGAGGCGCCTAGGGAGGGGGAGTCCTTGTAGGACTCCCCTCCCTTGTAGGCCGGCGGATTGGAGGTGGGGGGAGGAGTCCTCCTCCCCCACGACTCCGTATCTTGACCCACCTGGACTCCTTGATCCCTATCTTGATTTTCAAGCAAACTCCAAGATATCTTCTAGAACCTTCCGGAACATTCCGAAACCTTCTAGAATCCTCATACAAACACTTCGGAACATTTCCTAACTCAGAAAATGATCCCCTATATATGAATCTTATTCTCCGGACCATTCGGATCTCCTCGTGATGTCCCGGATCCATTCCGAGACTCCGAACAACATTCGGTCTCCAATGCATATTCCATATCTACTTAAAACAACTTCGAACCTTAAGTGTGTCACCCTACGGTTCGTGAATATGCAGACATGATAGAGACATATCTCTTATCAATAACCATCAGCGGGATCTGGAGATCCATAATGGCTCCCACATACTCAACGATCACTTCGCGATCGATTGAACCACTTACATATGAACCTCATGGTAGATGGAATAGGTTACTATGTATTTGAAAGCTTGAAGCAATACAAACTTAATGACTTGATCTTATGCTACGCTTACTATGGGTGTGTGTCCATCACATCATTCTCCTAATGATATAACCTTGTTATTAATCACATCCTAATGTCCATGATCAGGAAACCATGATCATCAATTAATCAACAAGCTAGTTCAACAAGAGGCTTACTAGGGACTCTCTTATGTTTACAAAACACACATGTATTAGTGTTTCCTAATAATACAATTATAGCATGGGATGTAAACATTCATCATAAACACAAAGATATAATAATAATCACTTTTATTATTGCCTCTTGGGCATATCTGCAACAGTCTCCCACTTGCACTAGAGTCAATAATCCAGATTACATGGTAATATACCGAACACCCATGGCGTTCTGGTGGTTGTCATGCTTTGCCCTAGGGAGAGGTTTAGTCAACGGATCTGCCACATTCAGATGAGTGTGTACTTTGCAAATCTCTATGTCACCATCTCGGACATACTCGTGAATAGCGTGGAAACGTAGCTTGATGTGCTTCAGCTTGCTATATGACCTTGGCTCCTGTGCATTAGCTATGGCACCTGTGTTGTCACAGTAGATGGCCATCAGGTCCAAATGGCTTCTTGTGCAGCCTCCGAAGCAGCTATGTATTCCGATTCAGTTGAAGATTTCGCCACAACGCTTTGCTTCGCACTCCTCCAGCTCACTGCAGCACCATTCAAAATAAATACGTATCCCGACTGTGACTTTGAGTCATCCGGATCGGTGTTCCAACTAGCATCGGTGTAACCGTTTACAACAAGCTGTTCATCACCTCCATAAGAAAGAACCATATCCTTAGTCCTATTTAGGTACTTTAGGATATTTTTGACCGCTGTCCAGTGCTCCATTCTAGGATCACTTTGATATCTGCTAGTCAAACTAATAGCATGTGCTATATCCGGTCTTGTACACAGCATGGCATACATGATAGAGCCTATGGCCGAGGCATAGGGAATATTATTCATTTTCTCTCTATCTTCTGCCGTAGCTGGACTTTGAGTTTTACTCAAGGTCTTACCTGACAACATGGGCACGAACCCTTTCTTGCTATCTTCCATTCTAAACTTCTTTAGAACTTTGTCCAAGTATGTACTTTGTGAAAGCGCTATTAGGCGTCTTGATCTATCTCTATAAATATTGATGCCTAGAATGTATGCCGCTTCGCCAAGATCCTTCATTGAAAAACTATTATTCAAATAGGTTTTGATGCTATTAAGGAGTTCTATATCATTCCCAATCAACAATATGTCATCTACATACAGTATTAGGAATGCTACAGAGCTCCCACTCACTTTCTTGTAAATACAGGCTTCTCCATAAGTTTGTATAAATCCAAAGTTTTTTATTACTTTATCAAAATGTTGATTCCAACTCCGGGATGCTTGCTTTAGTCCATAAATGGAGCACTGAAGCTTGCATACCTTGTCAGCATCTTTAGGATCAACAAAACCCTTGGGTTGTACCATATACAACTCTTCCTCAATGTCACCATTAAGGAACGCCGTTTTGACATCCATCTGCCAAATCTCATAATCGAAATGTGCAGCAATTGCTAACAAAATCATCACAGACTTTAGCTTCGCTACTGGTGAGAAAGTCTCATCATAGTCAACTCCTTGAATTTGTCGGAACCCTTTTGTGACAAGTCGAGCTTTATAGACGGTAACATTACCATCAACATCTGTTTTTATCTTGAAAATCCATTTGTTCTCGACAGCCTTACGGCCATCCGGTAAGTCCACCAAAGTCCACACTTGGTTTTCGTACATGGATCCCATTTCGGATTTCATGGCTTCTAACCATTTGTAGGAATCTGGGCTCACCATAGCTTCTTCATACGTCACAGGGTCATCAGCGTTGTCTACCAACATGACGTTCAAGGCAGAGTCATACCAATCAGGAGTGGTACGAACCCTCGTTGACCTGCGAGGTTCAGTAGTAACTTCATTTGAAGTTTCATGATCATTATAATTAGCTTCCTCTCCAATTGGTGCAGGCGGCACAAAAACATCTTCTGGTGCTGCGCTACTCTCAAATCCGAGAGAAGGTTCAATAACCTCATTGAGTTCTACTTTCCTTCCAGTCACCTCCTTCGAGAGAAACTCCTTCTCAAGAAAGGATCCATTCTTAGCAACGAAAACTTTGCCTTCGGATCTATGATAGAAGGTATACCCAATTGTTTCTTTAGGGTATCCTATGAAGATGCATTTCTCCGCTTTGGGTTCTAGCTTATCAGGTTGTAACTTCTTTACATATGCCTCGCAACCCCAAACTTTAAGGAACGACAACTTAGGTTTCTTACCAAACCACAATTCGTACGGTGTCATTTCAACGGATTTAGATGGTGCCCTATTTAAAGTGAATGCGGCTGTCTCTAATGCATAGCCCCAAAATGATAACGGTAAATCTGTAAGAGACATCATAGACCGAACCATATCTAAGAGAGTTCGATTACGACGTTCGGACACACCATTACGCTGTGGTGTTCCCGGCGGTGTCAACTGTGAAAGTATTCCACATTTCTTTAAATGCATGCCAAACTCATAACTCAGATATTCACCTCCGCGATCAGAACGCAGAAACTTAATCTTCTTGTTACGATGATTTTCCACTTCACTTTGAAATTCCTTAAACTTCTCGAAAGTTTCGGACTTATGTTTCATAAAGTAGACATACCCATATCTACTCAAGTCATCCGTGAAAGTGATAACATAACGATATCCACCACGCGATGCTACACTCATTGGACCGCACACATCGGTATGTATTATTTCCAATAAGTCTGTAGCTCGCTCCATTGTACCAGAGAATGGATTTTCCCATTAGACATGCTTCGCATCTTTCAAGTGATTCAAAATCAAGTGATTCAAGAAGTCCATCTGAATGGAGTTTCTTCATACGCTTCACTCCAATGTGACCAAGACGACAGTGCCACATGTATGTAGAATTACCATTCAATTTTATTCGTTTAGCATCTATGTTGTGAACATGTGTATCACTACTATCGAGATTCAGTAAGAATAAACCATTCATCTCAGGTGCATTACCATAAAAGATATTACTCATATAAATCGAACAACCTTTATTCTCGGACTTAAAAGAGTAACCGTCTCGCAATAAACAGGATCCAGATATAATGTTCATGCTTAACGCAGGCACCAAATAACAATTATTTAAATTTAAAACTAATCCTGAAGGTAGATGTAGAGGAGCGTGCCGACGGCAATCACATCAACCTTGGAGCCATTTCCAACGCGCATCGTCACCTCGTCTCTTGCCAGTCTTCGTTTATTCCGCAGCTCCTGTTTCGAGTTACAAATATGAGCAACCAAACCAGTATCAAATACCCAGGCACTACTACGATTACTAGTAAGATACACATCTATAACACATATATCAAATATACCTTTCTTCTTGATGTTGCCGTTCTTCAGATCCGCCAGGTACTTGGGGCAGTTACGCTTCCAGTGACCAGCCCCCTTGCAGTAGAAGCACTCAGTTTCGGGATTAGGACCAGCCTTGGGCTTCTTAGCAGGTGCGTCAGCTTTCTTGCCGTCCTTCTTGAAGTTGCCCTTGTTCTTAGGCTTGCCCCGTTTCTTGAAATTGGTGGTCTTATTGACCATCAACACTTGTTGCTCCTTCTTGATCTCCACTTCAGTAGTTTTCACATGGACGACAGTTCAGGCAACGTCTTGTTCATGCAGTGCATGTTGTAGTTCATCACAAAGTTCTTGTAACTTGGTGGCAGTGATTGAAGGAGACGGTGAATCCCCAATTCATTAGGAATCGATATTCCCAACTCTTGGAGCTTCTTTGCGTACCCAGACATGGTGAGCACGTGCTCGCTAACGGAGCTTCCTTCTTCCATCTTACAGTTAAAGAACTTTTCGGAGGCCTCATAGCTCTCCATGGCCGCGCGAGTCTCAAAAATTAGCCTGAGCTCCTTAATGATCTCGAACGGGTCATGGTGCTCAAAACGCTTTTGGAGCTCCGCTTCTAAACCGTACAGGATGGCACACTGAACTGTGGAGTAATGATTCTTCTGAGTGGCGAAAACATTCTTTTCGTCATCGGTGGCATTATCTGCAGGTGGGTCACCTAGCGGTGCATCGAGCACATAGGTCAACTGACCAGCCCTGAGGACGATCTTCAGTCCACGGATCCAGTCCGTGAAATTGCTTCCATTGTTTTTAAGCTTTTCTTTCTCTAGGAACGCATTGAAATTGATGGAGGGGTCGCCATAATCTACAACAATTTGCAAGTAGTTTAGACTAAGTTTATGACAACTTGAGTTCAAATTTAATTCTTAAACTAACTAGGTGAAGTCCCACTCAAAACAACATCCCTCACATTGTCTTAGTGATTACACGAACCAAGTCCACTACACCAAGTCCGATCTTCACGAGAGAAGATGTAGTTTCATCGGCGAACAATCTTCATGTTCATCATATCATTTATATGACTCATGCTCTACCTTTCGGTATTTCGTGTTCCGAGACCATGTCTGTACATGCTAGGCTCGTCAAGATAACCTTAGTTTCCGCATGTGCAAATCTGGCTTGCACCCGTTGTATGCACACGTAGAATCTATCACATCCGATCATCACGAGATGCTTCGAACTGACGAGTCTTAGCAATGGTGCCAACTAAGGGTGAAAACTTTTATTACTTGATATTTAGTGAGAGGGATCATCTTATAATGCTACCGTCGCGATCTAAGCAATACAAGATGCATAAAGGATTAACATCACAGGCAATTCATAATTAGTTTGATATGATATGGCCTCTTCTTCTTGCACCTTTGATCTCCATCTCCAAAGCACGAACATTATCTCCATCATCACCAGCATTGCGTCAAGGTCAGTGGCGCCGCTTCATGGTCGTCCATCATCACCAGCAACTATTACAACTACTTGGAATAAAGCTATTACAAGATGAATAGACACGCGGGTCTTAGCAAAATTAAAGACAACCATTAGGCTCCTGCCGGTTGCCATATTACAACAAGGATCATTGCATACATCAAATACAATCACAATCACATGTTGGCCATATCACATCACAAAACCCCTGCAAAAACAAGTTAGACGCCTCTAATTTTCTTTGCATGTTTTACGTGGTTTGGGGATTTCGCATAAGACCGATCTTACCTACGAACAAGGACCACAACGTTGATACAAGTGTTGTCAAGATGCTCATTGTAAATTGAATCTTAACTATGGTGGGAGAGAAAGACACCCGCAAAGCCACTTGTGCAAAGCAAGTTGCACGTCAAGCGTGGAGCAAGTCTCATGTGCGATCACATGTAATGTTAGCCCGAGCCGCTTCATCCCACCATGCCGCAAGATGCAAAGTACACGCTAAGACACCGACAACAAAAGCATCAACGCCCACAAAAACATTGTGTTCTACTCGTGCAACAAATCTACGCATAGATACGGCTCTGATACCACTGATGGGTTCGTAGCATGGAAAACAAAAAATTTCTACCGCAAGAACAAACAAAACCTAGATCTAATCTAGATAAAAGCCAAGATCTAATCTATTAGACATGAGCAACGAGATAGATAGGAACTAACCCTCATAGATATGAAAGCGTTAACGAGATTAGATCTCGTGGTTGATGTAGTCGATCACTTGCCGATCTTAAGATCGTGTGGACGATCCTTCCGGCGTCGCGTTCCAGCAGCGCTTTCGCAGTCGGTCAAGTGGACGATCCTTCCGGCGCTGCGATTCGGAAGCGCTTCCGCAGTCGGTCAAGTGGACGATCCTTCCGGCGCTGCGATTCGCAGCGCTTCCGCAGTCGGTCACACGTGCGGAGTCGAAGCAGACCTTCCTCTCCCTGTTCCAGCGAGCAGCGGAGGTAGTAGATCTTCTCCATGGAATCCCAGCAGCACGACGGCGTGGTGGTGGTGGTGGAGTAGAGAATTATGCAGGGCTTCGCCTATGCCTGTGCAGAAGATGGTGGACGAGAGAGGCGGGCGAGATTGGGTGTGATGGGAGCCGGGGAGGAGGGGGCGCCCCTGCCCCTCTATTTAAAGAAGGGAGGCGCCTAGGGAGGGGGAGTCCTTGTAGGACTCCCCTCCCTTGTAGGCCGCCGGATTGGAGGTGGGGGGAGGAGTCCTCCTCCCCCACGACTCCGTATCTTGACCCACCAGGACTCCTTGATCCCTATCTTGATTTTCAAGCAAACTCCAAGATATCTTCTAGAACCTTCCGGAACATTCCGAAACCTTCTAGAATCCTCATACAAACACTCCGGAACATTTCCTAACTCAGAAAATGATCCCCTATATATGAATCTTATTCTCCGGACCATTCTGGATCTCCTCGTGATGTCCCGGATCCATTCCGAGACTCCGAACAACATTCGGTCTCCAACGCATATTCCATATCTACTTAAAACAACTTCGAACCTTAGTGTGTCACCCTATGGTTCGTGAATATGCAGACATGATAGAGACATATCTCTTATCAATAACCATCAGCGGGATCTAGAGATCCATAATGGCTCGCACATACTCAACGATGACTTCGCGATCGATTGAACCACTTACATATGAAACTAATTCCCTTTGTCTCGCGACACTATACTTATCCGAGGTTTGATCGTCGGTATCTCCATACCTAGTTCTACCTCGTTACTGATAAGTACTCTTTACTCGTTCCGTGATATGTCATCCCTTGTGACCTAGTCACATGCTTGTAAGCTAACTAGATAAGATTCCACCGAGAGGGCCCAGAGCATATCTATCCGTCATATGGATGGACAAACCCCAATCTTGGTTCATGCGCTTCAACACATACTTTTAGAATACCCAATGACACTTTTATAACCACCCAGTTACGAAGCAGCGTTTGATGTCATGAGAGTATCCATCCGGTGATGGTGATTAACATAACCTCATGGTCAAAGGAATAGGTTACTATTTATTTGAAAGCTTACAGCAATACGAACTTAATGACTTGATCTTATGCTACGCTTACTATGGGTGTGCGTCCATCACATCATTCTCCTAATGATATAACCTTGTTATTAATCACATCCTAATGTCCATGATCAGGAAACCATGATCATCAATCAAGCAACAAGCTAGTTCAACAAGAGGCTTACTAGGGACTCTCTTATGTTTACAAAACACACATGTATTAGTGTTTCCTAATAATACAATTATAGCATGGGATGTAAACATTCATCATAAACACAAAGATATAATAATAATCACTTTTATTATTGCCTCTTTGGCATATCTCCAACATTTATGTGTATGAGATGCATGATTTCAACCCTTTAAGGGTTTTGAGTTGCCCGTTTTCGCCAAAATGTTGATTCATTTCCATTTCGGTGAAAAATGGGCACTCCTAGGTCCATAAATTAGCAAAGGTCATGCCGGATTTTCCCGTGGATTTTTCTACTAACTAGTTGCATCTTTGTATGTAGTACTCACCATGTCGAGTGGACATAGCAACTACGGGGCCGGCACATCTCATCCTACAAACGTCTTACAAGAAGCCTGGGAGAGTAACAAGGCGTTTTGGTAGTTTGGCCAGGACGAGGGCGATAATGAGATGTATGACCCGATGCAAGACGAGGATGCCGCCTCTGATGACAAAACCACTGATAGTGGTGATGGCCAGGATGAAGCCACCACCAATACTGGCGCCGAGGGTGAGACGACTGCCGGTGAACGCACAGATGGTGGCGGTAGACAACCTAATAGCGCCAAGAAGCAAAGGAAGGATCGGCAGCCGCCAGTGCTCGGCACCGTCCGAGAGGAATTTACTGAAGTGTCCCCTTTTGGTGTACCCTTGGAGCCTGAAGAACTTAGCAAAGGGTATGACATACAGATCGGGTGCATCATCTGGGACACCGTCTCTCTCAACACGAGAAACCTAAGGGCACCTGAGCAAGCACATATACTAGATCTCCTCATCTAGAAGCTTCACCAATGATACATGTTCCCAGATCCGATTAACAACTTAAATCTCTAAGAGAATAAGGCAAACCAGGTAGCCCTCACGAAGATGAGCAACACCTTGAGCAGCTGGAGAACCCGAGTGAAGGCACAAATTGATAAGGGTAAAAGCTTTGAGGAGATCAAGAAGCACGAGCCGAGGCTCGACGAAGAAGAATTTGAACTTTTCAAGGAGAAGCTGGCTTCTGAGTTGGGCATAAAGTGGACTGCGTGGGGGAAGAAGATGCGGGCATAGAACATAGGCAACCATCATTGCGGAAGCAGCGGTTATAGAGGAGTAAAGCCCATTTGGGATAAGGCGGATGCCGAGCTTTGACGTCTAGGTAAAGAAAACCCGTGGCACAAATTCACGCACGTGCAAACGAGGAACTTTGTCTGGGCCCGCTACTATCTTCACCTAGTATTATGACCTTGGATCAATAAAGATCCTAAGTCCCTGTGATTAACATGCTAGTCCCTGGATCATTAGCTAGCACTGCCAGTCAATGAAATATCATGTAAAACACAAGTCGTTATTACATGACTCGAATAATCTAGAGTTTACATTATTACAATAGAAGTGAAACAAATACAACTTGGAGTCCCATCAATGCCACAAGCTAGCTGAGTGAAGACCCACGATCCTAGCGCACCTTTCAACGATTATCTCCAATTTCTGCACATGAAACGTGCAACCAAATGAGTTCGTCAATACTTTGAATGTATTGGCAAATTACACCAAGGAAAAAAATAAGGCTAACTCTACATGCATGGCTAGAGTAGGCTTTGGGGTTCATTTGCATAAAGCCAATTTTCTCTAAGTGAGACTAAGAGAGGAAGAGTTTTACCCTACATTGTAAACATTTGATTAAGTACTATACGGTCGAGTGGAACACGAGGATATTATGTACCAAGTCTCCAATCAACCTAACACTTGGATATTACACACCAAATGACACTTGGATATTACGCACCAAGTTACTTGGATATGACACACCATTTCCCCAAAATCCCACCCATTGGTGATATTACGCACGCCATGGGGTTTTAGAAAACTTTAAGTTGGAAACAGAGAGGAAGATCCTTCAGAGGCTCCATCCTTGAGATGCTCAAAGTGTTCTTTTTTTGAACTCGGATTATCGATCAGGTTGTAATACTCTCGAGAGTTTTTACACTTTACCCACAATCCACGATCAAGTCCTTTTACAGACAAGACCTTGGCGAAGCTTTCCCTTAGTAGCCCCTCTCCCTTTCGTATCCGCCCGTGCCAAAGTAACCTCCAAATGACGGTACGAAGGTGAGGTTTCCCACTAAGTACGAAGCCAAGACAAAGCCCATATGTATTGTGGTTGCACTTGAAGCTTCTGAATTCTAAAACATGGAAGACTTCTTTGATTCCTGGGCGTCCGTCCTCCACCCAATTCCACTCGTTGACCCGACAACCATTCCGCCCAGAGGAAAACTTAGTTTTATTTTGAAGGAGGTTTTTAGAGGAAAAGGTTCGCTCGAGAGAGCTTTATACTTAGTAAATTTTCAATCTTTCGAACCCCCCAACGATACTGTATATATATACCATACCAAGCAGTACTTAGCAAAAACAGGGGTAACCTATTAAGAAGGAAAATTCCTAAGTATAGAACTATCATGGCATCCTGCATGGACCTGTCAGTCGCATTCCCTTGTAGCTTGGCCACCACGGAAGCACTGTCAGATTCAAGGATGATCTTCTAGAGAATTAGATGTTTTTCCAAAGCCAGACAACCCTTGGACGCTCGCAGCTCCACATCCTCGGAATCAAGTAACGCAGGGAGAAAATGAAACGCTCCAACTATGAAGCATCCATGGTGGTCACGAACAACCACACCTCTGCCACCCTTCTCCGAGTTCTTCTCCATCGCTCCATTATCGTTGATTTTTGCCCATCCCTCCTCTGGAGGTAGCCACCTCTCCTTTGGTGGCGGTGCTTTGGGTGCTCTAACTTCTTGTACATTGCGCCACTCCTCAAGATGGGACATACAACAGGAGGCGATGCTTGTTGGATCTTCTATCCTCCTCAACTCCCTCGCATCATTCCTGGCCAGCCATACCTGATTGAGCACTAACATGGTTATCTCGATCACTTCAGGCTTGTCTGAGCTGAGCCACTCCAGAAACTACAGCTGAAGGCACCTCTAGTAGCGCACATTCTCCGGCAGGTGGGGAGTTGGCACCAAGCTTTGTCGTGGATGGAGAGCCAAAGCTGCTGAGCATGAGGGGACTGCTAGAAGCGGTGCAGATATGTCTCCTCTCACCCGCAGGCCACACAAGTGATACCGCCCATGATGTGCCGACGCTGGAGTTTGGCTTCCAGCACTAAACCATTTTTTAGCATCCTCCAAACATGCACCTTGATCTTACCGTGGATGTTAGCTTTCCATAGTGATAACCATCCGCTGTGGGCTTCAACCGAGGTTGATAAACCAACACCCCCACTCGAATACTATTTTGCTGCATCCAAAGAGATAGGTGGATTGAAACATGAAATAACCGTTCTTCGTATAGTTCCAGGCATGATAATCCTCCGTACCGAGTCCCCCGATCACAATCTTCTTGATGTCATTAGTGTCACAGTCATACATGTACTGTTGCATCTTTGAATCATCCCACTGCACCTCGTCGTCAAACATAAGTTCAGACACGCGACCAATAGCTCTTTCCAGCGCATCCGGCCTCCGGCCCAGTGGCCTTTGGGTTCAATGTCGAGGGATCCACGCATCCCTCCACAAGTTAATATGTCAGCCATCCCCCACACGTCAAACAAGACCAATTTTGAGTAAGTCTTGTCCCTGAAGAATACTCCGCCACACAAAGGAGCCTCCACCCGGACATCCTGCATGGAGCAGGTTGGTGTTCTTGAAGTAGAGAGCTCTTAGCACCCTGGCACAGAGGGAAGATGGCACCATACGGATCCTCTAGGCCTGCTTTGCTAAGAGAGCAACATTAAACGCCTCAAAATCCCTAAATCCCATGCCTCCCACCCGCTTCGGCATGCACATTTTCTCCCAAGAAATCCAGTGAACCTTGCGAGACCCATCCATGTCACCCCACCAGAAATTTGAAGAGACTGAACTGAGCTTTTTGCACTTCTTCTTATTAAACTTGAAACAGCTCATGGGGTAAGCAGGTGTGGCTTGGAGCAGACCCTGCCCCTTCCAACCACCGACCGTAGCCCCAAATCTCTCATTGATATATTGGAATCTCCCCTCCTTCGACCTCCCTACCATAGAGGGCATGCCTAGATAACGCTCGCTCAGTGCCTTCTCCGAGACGCCAAGGCTCTATTTAAGGGCCTCCTTTTGATCAGGGTTACAACCGTCAACAAAATAAATAGCAAATTTTTGGAGATTAACTTTCTATCTCGATGCATCTTCATAGGTGAGCAGTATCTCCCTAAAAGCATTCAAATTATCCCCCCACGCTTCCAAGAAAACGATGTTGTCATCTCCGAAAAGGAGATGGGTAATATTGGGCCCATCTGATCCAAATTGAACGCCCTTCAGCACTTTATCATCTTGAGCTTTCTTAAGCAGTGTGGAGAATCCTTCAACACAAAAGAGGAAGACGTATGGAGACAAAGAGGATCTCCCTGTCGTATTCCCCTCGAAGGCCAAAAGGCCTCCAAGGTATTTCCATTTACCTTTCGCTTCAAACAGCACCTAACAAACACATCTCATGACCATATGGATCCACTCCTGCACAAATCCCATCTGTGTCATCATATTCTCCAAAAAATCCATTCAACCATATCATAGGCCTTCATCATATCTATCTTGACCATGCACAAAGGTTTTTTCGGGTTCGTTTCCTGGATCGAGTGAATGCACTCATAAGCCGTGAACCCATTATCTGTAGTAAGCCTCTTAGGGACAAACGCACTCTGCTCCTCAAAGATCAGAACTGGAAGAATCTTCTTCAATCTATTTGTTAGAACCTTTGAAGCAATCTTGGCGAGGACATTGCATAGGCTGATTGTCCTGAATTGGGTCAGCAGGTCCTGAGAATTCACCTTTGGGATAAGCACAATGATCGTGTCATTGAAACCCTCCGAGATCTCAGCTCCATTGAGAAAACCTCGAATCGCTACACATACCTCTTCCTTCAGGAACGACCAGTGTCATTGATAAAATAGTGCCAGTAGCCCATTAGGCCCCAGGGGCTTTAGTTGGGCCCATTGGAAACACGGCGGTCTCGATTTCAGCATCTGAAATGCCCCCTAGGAGTTTGTTGTTCATCTGATCAGAGACCAACGGTGCCACCTACTCCAAGAATACATTCATATTACAAGCTCCTTTGGAGGTATACAAGGAGGAATAGAAGGATCTGGCTAGTGCCCCCATCCCCTCATCTGTAGTACACCTAGTCCCATCAGGCCTCCGAAGTGCTTGGATAGTGTTTTTATGTCTCTGGTGAGATGCTCTGTTTTGGAAGTATCTTGTGTTTCTATCTCCAGTTTGGAGCCATTCGACACACGACCTCTACCTCTACATGATATCTTCCTACTCATATAGCTCATGGAGGACCTTCTCAATCCCCTGCACCTTCAGCGAGTTCCTAGATTGGAGCGAGTCATGCCTTGCCATTTATAGTTGTTCGCGCAACCTTTTGATATCTCTCCGCACCGAGGAAAACACATTCCGACTCCACGATTGCATGCGGCTAGAGACCCGCTGTAGCTTGTTGTAGAGCGCTTGGACTCCCCTCTCCTGCCGATCTTCTAGCTCCCAAGTTTGCTCAATCATAGGGCAAAAGTCCACATGTCTCATCCACATATCCTCAAAGCGAAACTCCCTTTAGTTCCTCACGTGGCCATAGAAATCCCTCGGCACCCGAATAAGTAAGGCAAGGTGGTCTAATTCTTCTGTATGAATATGCTCGATAGTGGTTGCAGGGAATGGCTGCACAAATTCCTCATTGCTGGTTCTCTATCTAGCCGTTCTTGCATATTTTCTGCTCTCGCTCTTTTGTTATTCCATGTGTACTCATATGCAGAAAAACCAAGGTCCGCTAATCCGTAGTTAGAAAGGCAGTCCCTGAATCGCTATCGGAGCAGCCCCCTCACATTGCCACCTCTTTTCTCATCTTGTCTAAGAATCTCATTGAAATCCCCAGCACATACCCAAGGCAGATTGTCCTGAAATCCCCAACACATACCCAAGGCATAAAGCATCCCAGGTCTTCTATCTTAGATCTATCTTGGGTTCCCCATAGATGTCGACTCAACAACTCCCATCTTGATCTTCGCATCTATGAAGAACTAGCACCATGGCCTCATAGAAGCATCTACCCCATCACGCCACCATAAAGCGAAGCCCCACTTTTCCCTATTCAATCCACAACAATACCATTGTGGAAGCCAAGGCTCCAGTGAACCCTTTCCACCGCCTTAGCCTTCATTTTTGTCTTGTAGAGGAAGACCACCGCTGGGTTGTAAGACCTGATTAGGTCTCGTAGTTCCCCTACTGCCACGTCCAACCCCAAACCATGACAGTTCTGGGACAGGATATTCATTGCGACCGCCAGCCCTGCCTGGCAGGGCTCGCCGCTATGGATCTTAGATCCACTGCCCTGTCAAAGCATGAGCCTACCTTCTGCTTCTCTCCCAGGTTGCTACTATCCCCATCTTATCCAATTGTCGAGATGCTCACAGCTAGCTACAACTGCCTAGTCCTTCTTTTGTTGGAGCACGGGCTCCTCGGGTGCTCCCGTGTCTACTCACCCCCCAGCACGGAGCTCCTCCCTTTGCGCCCATAAGTACCCGCTGTTCTAGCCTTCCTGCCTATAGGTACTTCCACCTGGGGATCTGTTATGACCTTGGTTCGTCAAAGATCCTAAGTCCCTGTGATTAACATGCTAGTCCCTGGATCAATAGCTAGCGCTTCACAGTTGTTGAATATCATGTAAAACACAAGTGATTATTACGCGAATAATCAGAGTATAATTATTGCAACTTGCATAGCTTATAGATAGCTCAAATAAAACAGCGGAAACTGACAAAACTGGAGTCCATCAACGCCTCAGGCTAGTTGCGTGAAGACCCGTGATCCCTACGCACCTTTCAATCTTCGGATTCTGGACATAAAACGTGCAGCCAACAAGTTGGGTCAATACTTTGAATGTATTGGCAAATTACACCAAGGAAAGAATAAAGCTAACTCTACATGAAAGGCCTGGAGTAGGCTTTGTGGTAAATTTGCTTTAAGCCAATTTTCTCCAAGTAAGAAGAAGAGAGGGAGATTTTTACCCTACTTTGTAAACATTGTTTAAGTAACATAGGGTCGAGTGGAACACAAGGATATTACGCACCAAGTGTCCAATCAACCTGACACTTGGATATTACGCACCAAGTCCCCAAAATCCCACTCGTTGGCGATATTACACACGACCTGGGGTTTTAGAAAAACTTTAAGTTTGGTAAAAAAAAGAGGAAGATCCTTCAGAGGCTCCATCCTTCAGATGCTCAAAGTGTTCTTTTCCCTGAACTCGGCTGATCGATCAGATTGCAATACTATCAAGAGGTTGTGCACTTTCCCCACAATCCACGATCAAGTCCTTTTATAGACAAGACCATGGCGAGGCTTTCCCTTAGTAACCCCTCTACCAGCTGGATGCAACCGTGCCAAGAACTTCCAAATGTTGGTACCCGGTGAGGTATCCTACTAAGTACTAGGCCAAGACAAAGCCCATATGTATTGCGGTTGTAGTGGAAGCTTCTGAATTCTGAAACATGGCAGACTTTAGAAGAAGACTTAGTTTTATTTTGAATTCTGAATTCTGGGCGGGTGTCCTCCACCAAATTCCACTCGTTGACCCGACAACCATTTTGCCTAGAAGAAGACTTAGTTTTATTTTTGAAGGTGGTTTTGAGAGGAAAAAGGTTTGCTCGATAGAGCTTTTATACTTAGAAAATTTTGAGTCCTTTGAACCCCCAAACAGTACTTTATATACATATAGCATAGCAAGTAAAACTTATTAAAACAAGATAACCTATTAGGATGGGAAATATCCTATGTATAGATCTACTCATGGCATACTACAAAACCGCACTTTTAAAATAATACTAAGAAAATCTACCAAAAATCCTACACATGCATACTATAGAATTTGAAGATTGAAAGATGCATAGTCAAAACTGGGACATAAACATCAACAAGTGGTGTAACTTTCCTTGACCCAAGTAGCACTCTACACAACAGTACTCCTCAGCTCACACCATACAATCTAACGAATCACAAACATAGATCCAATCAAAACCTGCACAAAATATTGCCACAAAAGTAATTATGAATGCATGCAACACGGTAATATGCAAGGATTGGTTCAAATTCGATCAATTAAATTTATTCAGGGGTGGTATTGTGTTGGATATCATTAGTATCGATTTCCCATAGATTTTAAGTATTTTGGATTATTACTTAATTAAATATGCTCATAAATATATCTACCCTTCAAATCTACCATGAAACATATCTAAACATGCTAAGCAAGATATACCAATTTTAAACAGTAGACCTCATAGATACAAACCAACACAACAAGAATCAACTAAAATGGAATTACGTTTATTTTCCTATAATTAAAATACTCCAATCTGGAATTTAAATTCTAACACAAGATCACTGCAGTAAACTAACAATATTATTGCAGATCTGTGTTCTACAAAATTTTGTGAATCCAACGGTATATTATACACAAGATTTGGCCAAGTATTCGATTTACTACGAATTATACAAGATTAAAACAATATCTAACTATTTAAAAACAATTACAGACGGGGCAGCTACGCATGTGACAAGTGGAAGCACATGATTGGGCCAGCGAGGCACGCGGCGCTGATGCATGCATATGCCACATGGCGCAACCTCATTTATCGATACCCCTTCGCCGGTTCGGTCTAATCTAGGTCGTCGAATCTCGATCCAATGGGCGAGAACGAAAGGGACTCAACCGACGGTGGTGGTGACTCGTCGACGATGATGAATAGCGGCAGCGCATCAGGTGGGGGTGCTCGGCGATGGTCTGGTGGTTCCCTGAGTTGGTGGAGTTGATGACTGCGTGCGAAACTTTCTTGCGGTTCCGTTCCTAAGGTCGGTGTCGACCTCCTCCTCCAGGATCAAAGGAAAACGGCGGCTGCCCTTCGTGGCTCCGATGTGTCGTGGAAATGGCCACGGTAGTGGCTGCTATTGGCAGCGATTTATTGAGACGGGGGCAAGAGCTGGCGGCCATCTGCGGTGCGAGATGGGGGCGGATGCACATGGTTTACCCAGGTTCGCCCCCCAGAGGGTAAAGACCTACTCCTGCTAGATTAGATTGATGGAGAGCGAGTTACAGGGGTGGCGTGCTCGGCGTCTAAGCAGCGAGTCGCTTGAAGGGGTGTATGATGGAACGTAAGTCCTCAGGATACCCTAGGGAGGTTTATATATGGGGCACCTTGCTAGGGTTTACAATTTACAACCGAATAGAATATGGATTCGGAGGCTTTGAGCTAATCCGACTGGGCTTCGAGTATGCTTTTGGGCCTCCAGCCTCTAGTCGCTAGGCCTTCTCCTTAGTCGCGTTCCAGTCGCCGTCCTACAGGCCCACTCGTGAGACCTTTGGCCCAATCGGAACGTCCTGCTAGGCATACCCCATTCGGCATATCCCCATCATTAGTCCGCGATGCCATCATTGATTCAGATGCAGGTGTCCTTTTGGCAGTCGTAGTAGGCGAGTCCAATTTTGGACGCCCAGTCGAATCGGCGATGGACTCCACCGAGTAGAAGGAAATTTTCCCAGGTTCCTAGTCGCTGCTTCGGCGAATGCCACCATTATCAAGTCGTTGTTCCGCTAGTGAACAGGGTCCAGTTTGAAGCGACTCGAATGGAGGAGTTGGACCGTCATCTGGGTCAAACTATCCGTTGGATATTCCAACGGTAACTTCGGCGTAATTACCACGGGTAACGGCTACCCCGAGTTTGGTGGGTAGTACCTCCTTATAAGGGGACTAACAAATCAGTCCTGCAGATATTTCCCCGCATTCTTCATTCTTGCGCATCCATTTCTCCTGTCTTCCCTCGATCCACACCTTTCTAGACCAAGCGACTCCGTTCTCCTCCTCGATGGCACCTCCGAAAGGCTCGTGGGGGAAGTGAAAGTGCACCGTGGAACAACTCAGGTCTTTCGAGGACACCAGGATCCTTCGCAAAGAGAATTGGAGGATCCCGACGTCTTCCTAGATCGAGCCGAAGCCACGCGCAGGCAAGTTCATCTGCTTCCCAAGTCATCTGGAAAGGGGCTTGGGATTTCCCACCTCGCTGTTCTTTCGTCGATTCTGCATGTACTACGCGATTAAGCCGTCAAATCTCGTCCCACACAGCATCGAGGAGCTGGCGATCTTTGTCGCCTTCTGCGAGTACTATCTTGGCTGTAGTCCATACTTCCCGTTGTGGATGGAGCTTTTCCACGGCCGCATCGGACGAGAAGGGTCCGGTGGCCCGATCTTGGAGGCCGGAGGCGTCACCTTCCAACTGAAGCCGAAGGCCAACTTCGTCAAGCTCATGCTGCCGAAGAAGGCCGCAAGTGAGTGGAATAGGAGCTGGTTTTATGTGAAGGAATCCACTCACCCCGGCGAGGTAACACTGCCAGAGTTCGTTGCGGAGCAAAGCGAATCCCGCCGGCTAGCCATGGAGAGAATCCCCGACGACCAGAGGATGGCTGTCACGGAGATGATGGACCAGATCTAGAAGCTGAGGGACCAAGGTTTGTCCGCGATCAACTTGTACAATTGCTGGCTCGGGCGCCGATTGGTCCCACTGGCGGCTTGAGCGCACTGGATGTATGAGTACAGCGGGAAGAACGATCCTTCCCGGACCAGCAAGGAATCATGGGACGCCGAAGATTACAAGGCGGCCCTGAAGAAGATCACTGACACGGAATTTACAACCACGTCATCTAGGCTCGCTCCGTACGTTCTTGTGAAGAATGAGGCTCCCACAGTAAGTTCTTCTCTCTGAATTTCATCTTTAGTCACACTTTTCGTGGTGCGATTAGCAACCATATCGTCTGAAATTTGTTCATGCCCACTCTCAGCTGTTTCAGGTTTTGGAGGGCTGGCTTCCCCCACTCGACAAGGAGGTTCCCCACGAGTTCCAAGAGGGGTCCTCTAGAGAATCTTTTGAAGAGGAAGAGGAGGAGGCAGAGGCTCCTCTCCTAGCGCCTACGGCTCGCAAGACTCGCATGCAGAAGCAATGCGAGCTAGAGGCGAGTCATAGTCTTGAGGAACGCGAAGAAGGCGACGAAGCCTTGGAAGAGCACACTTCTCGGCGAACGACCACGCCGGCGAAACCCTCACGCAAGCCAAAGTCACCAGGGAAGAAAGCGGCGTCACCATCCAGGTGGGCGGTGGTGTTCGAGTCAGATGACAAATCTGATGATAACGCCCCCGAAATTTTTCACAAGATCCTGGAGGGCGCGGTCCCGGTGATGGGGTTGGAGGCCGAGGACACTAAAGCGCCAGTAGAAGTTCCTCTGGCCTTGCTCACGCCCACGGCTTCGACGGCGCCCAAACAGGAGGCGGTCGAGGTCGTGGCTTCAAAGTCGCTGCAACCTTCAAGAGCGGCCGCCTCTTCGGAACCGGAAATCAAGTGACCACGGCTTCATCATCAAGGAATCCTGCATTGTCGTGGGCTTCAGATATCTTAGAAAGAGGTCTCACACGTAAGCTGGGGCCGGAATTAGACAAGCCCGCCCACGTCAACACCGGGCTGCGTGTTGACCCAGTCGCCAAGTAAGCTTTGAATTCTTCCTTCCAAGTCGTGTTGCGTTTTTGTATTACCTCTATGCTGACTTTGGAGGTTTGGTAGGTCTGGGGTCAAGAAGATTGGTCGCCCTTCCGTGGCAAAGATTCTGCCAGTCGCCACTACAGGAGAAGGCGATCTCCCCAAGAAGAGGAAGCCTATTGAGGACGCCGCACCTACGGAGGGCACGAAGAAGCGTAGAGGCGGTGCCGACGATGCTGTAGCGTAGGACAGTGCCAAGGAAAGTGATCTTTCTGTAGTCGACGAAGAGGTTGTGGTCACCCGATCGGAGCCAGCCACGGGAGCTCCGATGACGGAACCGGCGGCTTAGACGACTAGTGACCCAGCCAGAGCCTTCGCAACGTTTCCTCGGTTCATGGCGAACGTATTTTCGGGCGTGGCGGACAACCAGTCTCCACAGAGCCTAGAGATCGTTGACGAAGACGTTGGGCCTCGTCGTGGGCATACCTCCTTCATGGTCCCTTTGACGGACGCCCGAGAACTTCACAAGATGCTTGGCATCGCTATTCAGGTACGTCCAGTCTCGGAGTGTCTAGTCGCTGAATTTCAGCGGCTAGGCACTGAGTTTATTCTAGTCTCCAGTCCCCGAGTTCCTGGTCGCTGAATTTCAGCGGCTAGGAATTGAACTTCTTCTAGTCTCTAGTCCCCGAGTTCCTGGTTGCTGAATTTCAGCAGATAGGAACTGAACTTCATCTAGTCTCCAGTCCTCGATTCCTGGTCGCTGAATTTCAGTGGCTAGGAACTGGACTTTTTGTAAGTGCTGACTTTTTGCTCTTGTTGCAGGGCCTGCAGAGGGAGTCGACAGATCGACAAGCCGCAAAGGAGCGTCTGGAGCAGGATCTGCGCGTGGCGCAGGAGGCGAACCGGTGACTCCAGGAGACTGTTGGTGATTACTTGATTTGTTCTTCAGCTGTGAACTATTGGTGTTCCGGCGTGTTGACGATTTTTTTTCTTTTCTGTTCAGATGGTCTTCCGGTCGCGATTGCCGAGGCCCATGAACGGTACGTCCCAATTTCCGAGCTAGACATGGCGAATGGGCGAATCGACTCGCTGGTCAAGGAGGTGGAGGAGGCGAAACCGGCCTCCATTTCTTCTGAGGATAGAGTGAAGGATGCGGTCGCTACGGCTGAAGAGGAGCGGAAGGCCGTGGACTCGATCATCCTAGGGCTGCAGGGCGATCACGCCGCCTTGGAGAAGCATGTCACCAAGAACTGCCGGAAGCTCCTTGGCGAGTCTCTGTTCTTTTGCTTAACATGTGTGGCGAGTCCCCCAGTGGGGGAATCCGTAGTGTCACTAACGTCTGAAGTTGCAGTGGTGATAGGGCAAAGCGACCCGGTGGTGCAGACCTTCACCGCCTCGGAGTGTGTGACTTC
This sequence comes from Avena eriantha, assembly GCA_910589775.1. Lineage (NCBI taxonomy): Eukaryota > Viridiplantae > Streptophyta > Magnoliopsida > Poales > Poaceae > Avena > Avena eriantha. The sequence continues at coordinate 153,448,681 of OU342740.1, read as the reverse complement.
CATGGTGAACAGGGCGACTTCCTCAGCGTTGTGCATCCAGACAGTTCTTCAAGGGATGTCCCCCACTAAGGATATTCCTAGGGACTGACTGAAGTGTGGCGCTATCTGGAGGAGGTGCCCAGCGTCGTGGAGTGGATGGCACACTCGGCTTTCAGGTGCAGGGCCACCACGGCGTTGAGTTTGGGGCTTGCTCACTTCCCCGATGACTTCGACCTCGACGACGTCACCAACGGCTACCCTTCGGCGACTGGTACGGTGGAGATGTCAGAGGTATTGAAGCTAACCACCAAGGCCACCCCCTTTGCTGATCGGGTGTTGGCGATGCGAGACCTTCTACCATACCAGGAGATGATGGTGGTGCCTGGCAACCCTGAGCCAGAGCATCATGATCTGAAGTCGGAGCAGCCCTTCTGGTCGGCGCTATCAAAGTCGCTGACGACCTACCCGACGAACCCATGGCAGCCATTTGTCCGTGTTAAGGGTGGTGGAGATGCTCCTTTGTCAGGGCCTGTGAAATAGATAGCATCTCTGGGCAGTTTGTAAGATATGCCAAGTGGCGACTTTTGTAATATGAACAATATTTTGTACGAGTAAGAGGAGTCAATCAACTCGCAATGCAAGCTTGATTGTGTGGTGTGTTTAACTTATTTGTTTGGGCGAGTTCTCGAGCACGTCCGCCCTTTAATGGGGTATAACCCAAATTTGTATACATATGTGTTTTCTTTGGATTTTGTGTTGTTTGTCCCTTGCGTCTTCTGATCACACTCCTTTGACTATTACTTACCCCAAGTCTTATTTACAAGTTTTACCTCCCTTAGTTTACACAAAGTTCTTCACTTGTTTTGAAGGTAGCATAAACAGTATAAAACATTACCTATTTAGAACCCTTTAGATGTCATTCTATGGCAGGAGATTGAACCCATCTTTTCCACCTTGGTGAACACTCTTAACTTAGTAGTTTAGAGTAGATCCAAAACTTGAGACACTTTAGATGGGAACACTAGGTAAAACTGAATTATGAAAACCTTGGAATGATGAGTCATTCTATTGAGATGTTTTGACATGTGTTGAGAAACACAAATGGTTTATGATCATGAAAATGTTGAGGCATGAGCGTTAACCCTTTTTATAAAACTGATGGTTGGATTCGGATGCGATACCATTCCAAATTTACCGTACAACCACACTACCTGAATTGGGTAAGGCTTAGTTGGAAATTTATATGCATTAGTATTAGTTCCCTCACAGGAGATGTTTGATCTGAGGATACCTCTCATGATGTCCACCTATGTAGTGCCAAAAATGACTGATGGTCATGGTAGGGAGGCATGCTCATAGGAGAGGTGCTTATACTAGGGTTTGCAAAGGGAAGGTTATGTTTGATTATCTGCATACTAAGTATGATGATTCAGAGTTATCCCTAACAGATGTATCGAATTTTGTGGTGAAAGTGTACCACCTCTCTAGAGTGTCAAACTATTCGAATAGCCGTGTCTGTGGTTATGGACAGTTGGAATGGCCATACTGTTTCGTTGTCAGATGTTTTCTAAATACCTTGAAGAGAATGATGAATCTTGACTTGACCACGACAGGGTCGTGTTTATGACATTAGCTTCCCAATTTAAGTGATTCTAGAGTTTTACTTTATCTTTCTTTGCATCTGAACTCAACTTAGGTTACAAACTTAACTTTATAGTTAAACATAGAGTTAGCACTTTAACTTAGAACTATGATACTTGCTAGTGGCAGTTTGCGAATACTTAAAGAGTACTCATGGCTTTTGTCCCTGGCTATTATCATGGCCACACTATGAAGGAGACTATCAAGATGATGGTCAGCAGGACGGCTATGATAACTAGGACTATCTGCCTTCGTCAGCATTTCCTGTGCCCCTGAAGATGGACCCCACCACTATTCTTATCTTTTATTTCCGATGCTTGTTGTATGACTAGAGTATGAGAGGGAATGTTCTAGGAGGAGTGAATAGAAGAGATCCATCCTTGGTATTGGTCTTAAGGAGTTGGAGATATCTAGAATGGAAATCCTCAGAATCGATCTGATTAAGGGTCTTATATGATCACCTAGTGGCTAGGGATCATAACAAGGTTTGCTTTTTTGCTTAGGGATCGAGGATTGAGAAACATCTTGATCCTAGGGATGAGCTCCTAGAGTGGCTCATACTACTTCCTAGGCAAGCAAATCAAACAGCAGATCAAGGCAACTCATCTTATACACTAATCAACTATTACTAGGGGTCACCACCAAGCTTAGCTAGCGGTAGGGTTGGGGGCATTTTGAAGAGGTTGAGTTTTGAATAAGATGAGGGTTCTTGGTATCTCTACCAAGAGTAGAATTCAAATGCTTTGAACAAAAGTTTTGGGAAACTAGAGATAAGATTAGTTGAGTGTTCTATCTTGAAAACATAAGGAGATTGTATTATATATCTCTCCATAGTTTTGTTAATAGAAGCTACCAAAAATAGTTTTGGTTACTTAGGCATCTTGGCTCCTGTTTTGAAATGCTAGAACGTTTGAGAATATGTAAAGTAAGCCAAGATAGTTTTTGGTAAATAGCTTTTGCCAACTAAGGTTGACGTAAGGAGTATCCTAAGATACACTTCATAAGCACAAGTGCAAAGAAACAACAAGCAAGCACTGCACTAAAGCACAACAAAAAAATTTTGTTCCCCCTGATTTTTGCATTCTGGACCACTAATCAGGGTTGCTGAAATTGGGATGTTACAGATCTTTCCCCTTTAAAAGAATCTCGTCCCGAGATTCCGGAGGGTAGGGTTAGGGGATTTTGAGTCAAGGGTAGTGCTACTGGTTTCAAGCGCACTATCATACAGACTCCGTCTTTGAAGAGTGACTACTCTGCCGGTGAAGTTGAGCTTCAGTCTTTCGGGATGCACAGAGAGTTGAGCAGAGTCCAATTCCGATTGCGAGGGATGACCTTCTTTTCCTTCCGGACTCTATATCCTTGGGGCTTAAATTGGGCAGACTATCTCGATGCGAAACTTGACGGGGCACTCGTCGGATGATAGAATCTAGGGCCTAGTGTATAGCTCTACCTTGGGGGCTTAGCGTATCCTAATTAAAGATCTTACGGCTGAAACTCCTAGATCTACTTCTAGTGAAGGCTTACTCCATTTTGGTGGGAAAGACACAGTCTTTCCCCCTTAGGATTTGACTGGGGCAGCACGAGGATAACACATTCCTTTCGTCTTGGAGTCGTAGGTTGGGGTTTTGAAGACTGTCGTCACTTCTTCTCCTAGAGTTGGAATCTCCCGATGACCTCCGCGAAGGTAGGTCCTACTGGGCTTATGTACTACTATTATTTATACTTAGCCTGGTGAAGTCATTGGAGGCTCAAGTCTTCTAAGCAGTAAGGATCTAGGAGTTAGCAGTTCGGTGGTCCTTCTGGTGGGTCTTCAGTTGAAGTAGCGGAGGGACTTTGTAGAATCTACACTTATTTCCTCATCGGATACTCACGGGTTGTTGCTTGGCGGGAAGACTTCGGAGCTGGAGATATTTTCTGAAGTATCTTTTGGTAGACAGTCTTCTGAAGATAGAGTGGAAAGACGTCGTCTTTCTACCTTAGGGCTTCACTAAGGTGCTTCAGGGGGGGGGGGGGGGGGTTGCGGATCTTCTATCTTGGAGTGCTGACCCGATGTTAGCGGAAGGCTGTATCTTCCCGGAGTCTTGAGATGGGGTCTTCGAATGGTGCCTTATTTTATCAACCTTGACGGGGTTGGTTTCCTAACAAAGCCTTTAGGGTGGTTAGCTCAAGGTAAAATAGTGGTTTACGACTCTTCTTGGTAGTGCTCCCTCCGGGTAGAGTCATCTAGTGTTAGGGAGGTGGTCGTCTCTTGATCACTTGGTGTTGCTCCTGCTCGAGGATGGAGTAGACTAGTTGTCTTCACGCTTCCTAATCATCTGACTTCACGGGGTGGTTCTGAACTTCTAGGGAGGATCATTCCCTTGGTTTGGGTAGTGTCGACTAGATTAGTTAGTCTCCTGTGGCGGTTAGAAACTCTATTACACTAAGGTTAGTGTGGTTGTGTCTTCACTTCTTGTCTTAGTTGACTTATCGAGTGATTTCTTGTGGATATTGAGGATCCTTTGGTGGTTGACTTCCGGCTTCAACGGGATTCTTGCTGTAGTAGACTGTGGAACAAGGGAGTGGGGTTCTATCGACTAGTCTTGCACGGCGAGTTTGACGGGGTATGCCATCCTGCTGAGGTGAAATCTGCGAGTTGATTCGGGCTTGACGATGTCGAACTCCTGGTTCTGGCGATGCTTTTCCTCTCATATACTCTCGAGGTTAGTCTAGGTCTCCATACCGACAGCTAGCACAGGGGGTTTCCTGAGTTAGTAAGTGGTTTATCGCTCCTCGAGTCACACTTTTAGGAAGGTCAAGGCAAACCAGAACATACAAACAAGGCGGACAGAGCGAGGGGATCACAGTGTCCTCGGCAAACAACACACTTCAAGTAACACAGGAGGCACTTAGGCAAGCAAACACGGTCAACGCTAGGGACCAAGGAGTTAACTACGCGCGATGTAGGGGAACCCTATTCGTAGGACTATTGACCCTAGATATCGTCTTTCTTCAGGTCGGAGTCACTATCTTGCAGATGTAGTCTTCATTGTATCTTGGACGCATTCTTCATAGGGCAACACCTGAGGTCTTTTGATTGTGAGGATTCCACAGGTCGAACGATGTTGTAGTCTCCTTGCGTTTGCTGGTAGTTGCTTGTCTTCATCTTTTCCTCATTGTCTTCACCGGGTTCTAGATCCTATTTATTTAAAATCAGGAGGTTTGAAGTTTGGGATCAAGAGTTGGAGTAAACCATTTGCGAAAGCTTTTACTTAGAGTAAGAGAAGAAGTAGAACTTTTTGAAACTCATTGAGAAACTAGTTTTCGAAAACCGGGGTTTTCAAAAATAAGGTTCCTATCTATGACCATGCTAACTAAGGTTTTCCTACAGTCAGGATGGCTCTGATACCAAGTCTGTGGCCTCCCCGGATTATTCATCCGAGAAATCCCTGTTACGCATATTTCCACATTCCCATGATTAGTGAGCCGTGGAACATAACTGACAGGTATCATTACAATCATCCAAAACATAACGAATTACAAGACTTACATAAACGCCATTATGGCTACATCATCATTAGCAACGGAACATTGCCAAGCGCAGAGCCCAATCATGCCCCAAGCTATAGGCAACTGACTCGGAAGACGGCCTAGCTCGCTAGACGTCACCTTAATCTCCTGAAAGTCTGGCCAAGTAAATAGCCAGGGACACACCCGTGAGTACTTTGAATGTACTCGCAAACCACCAAGATAAGTGATCAAAGGAAATGCAATTCTGGCTGTGGCGAGATAGCTCTATTTGGGGTTGCTTTTGAAAAGGCCTAACCTAACTTTGAAATTTTGGCATCTCCCTATCTTTTTTGAAAAAGAGTTTTGAAAACATGCTTCTATTTTATAAACCAAGGCATCTCCATATCTTTGTTGAAAAAGAGTTTTGAAAACAGTTTTGTGGTCGAAAACCCGTTTTGAACATTTTAGACACCTCGGGTCAAAACAAAGTTCTCGAACTCGGGTTCCCCTGGAACCTTTGTCCTTTTTGTACTTGTTTCCCAAACAAGCACAGTTTGGGTACTCCTAGCCAACACCTTTACAACCGTCCTTGGCCGTGGACACGGCTATTCGATAGGTTATACTCTGCAGAGTTTGTGCACTTTCCCCACAAGAATCAATACATCCGCCGGGATACAACCACGGCCCACTACCACTGTTGATGGGGGTCCAGATAATCAAACCTAACCTTTCGGTTGTCTACACTAGCAAATACATACTTTTCCTCTTAGGTTTGGTCTCCCCGGCAACGAGTATGTGGTTCCCAGCCATAGTCCTTCCTTCCGTACACGCGCACACCCAAGCCGCCACTTGGCGTATACCTTAAATCTAGAGACTCAACTTCCTTCCGTACTACCTAAGTCATACCGTCTGCGGGAGACCCAATTGTTGCACCGGCCTCCTGCCAGTTCAGGCTCACTCTTGCCGCAGCAAGCGACATGCTTCAGATCCTTAATCTGGTGGCGCCTGCCCGGAATTCCAGGGATTTCTCTCTATAAGCATGGTAGAAGTGCCTCGGCTAATGCGGACAAACTACGAGTTAAGCCCCAGTACCTGGGGCAATGTGGTTGCGCGGATAAAAATTGTTCTAGTAAAGGCGTAGAACATCCCATCACATCCTTACTTCTCCTCTTCACCATTTCTTTTGCTAAAACCTCCACTGGGAACGATGCCTCTTCACAGGGTTTTACAAAGCCATTTTGAAAACCTTTGTAGTGGGGAAAATCCCAAAACAGTTTATTTTTCTCAAAACCGGGGTTTCCAAGGAGGTAGGGTGCTAATCTTCGTACTCTCGGTCTAAAGGGGATAAAATGCTAGGTTCATCGGGGTGGTGCCTCGAAGGACACGAAATCATAACTTCGAGGAGTCAAGTTACTATCGCAGTATTTGTAAAACAAAATATGCAGGTAGACTATGCAAATTTGTAAAGAAGATATAAAACAGGTAAAAGAGAGTAGGGCATATGACAGAGTTCAGGAAATGGTGGCTTTCCTGTGATCAGCAATAAGTCCCTGGGCTTCTTCAGATGACCAAGAATACCCAAATATATATAATAAAAAAATCCCTTCCTTCTTGTCGTCAGACACTCACACTATCATCGTCATCGGGTAGACATGCAAGCAGACAATATCACAATCCATACAAGGCATACAAACATCACACCATACAGCAAACAAACAAAGGATTACTACTGGACTTGGGAGGTTTTTGGAGAGGTGGGATTCAATCGGTGGAATTTACAAGATTGCCACTTGTGTTTTCTCTTGGAAGGTAGTTTTCTAGGGTAGATACAGAGCAATTTGGATTAGGGTTCTGGGATCAGTAGGCTACCAATGTGCAAAGGTGATGTCCTCAGAGAGGTCTTGTTGAGACAAAACCATCACAAGTGGTTTCAATTGATTATCACTTTTCTAGATTTAAATATGCTTTTTATAATGGATTAAACTCTAGTTTGAGGAAATAATTCACCAGAAAATTTCTTGAGCTCCAAAAATTATTTACTTTGAGGGCTAGGTATTACTTTATGTACTGAACCACGTAGTGATGGAATCAAGTCAAAAGAATTACCAGAATGCCCTGTGGAGATTCCCAAAGGCAGTTTTGTCTGATTCTTCTCTTTTTTACCAGATTAATTCTACAGCAGCTATTGAGTTGGGTCCAAGGGCATATGCTGAGAATGTCCAGTATATTTTTGTAGGAATTGGATTCACCCTTTTTGGAGTTGCCAAACTCCTGGAGTGATTTATTTAGTGAAAATACCCCTTAAAAGTAGTTAAATCACTAAAATTCAACCATAGCTTATTAAATTGTGAGCTTTTCGGCATTGGTAGATATAGGTAATATGAGGTACTGGGAATTGGAATTAGGTAAATACCACATTTGGTTAGACCTGGGGAATTTAGCTAAGGCAGATTAAGACTAATCTTGTTATTTTTCTTAAAGGTAGTATATTGTTCACCTTGACATGGGACCTGTGGTGGATGATAGGTATTTCCAATACCTTCTAGTAGGTCCTTGGTTCATCTCAAATGGTATGTAGAACTCTCTGTGGAAATTATTTTGTGTACCAGATACATTCTAGCAGAATAATTACTAGTAATTAGAGAAAATTATTTTGGCCATGGGGTTGCCTCTACATGTTTGAGAAAACATCAGAGAACCACCAGAAAATTAGATCTAGGCATTTGGACATGGTTTACCATTTTATTTGGATTTAAACCTAGCAGGACCTTTTCTGGAAATAATAGGGTGCTAAAGGAAAAAAGAAAAGGAGATGTGGTAGTCCAGATCTGGGAGCACTGGGCCGCACAGAGGCAGGCCGGCCCAAGGCGGGGCAGTGCGATGCGTGGGAGCCAGCGCTTGAACTAACAAGTGAGGCCCGGCGGTCAGCGAGAGGTGGGGGCCGAAGGGGTATCAGCGGATCCCGGTCATCCGCTTAAGTGGTGATGGATGGCCCGCGCTCATCGTCGTCGCAGCGACAGAGCACCGAGGACAGAACCCTAGCTCGCCGGAGGGAGAGGAGGGGAGCTCCCAGAGGGCTCGGGAGGCGGCACGGAGGGTGCGGGGTGACGCAGTCGATGACGCTGAGCAAATCGGTGGGCGGCGCGGAGCCTTGCTCGATTTTGTGAGGAGGCTGAGGCTCTCCCCTTCTTCTTCCTCGGACAACACAGAGCAGGGGAGAGGGTGGGGGTGCTCGGGGAGGTAACTGGGAGTGAGAGGGGGAAATGAGGGGCAGAGGGCTGGCTGGGGGTGGCCTGCTGGCTTTATACCAAGGGGAGGGAGTAGATGGGGTAAATTACCAATGTGGGCATGGTGGAGAGGAGTGCTGGCTAGGGATTGGGCCATGGGGAGGTGGAGAGGGGTAGGATGGGTATTTAAGTCGTGCTGGACCAGAGAGAGGGGGTGGCATCTGTGGTAATTAATTTAGGTTGATCCTTGTAAGAAGTAGGGTGATTTCTCCTTCTTTCTACTATGGTAAGGGCAACTGGGGGATTGGTTGGGGTGGAGCTTGCAATGGTGGTCGACCAAGGATGTGTTTGATGCTGAGGAGGTACATTGAGGAGGTACATTGAGTAAGACCTGATCTAGTTGATGGTTATGAAGGAAGTCCAAAATCTTGCATTGGACCAAAGGAGAAATTGGTACTGGTAGATAGATAAGGTCTAGGTAGACTCCTAGGATTTATTTTAGACCTCCTAAATCCAATTACTCAAAAAGGACAGAAATGATTTCTAGAAGATCATTTGATAAATTTCCATTGGGCATGGAGGGATTTTGGTGTGGGAGGGTCCCAAATGTGAATACACACTTAGGGGAATTTTCCCAAGATTTATTGGGGATTAAAAGTATTTAAAACAATTATTATTCCAATTCAGCCATTTTAGAAAATGGATAAAAAGAAATAATAAAGCTTCTCAAAAATATTTATTTTTGAGATGAAAAGATAGGATATGATTTTGGGGGCTCACATGAGCCAAAATTTGGGGAAGTGTTTTGGTAAGAACCATACCTCCCTTTTATGGAGAGAGTTTTGGAGATTTTGACTATTTAAGGAATTAAATAGCTTTGGGGCCTCAATAATTATGGATAATTACTGATAAATATTTAGGATCAAATTAGATGAGATAGAAAAGGTGTATCAAGCAGTTGCAACCTTGTGGAATGGAAATCCAACTAGAAAAGGATGGAAAACCAAGAGTTGATGATCTAGGGTGGTGTTATTTTTATACCACCAAAACATGCTTGCATCCTGGAGCTCAGAGCTCACCTTGGTGCAAGGGATAGATGGATTGGTACACCATGTCATATAGATGACCATGGAAGAAGGAGTTTGAATTAATAGCATTTGGGGTGATCTAGAAGTGATGGAAAACTTTGTTGAAATTAAGGCTGCCATGCAATATGAGTCATGATGCCTTACAAACCATGTGGGTTTAATCAGCACAGAGGTCCAATTTGGGAAAGTGAAGTAGTTTTTGATATACATCAATGAATATAACACAACCATGCAGAGAGTTGTTCCAAAGGAAATGGGAGGGTGATGTGAGCTTCTACCAAAGTGGGTATGATGACTAGTTTTGCAGGAATTGTTATTTTCTTGTCTGCAAAACCATCATGGAAAAGTGGGTTGGAGGAGGATCTAACCAGGGTCCAATGTGGGACTTGGTAGTCCTTAGAATGGTTAACAAGATGGTTCAGGTGCATTTCCAAAAATGCACATGGTTTGAGAGAAGGAGGTATTCCAAAAGGTGATGTTAGAACTGATTCTAGACTTAGTCAAAGTTGGCAGTTTTGGGGATTTTGACTAGAGTATGAGAGGGAATGTTCTAGGAGGAGTTGCAAGGTATCAGAGCTTTACCCAGTGGGTGATATGGAAGTGTAGAGTGAGTACAAGAGATCCATGCTTGGTGTTGGTCTTAAGGACTTGGAGATATCTAGAATGGAAATCCTCAGAATGGATCTGATTAAGGGTCTTATATGATCACCTAGTCGCTAGGGATCATAACAAGGTTTGCTTTCTTGCTTAGGGACTGAGGATTGGGAAACATCTTGATCCTAGGGATGAGCTCCTAGAGTGGCTCATACTACTTCCTAGGCAAACAAATCAAACAGCAGATCAAGGTAACTCATCTTATATACTAATCACCTATTACTAGGGGTCACCACCAAGCTTAGCTTGGGGTAGGGTTGGGGGCATTTTGAAGAGGTTGAGTTTTCAATAAGATGAGGGTTCTTGGTATCTCTACCAAGAGTAGAATTCAAATGCTGTGAACAAAAGTTTTGGGAAAATTAGAGATAAGATTAGTTGAGTGTTCTATCTTGAAAACATAAGGAGATTGTATTATATATCTCTCCATAGTTTTGTTAATAGAAGCTACCAAAAATATTTTTGGTTACTTAGGCATCTTTGCTCCTGTTTTGAAATGGTAGAACGTTTGAGAATATGTAAAGTAAGCCAAGATAGTTTTTGGTAAATAGCTTTTGCCAACTGAAGTTGAGGTAAGGAGTATCCTAAGATACACTTCATAAGCACAAGTGCAAACAAACAACAAGCAAGCACTGCACTAAAGCACAAGAAAAAGTTTTTGTTCCCCCTGATTATTGCATTCTAGACCACTAATCAGGGTTGCTGAAATTGGGATGTTACATTGTACCTCCGCAGATTTGCGAAGGTCTCGGCCAGGTCAGCGAGCAGGTCATTCTAGCAGGTGGATTTTACCACCACATCGTCGGTGTACACGTGATCGTTGCGGCCAATTTGGCTTGCGAGGCACTCCTGCATGCACCTTTCGTATGTGGCGCTGGCGTTCTGGAGGCCGAACGTCATGGCCGTGTAGCAGAAGGCGCTGAATGGCGTGGTAAACGTCGTCTTCTCCTCATCCTTTAAAACCAGGACTAGATTTGCCAGCCAGTTGGTGTAGTCGATACACATTCTCCACGTGTTGTTCTTTTTTAGAACCAGGACTAGATTTGCCAGCCAGTTGGAGTATTTTATTGGCCGAATGAAGCCTGCGGCTAGCAGGTGTTGTACTTCTTCGGCGATTGCTCGACGGCGCTCTTCATTGAAGGTCCGTAGCGACTCCTTTACTGGTCGTACTTTGGGTTCGGCATTTAATTTGTGCTCAACGAGTTCCCTCAGGACACCTGGCATGTCAGATGGTTTCCATGCGAAGATGTAGCGGTTCTCACGGAGGAACCCGATGAGCGCGCTTTCCTATGCGGGGCTCATGTGCACCACGATGGTGACCATCTGGCTGGAGTCGCCCGGGACAAGCTCAACACTTCGGGTATGCGTGGTCGCCTCGAATGTTGAGTTTGTGGCGGTTGGCTTCTTCAGGATGGTGGGGTCGTCCTTGTTGATGTTGCTCACGGATTTCGCGAGCTCCTCCGCATGGTAAGTCTCTGCGGAAATGACGGTGTCGGCAAGCTCGAGGCCATTGTCCTCGCATTCAACAGCCATATCGGGGTCGCCGTGGACGGTGATGATGCCGCTTGGCCCTGGAAGGTTCATCATGTTGTAGGCGTAGTGTGGGGTCGACATGAATTCGGCAACTGCTTGGCGACCCAGGACGCAGTGGTAGGGGCTTCAGAAGTTCACCATCTCGAACACGATCCTCTCCGTGTGGTAGCTTGCCGGTGTGCCGAAGGTGACTGGCAGTGTCACTTTTCTGATCGGGTACGCCTTCCGACCAAGGACGATGCCGTGGAAGGTTGTCAGGGTTGGCTCGATGGCTGCTTCTGGGAGCTGGAGCCTTTTGAACGTGTCCAGATACATGATGTTGATGGAGCTCCCGCCGTCCATCAGTGTCTTGGGAAGCCAGTAGTCAGCCACCATGGGCCTAACCACCAGGGCGACTCACCCTGGATATTCGATCCTGGGCGCGTGATCTTGGCGACTCCAGTGATGCTTTGCTTGGACCATTTGAGGAAGCGGGGAATGTCAACTTGGGTCACCGCATTGACGGCGACCGCATGGGAGAGAACCTTCTTCTCGCGCTTGGTGCTGAACCCGACGGCATTGCCGTTGTCCCTTGGTGGGTTGTTGTCGCGGTCCTCCCTTGCTCGCCTTGCCTTTTCAATCTCTTTGAGAGAGTGGCAGTCCGTGGTGGTGTGGGTGGCGGGTTTTCCCTCCCTGCTGTGGTAGATGCAGGGCTGGTTGAGCAGGGCAGCAGGGTTGAATTTCGGCCTCACCGCGTTGTTGGCGTGGTAGTTTCCGTTGTCGTGGTAATTTCCTTCGTCGCAGCGGTAGCTCTTGGGGTCGCGTTGGCCGTAGGCGGCATTGGCGATGAAGTTGACTCGCCCATCCGTGCGGCGCTTGCCTGTGATGCGGGTGTTGCTGTAGCGCATGTCGCGTTGTCGCCCGCTGTCGTGGCCGCTGGTGCTGTCATGACCGCGGTCTTCGATGGTGGTGGCGCGGGTGTAGGAGCCCTCGAAGTGCCTGACGAAGGCATCCCGCATTTCCTCCCAGGAGTCGATGCTATCGGTGGGGAGGGTGTTGATCCATTGTAGGGTCGGACCCTCCATCATCAGGGGGAGGTAGCGAGCGGCGAGCAGGTCAGTGTGGCCGACAATTCCCATCGCCATGAGGTATGTGTCCAGCCACACTGCTGGGGTGCCTTGAAGTTGGTGGGGTACTTTTCTCCTCTAATCATGGGCCCGAAGCATTGGGGGTCGACTAGGCTGAGCGAGCCCCTGGGTTCGGGGTCACCGCGATTACTGAGGGTGTGCCTCAAGTCATTGGGCTGGCGCACCCTCCATGCTTGGTTGTTCACGATGTGCGTGCGAGCGTAGATGGGCTGCCCGTTGGCGGCGACCGTGTTGTTCACCGGTTGCGGCTCGTTGGTGGAGAGTGCGGGGTTGGCGGCCCGTGACTGGTTCACCAGGGGTTGCGGTGGTGGGCAGGTCACGGCGTCAGCGATGGTGGGGTGGATGCTTGAGGCCGCCCTGCTTGCCGAGGAGCCGGAATAGATCCGACCCCGCGGGTCAACTCCCGCAGCTTGTTGCTTTACGACCCTGGCGAGTAGGGCCCGTGTGTACTGGATCTGCAGCGCGCCTTCTCCCTGGACGTCGAGGTTGGCGACCGCGGCTTCGGCCGAGACGACGTTGTCCATCGAGGTGGAGTAGAGTGGGAGTCCGTTGGCATCACGGGCGTATGGCGAGATGATGATCTCCGGCTGGTCCGGCCGGGGCGCACGACCAATGGGTGGTGGAGGGGCCCTGGTCGCCGGTGCACCAGGTGGTGGTCGGTTGCTTCCACCTGGTGGCGCGTTCTCACAGTACTCGCGCTTGGCCACGCGTGCAGGGTCGCTTTCGTCGTTGAATTTTAGGATGCGGCCCTAGACGTTGGAGTTCAGGCGGGTCCTAATGCGGCGCCGGTGATAGAGAGATAGCTCCCACGCCGTTTCCCGCTCGAGGCGGTATCTCTCACGCTCGGCGAGCTCATTGCGCTGCGCCTCCACGAGTCGCAGGCAGGGGTCACGGAGTCGGCGTCCTAGTGGAGGGTCGCGTCGTCGGTGTCAGCGTTGGTCCTGGCCGCGCTGCTGGCGGCCGAGTTGTACTTGGTGGCGAGGCTCCTGATGGAGCGGGCCTACTCCTCCGAGAGCAGATCGTCGTGCGGCAGCGATCCGCCGACGATCATCGTCACCGTAGGGTCAGTCGCGCCAGTGAAGCCGACGAAGAGGTTGATGGAGCCGACCGACATTATCGCGATGTGGCTGATCGGGCGTGACACCGGGATGTGCTGCTGGGCAGGATCTGTATGATCCTGCCGATGGCGATCATGCAGCTGGTGGCGATCGACCGGCGAGTAGGGTCTCGCCGCAGAACTCAGGCCAGTTCAGCTTTTCCCCACGGTGGGCGCCACTGTCGTGGAAATGGCCACGGCAGTCAGTGCTATTGGCAGCCATCTGCGGTGCGAAATGGGGGCCATCTGCGGTGCGAAATGGGGGCGGCTGCACATGGTTTACCCAGGTTCTCCCCCCAGAGGGTAAAGACCTACTCCTTCTAGATTAGATTGATGGAGAGCGAGTTACGGGGGTGGCGAGCTTGGCCTCTAAGCAGTGAGTCGCTTGAAGGGGTGTATGATGGAACGTAAGTCCTCAGGATACCCTAGGGAGGTTTATATATGGGGCACCTCACTAGGGTTTAGAGTTTACAACCGAACAAAATATGGAATCGGAGGCTTTGACCTAATCTGACTGGGCTTCAAGTATGCTTTTGGGCCTCCAGTCTCCAGTCACCAGGCCTTCTCCTTGGTCGCATTCTAGTAGCCGTCCAGTAGACCCACACGTGAGACCTTTGGCCCAATCAGAACGTCCTACTGGGCATACCCCATTCGGCATATCCCCATCACGGTGAGGTTCCGATGAAGAATCGGGGGTGCTCTGACACTCTAGAGAGGGGAAAAAAGGAGAGACGATGCGGTACTGCAAGGGGAAGATAGAGGAGGATAAGAAAGGTGGACAAGATCCTTGAACCTTGGTTGTCAAGATCGGTGGCGGCACACTCCGGTGAGATCGAAACAATCTCGCGAGTGGCAGCCCGGTGGCGATATGGCGAAACAAAGTTAGGGTTTTGAGGCGTCACGACATGGGGGTTATATAGGTGGCGCGACTTGGCGCGGGGGACACGGAACCAGCTCCGATTTGGACAGGGAGTCGTTCAGCACGCAGCGGTGGTCGCTCGAGTTCGTTCAGACCTTGTCGGAGGAGATGACAAGCGGACCCGAGCGGTCAGCGACACGCGGAGCTGGCGGGCTACGTGGGAGGGGATGGGTTCTAGGCCGGCCAAGCTAGCGGCTGCGGTGCGCACGGCGTATAGGTCGTGGCCTGGCTCGCTTAGGTTAGATAGTGTTTTTTTGTATATTTCATTTATCTTTTTCTGTTTCAAAAATTATTTAATATCTTTTGCACTTTAACTCCAAATTTAATGAAATTGGTCTCTAAAGAGGAGATCAACATAGGATCACAAAATAACACTTTTGAAAGGATTTAAATGGTTAGGTTTAGTATAACCCCTTCTTGTCTTTATATGACTACATGAGAAATCAAAATAGGGTTTTAGGGAAAAGGATTTTGATGCAACTTTATTGTGTAATGACATGATGCATCTGATTTGATGCATGCTTCTAGTAACATCTACAATTGTAAAAATTTGGGATGTTAGAAACCTACCCCCCCCCCCCCTTAAGAAGAATCTCGTCCTCGAGATTCAGGTTGGTTAGCAAATATGTGTGGGTGTTCTGTCTTCAGATCATCTTCATGTTCCCACGTGGCCTCTTCCTCAGAATTGTGATTCCATTGAACTTTGCAAAACCTAATAGTCTTGGTACGAGTAATCCTCATGGCTGTTTCTAGAATCTTTGTGGATTTTTCTTCATAGGTGAGATCGTTTTCCAGTTGAACCTCATCCAGGGGAGCCGTACCCCTTAGCGGTGTTTCAGTCATTTATGGGTGACACTTCTTTAGTTGTGACACATGGAATACATCATGAACAGTCAATACTTTAGGCAATTCCAAATGATAGGCAACTTCCCCTCTACGCGCCAAAATCTTATAGGGCCCTATGAATCGAGGTGTCAACTTACCCTTGATTTCAAAAGTCTTAACTCCTTGTAGCGGTGAAACTCGGAGGTATGCAAGGTCTCCCACTTCTTAAGTTACATCCCTGCGCTTGGTATCAGCATAAATCTTTTGCTTGGATTAGGTTACTTTTAACCTGTCTTGAATCTGCCTTACTTTTTCTTCATCATCCTTGATGAGCTCAGTCCAAACAAACTACATTCTCCAACTCCATTCCGTAGCAGTGGAGTTCTACATTTCCTTCCATATAGAACTTCAAATGGAGCCATCTTGATACTAGTTTAATAACTGTTATTGTAAGAGAACTCCGCATATGGCAAGTTGTCATCCCAACTAGACCCATAGTCTAGGGCATAAACTCTCAACATGTCCTCCAGGATCTGGTTAACTCTTTCTGTTTGGCCATCAGTTTGTGGGTGGAAGGCAGTACTAAACTCCAGTCACGTCCCTATAGATTCGTGTAACTGTCGCCAAAACTTCGAGGTGAACTGGGTACCCCTGCCAGAGACAATTCCCTTAGGAACACCATGCAGACCTACAATCATTGACATCTAAATTTTGGTGAGTTTGGCACTCGTATAGGTTGTCTTTACAGGAATAAAGTGGGCCACGTTGGTGAAGTGATCAACCACTACACAGATAGAATCGTACCCAGAACGAGTCCGAGGTAGTCCTGTGATAAAATCCATGCCCACCTTGTCCCACTTCTAGTCGGGCATAGGTAATGGATGAAGCAATCCTGCTAGTTTCTGATGTTCAGCCTTGACTCTGTTGCATACATCACACAAAGAGATGTACTCGGCAATTTCCCTTTTCAAGTTATTCCACCAGAATCTAACCTTCACATGCATGTACATCTTTGTATTACCGGGATGAATTGAGTAAGGATAATCGTGAGCCTCCTGAAGATTTAACTTCATGATATCGGGGTCATCGGGAATGCACAAACGCTTCTCATACCAAAGTGTTCCTTATTCATCCGTATGGAACTCTTTTGCTTTACCCTTGCTTATATTAACTCTTATTTCTTCCAACTCTTTGTCCCCCTTCCGGGCCTCTTTGATTCGGTCCAGAAGCAATGGCACAATCTTCCACAAACGCTTCTCATACCAAAGTATCCTTCTAAAATTATTTCTAATCGGAGATCCTTGAACTGTTCACACAAATCCTTTGGAAGTTCTCCCATGGTAAGTCCAGTTACATAGACTTTCTGGCTTAAATCATCAGCTACAACATTGGCCTTTCCAGGAAGGTACTGCAGGTCCAGGTCATAGTCCTTGCTGAGTTCAAGCCATCTCATTTTCCTCATATTTAACTCCTTTTGGGTGAAGATATACTTCTAGTTAAAGATCCGTGAACACATCACAATGTTAGCCCATAAGGTAATGTCTCCATACCTTGAGCGCATGCACAACTGATGCTAGTTCCAAATCGTGGGTGGGGGTAGTTATTCTCATGTTTTTAAGTTGCTGAGAGGCGTACTACCTTCCCATCTTGTATCAGTACTCTACCAAGTCCTTGTCGAGACGCATCGCAATAGACTTGGAAATCCTTCTGGTTACCAGGCAGACACAAAAGTGGTGGTGTTACTAGGCGTTCAATTCTTGAAAACTCGCTTCACATGCCTCAGTCCATTGGAACTTCTTTTTTTTTTCTTCAGTAATTCATTCATAGGTTTTGCTATATTGGAAAAGTTTTCAATCATCCTTTGGTATATCCTGTAAGGCCCGGGAAGCTCCTGATCTCTCCCACATTCTTAGGTGACTCCCAATTTGTCACAGAAGCTACTTTACTTGGGTCCACGGTAACTCCTTTTGCTGACACAATGTGACCATGGAACACCACTTCATTTCACCAGAACTCGCATTTGCTGAACTTAGCATACAACTTCTGCTCCCTCAACTTTTCCATAATTAGGCGCAGATGCCTCTCATGTTCCTTCCCATCCTTGAAGTATATGAGTATGTCATCAATGAACACCACAAGAAACTGATCCAAGTACTCCAAGAACACCTTGTTCATCATAGTCATGAAGTATGGTGGGGCATTTGTTAGACCAAAGGACATCACGGTATACTCATGTAACCCATATCTTGTGGTGAAGGCAGTCTTGGGTATATCCTGTTCTTGGATCTTTAACTAGAAGTAACCTGATCGGAGATCAATCTTAGATAATACACTATCTCCCTTTAATTGGTCAAACAAGTCATTGCTATTGGGTAGAGGGTACTTGTTTTTGATTCTCACTTCATTCAATGATCGGTAGTCCACAACTAACCTCTTAGTTCTATCCTTTTTCTCAACGAATAAGACAGGTGCTCCCCAGGATGATGCACTTGGTTGAATGAAGCCTTTGTCCAATTTATGTCTAAGCTATTTCTTAAGTTCCTTCAACTCATCGACATCCATCTTGTATGGTATTTTGGTTATCAATCTAGTCCCAGGCATCAAGTCAATGAGAAACTTGATATCTCGGTCAGGAGGCATTCCTGTTAATTCTTCCGGAAATACATCTGGATACTCCTTCACATTTGGCACATCCTCCAAGCTAACCCCCTTAAGTGAGTTCACCGTACTTCCCTTGAGTGCAAAAGATGACTTAAAGCGCATTCTTTTCTTTTCTAGAGTTGTGAGTGCGATGGTCCTTTTGGCACAATCTATGACTTCCTCGTATTCAGTCATCCAATTCATGCCCAAAATTATGTCCAAGCCTTATGACTCTAGAACGACTAGACTTATGGGGAAACGTGTGTCCCAATCCTTAGTTCTAACCCACAGCATCGAGTGTTTGCCACTATTTCTCCTCCAGGAGAACTTGCCCTTAGAGGAGTACTAATATTCTCCGTAGGTATTGTAGGGGGGATAAGCCCCGGGTAGGCCAAGATGGGACCAACCGGCCGGCTCCAAGGAGCTCGCGATGTCTAGACCCAGGCCAAGGAACCACAACCGCATGGAGTCCTCCACCCGGTCCACATCCAAGTTTCCTCGGCTAGCCCGTCTAGCCTGGTAGCTAAAAGAACTGGCTGGGAGGCCTCTCCTAGCCGGCCGCCTCGGATCCGTTGGCAATAGTACGGTGGGAATGACGCGTCCCGCTGAGCGCACCTTTGACCGAACAGGCTGGCTGGCCTGGCCGGCGCTACCGGACAACTTCGCCAAAGCTGGAGGCTAACGAGCAAAGCAAGGGCTGACGAGGAAAGCTCTGGCTTACGCATAAAGCTTCGGCTGACGGATAAAGAGCCGGCTGGCAAGTAAAGCAGGGGCGCTGGACACTGTAGTGTGGTCCTTCCCTGTACTGGAGGCTTGACTGGACCTGGGCCTACTGTTTGGCCCTGTCCAGCTGGCCCACTTTGCAAGGCCCAGATCCAAACATTAAACCCTAGAACCCATCTTGTAAACTGCCTCCTCAACCAGTATATAAGGGGAGGTAGTGCTAGGGTTCTAGGTAGGCAATAACAAGTGAGAAGTTCTCCACATTGGACAAGTTCATTAGCTAAGGAAATAACTCAAGGAGCATATGTATTGGGCACTAGCCCCCTTTATAATAGATCCTTTCAGGAGTAGGAGCTTTACCTCGCCAAGAGGGTGCCAAACCTGGGTACATCGCTATGTTTGCAATATCTATGCCCAACCCATTGCGAGTAGCCACCGATAGGATCCTGATTGTCCCCTTCAAGCCATCCCCGATAGCACTTCCGTGTCCCACACCACGATAGTTGGTGCCCACCGTGGGGCACAACACTTCGGCTGGGATCATCTTTCGCTTGGGACTTCCACTCGTCGCCGAGGACTGAGTTGCCTCCAGCATCATCCTCACTTTCGGCTCCTTCGATTGCGTCCCCGACAACACATCCTATTTCGCTGAGGGGATTTTCGCAAGCGGAGGCTCCATCATGCACTTCGGCGAGCACCGCGTCTATGTTGCCACCGTCGCTGAGGCTTTCCCTCATGAGATCGTGACCATCTCAGGTGTGCCCCCTGGTTTCTCCGCTTCACCCGTTACCAGCGGCAGCATCGAGGTCATGATGGAAGGCTCGATGGAAAACCGTTGCCCGCCTCTGGAGCGCAACATGGACGGCCGCACCACCAACTCACGCCTCCCGAACCAGGACCTGCTCAACGCGTCCATCGAACACCTCCGCAACCAAATCACCCCCATCGAGGCAGACCCGGCTGCAGCTGCGGTAGCTCTGGAAGTTACCCGCCAGAACCTTCTGGAAGAAGCTGGCAAAGTGACAGCTGCCCAACGGTGGATGAACGCGACCATGCGCAAGTACAACATCGGGCACAGTTTTCCCCGCCTGCCTGGAGCCAGCCGCCTGGCCCAGCCACAAGGTCAAAACCTTGGGTCGGAGATGGATCGTGCTGCTGATCCTCGTACGCCCGTGGTACAGCCAGTCTACATACCCTTGCCAAGAACATGAGGGCCGAAGAGGCGGCATTTGCAGAACTAAGCCACTTGGAGGGCGAGGAGTTTTGCGGAGGCGGCATTTGCAGAACTAAGCCACGTGCCGCAAGGTCTAGTCAATAGAATGAGAGATGAGTTTCGCGAATTGAAGCAAGGAAGAATGACTGTGGTGGAGTATCGTGATAGATTCCTGTCACTTGCCAGATATGCACCGGATGAGATCAACACGGAGGCCAAGTAGAAGGAGAGATTCCTGAACAGACTTCATGATGAAATGCAGACTGTCCTCGTCAACATTCGTTTCCAGGATCTCAAAGAGCTAGTCGACTCTGCCATTTAGATGGAAGGGAAGATTAGCCAGGCAAACGACAACCGCAAGCATCATATGATGCAGCAGTCTGGATCCAATAGTCACCAGAAGTATCATCCCAACCCTTCACCAGGATATGCACCAAGGAACAACCGACCCCCAACGTCTCGCCCAAGCTACCCCAACCATAGCGGGGGCAATGTGAAGTCCGGAGGAAACAATGACAACTCCGGTAATGCCAACAATTTTAACCGTGCACCTCCCAAGAACAACAGCAACAACAACAACAACAACAACAACAACAACAACACTGCACCCAGAACTGGCAGCAATGCTATGCCGGTCGCAATCAAGGACAAGTCCCAGATCACTTGTTTCAAGTGTGGAGTGAAGGGTCACTACTCTAATGAGTGTCCCAAGAAGACTACAGCCAATGCCAATGTGAATGCCCCAGCTCAGCAGCAACGTCGTGTTCAACTAGGAAGGATATTTGCCCCAGGGAACCCTCACAACCGCAACGGCCGTCTCTTCCACATGAACGCAGAAGAAGCCCAGGAAGCGCCATATGTAGTGTTGGGTATGTTTTCTGTCAACTCAGTTTTAGCAAGAGTATTGTTTGATTCGGGAGCATCACATTCATTTGTCACCGAAGAATTTGCATGCACTAGTAAGATTCACCCAACCAACCTGAAGCATGTCATGATAGTTCAAATCCCCGGTTCAACAACCAAAGCTAGAAAAATTTGCAAAGCTGTGCCTATCAGAATACATGGGATAGATTTTTATGCCAACCTAATTGTACTTGGAACCAACGGTTTGGAAGTAGTACTAGGTATGGACTGGATGTCAAGGCATAAAGGACTGATAGACTGTGCTAAGAAAGCCATCACCATGACCAGTAGTTCTGGTGTAACAGTAGAGCATATCTCTGAAACCTTACCCTTTCAATTCAAGTGCAACAAGAGTGTAGCGTTGCCTACCATTGACCAAGTCCGAGTAGTCTGTGAATACCCCGACGAATTCCCAGATGAATTGCCAGGTATGCCCCCGGATAGGGATATCGAGTTCATTATCTAACTAGTCCCTAGAACCGGACCCATAGCCTAGAGACCCTATAGCATGAACCCCTCAGAGTTAGTGGAACTGAAGAAGTAGTTGGATGCCATGTTAGAGAAAGGCTTGATTCAACCAAGCGCATCACCATGGAGATCACCAGTGTTATTCGTCGACAAGAAAGATGGAGGCAACCGTCTATGCACAGATTACAGAAAATTGAATGACGTCACTATCAAGAACAAATACCCCTTGAAAAGATAGAGGATCTATTTGATCAGTTGACTGGAGCCCAGTTATTCTCAAAGATTGAGCTTAGGACTGGTTATCACCAACTTAAGATTCGTGCAACGGATATTCCGAAGACCACCTTTACTACTCGCTATGGTTTATACGAGTATACGGTTATGTCTTTTGGATTAAACAATGCCCCTGCTTATTTCATGAACCTCATGAATAAGATCTTTATGAATTTCCTAGATAAGTTTGTAGTTGTGTTTATTGACGATATCCTTATCTACTCCAAGTGAGAAGAAGAGCATGAGCAACATCTGAGAGTCATCCTAGAAACCCCGAGAGAGCATCAGTTATATGCCAAGTTCAGCAAGTGTGAGTTTTCGCTGAAAGAAGTGGGATTCCTAGGACATATTGTGTCTGCCGGAGCAGTCTCTATTGATCCCGCCAAGATCAAAGATGTCGAAGAATGGGAAGCCCCAACCACTCAAACCCAAGTCCGTGCATTTCTCGGATTAGCAGGATATTACCGCAAGTTCGTAGAAGGATTCTCGAGCATAGCCCGACCAATGACCCAATTGTTGAAGAAGGACAAGAAGTATTAATGGACAGACAAATGTGAAGCCAGTTTTCAGGAGATGAAGAAGAGATTGATATCAGCCCCAATATTAATCATGCCAGACATCAAGAAGCCGTTTGATGTATATTGTGACGCATCCAAGATTGGTCTTGGATGTGTATTGATGCAAGAAGGCAAAGTCATCGCATACCTGTCTCGACAACTGAAGCAGCATGAGCAGAACTATCCGACCCATGATCTTGAGCTAGGAGATGTGGTTCTAGCATTGAAGACATGGCGTCATTATCTAATGGGTAATCGCTGTGAGATTTACTAAGATCATAAGAGCTTGAAGTATATTTTCACTCAGAAGGAGCTGAATATGAGACAAAGGAGATGGATAGAGTTAATCAAGGATTATGACCTTGACATTCACTATCACCCCGGCAAAGCCAATGTGGTAGCGGATGCTCTTAGCAGATTGCCGTGTAGGCTAAATACCATGATCAAGGAGAAGCAACCAAGTTTGTATGAAGAGTTGGAGTAGTTCAGTACTGAATTAGTTAGCAAAGGATTCTTAGCTAGCATTAAACTTCAACCCACTTTGATTAGCCAAATCAAGGAAGCCCAGAAGGGAAATGAAAGTATCGATGGAATCAAACGTTGTATTGGTACAGGAAAGGTACCTGGATTCACCGAAGACGAAGAAGGAGTACTGTGGTACAAAGGACGTATCTGTGTGCCAGCAGATTCAGAGCTGAAGCAGGTTATCATGAAGGAAGCTCATGATACTCTTTATTCTATCCATCTAGGAGGAACGAAGATGTATCAGGATTTGAAGGAGCAATTTGGTGGCACAAGATGAAGAGAGAAATCGGAAGCTACATCGCCAAATGTGACACATGTCAAAGAGTCAAAGTAGAGCATCACAGACCTGCAGGATAGTTGCAACCATTGCAGATTCCGGAATGGAAATGGGATTCTGTCGGATTGGACTTTATCACCGCTTTGCCTACTTCTAGTAGGGGAAATGACTCAATCTGGGTCATAGTTGATAGACTGTCCAAGGTAGCCCACTTTATACCTGTCAAGACAACTTACCAGAGTCCAAAGTTAGCAGAGCTGTACATTGCTAGGATTGTTAGTCTACATGGAACTTCCAAGACCATAGTATCAGATCGAGGAACCCAGTTTACCTCAAGATTTAGGCAGAAAGTCCAAGTAGGATAAGTAGGATTAGGAACCAAGTTGAACTTCAGTACCGCGTATCACCCGCAAACTGATGGACAGACTGAGAGATCCAACCAGATCCTAGAGGATATGCTTAGAGCTTGTGTGTTGGAATACGGATCAAAATGGGAAGACTATCTGCCTTTCACAAAATTCTCATATAACAATAGTTATCAAGCTAGTTTGTAGATAGCACCATTTCAATTCCTATACGGAAGAAAATGCCGTACCCCTTTGAATTCGTCGCAAGTAGGAGAGAGTCAGATCTTTGGACCCGACATTCTTCGAGAAGCAGAAGGGAAAGTTCACAAAGTCCGTGAGCACCTCAAGACCGCCCAATCCAGATAGAAGAGTTGAGCTGACAAGAGAAGGAGAGACATGACTCTCAATGTCGGAGATTTTGTATATCTCAAGGTTTCACCATTGAAGGGAACTCAACACTCTTGTCTGAAAGGAAAGTTAACCCCCAGATATATCGGGCCCTTCAAAATTCGGAACCGTCATGGAGAAGTATCGTATCAACTGGAACTGCCTGAAGAGATGTCAGCCATCCACAATGTGTTCCATATCTCGTTACGTCGCAAATGTCTGGAAGTGCCCGAGAAGTCTGAAGTTTTCAAGAACATCGATCACAGAGCTGTGGAAATCAGCAATGACCTGACCTATCGGGAAGTGCCCATCCATATCTTACAAGAAGCCTACAGAACCACCAAAAAAGGAGCATCAAGTTTCTCAAGATTCAGTGGAGCAACCATACCGAAGAAGAAGCCACTTGGGAGCGCGAGGATTACATTAGGACAGAGTTCCCAGATCTCTTTAGTTCCTAGTTTTCCTTGTAAATCTCGTGACGATATTTTGTTTAAGGGGGGAAAGTTTGTAACATCCCAAAACTTCAATCCATGCTTATCAACATCCAAATCATCAAAATTAGGGTTAACAAAAACTTTTTCAAATTAAAAATGAAAGCATTCATGTGTATGAGCATTTAAGTTAGGAATTGATTTGAATTGCCATGGTTCTGTGATTCTTTGTTTGTAAAATGTTTCTTAGGTGATTTAAAAATCATCTACATCATTCCCAAACTTTTCCCAAAGAAAATCAAATCAAAAACAATTAAAAAGGAGGAATGGTCATTTTGGCCATTTTAATCCACTACACTACTTTGAGTGTTCCTAGCACTCATTTCTCAACAGATATAATTCTAGATCTTTACATCCCTTGCTATTACACATAATGAGGTACCAAGGCCCACCTTTTGATCTGCTAAAAACATTCAAATACTATATTTAAAAGGCATTGGAAAATTGAATCTATTTCATATGGGAAGATCCCACTTTTTCGAAAACCATCAATTTGAGATCCACTTTCAAAACCCTTGCAACCAGAGACTACCTAGTACCAGTGGAGAACACTCAAAAATTTTGAACTCAAAATTCAAAAGTTTTTCTCTTTCGGCCATTTTGTCAAACACCTTGTGGGCAAGATCAAAGTGGCCTAACTATTACTATTTTGGGGTTGATCTTGTCTACCCAATTGAAGTGCTTTGATCACCCTTGTCTCCATCAAGCCTAACCAGACCAACACCAACACATCCCTACCTCCTAGTTGCACTACAAGGCCATGCCGAGAGCACCTTGCCGGCCAACTTGGCCCTCGCAGCAGCAGACCGCTTCCCCCTCTCTTGCCATGTCTATAAGCTAGCCCGTGGTCCACCACGACCGTCCAACCAGCCCCAGCCCAGAAACAGAGACCAGAACAGCCAGGAACCGCCGCGCCCAGAGCTGGTCGACCATGCTGACGCCGCCCGCAGAGCGCGCCCTGTCGCCGCGTGCACAGACCACCCCTCGGCTGCTGCCCACGCCCACCGCTTCGCCATGACCTAGGGAACACCCCAGACACCCCCGTTGGCCGCCCAACGCGCCACAACCACCGCTCGCCATTGAACCCGCAGCCTCTGCCGCCAAGAGCGCGTGACGCTCCCGACTAGCACAGAGCTTGCCTTGCCGTGCCTTTAAGCCTCAAAGCACCGCTAGGAGACATACCACCGCCCCCTACCTCGAGCCATGCCGCTAGCCCCCTGTGCCAGCCTTGCCGGAGTCACCTGCCCACACCGCTCGGTCTCACCGTCGAGCCTATATAAAGCGGCCACCCCAGCACCATTTCTCCACACTCCCACACTCCCTACCTCTCACTGAACCTCGCCCACCTCTCGCCGACGCTTCTCGAGCTCTGCCTCGCCGGAATTGGAGCTAAAGCCGCCGCAGCAGGAGGAGAAGGCCGCCTGCGATTTAGGGAACCCCAACCATCGCCGCAACCGCGCCTCGTCTCGCCGTCGTCTTCCAGCCCGTTTGTCCGCCTCACCGACCTTGCTGGAGCCCTAGTACGCCCCCAATCGACCCCCACCGGCGCGTCAAGGTCAGACTCTCACCGGAGTAATTCGTCGACGACGATGAACTCCCACCGTTAGATCCCTTTTTAATCGTGCGGCCTAGCATGCTAGATACCATTTCGGTCTTTTTGTGCCGCTGACTGGTGGAGCCTGCTTGTCAGGCAGCCCATTGTGCTCACTGTGCGTAGCTGGGCCGGCCCAGTTAGTTCCCGCGCGAGTTAGAATTTCAAATCTAGTTTTTCCTTTTTAGAGTTAAGCTAGTTTCTGTCCACTAGTTTAAAATTCCATTCTAGGAGTTTTACAAATCCTTTTTGCATGAAATCAATTTTGCCTGAAAGGTATTGAAATGATCTATCCAAGCCCGTTGGATTTATTTCAATTAGAGTTACAGTTCTCGCCCAGTAAAAATAACAAACAGAAGCATTTGCACCATGCAACATTTTTATAAAATCAACCAAGATAGGTTTTGAGTTGATTCCACCTCTCAAAAAACACATTTCATCATATCTATCTGAATATGTAATAATATTAAGGTTTACATGCAGTGACTTTGGACTAGTACCAAAATAATGCTATATAGGCATTTCTAGTCACTTTAAATCATTAAATAATGAACTTAAACCAAAGTAATTATGACCCAACCTTCAAATCTCATTCCCACATGTTAGAATATGTGGTGATGACATATGTCAACATGATCCCATATTTTAAGTGGTGAATATTAAATCTTAGTTAATTTTTCAATGAGTAGAAATTACTTTTCTAATTTAAAAAGAATGAAACTAGTGATTTAAACTTGTGATGCTTGTGATGATAATAGATCATCAAATGTGTGTCTTAGAATGCTATTTAGCCTAGTTAAGTTTTGTTTGGTAATTGCGTACTCTGTATGTATTTATAGACAATAGTACCGACCAAGCTTTCGAGGAGGAGGAGTTCTACGAAGAAGAAGAAGAAGAAAACCTCAACCACTGCACCAACCAAGGCAAGCCACCATTAACAATGCAAGCTAACCCTTGCAAGTTTCCTGCATGGCAAGCTAGGATCAAACTAGATGATTTAGCAAAGATACTTTAGGCATGCTTTGATCACACTCCTTTGACTATTAGTTACCCCAAGTCTCATTTACAAGTTTTACCTCCCTTAGTTTACATAAAGTTCTTCACTTGTTTTGAAGGTAGCATAAAGAGTATAAACTTGACCTATTTAGAACCCTCTAGTTGTCATTCTATGGCATGAGATTGAACCCATCTTTTCCACCTTAGTGAACACTCTTAACTTAGTAGTTTAGAGTAGATCAAAAATTTGAGACACTTTAGACGGGAACACTTGGTGAAAATGAATTATGAAAACCTTCGAATGATGAGTCATTCTATTGAGATGTGTTGACATGTGTTGAGAAAAAGAAATGGTTTATGATGATGAAAATGTTGAGGCATGAGCCTTAACCCTTTTTATAAAACTGATGGTTGGATTCAGATGCGATACCATTCCAAATTTACCGTACAACCACACTACCTGAATTGGGTAAGGCTTAGCTGGAAATTTATATGCATTAGTATTAGTTCCCTCGCGGGAGAGGTTTGATCTGAGGATACCTCTCATGATGTCCACCTATATAGTGCCAAAAATGACTGATGGTCATGGTAGGGAGGCATGCTCATAGGAGAGGTGCTTATACTAAGGTTTGCAAAGGGAAGGTTATGTTTGATTATCTGCATACTAAGTATGATGATCCAGAGTTATCCCTAACAGATGTATCGAATTTTGTGGTGAAAGTGTACCACCTCTCTAGAGTGTCAAACTATTCGAATAGCCGTGTCTGTGGTTATGGACAGTTGGAATGGCCATACTGTTTCGTTGTCAGCTGTTTTCTATATACCTTGAAGAGAATGATGAATCTTGACTTGACCACGACAGGGTCGTGTTTATGACATTAGCTTCCCAATTTAAGTGATTCTAGAGTTTTACTTTATCTTTCTTTGCTTCTGAACTCAGCTTAGGTTACAAACTTAACTTTATAGTTAAACATAGAGTTAACCCTTTAACTTAGAACTATGATAGTTGCTAGTGGTAGTTTGAGAGTACTTAAAGAGTACTCATGGCTTTTGTCCCTGGCTATTATCATGGCCAGACTATGAAGGAGACTATCAAGATGATGGTCAGCAGGACGGCTATGATAACTAGGACTATCTGCCTTCGTCAGCATTGCCTGTGCCCCTGAAGATGGACCCCACCACTATGCTTATCTTTTATTTCCGCTGCTTGTTGTATTAGGACTGGATGATGAGATCCTTATTTGTGTAAGACCTTATGTATGGTTATTAATGGATGATGTACTGTGATATCCAATCCGTTATGTCTCGCAAAAATGGTAATCCTAGGATTGCGAGGTATGGCATAACGGGCATCTGGTATTAAAAATCCGGGTGTTGACAATCTAACCAAGGGCCAATGTGGGACTTGGTAGTCCTTAGGATGGTTAAAAATATGGTTCAGGTGCATTTCCAAAAATGCACATGGTTTGAGAGAAGGAGGTATTCCAAAAGGTTATGTTGGAACTGATTCTAGACTTAGTCAAAATTGGCAGTTTTGGGGATTTTGACTAGAGTATGAGAGGGAATGTTCTAGGAGGAGTGAGTAGAAGAGATCCATCCTTGGTGTTGGTCTTAAGGAGTTGGAGATATCTATAATGGAAATCCTCAGAATCGATCTGATTAAGGGTCTTATATGATCACCTAGTGGCTAGGGATCATAACAAGGTTTGCTTTTTTTCTTAGGGATCGAGGATTGCGAAACATCTTGATCCTAGGGATGAGCTCCTAGAGTGGCTCATACTACTTCCTAGGCAAAAAAATCAAACAGCAGATCAAGGCAACTCATCTTATATACTAATCAACTATTACTAGGGGTCACCACCAAGCTTAGCTAGGGGTAGGGTTGGGGGCATTTTGAAGAGGTTCAGTTTTGAATAAGATGAGGGTTCTTGGTATCTCTACCAAGAGTAGAATTCAAATGCTTTGAACAAAAGTTTTGGGAAACTAGAGATAGGATTTGTTGAGTGTTCTATCTTGAAAACATAAGGAGATCGTATTCTATATCTCTCCATAGTTTTGTTAATAGAAGTTACCAAAAATAGTTTTGGTTACTTAGGCATCTTGGCTCCTGTTTTGAAATGCTAGAACATTTGAGATTATGTAAAGTAAGCCAAGATAGTTTTTGGTAAATAGCTTTTGCCAACTGAGGTTGAGGTAAGGAGTATCCTAAGATACACTTCATAAGCACAAGTGCAAACAAACAACAAGCAAGCACTGCACTAAAGCACAAGAAAAAGTTTTTGTTCCCCCTGATTTTTGCATTCTGGACCACTAATCAGGGTTGCTGAAATTGGGATGTTACAGATCTTTCCCCTTTAAAAGAATCTCGTCCCGAGATTCCGGAGGGTAGGGTTAGGGGATTTTGAGTGTACTCGCAAACCACCAAGATAAGTGATCAGAGGAAATGCAATTCTGGCTATGGCGAGATAGCTCTATCTGGGGTTGCTTTTGAAAAGGCCTAACCTAACTTTGAAATTTTGGCATCTCCCTATCTTTGTTGAAAAAGAGTTTTGAAAACATGCTTCTATTTTATAAACCAAGACATCTCCATATCTTTGTTGAAAAAGAGTTTTGAAAACAGTTTTGTGGTCGAAAACCCGTTTTGAACATTTTAGACACCTCGGGTCAAAACAAAGTTCTCGAACTCGGGTTCCCCTGGAACCTTTGTCCTTTTTGTACTTGTTTCCCAAACAAGCACAGTTTGGGTACTCCTAGCCAACACCTTGACAACCGTCCTTGACCGTGGACACGGCTATTCGAATAGGTTATACTCTGCAGAGTTTGCGCACTTTCCCCACAAGAATCAATACATCCGCCGGGATACAACCACGGCCCACTACCATTGCTGATGGGGGTCCAGATAATCAAACCTAACCTTTCGGTTGTCTACACTAGCAAATACATACTTTTCCTCTTAGGTTTGGTCTCCCCGGCAACGAGTATGTTGCTCCCAGCCATAGTCCTTCCTTCCGTACACGCGCATGCCCAAGCCGCAACTTGGCGTATACCTTAAATCTGGAGACTCCACTTCCTTCCGTACTACCTAAGTCATACCGTCTGCGGGAGACCCAATTGTTGCACCGGCCTCCTGCCAGTTTAGGCTCACTCTTGCCGCAGCAAGCGACATGCTTCAGATCCTTAATCTGGTGGCGCCTGCCCGGAATTCCAGGGATTTCTCCCTATAAGCATGGTAGAAGTGCCTCGGCTAATGTGGACAAACTACGAGTTAAGCCCCAGTACCTGGGGTAATGTTGTTGCGCGGATAAAAATTGTTCCACTAAAGGCGTAGAACATCCCATCACATCCTTACTTCTCCTCTTCACCATTTCTTTTGCTAAAACCTCCACTGGGAATGATGCCTCTTCACAGGGTTTTACAAAGCCGTTTTGAAAACCTTTGTAGTGGGGAAAAATCCCAAAACAGTTTATTTTTCTCAAAACCGGGGTTTCCAAGGAGGTAGGGTGCTAATCATCGTACTCTCGGTCTAAAGGGGATAAAATGCTAGGTTCATCGGGGTGGTGCCTCGAAGGACACGAAATCATAACTTCGAGGAGTCAAGTTACTATCGCAGTATTTGTAAAACAAAATATGCAGGTAGACTATGCAAATTTGTAAAGAAGATATAAAACAGGTAAAAGAGAGTAGGGCATATGACAGAGTTCAGGAAATGGTGGCTTGCCTGTGATCAGCAATAAGTACCTGGGCTTCTTCAGATGACCAAGAATACCCAAATATATATAATAAAAAGAAATCCCTTCCTTCTTGTCGTCAGACACTCACACTATCGTCGTCATCGGGTAGACATGCAAGCAGACAATATCACAATCCATACAAGGCATACAAACATCACACCATACAGCAAACAAACAAAGGATTACTACTGGATTTGGGAGGTTTTTGGAGAGGTGGGATTCAATCGGTGGAATTTACAAGATTGCCACTAGTGTTTTCTCTTCGAAGGTAGTTTTCTAGGGTAGATACAGAGCAATTTGGATTAGGGTTCTGGGATTTGTAGGATACCAATGTGCAAAGGTGATATCCTAAGATAGGTCTTGTTGAGACAAAACCATCACAAGTGCTTTCAATTGATTATCACTTTTCTAGATTTAAATATGCTTTTTATAATGGATTAAACTCTAGTTTGAGGAAATAATTCACCAGAAAAGTTCTTGAGCTCCAAAAATTATTTACTTTGAGGGTTAGGTAGTACTTTATGTACTGAACCATGTAGTGATGGAATCAAGTCAAAAGAATTACCAGAATGCCCTCTGGAGATTCCCAAAGGCAGTTTTGTCTGATTCTTCTCTTTTTCACCAGATTAATTCTACAGGAGCTATTGAGTTGGTTCCAAGGGCATATGCTGAGAATGTCCAGTATATTTTTGTAGGAATTGGATTCACCCTTTTTGGAGTTTCCAAACTCCTGGACTGATTTATTTAGTGAAAATACCCCTTAAAAGTAGTTAAATCACTAAAATTCAACCATAGCTTATTAAATTGTGAGCTATTCGGCATTGGTAGATATAGGTAATATGAGGTACTGGGAATTGGAATTAGGTAAATACCACATTTGGTTAGACCTGGGGAATTTAGCTAAGGCAGATAAAGACCTGGGGAATTCAACTTGACATGGGACCCGTGGTGGATGATAGGTATTTCCAATACCTTCCAGTAGGTCCTTGGTTCATCTCAAATGGATATGTACAACTCTTTGTGGAAATTATTTTGTGTACCAGATACATTCTAGCAGAATAATTACTAGTAATTAGAGAAAATTATTTTGGCCATGGGGTTCCCTCTACATGTTTGAGAAAACATCAGAGAACCACCAGAAAATTAGATCTAGGCATTTGGACTTGGTTTACCATTTTATTTTGATTTAAACCTAGCAGGAGCTTTTCTGGAAATAATAGGGTGCTAAAGGAAAAAGAAAAGGAGATGCGGTAGGCCATATCTGGGAGCATTGGGCCGCACAGAGGCAGGCCGGCCCAAGGCGGGGCAGTGCGATGCATGGGAGCCAGCGCTTGAACTAACAAGCGAGGCCCGGCGATCAGCGAGAGGTGGGGGCTGAAGGGGTATCGGCGGATCCCCGTCATCCGCTTAAGTGGTGATGGATGGCCCGCGCTCATCGTCGTCGCAGCGACAGAGCGCCGAGGACAGAACCCTAGCTCGCCGGGGGGAGAGGAGGGGAGCTCACTAGAGGGCTCGGGAGGCGACACGGAGGGTGCGGGGCGACGCGGTCGACGACGCTGAGCAAATCGGTGGGCGGCGCGGAGCCTTGCTCGATTTTGTGAGGAGGCCGAGGCTCTCCCCTTCTTCTTCCTTGGACAGCACAGAGCAGGGGAGAGGGTGCGGTGCTCGGGGGAGGTAAGTGGGAGTGAGAGGGGGAAATGAGGGGCAGAGGGCTGGCTGGGGGTGGCCTGCTAGCTTTATACCAAGGGGAGGGAGTAGATGGGGTAAATTACCAATGTGGGCATGGTGGAGAGGAGTGCTGGCTAGGGATTGGGCCATGGGGAGGTGGAGAGGGGTAGGATGGGTATTTAAGTCGTGCTGGACCAGAGAGAGGGGGTGGCATCTGTGGTAATTAATTTAGGTTGATCCTTGTAAGAAGTAGGGTGATTTCTCCTTCTTTCTACTATGGTAAGGGCAACTTGGGGATTGGTTGGGGTGGCGCTTGCAATGGTGGTCAGCCAAGGATGTGTTTGATGCTGAGGAGGTACATTGAGTAAGATTGAATGAGTTTTGGAAGTTCTTAGAGTGGTGATTTGCTTAATTGACAAATATTGATCTAGTCGATGGTTGTGAAGGAAGTCCAAAATGTTGCATTGGACCAGAGGATAAATTGGTACTGGTAGATAGATAAGGTCCAGGTAGACTCCTAGGATTTATTTGAGATTTTTCAGAGGAGTTTTAGACCTCCTAAATCCAATTACTCAAAAAGGACAGAAATGATTTCTAGAAGATCATTTGATAAATTTCCATTGGGCATGGAGGGATTTTGGTGTGGGAGGGTCCCCAATGTGAATACACACTTAGGGGAATTTTCCCAAGATTTATTGGGTATTAAAAGTATTTAAAACAATTATTATTCCAATTCAGCCATTTTAGAAAATGGACAAAAAGAAATAATAAAGCTTCTAAAAAATATTTATTTTTGAGATGAAAAGATAAGATATGATTTGTGGGGCTCACATGAGCCAAAATTTGGGGAAGTGTTTTGGTAAGAACCATACCTCCCTTTTATGGAGAGAGTTTTGGAGATTTTGACTATTGAAGGAATTAAATAGCTTTGGGGCCTCAATAATTATGGATAATTACTGATAAATATTTAGGATCAAATTAGATGACATAGACAAGGTGTAGAAAGCAGTTGCAACCTTGTCGAATGGAAATCCAACTAGAAAAGGATGGAAAACCAAGAGTTGATGATCTAGGGTGGTGTTATTTTTATACCGCCAAAACATGCTTGCATCCTGGAGCTCAGAGCTCACCTTGGTGCAAGGGATAGATGGATAGGTACACCATGTCATATATATGACCATGGAAGAAGGAGTTTGAATTAATAGCATTTGGGGTGATCTAGAAGTGATGGCAAACTTTGTTGAAATTAAGGCTGCCATGCAATATGAGTCATGATGCCTTACAAACCATGTGGGTTTAATCAGCACAGAGGTCCAATTTGGGAAAGTGAAGTAGTTTTTGATAGACATCAATTAATAGAACACAACCATGCAGAGAGTTGTTCCAAAGGAAATGGGAGGGTGATGTGAGCTTCTACCAAAGTGGGTATGATGACTAGTTTTGCAGGAATTGTTATTTTCTTGTCTGCAAAACCATCATGGAAAAGTGGGTTGGAGGAGGATCTAACCAGGGTCCAATGTGGGACTTGGTAGTCCTTAGGATGGTTAACAAGATGGTTGAGGTGCATTTCCAAAAATGCACATGGTTTGAGAGAAGGAGTTATTCCAAAAGGTGATGTTAGAACTGATTCTAGACTTAGTCAAAATTGGCAGTTTTGGGGATTTTGACTAGAGTATGAGAGGGAATGTTCTAGGAGGAGTTGCAAGGTATCAGAGCTTTACCCAGTGGGTGATATGGAAGTGTAGAGTGAGTAGAAGAGATCCATGCTTGGTGTTGGTCTTAAGGACTTGGAGATATCTAGAATGGAAATCCTCAGAATGGATCTGATTAAGGGTCTTATATGATCACCTAGTGGCTAGGGATCATAACAAGGTTTGTTTTCTTGCTTAGGGATTGAGGATTGGGAAACATATTGATCCTAGGGATGAGCTCCTAGAGTGTCTCATACTACTTCATAGGCAAACAAATCAAACAGCAGATCAAGGTAACTCATCTTATATACTAATCAACTATTACTAGGGGTCACCACCAAGCTTAGCTTGGGGTAGGATTGGGGGCATTTTGAAGAGGTTGAGTTTACAATAAGATGAGGGTTCTTGGTATCTCTACCAAGAGTAGAATTCAAATACTTTGAACAAAAGTTTTGGGAAAACTAGAGATAAGATTAGTTGAGTGTTCTATCTTGAAAACATAAGGAGATTGTATTATATATCTCTCCATAGTTTTGTTAATAGAAGCTACAAAAAATATTTTTGGTTACTTAGGCATCTTTGCTCCTGTTTTGAAATGCTAGAACGTTTGAGAATATGTAAAGTAAGCCAAGATAGTTTTTGGTAAATAGCTTTTGCCAACTGAGGTTGAGGTAAGGAGTATCCTAAGATACACTTCATAAGCACAAGTGCAAACAAACAACAAGCAAGCACTGCACTAAAGCACAAGAAAAAGTTTTTGTTCCCCCTGATTTTTGCATTCTAGACCACTAATAAGGGTTGCTGAAATTGGGATGTTACATTGTACCTCTGCAGATTTGCGAAGGTCTCGGCCAGGTCAGCGAGCAGGTCGTCCTAGCAGGTGGATTTTACCACCACGTCGTCAGTGTACACGTGATCGTTGCGGCCAATTTGGCTTGCGAGGCACTCATGCATGCACCTTTCGTATGTGGCACTGGCGTTCTGGAGGCCGAACGTCATGGCCGTGTAGCAGAAGGCGCTGAATGGCGTGATAAACATCGTGTTCTCCTCATCCTCGACCGCCATTTTGATCTGGTTGTAACCAGAGTATGCATCGAGGAAGCACAACGACTCTAATCCCGCGGTCGATGCGTGGTAGGATGAACTCCTCCTTCAGGCAGGCGGTGTTGAGGTTGGTGTAGTCGATACACATTCTCCACGTGTTGTTCTTTTTCAGACCCAGGACTAGATTTGCCAGCCACTTGGTGTATTTTATTGGCCGAATGAAGCCTGCGGCAAGCAGGTGTTGTACTTCTTCGGCGATTGCTCGATGGCGCTCTTCATTGAAGGTCCGTAGCGACTCCTTTAATGGTCGTACTTTGGGTTCGGCATTCAATTTCTGCTCAACGAGTTCCATCAGGACACCTGGCATGTCAGATGGTTTCCCTGCGAAGATGTAGCGGTTCTCACGGAGGAACCCGATGAGCGCGCTTTCGTATGCGGGGCTCATGTACACCCCGATGGTGACCATCTGGTTGGAGTCGCCCGGGACGAGCTCCACACTGCGGGTATGCGTGGTCGCCTCGAATGTTGAGTTTGCGCCGGTTCTTCAGGATGGTGGGGTCATCCTTATTGATGTTGTTGGCGTATTTCGCGAGCTCCTCCGCATGGTAAGTCTCTGCGGCAATGACGGTGTCGGCAAGCTCGAGGCCTTTGTCCTCGCATTCAATAGCCATATCGGGGTCGCCGTGGACGATGATGATGCCGCTTGGCCCTGGAAGCTTCATCATGTTGTAGGCGTAGTGTGAGGTCGACATGAATTCGGCAACTGCTTGGCGACCCAGGACGCAATGGTAGGGGCTTCAGAAGTTCACCATCTCGAACATGATCCTCTCCGTGTGGTAGCTTGCTGGTATGCCGAAGGTCACTGGCAGTGTCACTTTTCTGATCGGGTACGCCTTCCGACCAGGGACGATGTCGTGGAAGGTTGTCAGGGTTGGCTCGATGGCTGCTTCTGGGAGCTGGAGCCTTTTGAACGTGTCCAGATACATGATGTTGATGCAGCTCCCGCCGTCCATCAGTGTCTTGGGCAGCCAGTAGTCAGCCACCATGGGCCTAACCACCAGGGTGACTCACCCTGGATATTCGATCCTGGGCGCGTGATCTTGGCAACTCCAGTGATGCTTTGCTTGGACCATTTGAGGAAGCGGGGAATGTCAACTTGGGTCACCGCATTGACGGCGACCGCATGGGAGAGCACCTTCTTCTCGCGCTTGGTGCCGAACCCGTCGGCATTGCCGTTGTCCCTAGGTGGGTTGTTGTCGGGGTCCTCCCTTGCTCACCTTACCTTTTCAATCTCTTTGAGAGAGTGGCAGTCTGTGGTGGTGTGGGTGGCGGGTTTTCCCTCCCTCCTATGGTAGATGCAGGGTTGGTTGAGTAGGGCAGCAGGGTTGAATTTCGACCTCACCACGTTGTTGGCGTGGTAGTTTCCGTTGTCGTGGTAATTTCCTTCGTCGTAGCGGTAGCTCTTGGGGTCGCGTTGGCCGTAGCCGGCATTGGCGATGAAGTTGACTCGCCCATCCGTGCGGCGCTTGCCTGTGATGCGGGTGTTGCTGTAGCGCATGTCGCGTTGTCGCCCGCTGTCGTGGCCGCTGGTGCTGTCATGACCGCGGTCTTCGATGGTGGTGGCGCGGGTGTAGGAGCCCTCGAAGTGCCTGACGAAGGCATCCCGCATTTCCTCCCAGGAGTCGATGCTATCGGCGGGGAGGGTGTTGATCCATTGTAGCGTCGGACCCTCCATCATCAAGGGAAGGTAACGAGCGGCGAGCAGGTCGGTGTGGCCGACAATTCCCATCGCCATGAGGTATGTGTCCAGCCACACTGCTGGGTCTTACATTAGATCGTACTTTTCGATCTCCTTGGGTGCCTTGAAGTTGGTGGGGTACTTTTCTCCTCTAATCATGGGCCCGAAGCATTGGGGTTCGACTCGGCTGAGCGAGCCCCTAGGTTCAGGGTCACCGCGATTACTGAGGGTGTGCCTCAAGTCATTGGGCTGGCGCACCCTCCATGCCTGGTTGTTCACGATGTGCGTGCGAGCGTAGATGGGCTGCCCGTTGGCGGAGACCGTGTTGTTCACCGGTTGAGGCTTGTTGGTGGAGAGTGCGGGGTTGGCGGCCCGTGACTGGTTCACCAGGGGTTGCGGTGGTGGGCAGGTCACGGCGTCAGCGATGGTGGGGTGGATGCTTGAGGCCGCCCTGCTTGCCGAGGAGCCGGAATACATCCGACCATGCGGGTCAACTCCCGCGGCTTGTTCCTTTACGACCCTGGCGAGTAGGGCCCATGTGTACTGGATCTGCAGTGCGCCTTCTCCCTAGACGTCGAGGTTGGCGACCGCGGCTTCGGCCAAGACGACGTTGTCCATTGAGGTGGAGTAGAGTGGGAGTCCGTTGGCATCGCAGGCCTATGGCAAGATGATGATCTGCGGCTGGTCTGGCCGGGGCGCACGACCAATGGGTGGTGGAGGGGCCCCGGTCGCCGGTGCACTAGGTGGTGGTCGGTTGCTTCCACCTGGTGGCGCGTTCTCACAGTACTCGCGCTTGGCCACGCGTGCAGGGTCGCTTTCGTCGTTGATGTTTAGGATGCGGCCCTAGACGTTGGAGTTCAGGCGGGTCCTGATGCGGCGCCGGTGATAGAGAGATAGCTCCCGCGCCATTTCCCTCTCGAGGCGGTATCTCTCGCGCTCGGCGAGCTCATTGCGCTATGCCTCCACGAGTCACAGGCGGGCCTCCTCGACCTCTGTGGCAGTGGCGGTCAGCAGGATCGGTGTGGAGAACGGATCTGGTGGGGCGGCGGTGCTGCCCGCCATGTAGATCACGTTGAAGCAATTGGATCTGGCACGGAAATCCTCGGGGGACTCCGAGCCGGTGCCGGAGTGAAAAATCCCTAGGATGGAGGAATCCTTGAAGTCCTCAGGGTTGGAGACCCGCGTGATGGAGTCCTCTTGTGACGCTGCAGTGATAGATCCCTCGACCGAGGCAGGGGTCACGGAGTCGGCGTTCTAGTGGAGGGTCGCGTCGTCGGTGTCAGCGTTGGTCCTGGCCGCGCTGCTGGCGGCCGAGTTGTACTTGGTGGCGAGGCTCCTGATGGAGCGGCCCTACTCCTCCGAGAGAAGATCGCCATGCGGCAGCGATCCGCCGACGATCATCGTCGCCGTAGGGTCGGTCGCGCCAGTGAAGCCGACGAAGAGGTTGATGGAGCCGACCGGCATTATCGCGATGTGGCTGATCGGGCGTGACACCGGGATCTGCTGCTGGGCAGGATCTGTAAGATCCCGCCGATGGCGATCATGCAGCTGGTGGCGATCGACCGGCGAGTAGGGTCTCGCCGCAGAACTCAGGCCAGTTCAGCTTCTCCCCACGGTGGGCGCCACTGTCGTGGAAATGGCCACGGCAGTCAGTGCTATTGGCAGCCATCTGCGGTGCGAAATGGGGGCCATCTGCGGTGCGAAATGGGGGCGGCTGCACATGGTTTACCCAGGTTCTCCCCCCTAGATGGTAAAGACCTACTCCTTCTAGATTAGATTGATGGAGAGCGAGTTACGGGGGTGGCGAGCTTGGCCTCTAAGCAGTGAGTCGCTTGAAGGGGTGTATGATGCAACGTAAGTCCTCAGGATACCCTGGGGAGGTTTATATATGGGGCACCTCACTAGGGTTTAGAGTTTACAACCGAACAAAATATGGAATCGGAGGCTTTGACCTAATCTGACTGGGCTTCGAGTATGCTTTTGGGCCTCCAGTCTCCAGTCACCAGGCCTTCTCCTTGGTCGCATTCCAGTAGCCGTCCAGTAGACCCACACGTGAGACCTTTGGCCCAATCAGAGCGTCCTACTGGGCATACCCCATTCGGCATATCCCCATCACGGTGAGGTTCCGATGAAGAATCGGGGGTGCTCTGACACTCTGGAGAGGGGAAAAAAGGTGAGACGATGCGGTACTACAAGGGGAAGATAGAGGAGGATAAGAAAGGTGGACAAGATCCTTGAACCTTGGTTGTCAAGATCGGTGGCGGCACACTCCGGTGAGATCGAAACAATCTCGCGAGTGGCAGCCCGGTGGCGATATGGCGACACAAAGTTAGGGTTTTGGGGCGTCACGACATGGGGGTTATATAGGCGGCGCGACTTGGCGCGGGGGACACGGAACCAGCTCCGATTTGGACGGGGAGTCGTTCAGCACGCGGCGGCGGTCGCTCGAATTCGTTCAGACCTTGTCGGAGGAGATGACAAGCGGACCCGAGCGGTCAGCGACACGCGGAGCTGGCGGGCTGCGCGTGTCCTGGCTCGCTTAGGTTAGATAGTGTTTTTTGTATATTTCTTTTATCTTTTTCTGTTTCAAAAATTATTTAATATCTTTTGCATTTTAACTCCAAATTTAATGAAATTGGTCTCTAAAGAGGAGATCAACATAGGATCACAAAATAACACTTTTGAAAGGATTTAAATGGTTAGGTTTAGTATAACCCCTTCTTGTCTTTATATGACTATATGAGAAATCAAAATAGGGTTTTAGGGAAAAGGATTTTGATGCAACTTTATTGTGTAATGACATGATGCATTTGATTTGATGCATGCTTCTAGTAACATCTAGAATTGTAAAAATTTGGGATGTTAGAAACCTACCCCCCCCCCCCCCCTTAAGAAGAATCTCGTCCTCGAGATTCAGGTTGGTTAGCAAATATGTCTGGGTGTTCTGTCTTCAGATCATCTTCATGTTCCCACGTGGCCTCTTTTTCAGAATTGTGATTCCATTGAACTTTGCAAAACCTAATAGTCTTGGTACGAGTAATCCCACGTTTTCCAGTTGAACCTCATCCAGGGGAACCGTACCCCTTAGCGGTGTTTCAGTCATTTATGGGTGACACTTCTTTAGTTGTGACACATGGAATACATCATGAACAGTCAATACTTTAGGCAATTCCAAATGATAGGCAACCTCCCCTCTACGCGCCAAAATCTTATAGGGCCCTATGAATCGAGGTGTCAACTTACCCTTGATTTCAAAAGTCTTAACTCCTTGTAGCGGTGAAACTCGGAGGTATGCAAGGTCTCCCACTTCTTAAGTTACATCCCTGCGCTTGGCATCAGCATAACTCTTTTGCCTGGATTAGGCTACTTTTAACCTGTCTTGAATCTGCCTTACGTTTTCTTCAGCATCCTTGATGAGCTCAGTCCAAACAAACTACATTCTCCAACTCCATTCCATAGCAGTGGAGTTCTACATTTCCTTCCATATAGAACTTCAAATGGAGCCATCTTGATACTAGTTTAATAACTGTTATTGTAAGAGAACTCCGCATATGGCAAGTTGTCATCCCAACTAGACCCATAGTCTAGGGCATAAGCTCTCAACATGTCCTCTAGGATCTGGTTAACTCTTTCTGTTTGGCCATCAGTTTGTGGGTGGAAGGCAGTACTAAACTCCAGTCAAGACCCTATAGATTCGTGTAACAGTCGCCAAAACTTCGAGGTGAACTGGGTACCCCTGCCAGAGACAATTCCCTTAGGAACACCATGCAGACCTACAATCATTGACATATAGATTTTGGTGAGTTTGGCACTCGTATAGGTTGTCTTTACGGGAATAAAGTGGGCCACTTTGGTGAAGTGATCAACCACTACCCAGATAGAATCGTACCCAGAACGAGTCCGAGGTAGTCCTGTGATAAAATCCATGCCCACCTTGTCCCACTTCTAGTCGGGCATAGGTAATGGCTGAAGCAATCCTGCTAGTTTCTGATGTTCAGCCTTGACTCTGTTGCATACATCACACAAAGAGATGTACTCGGCAATTTCCCTTTTCAAGTTATTCCACCAGAATCTATCCTTCACATGCATGTACATCTTTGTATTACCGGGATGAATTGAGTAAGGATAATCGTGAGCCTCCTGAAGATTTAACTTCCTGATATCGGGGTCATCGGGAATGCACAAACGCTTCTCATACCAAAGTGTTCCTTGTTCATCCGTATGGAACTCTTTTGCTTTACCCTTGCTTATATTAACTCTTATTTCTTCCAACTCTTTGTCCCCCTTCCGGGCTTCTTTGATTCGGTCCAGAAGCGATGGCACTATCTTCCACAAACGCTTCTCATACCAAAGTATCCTTCTAAAACTATTTCTAATCGGGATCCTTGAACTGTTCACACAAATCCTTTGGAAGTTCTCCCATGGTAAGTCCAGTTACATAGACTTTCTGGCTTAAATCATCAGCTACAACATTGGCCTTTCCAGGATGGTACTGCAGGTCCAGGTCATAGTCCTTGCTGAGTTCAAGCCATCTCATTTTCCTCATAATTAACTCCTTTTGGGTGAAGATATACTTCTAGTTAAAGATCCATGAACACATCACAATGTTAGCCCATAAGGTAATGTCTCCATACCTTGAGCGCATGCACAACTGATGCTAGTTCCAAATCGTGGGTGGGGGTAGTTATTCTCATGTTTTTAAGTTGCTGAGAGGCGTACTACCTTCCCATCTTGTATCAGTACTCTACCAAGTCCTTCTCGAGACGCGTCACAATAGACTTGGAAATCCTTCTGGTTACCAGGCAGACACAAAAGTGGTGCAGTTACTAGGCGTTCAATTCTTGAAAACTCGCTTCACATGCCTCGGTCCATTGGAACTTCTTTTTTTTCTTCAATAATTCATTCATAGGTTTTGCTATCTTGGAAAAGTTTTCAATGATCCTTTGGTATATCCTGTAAGGCCCAGGAAGCTCCTAATATCTCCCACATACTTAGGTGACTCCCAATTTGTCACAGAAGCTACTTTACTTGGGTCCACGGTAACTCCTTTTGCTGACACAATGTGACCATGGAACACCACTTCATTTAACGAGAACTCGCATTTGCTAAACTTAGCATACAACTTATGCTCCCTCAACTTTTCCATAATTAGGCGCAGATGCCTCTCATGTTCCTTCCCATCCTTGGAGTATATGAGTATGTCATCAATGAACACCACAAGAAACTTATCCAAGTACTCCATGAACACCTTGTTCATCATAGTCATGAAGTATGGTGGGGCATTCGTTAGACCAAAGGACATCACGGTATACTCATGTAACCCATATCTTGTGGTGAAGGTAGTCTTGGGTATATCCTGTTCTTGGATCTTTAACTAGAAGTAACCTGATCGGAGATCAATCTTAGATAATACACTAGCTCCCTTTAATTGGTCAAACAAGTCATTGCTATTGGGTAGAGGGTACTTGTTGTTGATTCTCACTTCATTCAATGATCGGTAGTAAACAACTAACCTCTTAGTTCTATCCTTTTTCTCAACGAATAAGACAGGTGCTCCCCAGGATGATGCACTTGGTTGAATGAAGCCTTTTTCCAATTTCTCTCTAAGCTATTTCTTAAGTTCCTTGAACTCATCGACATCCATCTTGTATGGTATTTTGGTTATCGATCTAGTCCCAGGCATCAAGTCAATGAGAAACTTGATATCTCGGTCAGGAGGCATTCCTGTTAATTCTTCCGGAAATACATCTGGATACTCCTTCACATCTGGCACATCCTCCAAGCTAACCCCCTTAAGTGAGTTCACCATACTTCCCTTGAGTGCAAAAGATAACTTAAAGCGCATTCTTTTCTTTTCTAGAGTTGTGAGTGCGATGGTCCTTTTGGCACAATCTATGACTCCCTCGTATTCAGTCATCCAATTCATGCCCAAAATTATGTCCAAGCCTTATGACTCTAGAACGACTAGACTTATGGGGAAACGTGTGTCCCAATCCTTAGTTCTAACCCACGGCATCGAGTGTTTGCCACTATTTCTCTTCGGGGAGAACTTGCCCTTAGAGGAGTACTAATATTCTCCGTACATATTGTAGGGGGGATAAGCCCCGGGTAGGCCAAGATGGGACCAACCGGCCGGCTCCAAGGAGCTCGCGCTGTCTAGACCCAGGCCAAGGAACCACAACCGGATGGAGTCCTCCACCTGGTCCACATCCAAGTTTCCTCGGCTAGCCCGTCTAGCCTGGTAGCTAAAAGAACTGGCTGGGAGGCCGCTCCTAGCCGGCCGCCTCGGATCCGTTGGCGATAGTACGGTGGGAATGACGCTTCCCGCTGAGCGCACCTTTGACCGAACAGCTGGCTAGCCTGGCCAGCGCTACCGGACAACTTCGCCAAAGCTGGAGGCTAACGAGCAAAGCAAGGGTTGACGAGGAAAGCTCTGGCTTACGCATAAAGCTCCGGCTGACGGATAAAGAGCCGGTTGGCAAGTAAAGCAGGGGCGCTGGACACTGTAGTGTGGTCCTTCCCTGTACTCGAGGCTTGACTGGACCTGGGCCTACTGTTTGGCCCTGTCCAACTGGCCCACTTTGCAAGGCCCATATCCAAACATTAAACCCTAGAACCCATCTTGTAAACTGCCTCCTCAACCAGTATATAAGGGGAGGTAGTGCTAGGGTTCTAGGTAGGAAATAATAAGTGAGAAGTTCTCCACATTGGACAAGTTCATTAGCTAAGGAAACAACTCAAGGAGCATCTATATTGGGCACTAGCCCCCTTTATAATAGATCCTTTCAGGAGTAGGAGCTTTACCTCGCCATGAGGGCGCCAAACCTGGGTACATCGCTATGTTTGCAATATCTATGCCCAACCCATTGCGAGTAGCCACCGATAGCATCCTGATTGTCCCCTCCAAGCCATCCCCGATAGCACTTCCGTGTCCCACACCATGATAGTTGGTGCCCACCATGGGGCACAACACTTCGGCTGGGATCATCTTTCGCTTGGGACTTCCACTCATCGCCGATGAGTGAGTTGCCTCCGACATCGTCCTCACTTTCGGCTCCTTCGATTGCGCCCTCGACAACGCATCCTATTTCGCTGAGGGGATTTTCCCAATCGGAGGCTCCATCATGCACTTCGGCGAGCACCGCGTCTATGTTGCCACCGTCGCTGAGGCTTTCCCTCCTGAGATCGTGACCATCTCAGGTGTGCCCCCTGGTTTCTCCGCTTCACCCGTTGCCAGCGGC
The DNA here is from genome assembly GCA_910589775.1 of Avena eriantha. Taxonomy (NCBI): domain Eukaryota; kingdom Viridiplantae; phylum Streptophyta; class Magnoliopsida; order Poales; family Poaceae; genus Avena; species Avena eriantha. Next base: position 153,404,602 of record OU342740.1, on the reverse strand, counting down.
AGCATCGAGGTGATGATGGCAGGCTCGATGGAAAACCGTTGCCCGCCTCTGGAGCGCAACATGGACGGCCGCACCACCAACTCACGCCTCCCGAACCAGGACCTGCTCAACGCGTCCATCGAACACCTCCGCAACCAAATCACCCCCATCGAGGCAGACCCGGCTGCAGCTGCGGTAGCTCTAGAAGTTACCCGCCAGAACCTTCTGGAAGAAGCTGGCAAAGTGACAGCTGCCCAACGGTGGATGAGCGCGACCATGCGCAAGTACAACATCGGGCACAGATTTGCCCGCCTGCCTGCCGCCAGCCGCCTGGCCCAGCCACAAGGTCAAAACCTTGGGTTGGAGATGGATTTTGCTGCTGATCCTCGTACGCCCGTGGTACAGCCAGTCTACAGACCCTTGCCAAGAACATGAGGGCCGCGGAGGCGGCATTGGCAGAACTAAGCCACTTGGAGGGCGAGGAGTTTCGCGGAGGCGGCATTTGCAGAACTAAGCCACGTGCCGCAAGGTCTAGTCAACAGAATGAGAGATGAGTTTCGCGAATTGAAGCAAGGAAGAATGAATGTGGTGGAGTATCGTGATAGATTCCTGTCACTTGCCAGATATGCACCGGATGAGATCAACACGGAGGCCAAGTAGAAGGAGAGATTCCTGAACAGACTTCATGATGAAATGCAGACTGTCCTCGTCAACATCCGTTTCCAGGATCTCGAAGAGCTAGTCGACTCTGCCATTTAGATGGAAGGGAAAATTAGCCAGGCAAACGACAACCGCAAGCATCGTATGATGCAGCAGTCTGGATCCAATAGTCACCAGAAGTATCGTCCCAACCCTTCACTAGGATATGCACCAAGGAACAACCGACCCCCAACGTCTCGCCCAAGCTACCCCAACCATAGCGGGGGCAATGTGAAGTCCGGAGGAAACAATGACAACTCTAGTAATGCCAACAATTTTAACCGTGCACCTCCCAAGAACAACAGCAGCAACAACAACAACAACACTGCACCCAGAACTGGCAGCAATGCTGTGCCGGTCGCAGTCAAGGACAAGTCCCAGATCACTTGTTTCAAGTGTGGAGTGAAGGGTCACTACTCTAATGAGTGTCCCAAGAAGACTGCAGCCAATGCCAATGTGAATGCCCCAGCTCAGCAGCAACGTCGTGTTCAACTAGGAAGGATATTTGCCCCAGGGAACCCTCGCAACCGCAACGGCCGTCTCTTCCACATGAACGCAGAAGAAGCCCAGGAAGCGCCATATGTAGTGTTGGGTATGTTTTCTGTCAACTCAGTTTTAGCAAGAGTATTGTTTGATTCGGGAGCATCACATTCATTTGTCACCGAAGAATTTGCATGCACTAGTAAGATTCACCCAACCAACCTGAAGCATGTCATGATAGTTCAAATCCCCGGTTCAACAACCAAAGCTCGAAAAATTTGCAAAGCTGTGCCTATCAGAATACATGGGATAGATTTTTATGCCAACCTAATTGTACTTGGAACCAACGGTTTGGAAGTAGTACTAGGTATGGACTGGATGTCAAGGCATAAAGGACTGATAGACTGTGCTAAGAAAGCCATCACCATGACCAGTAGTTCTGGTGTAACAGTAGAGCATATCTCTGAAACCTTACCCTTTCAATTCAAGTGCAACAAGAGTGTAGAGTTGCCTACCACTGACCAAGTCCGAGTAGTCTGTGAATACCCCGACGAATTCCCAGATGAATTGCCAGGTATGCCCCCGGATAGGGATATTGAGTTCATTATCTAACTAATCCCTAGAACCGGACCCATAGCCCAGAGACCCTATAGCATGAACCCCTCAGAGTTAGTGGAACTGAAGAAGCAGTTGGATGCCATGTTAGAGAAAGGCTTGATTCAACCAAGCGCATCACCATGGAGATCACCAATGTTATTCGTCGACAATAAAGATGGAGGCAACCGTCTATGCACAGATTACAGAAAATTGAATGATGTCACTATCAAGAACAAATACCCCTTGCAAAGGTAGAGGATCTATTTGATCAGTTGACTAGAGCCCAGGTATTCTCAAAGATTGAGCTTAGGACTGGTTATCACCAACTTAAGATTCATGCACCGGATATTCCGAAGACCGCCTTTACTACTCTCTATGGTTTATATGAGTATACGGTTATGTCTTTTGGATTAAACAATGCCCCTGCTTATTTCATGAACCTCATGAATAAGATCTTTATGAATTTCCTAGATAAGTTTGTAGTTGTGTTTATCGACGATATCCTTATCTACTCCAAGTCAGAAGAAGAGCATGAGCAACATCTGAGAGTCATCCTAGAAACCCTGAGAGAGCATCAGTTATATGCCAAGTTCAGCAAGGGTGAGTTTTGGCTGAAAGAAGTAGGATTCCTAGGACATATTGTGTCTGCCGGAGCAGTCTCTATTGATCCCGCCAAGATCAAAGATGTCGAAGAATGGAAAGCCCCAACCACTCAAACCCAAGTTCGTGCATTTCTCGGATTAGCAGGATATTACTGCAAGTTCGTAGAAGGATTATCGAGCATAGCCCGACCACTGACCCAATTGTTGAAGAAGGACAAGAAGTTTTAATGGACAGACAAATGTGAAGCCAGTTTTCAGGAGCTGAAGAAGAGATTGATATCAGCCCCAATATTAATCATGCCAGACATCAAGAAGTCGTTTGATGTATATTGTGGTGCATCCAAGATTGGTCTTGGATGTGTATTGATGCAAGAAGGCAAAGTCATCGCATACCTGTCTCGACAACTGAAGCAGCATGAGCAGAACTATCTGACCCATGATCTTGAGCTAGGAGATGTGGTTCTAGCATTGAAGACATGGCGTCATTATCTAATGGGTAATCGCTGTGAGATTTACTAAGATCATAAGAGCTTGAAGTATATTTTCACTCAGAAGGAGCTGAATATGAGACAAAGGAGATGGATAGAGTTAATCAAGGATTATGACCTTGACATTCACTATCACCCCGGCAAAGCCAATGTGGTAGCGGATGCTCTTAGCAGATTGCTGTGTAGGCTAAATACCATGATCAAGGAGAAGCAACCAAGTTTGTATGAAGAGTTGGAGTAGTTCAGTACTGAATTAGTTAGCAAAGGATTCTTAGCTAGCATTAAACTTCAACCCACTTTGATTAGCCAAATCAAGGAAGCCCAGAAGGGGAATGAAAGTATCGATGGAATCAAACGTTGTATTGGTACAGGAAAGGTACCTGGATTCACCGAAAACGAAGGAGTACTGTGGTACAAAGGACGTATCTGTGTGCCAGCAGATTCAGAGCTGAAGCAGGTTATCATGAAGGAAGCTCATGATACTCTTTATTCTATCCATCTAGGAGGAACGAAGATGTATCAGGATTTGAAGGAGCAATTTGGTGGCACAAGATGAAGAGAGAAATCGGAAGCTACATCGCCAAATGTGACATATGTCAAAGAGTCAAAGTAGAGCATCAGAGACCTGCAGGATAGTTGCAACCATTGCAGATTCCGGAATGGAAATGGGATTCCGTCGGAATGGACTTTATCACCGATTTGCCTACTTCTAGTAGGGGAACTGACTCAATCTGGGTCATAGTTGATAGACTGTCCAAGGTAGCCCACTTTATACCTGTCAAGACAACTTACCAGAGTGCAAAGTTAGCAGAGCTGTACATTGCTAGGATTGTTAGTCTACATGGAACTTCCAAGACCATAGTATCAGATCGAGGAACCCAGTTTACCTCAAGATTTTGGCAGAAAGTCCAAGAAGGATTAGGAACCAAGTTGAACTTCAGTACCGCGTATCACCCGCAAACTGATGGACAGACTGAGAGAGTCAACCAGATCCTAGAGGATATGCTTAGAGCTTGTGTGTTGGAATACGGATCAAAATGGGAAGACTGTCTGCCTTTCACGAAATTCTCATATAACAACAGTTATCAAGCTAGTTTGTAGATATCACCATTTGAATTCCTATACGGAAGAAAATGCCGTACCCCTTTGAATTGGTCGCAAGTAGGAGAGAGTCAGATCTTTGGACCCGACATTCTCCGAGAAGCAGAACCGAAAGTTCACAAATTCCGTGAGCACCTCAAGACCGCCCAATCTAGACAGAAGAGTTAAGATGACAAGAGAAGGAGAGACATGACTTTCAATGTCGGAGATTTTGTATATCTCAAGGTTTCACCATTGAAGGGAACTCAACACTCTAGTCTGAAAGGAAAGTTAACCCCAGATATATCGGGCCCTTCAAAATTTGGAACCGTCGAGGAGAAGTATCGTATCAACTGGAACTTCCTGAAGAGATGTCAGCCATCCACAATGTGTTCCATATCTCGTTACGTCGCAAATGTCTGGAAGTGCCGGAGAAGTCTGAAGTTTTCAAGAACATCGATCACAGAGCTGTGGAAATCAACAATGACCTGACCTATCGGGAAGTCACCATCCATATCTTACAAGAAGCCTACAGAACCACCAGAAACAGGAGCATCAAGTTTCTCAAGATTCAGTGGAGCAACCATACCGAAGAAGAAGCCACTTGGGAGCGCGAGGATTACATTAGGACAGAGTTCCCAGATCTCTTTAGTTCCTAGTTTTCCTTGTAAATCTCGTGACGATATTTTGTTTAAGGGGGGAAAGTTTGTAACATCCCAAAACTTCAATCCATGCTTATCAACATCCAAATCATCAAAATTAGGGTTAACAAAAACTTTTTCAAATTAAAAATGAAAGCATTCATGTGTATGAGCATTTAAATTAGGAATTGATTTGAATTTCCATGGTTCTGTGATTCTTTGGTTGTAAAATGTTTCTTAGGTGATTTAAACATCATCTACATCATTCCCAAACTTTTCCCAATAAAAATCAAATCAAAAACAACTAAAAAGGAGGAATGGTCATTTTGGCCATTTTAATCCACTACACTACTTTGAGTATTCCTAGCACTCATTTCTCAACAGATATAATTCTAGATCTTTACATCCCTTGCTATTACACATAATGAGGTACCAAGGCCCACCTTTTGATCTGCTAAAAACATTCAAATACTATATTTAAAAGGCATTGGAAAATTGAATCTATTTCATATGGGAAGATCCCACTTTTTCGAAAACCATCAATTTGAGATCCACTTTCAAAACCCTTGCAACCAGAGACTACCTAGTACTAGTGGAGAACACTAAAAAAATTTAAACTCAAAATTCAAAAGTTTTTCTCTTTCGGCCATTTTGTCAAACACCTTGTGGGCAAGATCAAAGTGGCCTAACTATTACTGTTTTGGGGTTGATCTTGTCTAGCCAATTGAAGTGCTTTGATCACCCTTGTCTCCCTCAAGCCTAACCAGACCAATAACAACACATCCCCTACCTCCTAGCTGCACTACAAGGCCATGCTGAGAACACCTTGCCGGCCAACTTGGCCCTCGCAGCAGCAGACCGCTTCCCCCTCTCTCGCCATGTCTATAAGCTAGCCCGTGGTCCACCACCACCGTCCAACCAGCCCCAGCCCAGAGACAGAGACCAGAACAGCCAGGAACCGCCGCGCCCGGAGCTGGTCGACCATGCTGACGTCGCCCGCAGAGCGCACCCTGTCCCCGCGTGCACAGACCACCCCTCGGCTGCTGCCCGCGCCCACCGCTTCTCCATGACCTAGGGAACACCCCAGACACCCCCGTTGGCCGCCCAACGCGCCACAACCACCGCTCGCCATCGAACCCGCAGCCTCTGCTGCCCAGAGCGCGTGACGCTCCCGACCAGCACTGAGCTTGCCTTGTCGTGCCTTTAAGCCTCAAAGCACCGCTAGGAGACAGACCACCGTCCCTACCTCGAGCCATGCCGCTAGCCCCCTTGCCACCCTCCCCGAAGTCACCTTCCCACACCGCTCGGTCTCACCGTCCAGCCTATATAAAGCGGCCACCCCAGCACCATTTCTCCACACTCCCACACTCCCTACCTCTCACTGAACCTCGCCCACCTCTCGCCGACGCTGCTCGAGCTCTGCCTCGCCGGAATTGGAGCCGAAGCCACCGAAGCAGGAGGAGAAGGCCGCCTGCGATTTAGGGAACCCCAAGCATCGCCGCAACCGCGCCTCATCTCGCCGTCGTCTTCCAGCCCGTTTGCCCGCCTCACCGACCGTGCTGGAGCCCTAGTACGCCCCCAATTGACCCCCACCGGTGCGTCAATCTCAGACTCTCACCGGAGTAATCCGTCGACGACGATGAACTCCCACCGTTAGATCCCCTTTTAATCGTGCGGCCTAGAATGCTAGATACCATTTCGGTGTTTTTGTGCCACTGATCTGTGGAGCCTGCTTGTCAGGCAGCCCGTTGTGCTCACTGTGCGTAGCTGGGCCGGCCTAGTTAGTTCCCGCGCGAGTTAGAATTTCAAATCTAGTTTTTCCTTTTTAGAGTTAAGCTAGTTTCTGTCCACTAGTTTAAAATTCCATTCTAGGAGTTTTACAAATCCTTTTTGCATGAAATCAATTTTGCCTAAAAGGTATTGAAATGACCTATCCAAGCCTGTTGGATTTATTTCAATTAGAGTTACAGATCTCGCCTAGTAAAAATAACAAACAGAAGCATTTGCACCATGCAACATTTTTATAAAATCAACCAAGATAGGTTTTCAGTTGATTCCACCTCTCAAAAAACAAATTTCATCATATCTATCTGAATATGCAATAATATTAAGGTTTACATGCAGTGACTTTGGACTAGTACCAAAATAATGCTATATAGGCATTTCTAGTCACTTTAAATCATTAAATAATGAACTTAAACCAAAGTAATTATGATCCAACCTTCAAATCTCATTCCCACATGTTAGAATATGTGGTGATGACATATGTCAACATGATCCCATATTTTAAGTGGTGAATATTAAATCTTAGTTAATTTTTCAATGAGTAGAAATTACTTTTCTAATTTAAAAAGAATGAAACTAGTGATTTAAACTTGTGATGCTTGTGATGATAATAGATCATCAAATGTGTGTCTTAGAATTCTATTTATCCTAGTTAAGTTTTGTTTGGTGATTGTGTACTCCGTATGTATTTATAGACAATAGTACCGACCAAGCTTTCGAGGAGGAGGATTTCTACCAAGAAGAAGAAGAAGAAAACTTCAACCACTGCACCAACCAAGGCAAGCCACCATTAACAATGCAAGCTAACCCTTGCAAGTTTCCTGCTTAGCAAGCTAGGATCAAACTAGATGATTTAGCAAAGATACTTTAGGCATGCTTTGATCACACTCCTTTGACTATTAGTTACCCCAAGTCTTGTTTACAAGTTTTACCTCCCTTAGTTTACATAAAGTTCTTCACTTGTTTTGAAGGTAGCATAAAGAGTATAAACTTGACCTATTTAGAACCCTTTAGATGTCATTCTATGGCATGAGATTGAACCCATCTTTTCCACCTTTGTGAACACTCTTAACTTAGTAGTTTAGAGTAGATCAAAAATTTGAGACACTTTAGATGGGAACACTTGGTGAAAATGAATTATGAAAACCTTTGAATGATGAGTCATTCTATTGAGATGTTTTGACATGTGTTGAGAAACACAAATGGTTTATGATGATGAAAATGTTGAGGCATGAGCCTTAACCCTTTTTATAAAACTGATGGTTGGATTCAGATGCGATACCATTCCAAATTTACCGTACAACCACACTACCTGAATTGGGTAAGGCTTAGCTGGAAATTTATATGCATTAGTATTAGTTCCCTCGCGGGAGAGGTTTGATCTGAGGATACCTCTCATGACGTCCACCTATGTAGTGCCCAAAATGACTGATGGTCATGGTTTGGAGGCATGCTCATAGGAGAGGTGCTTATACTAGAGTATGAGAGGGAATGTTCTAGGAGGACTGAGTAGAAGAGATCCATGCTTGGTGTTGGTCTTAAGGACTTGGAGATATCTAGAATGGAAATCCTCAGAATGGATCTGATTAAGGGTCTTATATGATCACCTAGTGGCTAGGGATCATAACAAGGTTTGCTTTCTTGCTTAGGGATTGAGGATTGGGAAACATCTTGATCCTAGGGATGAGCTCCTAGAGTGGCTCATACTACTTCATAGGCAAACAAATCAAACAGCAGATCAAGGTAACTCATCTTATATACTAATCAACTATTACTAGGGGTCACCACCAAGCTTAGCTAGGGGTAGGGTTGGGGGCATTTTGAAGAGGTTCAGTTTTGAATAAGATGAGGGTTCTTGGTATCTCTACCAAGAGTAGAATTCAAATGCTTTGAAAAAAAGTTTTGGGAAACTAGAGATAAGATTAGTTGAGTGTTCTATCTTGAAAACATAAGGAGATTGTATTATATATCTCTCCATAGTTTTGTTAATAGAAGCTACCAAAAATAGTTTTGGTTACTTAGGCATCTTGGCTCCTGTTTTGAAATGCTAGAACGTTTGAGAATATGTAAAGTAAGCCAAGATAGGTTTTGGTAAATAGCTTTTGCCAACTGAGGTTGAGGTAAGGAGTATCCTAATATACACTTCATAAGCACAAGTGCAAAGAAACAACAAGCAAGCACTGCACTAAAGCACAAGAAAATGTTTTTGTTCCCCCTGATTTTTGCATTCTGGACCACTAATCAGGGTTGCTGAAATTGGGATGTTACAGATCTTTCCCCTTTAAAAGAATCTCGTCCCGAGATTCCGGAGGGTAGGATTAGGGGATTTTGAGTCAAGGGTAGTGCTACTGGTTTCAAGCGCACTATCATACAGAATCCGTCTTTGAAGAGTGACTACTCTGCCGGTGAAGTTGAGCTTCAGTCTTTTGGGATGCACAGAGAGTTGAGCAGAGTCCAGTACCGATTGCGAGGGATGACCTTCTTTTCCTTCCGGACTCTATATCCTTGGGGCTTAAATTGGGCAGACTATCTCGATGCTAAACTTCACGGGGCACTCGTCGGATGATATAATCGAGGGCCTAGTGTATAGCTCTACCTTGGGGGCTTAGCGTATCCTAATTAAAGATCTTACGGCTGAAACTCCTAGATTTGCTTCTAGTGAAGGGTTACTCCATTTTGGTGGGAAACACACAGTCTTTCCCCCTTAGGATTTGACTGGGACAGCACTAGTATAACACATTCCTTTCGTCTTGGAGTCATAGGTTGGGGTTTTGAAGACTGTCGTCACTTCTTCTCCTAGAGTTGGAATCTCCCGATGACCTCCACGAAGGTAGGTCCTACTGGGCTTATGTACTACTATTATTTATACTTAGCCTAGTGAAGTCATTGGAGGCTCAAGTCTTCTAAGCAGTAAGGACCTAGGAGTTAGCGGTTCGGTGCTCCTTCGGGTGGGTCTTCAGTTGAAGTAGCGGAGGGACTTTGTAGAATCTTCAATTATTTCCTCATCGGATACTCACGGGTTGTTGCTTGGCGGGAAGACTTCGGAGCCGGAGATATTTTTTGAAGTATCTTTTGGTAGACAGTCTTCTGAAGATAGAGTGGAAAGACGTCGTCTTTCCACCTTAGGGCTTCACTAAGGTGCTTCAGGGGGGGGTTGCGGATCTTCTGTCTTGGAGTGCTGACCCGATGTTAGCGGAAGGCTGTATCTTCCCGGAGTCTTGAGATGGGGTCTTCGAATGATGCCTTATTTTATCAACCTTGACGGGGTTGGTTTCCTAACAAAGCCTTTAGGGTGGTTAGCTCAAGGTAAAATAGTGGTTTACGACTCTTCTTGGTAGTGCTTCCTCTGGGTAGAGTCATCTAGTGTTAGGGAGGTGGTCGTCTCTTGATCACTTGGTGTTGCTCCTGCTCGAGGACGAAGTAGACTAGTTGTCTTCACGCTTCCTAATCATCTGACTTCAGGGGGTGGTTCTGAACTTCTAGGGAGGATCATTCCATTGGTTTGGGTAGTGTCGACTAGATTAGTTAGTCTCATGTGGCGGTTAGAAACTCTATTACACTAAGGTTAGTGTGGTTGGGTCTTCACTTCTTGTCTTAGTTGACTTATCGAGTGATTTCTTGTGGATATTGAGGATCCTTTGGTGGTTGACTTCCGGCTTCAACGGGATTCTTGCTGTAGTAGACTGGGGAACAAGGGAGTGGGATTCTATCGACTAGTCTTGCACGGTGAGTTTGACGGGGTATGCCATCCTGCTGAGGTGAAATCTGCGAGTTGATTCGGGATTGACGATGTCGAACTCCTGGTTCTGGCGATGCTTTTCCTCTCATATACTCTCGAGGTTAGTCTAGGTCTCCATACCGACAGCTAGCACATGGGGTTTCCTGAGTTAGTAAGTGGTTTATCGCTCCTCGAGTCACACTTTTAGGAAGGTCAAGGCAAACCAGAACATACAAACAAGGCGGACAAAGCGAGGGGATCGTAGTGTCCTCGGCAAACAACACACTTCAAGTAACACATGAGGCACTTAGGCAAGCAAACACGGTCAACGCTAGGGACCAAGGAGTTAACTACGCGCGATGTAGGGGAATCCTATTCGTAGGACTATTGACCCTAGGTATCGTCTTTCTTTAGGTCGGAGTCACTATCTTGCAGATGAAGTCTTCATTCTATCTTGGACGCATTCTTCATAGGGCAACACCTGAGGTCTTTTGATTGTGAGGATTCCACGGGTCGAACAATGTTGTAGTCTCCTTGCGTTTGCTGGTAGTTGCTTGTATTCATCTTGTCCTCATTGTCTTCACCGGGTTCTAGATCCTATTTATTTAAAATCAGGAGGTTTGAAGTTTGTGATCAAGAGTTGGAGTAAACCATTTGCAAAAGCTGTTACTTAGAATAAGAGAAGAAGTAGAACTTTTTGAAACTCATTGAGAAACTAGTTTTCGAAAACCGGGGTTTTCAAAATAAGGTTCCTATCTATGACCATGCTAACTAAGGTTCTCCTACAGTCAGGATGGCTCTGATACCAAGTCAGTGGCCTCCCCGGATTATTCATCCGAGAAATCCCTGTTATGCATATTTCCAAGTTCCCATGATTAGTGAGCCGTGGAACATAACCGACAGGTATCATTACAATCATCCAAAACATAATGAATTACAAGACTTACATAAACTCCATTATGGCTACATCATCATTAGCAACGGAACATTGCCAAGCGCAGAGCCCAATCATGCCCCAAGCTATAGGCAACTGACTGGGAAGACAGCCTAGCTCGCTAGACGTCACCTTAATCTCCTGAAAGTCTGGCCAAGTAAATAGCCAGGGACACACCCATGAGTACTTTGAATGTACTCGCAAACCACCAAGATAAGTGATCAAAGGAAATGCAATTCTGGCTGTGGCGAGATAGCTCTATCTAGGGTTGCTTTTGAAAAGGCCTAACCTAACTTTGAAATTTTGGCATCTCCCTATCTTTGTTGAAAAAGAGTTTTGAAAACATGCTTCTATTTTATAAACAAAGACATCTCCATATCTTTGTTGAAAAAGAGTTTTGAAAACAGTTTTGTGGTGGAAAACCCGTTTTGAACATTTTAGACACCTCGGGTCAAAACAAAGTTCTCGAACTCGGGTTCCCCTGGAACCTTTGTCCTTTTTGTACTTGTTTCCCAAACAAGCACAGTTTGGGTACTCCTAGCCAACACCTTTACAACCGTCCTTGACCTTGGACACGGCTATTCGAATAGGTTATACTCTACAGAGTTTGCGCACTTTCCCCACAAGAATCAATACATCCGCTGGGATACAACCACGGCCCACTTCCACTGTTGATGGGGGTCCAGATAATCAAACCTAACCTTTCGGTTGTCTACACTAGCAAATACATACTTTTCCTCTTAGGTTTGGTCTCCCCGGCAACGAGTATGTGGCTCCCAGCCATAGTCCTTCCTTCCGTACATGCGCATACACAAGCCGCAACTTGGCGTATACCTTAAATCTGGAGACTCCACTTCCTTCCATACTACCTAAGTCATACCGTCCGCGGGAGACCCAATTTTTCCACCGGCCTCCTGCCAGTTCAGGCTCACTCTTGCCGCAGCAAGCGACATGCTTCAGATCCTTAATCTGGTGGCGCCTGCCTGGAATTCCAGGGATTTCTCCTTATAAGCATGGTAGAAGTGCCTCGGCTAATGCGGACAAACTACGAGTTAAGCCCCAGTACCTGGGGTAATGTGGTTGCGCGGATAAAAATTGTTCGAGTAAAGGGGTAGAACATCCCATCACATCCTTACTTCTCCTCTTCACCATTTCTTTTGCTAAAACCTCCACTGGGAACGATGCCTCTTCACAAGGTTTTACAAAGCCGTTTTGAAAACCTTTGTAGTGTGGAAAAATCCCAAAACAGTTTATTTTTCTCAAAACCAGGGTTTCCAAGGAGGTAGGGTGCTAATCATTGTACTCTCGGTCTAAAGGGGATAAAATGCTAGGTTCATCGGGGTGTTGCCTCGAAGGACACGAAATCATAACTTCGAGGAGTCAAGTTACTATCGCAGTATTTGTAAAACAAAATATGCAGGTAGACTATGCAAATTTGTAAAGAAGATATAAAACAGGTAAAAGAGAGTAGGGCATATGACAGAGTTCAGGAAATGGTGGCTTGCCTGTGATCAGCAATAAGTCCCTGGGCTTCTTCAGATGACCAAGAATAAACAAATATATATAATAAAAAGAAATCCCTTCCTTCTTGTCGTGAGACACTCACACTATCGTCGTCATCGGGTAGACATGCAAGCAGACAATATCACAATCCATACAAGGCAAACAAACATCACACCATACAGCAAACAAACAAAGGATTACTACTGGACTTGGGAGGTTTTTGGAGAGGTGGGATTCAATCGGTGGAATTTACAAGATTGCCACTAGTGTTTTCTCTTCGAAGGTAGTTTTCTAGGGTAGATACAGAGCAATTTGGATTAGGGTTCTGGGATTTGTAGGATACCAATGTGCAAAGGTGATATCCTAAGATAGGTCTTGTTGAGACAAAACCATCACAAGTGCTTTCAATTGATTATCACTTTTCTAGATTTAAATATGCTTTTTATAATGGATTAAACTCTAGTTTGAGGAAATAATTCACCAGAAAAGTTCTTGAGCTCCAAAAATTATTTACTTTGAGGGTTAGGTAGTACTTTATGTACTGAACCACATAGTGATGGAATCAAGTCAAAAGAATTACCAGAATGCCCTCTTGAGATACCCAAAGGCAGTTTTGTCTGATTCTTCTCTTTTTCACCAGATTAATTCTACAGGAGCTATTGAGTTGGTTCCGAGGGCATATGCTGAGAATGTCCAGTATCTTTTTGTAGGAATTGGATTCACCCTTTTTGGAGTTGCCAAACTCCTGGAGTGATTTATTTAGTGAAAATACCCCTTAAAAGTAGTTAAATCACTAAAATTCAACCATAGCTTATTAAATTGTGAGCTCTTCGGCATTGGTAGATATAGGTAATATGAGGTACTGGGAATTGGAATTAGGTAAATACCACATTTGGTTAGACCTGGGGAATTTAGCTAAGGCAGATAAAGACTAATCTTGTTATTTTTCTTAAAGGTAGTATATTGTTCAAATTGACATGGCACCTGTGTTGTATGATAGGTATTTCCAATACCTTCCAGTAGGTCGTTGGTTCATCTCAAATGGATATGTAGAACTCTCTGTGGAAATTAATTTGTGTACCAGATACATTCTAGCAGAATAATTACTAGTAATTAGAGAAAATTATTTTGGCCATGGGGTTCCCTCTGCATGTTTGAGAAAACATCAGAGAACCACCAGAAAATTAGATCTAGGCATTTGGACTTGGTTTACCATTTTATTTGGATTTAAACCTAGCAGGAGCTTTTCTAGAAATAATAGGGTGCTAAAGGAAAAAAGAAAAGGAGATGCGGTAGGCCAGATCTGGGAGCACTGGACCGCACAGAGGCAGGCCAGCCCAAGGCGGGGCAGTGCGATGCGTGGGAGCCAGCGCTTGAACTAACAAGCGAGACCCGGCGGTCAGCGAGAGGTGGGGGCCGAAGGGGTATCGGCGGATCCCGGTCATCCGCTTAAGTGGTGATGGATGGCACGCGCTCATCGTCGTCACAGCGACAGAGCACTGAGGACAGAACCCTAGCTCGCCGGAGTGAGAGGAGGGGAGCTCACCAGAGGGCTCGGGAGGCGGCACGGAGGGTGCAGGGCAACGCGGTCGACGACGCTGAGCAGATCGGTGGGCAGCGCGGAGCCTTGCTCGATTTTGTGAGGAGGCCGAGGCTCTCCTCTTCTTCTTCCTCGGACAGCAGAGAGAAGGGGAGAGGGTGGGGTGCTCGGGGGAGGTAACTGGGAGTGAGAGGGGGAAATGAGGGGCAGAGGGCTAGCTGGGGGTGGCCTACTGGCTTTATACCAAGGGGAGGGAGTAGATGGGGTAAATTACCAATGTGGGCATGGTGGAGAGGAGTGCTGGCTAGGGATTGGTCCATGGGGAGGTGGAGAGGGGTAGGATGGGTATTTAAGTCGTGCTGGACCAGAGAGAGGGGGTGGCATCTGTGGTAATTAAGTTAGGTTGATCCTTGTAAGAAGTAGGGTGATTTCTCCTTCTTTCTTCTATGGTAAGGGCAACTGGGGGATTGGTTGGAGTGGAGCTTGCAATGGTGGTCGACCACGGATGTGTTTGATGCTGAGGAGGTACATTGAGTAAGATTGAATGAGATTTGGAAGTGCTTAGAGTGGTGATTTGCTTAATTGACAAATATTGATCTAGTTGATGGTTGTGAAGGAAGTCCAAAATATTGCATTGGACCAGAGGAGAAATTGGTACTGGTAGATAGATAAGGTCTAGGTAGACTCCTAGGATTTATTTGAGATTTTTCAGAGGAGTTTTAGACCTCCTAAATCCAATTACTCAAAAAGGACAAAAATGATTTCTAGAAGATCATTTGATAAATTTCCATTGGGCATGGAGGGATTTTGGTGTGGGAGGGTCCCAAATGTGAATACACACTTTGGGGAATTTTCCCAAGATTTATTGGGTATTAAAAGTATTTAAAACTATTATTATTCCAATTCAGCCATTTTAGAAAATGGACAAAAAGAAATAATAAAGCTTCTCAAAAATATTTATTTTTGAGATGAAAAGATAGGATATGATTTTTGGGGCTCACATGAGCCAAAATTTGGGGAAGTGTTTTGGTAAGAACCATACCTCCCTTTTATGGAGAGTTTTGGAGATTTTGACTATTTAAGGAATTAAATAGCTTTGGGGCCTCAATAATTATGGATAATTACTGATAAATATTTAGGATCAAATTAGATGACATAGACAAGGTGTAGCAAGCAGTTTCAACCTTGTGGAATGGAAATCCAACAAGAAAAGGATGGAAAACCAAGAGTTGATGATCTAGGGTGGTGTTATTTTTATACCGCCAAAACATGCTTGCATCCTGGAGCTCAGAGCTCACCTTGGTGCAAGGGATAGATGGATAGGTACACCATGTCATATAGATGACCATGGAAGAAGGAGTTTGAATTAATAGCATTTGGGGTGATCTAGAAGTGATGGCAAACTTTGTTGAAATTAAGGCTGCCATGCAATATGAGTCATGATGCCTTACAAACCATGTGGGTTTAATCAGCACAGAGGTCCAATTTGGGAAAGTGAAGTAGTTTTTGATATACATCAATGAATAGAACACAACCATGCAGAGAGTTGTTCCAAAGGATATGGGAGGGTCATGTGAGCTTCTACCAAAGTGGGTATGATGACTAGTTTTGCAGGAATTGTTATTTTCTTGTCTGCAAAACCATCATGGAAAAGTGGGTTGGAGGAGGATCTAACCAGGGTCCAATGTGGGACTTGGTAGTCCTTAGTATGGTTAACAAGATGGTTCAGGTGCATTTCCAAAAATGCACATGGTTTGAGAGAAGGAGGTATTCCAAAAGGTGATGTTAGAACTGATGCTAGACTTGGTCAAAATTGGCAGTTTTGGGGATTTTGACTAGAGTATGAGAGGGAATGTTCTAGGAGGAGTTGCAAGGTATCAGAGCTTTACCCAGTGGGTGGTATGGAAGTGTAGAGTGAGTAGAAGAGATCCATGCTTGGTGTTGGTCTTAAGGACTTGGAGATATCTAGAATGGAAATCCTCAGAATGGATCTGATTAAGGGTCTTATATGATCACCTAGTGGCTAGGGATCATAACAAGGTTTGCTTTCTTGCTTAGGGATTGAGGATTGGGAAACATCTTGATCCTAGGGATGAGCTCCTAGAGTGGCTCATACTACTTCATAGGCAAACAAATCAAACAGCAGATCAAGGTAACTCATCTTATATACTAATCAACTATTACTAGGGGTCACCACCAAGCTTAGCTTGGGGTAGGGTTGGGGGCATTTTGAAGAGGTTGAGTTTTCAATAAGATGAGGGTTCTTGGTACCTCTACCAAGAGTAGAATTCAAATGCTTTGAACAAAAGTTTTGGGAAAACTAGAGATAAGATTAGTTGAGTGTTCTATCTTGAAAACATAAGGAGATTGTATTATATATCTCTCCATAGTTTTGTTAATAGAAGCTACCAAAAATATTTTTGGTTACTTAGGCATCTTTGCTCCTGTTTTGAAATGCTAGAACGTTTGAGAATATGTAAAGTAAGCCAAGATAGTTTTTGGTAAATAGCTTTTCCCAACTGAGGTTGAGGTAAGGAGTATCCTAAGATACACTTCATAAGTACAAGTGCAAACAAACAACAAGCAAGCACTGCACTAAAGCACAAGAAAAAGTTTTTGTTCCCCCTGATTTTTGCATTCTAGACCACTAATCAGGGTTGCTGAAATTGGGATGTTACATTGTACCTCCACAGATTTGCGAATGTCTCGGCCAGGTCAGCGAGCAGGTCGTCCTAGCAGGTGGATTTTACCACCACGTCGTCGGTGTACACGTGATCGTTGCGGCCAATTTGGCTTGCGAGGCACTCCTGCATGCACCTTTCGTATGTGGCGCTGGCGTTCTGGAGGCCGAACGTCATGGCCGTGTAGCAGAAGGCGTTGAATGGCGTGATAAACGTTGTCTTCTCCTCCTCCTCGACCACCATTTTGATCTGGTTGTAAACAGAGTATGCGTCGAGGAAGCACACCGACTCTAATCCCGCGGTCGATGCGTGGTAGGATGAACTCCTCCTTCAGGAAGGCGGTGTTGAGGTTGGTGTAGTCGATACACATTCTCCATGAAGGGTAACGGGTAGGCTACACTAGCGCAAAATCAAAAATATCTACCGCGTCAACCAGGAATACTATTGTCATAGATCACGGGATTACCGCTAGACGCGCAGGTGCGGAACTCGATGAAGCACGTTGCGGCAGTGTAGATGTTCTACGTCTCCTCCTCGTCCTCGTCCCACGAGCAGCTCCCCTTTGCGCGGCTCGTCCAAGTGCTACAGATGCAGCACCTCCGAGGTATCCACACGTCCGGAGTGGAAGTCGTCACACGCCAGACTGCTAGGTCTGCGCGTGCAACACAGGCGGAAGAGGAGTGGCGGCTGGGTGGAATGCACTCTCCTTTTCAGCTCGCCTTACTCCCTCTTATATAGGCATCCCTGGTGGGCTTCTACATTAGCAGCCCATTAGCAGCCTAAGCCTGGTCTAATTCGGATCCAATCCTCATTAGGCTTCCAGCCCCTAAAGTGTGTGACCCTATAGGTTCATACACGTATAGACATGACACGAGTACACTTACTCCGTCAATAGTTGGTAGCGGCCTCTAGCAAGACGTGCCAACTCCTAAACGCATATAAAGATCATTCGGACGAACCATCACAAGGTTGAGTACATGTCTTTCCCTTTGCCTCACGATATTTGGTCTAGCTCTAAGCTGACCTCTCTTTCTCGATACTGTGATTCAGAATCCCTTTACTAGGTTAACTCTTAACCATATGTAGCACGGCCATGCATTTCTGGATCCGATCACTCGAGGGGCCCAGAGATATCTCTCTCAAGTAGAGAGGGGCAAATCCCATCTTGATTGACCGATGCCTTGCAGCATGTATCAGGACAAACCCGAAAGCTACCTTTATAACTACCCAGTTACGGAGTAGTGTTTGATAGCCCCAAAGTAGGTCGATCCACATCTCAAGTACATGCGACAATCTCAGGTCTAAGGACAAAACGTACACGATGTGTAGAGAGAGCTGCAAGTATTATTGCTAGTCTCATGTTGGGTCAGTCCAACCCCATGTTCATAACATGTGTCCACATCATTGGTTTGACATCTCCATGTCAATGACTTGCGAAACATAGTCATTAACCAATCGATGTGCTAGTCTAATATTCACGTGTGTCCTCGCATGAACTCCGACTAGGGACAATTATTAGATAACCATACAAGTAAAGAGTTTCACAAACAATTCACATAATTGCCAATCAATACAAGTTGCCTGGTATATGGATATTCAAGGAACATTATAATAACTCATGGATACACATGAAATACAATCATCTCTATGATTGCCTCTAGGGCATATTTCCTTCAGTCTCCCACTTGCACTAGAGTCAATCTAGACAGTATCTAATACCTATTGCTCTTGTGTGCGCTTCATGCGCAGGCTGCGGGAGTGGCTTAGTCAAGGGATCAGCAACATTTGAGTCCGTATGTATTTTGCATAACATGACACTACCTTCATCAATGAACTCACGAATCAGATGGTAGCGCATGCGAATATGTTTGTTCTTCTGGTGCTGTCTAGGTTCTTTGGCTTGTGCAATAGCACCATTGTTGTCACAATAAACGTCCAAGGGATTGGACGAGCCCTGAACCACACCAAGAGCGATCAGGAAATTCCTAATCCAAACAGCTTCCTTTGCAGCCTCCGAGGCAGCAATATATTCAGCTTCTGTTGAAGAGGAGGCCACTGTATCTTGCTTGGAACTTTTCCAGCTCACAGCACCACCATTCATGACAAACACATAACCTGATTGCGATTTCGAGTCGTCTGAGTCATTAAGGTAACTCGCATCTGTGTAACCCTTTACACTGAGTTCAACCTCACCTCCATAAACTAGGAACATATCCTTAGTCCTTCTCAAGTACTTAAGGATATTCTTTACCGCTGTCCAGTGAATCTCACCTGGATCAGCCTGGTATCTGCTCGTAACACTTAGAGCATAGGAAACATCTGGGCGAGTACATGTCATTGCATACATGATGGATCCAATAGCCGAAGCATATGGAACCCTACTCATGCGTTCTCGCTCATCAGTGGTCGAAGGACACTGAGTCTTGCTGAGTTTAATGCCGTGAGACATGGGCAAGAACCCCTTCTTAGCCTCTTCCATGCTGAACCGTTTCAACACTTTGTCAATGTACGTACTCTGGCTTAATCCAATTAGCCTCCTTGATCTATCTCTATAGATCTTGATACCCAGAATATATGCCGCTTCTCCCAAGTCCTTCATAGAAAAACTATTTTTCAATGAGGTCTTAACAGACTCGAGCATAGGAATGTCATTTCCAATCAATAATATGTCATCCACATATAAGATTAGAAACACAAGTGATTTCCCATTTTCTTTCTTATACACACAAGGTTCTTGTTCGTTTTTGGTGAAGCCAAACTCCTTTACAACTTCATCAAATCGAATGTTCCAACTCCGAGATGCTTGCTTCAGCCCATAAATAGACTTTTGAAGTTTGCATACCTTTCCAGCATTGTTTGGATCGACAAAACCTTCGGGCTGCATCATATACACGTCCTCAGAAAGGATTCCATTTAAGAAAGCCGTCTTGACGTCCATCTGCCATATCTCATAATCGAAATGTGCAGCAATGGCTAGAATGATCCGTATAGATTTAAGCATCGCTACGGGCGAGAAAGTCTCGTCGTAGTCAACTCCTTGAACTTGTCGAAAACCTTTTGCAACAAGTCGAGCTTTATGGATGTGAACATTTCCATCCATATCAATCTTCTTCTTATAGATCCACTTGCACTCGATGGCTTTAAAACCATCAGGCAGGTCAACCAAGTTCCAAACTTGATTGTCTCCCATGGACTCTATCTCGGATCTCATGGCAACCAGCCATTTCTCAGAGTCTGGGTCCACCATCGCTTCTGCATAGGTCGCAGGCTCATCATTGTCTAACAATAATAACTCTCGCGCTTCGCGGAGCCTCGCCGACCTTCGTGGTTGTGGTGCTTCTATTGCCACGGGTTCCTCAACTTGTTCTGCTACAATAGCATCACTCGTAGAAGCATCCCCGACTGGCTCATCTTGAACTTCTTCAAGTCGCACCGACCTTCCACTCGTTCCCTTTGTGAGAAACTCTTTCTCTAGGAAAACACCGCTACGAGCGACAAACACTTTGCCCTCTTCTCGGTTGTAGAAGTAATACCCTAAGGTTTCCCTTGGGTATCCCACAAAAATGCACTTATCCGATTTGGGTGTTAGCTTGTCCGACTGAAGTCGCTTGACAAATGCATCACAACCCCAAATCTTTAGAAAAGACAAACTGGGATTCTTTCCAGTCCACATCTCATATGGTGTCTTAACTACGGATTTAGATGGTACCCTATTTAGTGTGAAAGCTGCTGTTTCTAGCGCGTAACCCCAAAATGATAATGGTAAATCCGACTGGCTCATCATCGATCGAACCATGTCCAACAAAGTTCGATTACGCCGTTCAGAGACCCCGTTTCTTTGAGGCGTTCCGGGCGGCGTGAGCTGTGGAACAATTCCGCAACTCTTAAGATGATTGCTAAACTCGTGACTCAAATATTCGCCTCCGCGATCAGATCGCAAGGCCTTTATTTTCTTGCCACGTTGATTCTCTACCTCATTTTGAAACTCTTTGAACTTTTCAAAAGTTTCAGACTTATGCTTCATCAAGTAGACATAGCCATATCTACTGAAATCATCAGTGAAAGTAATGAAGTAGTGATATCCTCCTCTGGCTGTTGTGCTCATTGGTCCACATACATCAGTATGTATGAGTTCCAACAAGTCTGTCGCTCTCTCGGGAAACCCCGTAAAAGGCGTCTTGGTCATCTTTCCAAGTAAACAAGCTTGACATGTCTTGTATGATTCAAAATCAAACGAAGTTAGAAGACCATCACCATGGAGCTTCTTCATGCGCTTTTCACTTATATGCCCCAAACGACAATGCCATAGATAGGTAGGACTCAAATCATTTGGCCGAAGCCTTTTAGCACTAACATTGTAAACACATGCATTATCAAGATTTAAAATAAATAACCCATTCACAATGGGAGCATCAGCCACAAACATAGCATTCTTAGAGATTACACAACCATTGTTTGTACTCGCGAATGAATAACCATCCCTCATCAAACATGAAGGTGATAAAATGTTTCGACCCATACTAGGAATGTAATAACAATTATTCAACTCCATGATAAATCCTGACGGAAGGTGAAGTTGCATGACGCCGACGAACAATGCAGCAACCCTTGCTTTATTTCCGACGCGAAAATCCACTTCGCCTTTTTGCACTTCTCTAGTCCTTATTAGCCCCTGCATCGAATTGCAAATATGAGCAACCGATCCGGTATCAAATACCCAAGAGTTAACATAAGAATCTGCGAGAAAAATGTCCACAACATTTACAACAAGTGTACCTGAGTGGGAAGTACTCTTACTTCCACTTTTCTTCAAAGAAGCCTGGTACTTGCTGCAGTTCCTCTTCCAGTGGCCATATTCGTGACAAAAGAAACACTCAGTGTCTCCTGCAGGACCAGCCTTTTGCTTGGGTGCAGGGTTTGGCTTAGGGATCGTATCCTTAGCCTTGCCCTTCTTCTTCTGCCAAGAAGTGCCCTTTTTCTTGAAGCTAGGCTTGTTCTGCACAGCCATCACATGGCTATGCCCTGCACACTTCTTAATGTCACATTCTGCTGTTTTCAGCATCCCACATAATTCATTAAGGCCCCTCTCCACCCCATGCATATGGTAGTTCGAAATGAAATGCCCATAGCTAGATGGAAGAGATGCCAAAATGAAGTCAGTGGCCAACTCTTGGCCTAATGGAAAACCAAGCTTTTCCAAAGTCTGACTGTAACCAACCATTTTGATCACATGGGGGCCTACAGCTGCTCCCTCTGCCAGCTTGCATTCCACAAAGGACTTAGCGACATTGTACCTCTCAGTCCTAGCCTGAGTCTGGAACATGTCCTTAAGCGCAACGATCATATCGTACGCTTCCTGATCCTCAAACTGTTTTTGAAGATCAGGTTCCATGCATGCAAGCATAAGACAACTGACCTCAAGAGATTCATCACATGCTTTCTTGTAGGCATTCTTAAGGGTAGCAGTTGCATTATCAGCAGGTTCATCCGGGATTGGGGTATCCAGAACAGTTTCCTTTTTCTCAGCCCTGAGAACAATTCTCAGGTTACGGACCCAGTCCGAATAGTTTGTTCCATTTAGTTTATCCTTTTCAAGAATCGAACGCAAAGCAAAAGGTGATGAATTGTTCGGTGCCATTGATCTACAACAAAAAAATATGCAAAATACTAAGCCATGTAACCATGAAAGAGTAAAACATATTAAACAATTTAATAGCATATACTCCCACTTAAATCAACATCCCTCTATTGATACTAAGTGATTCAAGATCCACAATTAACAAGTCGACTAGTGAGCTTTAGCATCACTGCTAGAAGACAAGGTAAATCGGTAAGCAACCTTTGCTAATCATATCACATATGACTCTTGTTGTTGGGTGACATCTCTATGTCAAACCTAGGCGCCCAACCTTTATGCCCCAAGGTCCTTAACTATTAAGATGACCTTGTTAAGCTCACCAACCCTTATGCGTGTAGGTATCCGATACAAACCCATCCAGCCAAGGAAAACCGTGGCACCCTAATTTCATAGACCCACCAACGATTGTACAGGGCATAGGATGGTGCAAGGTTTGGTTGGGAGGGCATGGTTTAACTTAAACTTTGTGAGGGATCGTTCTACTTCTATCATCTAAGCATGCATAGTAGTAAAACGTATAAGAATAGCATTCACATAGATGTGATACAGTATGGCCCATTTTCTCATGGTGATCTCCATCGCCATAGAACCTGTCCACCATGATGATCTCCATCTCCATGCTCTATGCGAGCCATCCTCCAAGTGATGAGTTCTCCAAGAACTAATACAAGCTATTACTCCTAACATCTAGTAATCAAAATTACATGGTATTGGGATCATCACAAGTTGGCACGCAGGCCATTACAATAATTGACAACACATATGGCTCCAGCCGTGTTGCCCAACTCACGACACGCAGGTCATGAAAAAATACATACATGCATCACATACATTTTTGGGCCATACTGATCACATAAATCCTGCAAAAACAAGTTGTGCATAGAATCGCATTCTACCGGATCATGTGAAATCGTACCACCTATGAACCTTAACGAGATACAAAAAAGGGGGCTACGACTAAGGGGGGTCTAGGGGGTCTCCCCCTGCGGGGTTCGAAGGGGCAGCGCCCCTCGCGGTACATTCGTGAAAAATGTATGTCCGGTACATTCGTGAAAAAATGAGAGATCAAATCTATACAATTTTCTTTAAGGATTTTGATCAGCAAATCCAATTTACCATAAACCGACCATAGTTCCGATTTGACCAAACTCCTTTGATCACGGTACGTCGATTCAGATCTAATTCCCGATTCGATCAATCATATTGATCTTCGCGTGATTCAGAAGGATTTATGTGTCACTGTCTACCCCGATGGCGGAAACCGACCGGTAGGGGTAAGTCGTTCGACGACCTTAGAATCACGATCACGGAAATTAAGATCATAGATCAATCCAGAAACACCGCCATACAAACGATCATATCATTCATATCAATCTACATATCACCATATGCAAACTTCCCGAACCTATGACTGAATAGCATCGGCTCTGATACCACTGAAGGGTAACGGGTAGGCTACACTAGCGCAAAATCAAAAATTTCTACCGCGTCAACCAGGAATACTATTGTCATAGATCACGGGATTACCGCTAGACGCGCAGGTGCGGAACTCGATGAAGCACGTTGCGGCAGTGTAGATGTTCTACGTCTCCTCCTCGTCCTCGTCCCACGAGCAGCTCCCCTTTGCGCGGCTCGTCCAAGTGCTACAGATGCAGCACCTCCGAGGTATCCACACGTCCGGAGTGGAAGTCGTCACACGCCAGACTGCTAGGTCTGCGCGTGCAACACAGGCGGAAGAGGAGTGGCGGCTGGGTGGAATGCACTCTCCTTTTCAGCTCGCCTTACTCCCTCTTATATAGGCATCCCTGGTGGGCTTCTACATTAGCAGCCCATTAGCAGCCTAAGCCTGGTCTAATTCGGATCCAATCCTCATTAGGCTTCCAGCCCCTAAAGTGTGTGACCCTATAGGTTCATACACGTATAGACATGACACGAGTACACTTACTCCGTCAATAGTTGGTAGCGGCCTCTAGCAAGACGTGCCAACTCCTAAACGCATATAAAGATCATTCGGACGAACCATCACAAGGTTGAGTACATGTCTTTCCCTTTGCCTCACGATATTTGGTCTAGCTCTAAGCTGACCTCTCTTTCTCGATACTGTGATTCAGAATCCCTTTACTAGGTTAACTCTTAACCATATGTAGCACGGCCATGCATTTCTGGATCCGATCACTCGAGGGGCCCAGAGATATCTCTCTCAAGTAGAGAGGGGCAAATCCCATCTTGATTGACCGATGCCTTGCAGCATGTATCAGGACAAACCCGAAAGCTACCTTTATAACTACCCAGTTACGGAGTAGTGTTTGATAGCCCCAAAGTAGGTCGATCCACATCTCAAGTACATGCGACAATCTCAGGTCTAAGGACAAAACGTACACGATGTGTAGAGAGAGCTGCAAGTATTATTGCTAGTCTCATGTTGGGTCAGTCCAACCCCATGTTCATAACATGTGTCCACATCATTGGTTTGACATCTCCATGTCAATGACTTGCGAAACATAGTCATTAACCAATCGATGTGCTAGTCTAATATTCACGTGTGTCCTCGCATGAACTCCGACTAGGGACAATTATTAGATAACCATACAAGTAAAGAGTTTCACAAACAATTCACATAATTGCCAATCAATACAAGTTGCCTGGTATATGGATATTCAAGGAACATTATAATAACTCATGGATACACATGAAATACAATCATCTCTATGATTGCCTCTAGGGCATATTTCCTTCACTCCACGTGTTGTTCTTTTCCAGAACCAGGACTAGATTTGCCAGCCACTTGGAGTATTTTATTGGCCGAATGAAGCCTGCGGCTAGCAGGTGTTGTACTTCTTCGGCGATTGCTCAACGGCGCTCTTCATTGAAGGTCCGTAGCGACTCCTTTACTGGTCGTACTTTGGGTTCGGCATTTAATTTGTGCTCAATGAGTTCCCTCAGGACACCTGGCATGTCAGATGGTTTCCATGCGAAGATCTAGCGGTTCTCACGGAGGAACCGGATGAGCGTGCTTTCCTATGCGGGGCTCATGTGCACCGTGATGGTGACCATCTGGCTGGAGTCGCCCGGGACGAGCTCAACACTGCGGGTATGCATGGTCGCCTCGAATGTTGAGTTTGCGGCGTTTGGCTTCTTCAGGATCGTGGGGTCGTCCTTGTTGATGTTGCTCACGTATTTCGCGAGCTCCTCCGCATGGTAAGTCTCTGCGGCAATGACGGTGTCGGCAAGCTCGAGGCCATTGTCCTCGCATTCAACAGCCATATCGGGGTCGCCGTGGACGGTGATGATGCCGCTTGGCCCTGGAAGCTTCATCATGTTGTAGGCGTAGTGTGGGGTCGACATGAATTTGGCAACTGCTTGGCGACCCAGGACGCAGTGGTAGGGGCTTTAGAAGTTCACCATCTCGAACATGATCCTCTCCGTGTGGTAGCTTGCCGGTGTGCCGAAGGTGACTGGCAGTGTCACTTTTCTGATCGGGTACGCCTTCCGACCAGGGACGATGCCGTGGAAGGTTGTCAGGGTTGGCTCGATGGCTGCTTCTGGGAGCTGGAGCCTTTTGAACGTGTCCAGATACATGATGTTGATGGAGCTCCCGCCATCCATCAGTGTCTTGGGCAGCCAGTAGTCAGCCACCATGGGCCTAACCACCAGGGCGACTCGCCCTGGATATTCGATCCTGGGTGCGTGATCTTGGCGACTCCAGTGATGCTTTGCTCGGACCATTTGAGGAAGCGGGGAATGTCAACTTGGGTCACCGCATTGACGGCGACCGCGTGGGAGAGCACCTTCTTCTCGCGCTTGGTGTTGAACCCGTCGGCATTGCCGTTGTCCCTTGGTGGGTTGTTGTCGCGGTCCTCCCTTGCTCGCCTTGCCTTTTCAATCTCTTTGAGAGAGTGGCAGTCCATGGTGGTGTGGGTGGCGGGTATCCCTCCCTGCTGTGGTAGATGCAGGGCTGGTTGAGCAGGGCAGCAGGGTTGAATTTCGGCCTCACCGCGTTGTTGGCGTGGTAGTTTCCGTTGTCGTGGTTATTTCCTTCGTCGCAGCGGTAGCTCTTGGGGTCGCGTTGGCCGTAGCCGGCATTGGCGATGAAGTTGACTAGCCCATTCGTGCGGCGCTTGCCTGTGATGCGGGTGTTGCTGTAGCGCATGTCGCGTTGTCGCCCGCTATCGTGGCCGCTGGTGCTGTCATGACCGCGGTCTTCGATGGTGGTGGCGCGGGTGTACGAGCCCTCGAAGTGCCTGACGAAGGCATCCTGCATTTCCTCCCAGGAGTTGATGCTATCGGCGGGGAGGGTGTTGATCCATTGTAGGGTCGGACCCTCCATCATCAGGGGAGGTAGCGAGCGGCGAGTAGGTCGGTGTGGCCGACAATTCCCATCGCCATGAGGTATGTGTCCAGCCACACTGCTGGGTCTTACATTAGATCGTACTTTTCGATCTCCTTGGGTGCCTTGAAGTTGGTGGGGTACTTTTCTCCTCTAATCATGGGCCCGAAGCATTGGGGGTCGACTCGGCTGAGCGAGCCCCTAGGTTCGGGGTCACCGCGATTACTGAGGGTGTGCCTCAAGTCATTGGGCTGGCGCACCCTCCATGCCTGGTTGTTCACGATGTGCGTGCGAGCGTAGATGGGCTGCCCGTTGGTGGCGACCGTGTTGTTCACCGGTTGCGGCTCGTTGGTGGAGAGTGCGGGGTTGGCGGCCTGTGACTGGTTCACCAGGGGTTGCGGTGGTGGGCAGATCACGGCGTCAGCGATGGTGGGTGGATGCTTGAGGCCGCCCTGCTTGCCGAGGAGCCGGAATACATCCGACCCCGCAGGTCAACTCCCACGGCTTGTTGCTTTACGACCCTGGCGAGTAGGGCCCATGTGTACTGGATCTGCAGCGCGCCTTCTCCCTGGACATCGAGGTTGGCGACCGCGGCTTCGGCCGAGACGACGTGGTCCATCGAGGTGGAGTAGAGTGGGAGTCCGTTGGCATCGCGGGCCTATGGCGAGATGATGATCTGCGGCTGGTCCGGCCGGGGCGCACGACCAATGGGTGGTGGAGGGGCCCCGGTCGCCGGTGCACTAGGTGGTGGTCGGTTGCTTCCACCTGGTGGCGCGTTCTCACAGTACTCGCGCTTGGCCGCGCGTGCAGGGTCGCTTTCGTCGTTGAAGTTTAGGATGCGACCCTAGACGTTGGAGTTCAGGCGGGTCCTGATGCGGCGCCGGTGATAGAGAGATAGCTCCCACGCTGTTTCCCGCTCGAGGCGGTATCTCTCGCGCTCGGCGAGCTCATTGCGCTGTGCCTCCACGAGTCGCAGGCGGGCCTCCTCTACCTCTGTGGCAGTGGCGGTCAGCAGGATCGGTGTGGATAACGGATCTGGCGGGGCGGCCGTGCTGCCCGCCATGTAGATCACGTTGAAGCAATTGGATCTGGCACGGAAATCCTCGGGGGACTCCGAGCCGGAGTCGGAGTCAAAAATCCCTAGGATGGAGGAATCCTTGAAGTCCTCAGGGTTGGAGACCCGCGTGATGGAGTCCTCCCGTGACGCTGCAGTGATAGATCCATCGACCGAGGCAGGGGTCACGGAGTTGGCGTTCTAGTGGAGGGTCTCGTCGTCGGTGTCAGCGTTGGTCCTGGCCACGCTGCTAGCGGCCGAGTTGTACTTGGTGGAGAGGCTCCTGATGGAGCGGGCCTACTCCTCCGAGAGCAGATCACCGTGCGGTGGCGATCCGCCGGCGATCATCGTCGCCGTAGGGTCGGTCGCGCTAGTGAAGCCGACGAAGAGGTTGATGGAGCCGACCGGCATTATCGCGATGTGGCTGATCGGGCGTGACACCGGGATGTAGCTGCTGGGCAGGATCTGTAAGATCCCACCGATGGCGATCATGCAGCCGGTGGCGATCGACCGGCGAGTAGGGTCTCGCCGCAGAACTCAGGCCAGTTCAGCTTTTCCCCACGGTGGGCGCCACTGTCGTGGAAATGGCCACGGCAATCAGTGCTATTGGCAGCCATCTGCGGTGCGAAATGGGGGCCATCGGCGGTGCGAAATGGGGGCGGCTGCACATGGTTTACCCAGGTCTCCCCCCTAGATGGTAAAGACCTACTCCTTCTAGATTAGATTGATGGAGAGCGAGTTACGGGGGTGGCGAGCTTGGCCTCTAAGCAGTGAGTCGCTTGAAGGGGTGTATGATGGAACGTAAGTCCTCAGGATACCCTGGGGAGGTTTATATATGGGGCACCTCACTAGGGTTTAGAGTTTACAACCGAACAAAATATGGAATCGGAGGCTTTGACCTAATCTGACTGGGCTTCGAGTATGCTTTTGGGCCTCCAGTCTCCAGTCACCAGGCCTTCTCCTTGGTCGCATTCCAGTAGCCGTCCAGTACACCCACACGTGAGACCTTTGGCCCAATCAGAACGTCCTACTGGGCATACCCCATTCGGCATATCCCCATCACGGTGAGGTTCCGATGAAGAATCGGGGGTGCTCTAACACTCTAGAGAGGGGAAAAAAGGTGAGACGATGCGGTACTGCAAGGGGAAGACAGGGGAGGATATGAAAGGTTGGTTGTCAAGATCCTTGAACCTTGGTTGTCAAGATCGGTGGCGGCACACTCCAGTGAGATCGAAACAATCTCGCGAGTGGCAGCCCGGTGGCGATATGGCGAAACAAAGTTAGGGTTTTGGGGCGTCACGACATGGGGATTATATAGGCAGCGCGACTTGGCGCGGGGGACACGGAACCAGCTCCGATTTGGACGGGGAGTCATTCAGCACGCGGCGGCGGTCGCTCGATTTTGTTCAGACATTGTCGGAGGAGATGAAAAGCGGACCCGGGCGGTCAGCGACACGCGGAGCTGGCGGGCTGCGCGGGAGGGGATGGGGTCTAGGCCGGCCCAGCTAGCGGCTGCGGTGCGCACGGCGTATAGGGCGTGGCCTGGCTCGCTTAGGTTAGATAGTGTTTTTTTGTATATTTCTTTTATCTTTTTCTATTTCAAAAATTATTTAATATCTTTTGCATTTTAACTCCAAATTTAATGAAATTGGTCTCTAAAGAGGAGATCAACATATGATCCCAAAATAACACTTTTGAAAGGATTTAAAAGGTTAGGTTTAGTATAACCCCTTCTTGTCTTTATATGACTATATGAGAAATCAGAATAGGGTTTTAGGGAAAAGGATTTTGATGCAACTTTATTGTGTAATGACATGATGCATCTGATTTGATGCATGCTTCTAGTAACATCTAGAATTATAAAAATTTGGGATGTTAGAAACATACCCCCCCCCCCTTTATGAAGAATCTCGTCCTCGAGATTCAGGTTGGTTAGCAAATATGTGTGGGTGTTCTGTCTTCAGATCATCTTCATGTTCCCACGTGGCCTCTTCCTCAGAATTGTGATTCCATTGAACTTTGCAAAACCTAATAGTCTTGGTACGAGTAATCCTCATGGCTGTTTCTAGAATCTTGGTGAATTTTTCTTCATAGGTGACATCGTTTTCCAGTTGAACCTCATCCAGGGGAACCGTATCCGTTAGCGGTGTTTCAGTCATTTATGGGTGACACTTCTTTAGTTGTGACACATGGAATACATCATGAACAGTCAATACTTTAGGAAATTCCAAATGATAGGCAACCTCCCCTCTACGCGCCAAAATCTTATAGGGCCCTATGAATCGAGGTGTCAACTTACCCTTGATTTCAAAAGTCTTAACTCCTCGTAGCGGTGAAACTCGGAGGTATGCAAGGTCTCCCACTTCTTAAGTTACATCCCTGCGCTTGGTATCAGCATAACTCTTTTGCCTGGATTAGACTACTTTTAACCTGTCTTGAATCTGCCTTACTTTTTCTTCAGCATCCTTGATGAGCTCAGTCCAAACAAACTACATTCTCCAACTCCATTCCATAGCAGTGGAGTTCTACATTTCCTTCCATATAGAACTTCAAATGGAGCCATCTTGATACTAGTTTAATAACTGTTATTGTAAGAGAACTTCGCATATGGCAAGTTGTAATCCCAACTAGACCCATAGTCTAGGGCATAAGCTCTCAACATGTCCTCTAGGATCTGGTTAACTCTTTCTGTTTGGCCATCAGTTTGTGGGTGGAAGGCAGTACTAAACTCCAGTCAAGTCCCTATAGATTCGTGTAACTGTCGCCAAAACTTCGAGGCGAACTGGGTACTCCTGCCAGAGACAATTCCCTTAGGAACACCATGCAGACCTACAATCATTGACATATAGATTTTGGTGAGTTTGGCACTCGTATAGGTTGTCTTTACGGGAATAAAGTGGGCCACTTTCGTGAAGTGATCAACCACTACCCAGATAGAATCGTACCCAGAACGAGTCCGAGGTAGTCCTGTGATAAAATCCATGCCCACCTTGTCCCACTTCTAGTCGGGCATAGGTAATGGCTGAAGCAATCCTGCTAGTTTCTGATGTGTAGCCTTGACTCTGTTGCATACATCACAAAAAGATATGTACTCGGCAATTTCCCTTTTCAAGTTATTCCACCAAAATCTATCCTTCACATGCATGTACATCTTTGTATTACTGGGATGAATTGAGTAAGGATAATCGTGAGCCTCCTGAATATTTAACTTCCTGATATCGGGGTCATCGGGAATGCACAAACGCTTCTCATACCAAAGTGTTCCTTGTTCATCCGTATGGAACTCTTTTCCTTTACCCTTGCTTATATTAACTCTTATTTCTTCCAACTCTTTGTCCCCCTTCCGGGCTTCTTTGATTCGGTCCAGAACCGATGGCACTATCTTCCACAAATGCTTCTCATACCAAAGTATCCTTCTAAAACTATTTCTAATTGGAGATCCTTGAACTGTTCGCACAAATCCTTTGGAAGTTCTCCCATGGTAAGTCCAGTTACATAGACTTTCTGGCTTAAATCAGCTACAACATTGGCCTTTCCAGGATGGTACTGCAGGTCCAGGTCATAGTCCTTGCTGAGTTCAAGACATCTCATTTTCCTCATATTTAACTCCTTTTGGGTGAAGATATACTTCTAGTTAAAGATCCGTGAACACATCACAATGTTAGCCCATGAGGTAATGTCTCCATACCTTGAGCGCATGCACAACTGATGCTAGTTCCAAATCGTGGGTGGGGGTAGTTATTCTCATGTTTTTAAGTTGCTAAGAGGCGTACTACCTTCCCATCTTGTATCAGTACTCTACCAAGTCCTTGTCGAGACGCGTCGCAATAGACTTGGAAATCCTTCTGGTTACCAGGCAGACACAAAAGTGGTGCTGTTACTAGGCATTTAATTCTTGAAAACTCGCTTCACATGCCTCGGTCCATTGGAACTTCTTTTTTTCTTCAATAATTCATTCATAGGTTTTGCTATCTTGGAAAAGTTTTCAATGATCCTTTGGTATATCCTGTAAGGCCCAGGAAGCTCCTAATATCTCCCACATTCTTAGGTGACTCCCAATTTGTCACAGAAGCTACTTTACTTGGGTCCACGGTAACTCCTTTTGCTGACACAATGTGACCATGGAACCCCACTTCATTTAACCAGAACTCGCATTTGCTGAACTTAGCATACAACTTCTGCTCCCTCAACTTTTCCATAATTAGGCGCAGATGCCTCTCATGTTCCTTCCCATCCTTGGAGTATATGAGTATGTCATCAATGAACACCACAAGAAACTTATCCAAGTACTCCATGAACACCTTGTTCATCATAGTCATGAAGTATGCTGGGGCATTGGTTAGACCAAAGGAAATCACGGTATACTCATGTAACCCATATCTTGTGGTGAAGGCAGTCTTGGGTATATCCTGTTCTCGGATCTTTAACTAGAAGTAACCTGATCGGAGATCAATCTTAGATAATACACTAGCTCCCTTTAATTGGTCAAACAAGTCATTGCTATTGGGTAGAGGGTACTTGTTGTTGATTCTCACTTCATTCAATGATCGGTAGTCCACAACTAACCTCTTAGTTCTATCCTTCTTCTCAACGAATAAGACAGGTGCTCCCCAGGATGATGCACTTGGTTGAATGAAGCCTTTGTCCAATTTCTCTCTAAGGTATTTATTAAGTTCCTTCAACTCATCGACATCCATCTTGTATGGTATTTTGGTTATCGATCTAGTCCCAGGCATCAAGTCAATGAGAAACTTGATATCTCGGTCAGGAGGCATTCCTGTTAATTCTTCCGGAAATACATCTGGATACTCCTTCACAACTTGCACATCCTCCAAGCTAACCCCCTTAAGTGAGTTCACCATACTTCCCTTGAGTGCAAAAGGTGACTTAAAGCGCATTCTTTTCTTTTCTAGAGTTGTGAGTGCGACGGTCCTTTTGGCACAATCTATGACTCCCTCGTATTCAGTCATCCAATTCATGCCCAAAATTATGTCCAAGCCTTATGACTCTAGAACGACTAGACTTATGGGGAAACGTGTGTCCCAATCCTTAGTTCTAACCCACGGCATCGAGTGTTTGCCACTATTTCTCCTCCAGGAGAACTTACCCTTAGAGGAGTACTAATATTCTCCGTAGGTATTGTAGGGGGGATAAGCCCCGGGTAGGCCAAGATGGGACCAACCGGCCGGCTCCAAGGAGCTCGCGCTGTCTAGACCCAGGCCAAGGAACCACAACCGGATGGAGTCCTCCACCCGGTCCACATCCAAGTTTCCCCGGCTAGCCCGTCTAGCCTGGGAGCTAAAAGAACCGGCTAGGAGGCCGCTCCTAGCCGGCCGCCTCGGATCTGTTGGTGATAGTACGGTGGGAATGACGCTTCCCGCTGAGCGCACCTTTGACCGAACAGGATGACTGGCCTGGCCGGCGCTACTGGACAACTTCGCCAAAGCTGGAGGCTAACGAGCAAAGCAAGGGCTGACGAGGAAAGCTCTGGCTTACGCATAAAGCTCCGGCTGACGGATAAAGAGCCGGCTGGCAAGTAAAGCAGGGGCGCTAGACACTGTAGTGTCGTCCTTCCCTGTACTGGAGGCTTGACTGGACCTGGGCCTACTGTTTGGCCCTGTCCAGCTGGCCCACTTTGCAAGGCCCAGATCCAAACATTAAACCCTAGAACCCATCTTGTAAACTGCCTCCTCAACCAGTATATATAAGGGGAGGTAGTGCTAGGGTTGTAGGTAGGCAATAACAAGTGAGAAGTTCTCCACATTGGACAAGTTCATTAGCTAAGGAAAAAACTCAAGGAGCATCTATATTGGGCACTAGCCCCCTTTATAATAGATCCTTTCAGGAGTAGGAGCTTTAATTCGCCAAGAGGGCGCCAAACCTAGGTACATCGCTGTGTTTGCAATATCTATGCCCAACCCATTGGGAGTAGCCACTGATAGCATCCTGATTGTCCCCTTCAAGCCATCCCCGATAGCACTTCCGTGTCCCACACCACGATAGTTGGTGCCCACCGTGGGGCACAACACTTCGGCTGGGATCATCTTTCTCTTGGGACTTCCACTCGTCGCCAATGAGTGAGTTGCCTCCGGCATCGTGCTCATTTCGGCTCCTTCGATTGCGTCCTCGACAAACACATCCTGTTTCGCTGAGGGGATTTTCCCAAGCGGAGGCTCCATCATGCACTTTGGCGAGCACCGCGTCTATGTTGCCACCGTCGCTGAGGCTTTCCCTCATGAGATCGTGACCATCTTAGGTGTGCCCCCTGGTTTCTCCGCTTCACCCGTTGCCAGCGGCAGCATCGAGGTCATGATGGCAGGCTCGATGGAAAACTGTTGCCCGCCTCTGGAGCGCAACATGGACGGCCGCACCACCAACTCACGCCTCCCGAACCAGGACCTGCTCAACGCGTCCATCGAACACCTCCGCAACCAAATCACCCCCATCGAGGCAGACCCAGCTGCAGCTGCGGTAGCTCTGGAAGCTACCCGCCAGAACCTTATGGAAGAAGCTGGCAAAGTGGCAGCTGCCCAATGGTGGATGAACGCGACCATGCGTGAGTACAACATCGGGCACAGTTTTGCCCGCCTGCCTGGTGCCAGCCGCCTGGCCCAGCCACAAGGTCAAAACCTTGGGTCAGAGATGGATCGTGCTGCTGATCCTCGTACGCCCGTGGTACAGCCAGTCTATAGACCCCTGCCAAGAACATGAGGGCCGCGGAGGCGGCATTTGCAGAACCAAGCCACTTGGAGGGCGAGGATTTGCTCCATCAGTAGGCACGTGTCAAGCTCCTTGTGGTCATGGCTAACAAACAGCAGGCCAAGGCAGAACTCAACATGGCCGGGAATAGAAGAACCCAACCGGCTCACCGGACGGTGGATCTGGCTGCAGGCGGCAGCAAGGCCTCTTCCCCAAACGGAGCAAGGCCGAACAACCGCCCACACGGGGGATATACAGGTCGTGGGCACAACGCCCGCGATGCGGCAGCTGTTACCAGCAAAATCGCGAGCCGGCTGATGAAGCCGAAAGAGGCCAAGCGCTGCCCAAGTCCCACCTATCTGGCCAACTAGGACCGCTCGAGCCGGAGGAATATCAAGATACGCACGCGCGAATCGACCTATTGGTCCAGTCATGCGCGCTGGAAGAAGAAATTCTAGCCGGGCCAAGATGCTTCTGACTGCGCATCCGGAATGAGCCATTTCCACAAGGATACGCCAAAATACAACGGCTCGGTCAAGCCAGAGGACTGGTTGGTAGACTACACCACCGATGTGGGCATCGCAAACTGCAACCGCCAGGTGGAAGTACGCTACGCCCGTCTCATGCTCCTCGACTCAGCTAAGACGTTGCTCAATAGCCTCCCCGGTAACAACATCAACGTGTGGATCAATTTCGAGAAGGCATTCGTCTGCAACTTCGTTCTCTGCGTATAGGGTCCGGATGAACCAGGCGGTGGACTTCTTCGTCAACGGCTACAGAGACGACACCATGCTCAAACACAAGGTTCGCCGAGTGGAAACCACAACCATGGTGCAGACCATGGCCATCGCGGACAAGTATGCCACGGCCGACGCGGCAATGAAAAGATCCGTTTGGGTGGACGACCAAGAGAATATAATAGTTGACGTCACCGTCGATCGATGCCAGACGGAAGGAAATGGCCACAATTCCAAGCGACACGACAATCGGCACAGCAAGAGAAAAGATGACCAGCCGGATAACCAGTACGGCTCCAGGCAGGTAGCGGAAGTGCAGGAGGATCCGGCTGTAGGCAGAAGCCGGAGAAAGAAGCCTGATGACCGGCCTCAGAGGCCCAAGTACACCATCGAGTCGATGCTTGATGGGTCATGCAAGTTCCATAGCGGGGGTAACAAACCGTGTACGCACACCACACGCCAGTGCACCTGGACGAAGAAGATGGCAGATATCGCTGGTACACCGGTCCGCATGCACCGCCTACCCCAGCCGGTGGGCCACTGATACATTGCAAATGTATCTATAATTTTTGATGTTCCATGCTTGGTTTTTTATACTTTATTATGTTTTGTCCACACTTTGTAGTAGTTTTCATATGATTTCTTGGACTAACCTATTAACAAGAGCCACAGTGCCAGCTGCCTGTTTTCTGTTGTTTTTGGTTCCAGGAAGTCAGAAAATGAATATTCTCTGAATAGTCTCGGAATTGGCCATGCCAGTGCGCCCCAGTAGGAGACCCTCAGACAGCCAAGAGACGGCCCCGACCCGGTGAAGCATCGCGGGCGCAGCCAGCGGCACCACCTCCATCGCATCCGCTCTAGCCCCAGCCGACATAGCCTCCATCGCAGATGCCGCCTCTATGGCTGGAGTCGGCGTAGCCTCCGGCGCCATTGCCAACGCACTTCCTTCCACGACAAGCGGAGGGGTGGACGCGGTGGTGACGATGGCGGAGTCGGGCAAGGCCATCGCCTCGCTGCGGAAAAGACAAGGGTGAGCTAAGCAAGTACGAGCAAAGCAACACAAGTATCAGAAGTAAGAGAGCACCCACCCGACAACGCTTTGCATGGTGGCCGCTGGTCTGGGGCGGCGGGCCTTCTTGGCGCCGCCTCCGGCAGGTGCAGCGCTGGTTGAGGCGGCGTGCTTCCCCCATCCCCTGGGCACGGCGGCCTCGGCCAAGTACACATCCTCGCCATACGCGGCTGCTGAAACACAAGCAAAACATCAAGATCATGGCTAAGAGCACGGCAGGAGCAAGGCAGGAAAGATCGACGAAGAAACTCTCACCGGGTGGGAACTCGCATCCCTCGTCGACCCGCATGGGGAACCACTCCGGCTCCGCCGGTGGAGCCTTCGCGGGCTTGAGATCCACAGCAAAGTTGGGGAGCTCGGTGTCTCCCATGCCGTCCTCTACTAGATGCGCCGTAAAAAGCTACTCAACTAGGGAAAATAAGAGGCACGAAATAGAAATCCCTCGGGAAAATCGACCAGGAAAAGAGGAACAAAAGGGCACACCTTCGGCGGGAGCCAGCCGTGGTGGTATGCCCGGTAGGAGAACTCCCAGTTCTCCTCTAACGCCTCCTTGGAGATGATGGCATGCCACTCGCAGAGGGCCGCATACGGCATGTAAAGCCGGGACACCCGGGTGGGGTCCAGATGGCCGTAGAGGTGGCACATCTTGTGTGAGCGGTGCTGCAGCGGTAGCACACGGCTCGCCATCCAGGACAGCTGTAACATCCCCATTTTAGCAACCCTGATTAGTTGTCTAGAATGCAAAATTTAGGGGGAAAAAAACTTTTTCTTGTCCATTGGTGCAGTGTTTGCTTGTTGTTTGTTTGTGCTTATGCATATGAATGTGTATTGGATGATATACTCCTCACTTTAACACTAGTTGACAAAAGCTACTTCCCAAAACAGTCTTGGCTTAATTTCCATATTCTCAAATGTTCTGGCATTTCAAAACATGAGCCAAGATGCTTATGTAACCAAAACTATTTTTGTAACTTCTATTAACAAAACTATGGAGAGTTATATAATATAATCTCCTTATGTTTCCAAGACAGAACTTTCAGCTACTCTTACCTCTAGGATCTCCAAAACCTTTTTTAAGCTTTTTGGATTATAATCTTGGTAAAGATACCAAGGACCTTACCTTGTTCCAACTCCAACCTATTTCAAAATACCCATCCTTACCTCAAGCTAAGCTTGGTGGTAACCCCAGTAGTAGTTGATTTGTCTATAAGATGAGTTGCCTTGTTCTGCTATTTGAATTGTCTACTTAGGAGATAGTATCAGCTACTCTAGGAGCTCATCCCTAGGATCAAGATGTTTCCAACTCATTGACCCCTAAGCAATAATACAAATCTGGATGATCCCTAGCTACTAGGTGATCATCTAAAACCCTTAACCAGATCAATTCTGAAGATTTCCATTCTAGAAGTTTCCAAGTCAATGAGGACCCAATATCAAGCATGGATCCCTTCTACTCAATCTACTCTTCAATATAATCCACTTGATGATTCTTGGGTACTTTGCAACCCATAAAAATCATCTCCACCAACATTCTAGTCAAAAACCCTAAATCTGCCATATTTGGCTAAGTCTGGAAATCTGTTTCCAACATCACCTTTTTGAATGCCTATTTTTCCCAACCCTTGTGCATTTTTGGAAATGCATCTGAACCATCTTGTTAACCATCCTAAGGACTACCAAGGCACACTCTTGCCCTTTCTTAGATCATCCTCCTACCCACTTGTTCTTGATAGTTTTGCAGGCAAGTAAATAACTTTTCCTGCAAATCTAGTCAACATGCCTACTTTGGTATAAGCTCAGACCACCATCCAAACTTCTATGGACCAACTATTTGCATGGTTGTGTTCTAATCATATAGGTCTATCAACAAATACTTCACTTGTTCCAAAGAGATCTTTGTGCTGCTTAAACCCACAATGTTTGAAAGGCTAGTTGATAATCTGTTTGGCAGGCTTATTTTATTCAAAGTTTGATAGCTTGTCTTGGTGAGATCAAGCAGGATCAAGCTCAAACCTCTATACCCCTATGATCACTTGGTCTATCCATCCATATATCCCATGCCCCAAGGGGAGCTCTGAGCTCCAAGATCCAACCATGTTTTGATGGTATGAAATTAACATCACCCTAGATCCTTAATCTTGGGTATTCCACCCAAAATCAACTTGAATTCTCCAATCCCAAGGTTGAAAATTCTTGCTACACCTTGTATACATCACCTACCTTGATCATCAAGATTTATCAATAATTATCCATATTTATTATGGACCCAAATCTAATTAATCCCTTTAATAGTCAAAATCTCCAAAACTCCTTTCCCAAAGGAAAGTTTGGTGTTTTTCCCCAACTTTTGGCTCAATTGAGATCCATATATCACACCCCATCTTCCCACCTCAAAATTAAATATTTTTGATATCCTTTATTATTTCTTTTTGCCTATTTTCTCAAATGGCAGAAATGGAATAATAATTGTTTTAAATTCTTTGAAGCCCCAATAAATCTTGGGAAAATTCCCCTAAGTGTGTATTCACATTTGGGACCATCTCACATCGAAAACCCATCTTGTCTAATGTAAAATTATTGCATTAGCTTCCAGAAACTCTTTCTAGATTTCTGAGTAAATGATTTTAACTAGACTTTTATATCTTGGAAAAATGTGAAACTATTCCTAGAAGTGCACCTTGACCTCATCTAGCTACCAGCACCTTTCTCTCATCTTTCCCAGATCAAGTTTTGGAAACTTCTTTGATGATAGTCGTTAGAGTAAGGATTTACCAAATCCAAAACTAAGATCAGGTCACTCCCCAGGTCGACCAACACTGTAGCATTCCATGTAGCAGTTTGTCCTCTAGTGCTTGGACACTAGAGCTTAACCTCTTGTGGTTTCTTGCCTTGCAAACTTCTTGCAGCAACACCCACTGCCTCCTCTCACTTTCTGCATGACCAGAGGCACCCCACACTCCCCCTCCATCGCCCACAACATCCACCCCTGGTTTTTACCTCTCCCTCTTGCTCCCATAAACCGAGTACACCCTACACAACTCCCTCTTTGTTTAAATAGGCCAGAGGCCTCCCCCATCCGCGAATCCACCATCATTATACTACCTGGCCACCAGAGCCTCCCCCCATGAGCCCCAGCTCCTCCCTCCTCTCCACAGCTCCTTGGAGATGGAAGAAACTCCATCGGCCATTCTCCAAGAAGGTGAAGCCAGCATCAAACAATTCCACTCCCTACCACTCTATCTGTAGATCTATACTCTCCTCACGCTTATTTACTCGTCCCTGTCCTCCTTTCTTCGTAGGAACCACGGAAGTGCCGCCGCCATTGCATGCCCGAGCTCGAGTTCGTCGGTGGTCAGGTCCACCCCGAGCCTCTGCATTCCCTCCAGGATCACCCCTGCACCCTATCCCACCCCCATATCCTCCCAGGCGCCTCGCCGTCGTCATGCATGCCTACCCGGGGATGCCCTGGCGAGCACCGACGAGCTCTCCCCGGTCCCCCGCGTGTGAGATCCCTCCCGGCGCGGAAACCCTGCCCTGCCGCCCATCCCTGAGATCACCGACGTGCACCTCTTCACCTCGTCGCCGCCCCCCTCCTGCCCCAAGCCTCTGGTGAGCCTCCTCGTCACCTCCTTGGCCATGCTAGGGTTTCCTTGTCGGTGGCCCTGTCGCCGGGAAGACGACGCAGGTGTGCTGTTGATTAGGACATGATCGGACGGTCCCTGCTGCCCGATACCGCTTGGACCACAACCCTCACTGACCGGTGGGACCGGATTGTCAGTGATTTAAATCCCTCCCGTGCATGGATCCGATGCCAGCGGGCCGGCTGTTGCACTGCACGGCCCAGAATCACCTGGAACCGTCCCAGTAAGCTCCCTGCCTCCCTCCCTTTTTATTTGTAAATTCCAGATCTGACTATTTACCCATTTGGTTTAATTCAAAATGGATATGAAAAATACCTCCAAAAGACAAGATATAAATTTCCTAACGTTCCTTACTGTCTTCTTAAGCATGCAGAACATGTTTTGTATCCAAATAATCTCTAGTTATTCTATAATAAAAATAATACCAAAATGTATACTTTTTACTATTAAATTCTTTCTGTGAGTTTCACAACTCCAAATAGGGTAAACCCAAATGCCCCTGGTAGGTGTTTCTTGTACCTACCACATGACCTTGGCCTCCCTCCAAGGGGAATCTTTAAACTCCTGTAGTAATAATAACAAAACTATTAGTTTATGCCTTAGGTAATTTCTCTAGGTCAAACCAACAAAGGTATTGGCCTAAATCCAACTCCTTGTGATGTGGTACGCTAAATACTACCAAAACACAGGAGCTCACCATTTATTGGGCATCTGATGATTTTTAATGAATTAAAGCTTTATGTCCCTAGTGTTATCACTAGATAAACCACTACAGTAGATTTGTAACTCCAAAAAGAGTGATTCCAATTGGTACTGGGAGGTATCTTCCATACCTACCCATGGCCCTTTACCTCATATTAAAGGCCTATGTAGATTAAATCTGCTGAAAAAGACAATTTGTCTACAGAACTACCTTTGGAAATTTCCTAAGGGCATTCTGGTAATTATCATGGAATGACTCCAACTCTCGGTGAAAAGTACATCAAGGCCTACCTAACCATCCAAGGAAATAATTTTTGGAGCTCCAAACTTCTCTGGTGAATTATTTCCTAAAACCAGAGTCTTATTCACCATAAAAATCACTAAAAATCTTTGGTAATTGATAAAATAGTGAAACCACTTTTGTTGGTTTAATTTATCAATACCTATCTGTTAGTATCACGTTTTTACAATGGTATCTTACAGAATTTGTCTTGGTCCAAAATCCATCTCTTAGGTATTTTCTAGACTATAAATCCTAAGGGGATTTCCTTCCATACTTCCCAGACAAAGGCAATCCAATTAAATCCCTTTCTTCCTAAGACCTAATAATCTGTGAACTTGTATTGTTCATTGTTTGCTGTATGTATTGTTGCTTCTATGCTTTATTTTGATTGTGGCCTTGTTTGCTTGCATCTGCTGTCTGGACGACGGTAGTTGCGATGAAATCGGAGAGCAGAACAAGGGGTATTTATTATTGGTATTGGTATTTTTGGTTATCTAAAGAAAAAGTCCAGGGACATATATACCATATTGCTGATCTCAAGCAAGCCACCTTCTTGCTCATAAGCCTTGTCCTACTGTTTTACTCATGCATGCTTTATCTACTATTTATTAAAAACTACATTGTTTTACTATATGTTGATATATATATATATATGGTAGTGG
Organism: Avena eriantha; assembly: GCA_910589775.1. Lineage (NCBI taxonomy): Eukaryota > Viridiplantae > Streptophyta > Magnoliopsida > Poales > Poaceae > Avena > Avena eriantha. The sequence goes on along the minus strand of OU342740.1, from coordinate 153,363,063 downwards.
TTTGGCTCCTCAAAACTATTACACTTTGGTACTACTAAGTACAACCCCCTTGGTGATAACTAATTGTCCCTAGTAGAGTAGATGGTGTATATCACCATAACCCCTTGGAGACCCTCGATTTAGCCGAAGCAAAGCTAGAGGATGGGAAGGCCCCCGGAAAATGGTTTTACCAAATTTTGTGAATCTAACGGTATATTATACGAAATATACAAGATTAAAATAGTATCTATGCATTATACAATATTACTGTAGATCTGTGTTCTACAGGCCAAGTATTTGATTTACTATGAATTATACAAGATTGAAAACAATATCTGACTATTTAAAAAGAATTACAAACAGGGCAGCTACGCAGCCGACTCTGCGGAGACAAGGGCATCCGCCTGGACCTGGCATTTGTGGCTCACCCCCAATCGAATGGATAGTGCGAGTGAGCAAATGACCTAGTCCTAGCCGAAATCCAGCCTCGGCTGATCGAGCCACTGATGTGATTCCCCAGCTGCTGGATTGAGGAGCTACCGGCTGTACTTTGGAGCCTCCGCACCACGCCAAACCGGTCCACCGGCTACACTCCTTTCTTCCTCGTTTACGGGGCGGAGGCGGTTTTTTCCACAGACATCGAGTTCGATGCACCCCGCAAAACTGCTTTACACAGAGCAGCAAGCCAAAGAAGCATGGGAACACAACGTCGATCTCCTTGAAGAAGCACGCAATCTGGCATTGTCCAGATCCGCCATCTATCAGCAAAACTTGCGCTGTTACCACGCAAGCCGGATCCGCAGCGTCTTGTTCCGTGAGGGTGACCTGGTGCTAAGGCTGGTACAAGAAACCAAGGGGATCCACAAGCTATCTCCGCGTTGGGAAGGCCCATTCATCATCAGCCGGGCACTGCAGCACAACTCATACTACATCATCAACACCCGCCAGCCGGAAAAGAGCAAGATGGATCACTCAGGCTAAGAAACTGAACGCCCATGGAACATGAGCCTGCTTCGCCCATTTTACACTTGAACGAGAAGTGTATGTATCTTACCTCTATGTAATGAACAAGCATGGGAGCCTCGACACAGTCTCGGGGACTCCGCAATAAATTAGGAAGTCATGCTGCACAATTTGGTTTTCCGGTTGCATTGCTTCAACCCCGGAGCCGGTGATCCGTCTCAGGGACTCGCCGGATGGCCCAGATGGCTGCGCGACCCACACGGAAAAATACTGTACGTGGTTCCTAGGGCGTCCTCTTCGGTTTCGGTTGCAGACCGCAAGCTGTCTGACATATCCGGCAAGAGCAGAACGCTCGAAGGCCCTTACACGAAAAAGCCACGAGGAAAACAAAAATGGCTGGACGTCCCGGCTGCGCTCACTCGCCCAAGACCAATGACCCAAACCCGAAGTATCGTGCAGTACGCCTACTAAGCTACCCCTTCGTCTCCGGCTAAAAGGCAGCAAGGGAACAACATCAAAACTGGCTGATGCTCACTGAGAAAAGGGCAAAGACATTGGATTTGCGCGAAATAGCAAAACTTCAAAACTTGTAAATCTAAGATTACAGTTTAACTTGCATATGCTTAACCAGGAAAACAACATGTTTGTTTCTATGTGTGCATGAGCCAAAATTCCACAACAAACACCCAAGCCGGAGGCTAGTAGCTTCTAGTTGGCAGAAGACCAGGTCAAGGAGATTCTACACGGCTCTATACTCCAGCCGGCCGAACCTCGGGGACTACACCCTGTGGGTGCGCTTACGCGCCCCCACATAGAAACCTGCAAATAGACAACAACATAATGGAGCTTCAACCTGGTTGTATACTCTAGCCGGCCCTGAACTCGGGGACTACACCCTGTGGGTGCGCTTACGCGCCCCCACACAGAAACAAGCATGCAGCAAATGCAAAACAGAAAGTGCAAATGACAAAGCACGAGCAAATATCCAAAGCGAGGCGATGCTCCCACAAGAGTTCTATAACAAACATACAATTGTTCAGCACACGCAAAACGCAAGTTCTTCATTCACAAATACTCCCGGCATACGGGGATCAAGCCGACTGGTGGGCAGAAGGGCCAGAGACATTGGCTAGATCTTGGCTGCTGGAGGTAACATCTGCGCAGGCATTCTGGGTCGCAGCTGGAGCTTCAACAGGCGGCACAACCGGGTCGTGGTGATACGCCTCTGTGTCGGCTAGGTCACTGAAGTCCCAGTGCAGCTGGACGAAGCTCCCGATCTTCACGCCACAAGTGCGGATATCAGGAACCTCGGCGCGAAGCTGGTCGTAGCTGGTGCCCTGGTGAAATCCGCGGGAAAGGGTCCGCAGATCTACATCTGGGTACCAGGACTTCAATAGCGCCAACACCATCTCCGCGCCGCCGCGAGCCGCCCACTCCCGGGCCACGTCCATCAGATCTGGAGCGCCCGACAGCTTCACCGCCAGAGCATCCATGGTGGCCGGCTAGACAGTGTCGGGCCAGACGTAGTCGTGGACCTCAAGAGCGGCAGCGCGAAGCCGGTTCGCCTCCTCGCTCACAACCACCACCAGTTCCCCCAGATGGAGATCCTGCTCTGGATCCTTCTCAGGGATGCGAGCCAGCGCCTGGTCAGTCGACTCAGGATACTGAGCTGCACCCGGGAAAGGAGACAATATTCATTATGTGTTGCACAAGACAAAATCGCGATACTGGCTGAGATTAAGAGCACTTACTAAAGATGATACCGGCGATCTGGCAGATATCTCCCAGCACCGCCGCCTCCCTGGCCTTTGAAGGTTTTAGGGCATCTTCCTGGGTGGCATCGAGCACCTCCAGATTCTTCAGCGCCTCATTCCTGGTGTCCGCCACCTTCTTGGCCTGGCCAGCCTTGATCTCCATCTGCTGCTGATGCGCAGCCAGCTAGGCGATCTGGTCCTAGCAAGTCTTGTTGGACTCGTCCAGCCGAGAGACCTCCCCCTTCAGCCGGGCCACCTCACAGTCCCGATACGCCAGTAGAGCTGCAGGAGGGTAACCAATGTTCAACAAGAAGCGCGAGAAATTGTGCAATCGAGAAGATATGGCAGAGCAAGCAATCTTACGGCCCAGGTCCTGCGAAGTCTTAGCGGCATCGGGGAGAGCCCGCTGCGTAAAGAGGGAAGTAAGGTTGAGCCGCAACGCGAGACGGTGAACAAACATCAAGACTGGCAACAAGACGCATACCTCGACGGAGGCCCCCGTTGCCTTGGCCTGGCCAAGCCCCTGCTCCAGCGCCTCCACCAGTTGGCTGGCTTGGCCAATGGCCAAGGGCGTTGTCCCCGACAACTACGCCAGGGCAGCGTCAAGCGGTGGTGCAGTCCGAGCTGGCGTCCAGCCGGTGACCTGCAGGTCGTCATCGCTCACTGGAGCCGCAGAGGGCCCACCCGCCGGCTGGACAAGGACCTCCGGTTGCGGCACCTCCACCGGCTCCTCCACCCGGTAGGCTCTAGAGTCAGCGCCCACTGTCGAGCCAGAGGAAGGCTCGGCCGTGCCGGTGCGCCCTAGCAGGAGACCCTCGACGAGCCGAGAGACGGCCCCGACCCGGTGAAGCATTGCGGGCGCAGCCGGCGACACCACCTCCATCGCATCTGCTCTAGCTCTAGTCGGCGAAGCATATGCCGCCTCTAGGGCTGGAGCCAGCGTAGCCTTCAGCGCCGCAGCCGACGCACTTCCTTCCGCGACAGGCGGAGGGGTGGACGTGGTGGTGACGGTCGCGGAGCCCGGGAAGGCCATCGCCTCACTGTGGAAAAGACAAGGGTGAGCGAAGCAAGTACGAGCAAAGCAACGCAAGTATCAGAAGTAAGGGAGCACCCACCCGGCAACGCTTCGCATGGTGGCCGCGGGTCTGGGGCGGCGGGCCTTTTTGGCGCCGCCTCCGGCAGGCGTAGCGCTGGTCGAGGCGGCGTGCTTCCCCCTGCCCCTGGGCGCGGCGGCCTCGGCCAAGTACACATCCTCGCCATACGCGGCTGCTCAAACACAAGCAAAACGTCAAGATCGCGGCTAAGAGCGCGACAGGAGGAAGGAAGGAAAGATCGAGGAAGAAACTCTCATCGGGTGGGAACTCGTAGCCCTCGTCAACCCGCATGGGAAACCGCTCCGGCTTTGCCGACGGAGCCTTCGCGGGCTTGATATCCACAATGAAGTTGGGGAGCTCGGTGGCTCCCATGCGGTCCTCTGCTACATGCGCCGTAAAAAGCTACTCAACAAGGGAAAATAAGAGGCACAAAACAGAAATCCCTCGGGAAAATCGACCAGGAAAAGAGGAAAAAAAGGGCACTCCTTCGACGGGAGCCGGCCGCGGTGGTATGGCCGGCAGGATAACTCACAGTCCTCCTCCGGCGCCTCCTTGGAGATGGTGGCAAGCCACTCGCGGAGGGCCGCGTACGACACGTCTAGCCAGGACACCCGGGTGGGGTCCAGATGTCCGGAGAGGTGGCACATCTTGTGCGACCGGTGCTGCAGCGGTAGCACATGGTTGGCCATCCAGGACAGCAACATGTGACGGGCGGTGAGCCGCTCCTTCTCCACCATGACCTCCAGCCGGAAGGCCATCCGGTCGATATCGCCCTGGGCGACCAAGTGCTAGACGCTCCAGGCCTTCTGGGTGGAAGGGACGTTCGCCAAGGCCGGAATCTTGATCCAGTCCACCTCGGTGTTGTTGTGCATGTAGAAGTACGAGCGCTGCTAGAGCTTGACGGTGTCCGGAAGCTCCAGGCGCGGCATCACCGTCGGTGGGCGTAGGTAGATGGCGCAGCAACCCGTGTCCGTCAGCGGTCCGCCCTTGCCAACCACCTGAACCTTGAAGTGAAAGAACTTCAAGAAGTTCACGGCGTCGGGGCGAACACCAAGGTATGCCTCACAGCAGGCCGAGTAATGCGACAGCATCGCCATGGCGTTGGATCCGAGGTGGTGGAGCTGGAGGTCAAAGGAGACAAGTAGCTCCAGGATGAACCGGCGCAGCGGCGGCCCAAGGCCGCGAGCGAAGTGGGCGAGGAAGACGACAGCCTCGCCAGGCTGAGGGTTGGGCACCCGCTCACCCTCCGGCGCAAGGCGGTGCCTCACCAGCCGCTCCGACGGCAAAAAAACTCCCTCGCCGATACTTCCTCACCACCTCTTTGGTGACTACGAGACGTACCACCCGCGGACGACGTCGGGAAGCATGTTGTTGGGAAAGGTGGCCGTGATTGAAGAGCGGGGGCCCGTTGTCGCGGACAAAAAGGAGCGGCGCCGGTCACCAAGAAGCAGCGGCGCAGAGAAGAAGTGGAGGGCTAGAGCACGAAGGAGAGTAGGGGCGGCAAGAACAGGAAGACGAAGTAAATAACCCCTGCTCCCTAGCACCCCTATTTATCGCGAAGAAGGGGGGCCGCGCCGGTTACCATGCCTCTGTGCCACGTGAAAAGCAACTGCCCCACTTCTCCACGATGGTTCGGGGATCATCACGTGTGCTAGTGTCACGCGCAGAAGATCCTGCGGGTGTTACTGTGGGAGGCAAACCGCACCCACGATCTCCAAGAAAACTCAATGATGAAAGCCTGCGTGCAGTTACAAAAAAACTGCCGCGGCAGACTCAGAAGTCACACTGACGCGACACGCGCCAGCAATGGTAGGCGCGGCTGATGCAAGCAACGAAGACAGCAAAATGGTGATCCCTCTCCCGGCCGGATGCGACAGCCGGTCAAGGGGATCACTGCTCACACCCTATGGGTGGGGCCATCGGCCCCACACACGGTAAAAACCCAGCCGAGAAACAGCAAAGAATCTCAAGACGGTACAAGACAAGGGAAAACGACAAAGCACCTGAACCATCAATCATTTCAAAAGACCACACAAAAACTTCTCCACAAGGCCAAGTCCTAACGCGCTCGGGGACTAGTGTCGGGGGATAACCCCGGGGTAGGCCAAGACAGGGACAAGCGGCTGGCTCCAAGGAGCTCGCGCCGTCTAGACCCAGGCCAAGAAACCACAACCGGATGGAATCCTCCACGCAGTCCACATCCAATTTTCCCCGGCTGGCCCGTCAAGCCGGGTAGCTAGAAGAACCGGCTAGTCGGCCGCTCCTAGTCGGCCGCCTCGGATCCGCGTGCGATAGTACGGTGGGAATGACGCTTCCCGCTGAGCGCACCTTTGACCGGACTGGCTGGCTAGCCTAGCTGGCGCTACCGGACAACTGCACCAAAGCTGGAGGCTGACGAGCAAAGCAAGGGCTGACGAGGAAAGCTCCGGCTTACACATAAAGCTCTGGCTGACGGATAAATAGCCGGGTGACGAGTAAAGCAGGGGCGCTGGACACTATAGTGTGGTCCTTCCTTGTACTGGAGGCTTGACTAGACCCGGGCCTACAGTTTGGCCCTATCTAGCCGGCCCACGTTGCAAGGCCTAGATACAAACAGTAAACCCTAGAACCCTTCTTGTAAACTGCCTCCTCAACCAGTATATAAGGTGTGGTAGTGCTAGGGTTCTAGGTAGGCAATAACAAGTGAGAAGTTCTCCACATTGGACAAGTTCAATATCTAAGGAAACAGGTCATGGAGCATTTGTATTGGGCACTAGCCCCCTTTGATAGTATATCCTTGTAGGAGTAGGAGCTTTACCTCGCCAAGAGGGCTCCGAACCTGGCTACATCGATGTGTTTGCAGTATTTGTGCCCAACCCGTTGCGAGTAGCCACCGATAGCATCCTGATTATCCCATTCAAGCCATCCCCGATGGCACTGCCATGTTCCACATCACAATAGGTATCTTGCCTCTATACACAAATACCCTTGATATGAATCAATGCGATGCACCAGTATCAAAAAGAACGACTGCGGGGATGGAATTAAGCTTGAACTTACCAATCACGGAGTCGTGTGCCTCCCAAGCATCCTTCACGGAGACATGATTCACCCTATCTTTGACGTATGGTTTTGGCTTCTTCCCATTCCCATTACCATGGCTGTGTCCATTGTTGTTCCCATTGCCATTCCCATTTTTCATCTTCTCAGGGCAAGTAGTTGCATAATGCCCTTTCTTGTTACACTTAAAGCATGTCACCTCACTCAAATCCTTTCCGTTACCATTTCCATTGCGTGTGCTTATGGCCATTATGGTTATGTCCTCCATGACGATGACCATTGTGGTTGTGGCCATTGTGGTTGTGGGGTGGTGGTGACGAAGTGCCTTTCTTCTGGTATGGAGCTGAGTTATGCTTGTGTGAGGTGGAATTTCTCTTGTGGTTCTCTATACTCCTTGGCTTTGATTCAACCACAATTGCCCTGTCCAGAAGTTCCTGATAGTTAACAAACTTTAGAGCCACAAGCTGAATGGATATCTCATCATTAAGTCCCCTTAGGAACTCTTCCTACCTCCTGGCATTAGTGGAAACATCATCAGGTGCATAGCGCGCCAGCTTGTTGAAAAGGTCCCAATACTCGGAGATAGAGCGGTGCAGTTGCTTCAAGTCGCAGAACTCACGTCTCTCCAATGACATGGCACCAGCCGCTACATGATGAGTAAGAAAGGCTCTCTCAAACTGGTTCCAGGTGATAGCATCAATATCCGGGTGGGTGACTTGGTAGTTATCACACCATTCAACAGCAGGTCCTTCCAGTTAGCGCACGAGAAAATGCACCTTGTCAGCTCCAATGACTTGGACAGTGTCTAACTTCTTGTTGATGGTGTGGAGCCAGTCATCCACCACAATTGGTTCAGAGCTACTTGAGAAGGTAGGAGGGTTCAACCTCAAAAACCGAGTCAAGCAATCCTGTTGGGGCGGCGGAGGTGGTGGAGGTGGCGGGTTGTTGTTGTTTTGCATGTTTTGGGTGAGGAGTTGGATCAGCTGGTTCTTGGAATTCAGAAGTTGTGAAATCTTCGGAGGCAGATTATTGTTCCCATGTCTTGCCATCTATGGGGTTGGGGAAACAAGTTAAGAAATACATAGAAAGAGTAAGGAATAAACTCCTACCCTTATGTAAACACAAGAAAAGCACACAAGAAACACAAAAGGCACATATAGCACAAAGTTTAACATAACTCATCCAATTTTAACTAAACCAATATAGTTTTGGTACTTATTACAATCGCGAATAATGTTTAACCATAAAGATAAAGGTGGTCCAACTATCTACCCTACTCATCATCCACTTCCTCGTCCTCAACAGAGAAGCCTTCCTTTTCCAGCATTGACTTGTATAGCTCCATGTCCTTTGTTGTGGCTTTGAGCTTCTCATGAAGGTCCTTCACCCCATGCAACTCCTGTGTAGTAGATTCGAGCTTCCCTTGAAGGTCCTTCACCGCATGCAGTTCATGTGTAGCAGCTTCGAGCTTCTCTTAAAGTTCCTTCTTCTCCTCTTGCAGCCCCTCAACTAGGTTTGACTCCTTAGTCATAGGAGAGATATTCTCCTCTAAGATCCTCTTGGTGGCTCGTAGCTCCTTCATCGTGAGAGAAACATTCTTGAACTCCATCTTGTTTCTCATGAGTAGCTCATTTTGTTCCCTAATTCTCTTGTTCTTATCATGCACCCTCTTCTCTTGATTAACGAACTTCTTGTCTTAGGTTGTGAGATTATCTCATAGGGACTTGATCATCTCTTCTAGCTCTTGGATCTTCTCGTCCTTCTTCTTGACTAGAGCGCATAAATCGTCATTCGTTATGATATCAATGTAGCTACCCTCCCCAAGATCACTGATGTAGCACTCCAAGTCTTGGTATCAGATCCTTCGGCGCTTGGATGTCGCCCTTTCCTCTGAAGTTAACTCAATTGGAACTCCTTGCTCATCACGCCTTCCAAAGAGATTGTTGTAGTGGCCTTCAACCTCTTCATGTGTGGCACCCACATAGCCGTCCAATGAGCTCCTCCATGCTTGTTCTAAGTCCTTTCTCCTTGGAGTCAGTGACGATGTTGAGCACAATGGCCTCCGTCTTGGGTTCAGCTTCACTTTACCCCAGTTGGATGACTTTGATCGCCTAGCATCCTTCCCTGTGCATCTTCCTCAACACGCTTCCTTTGATCGATGGCATGGGCAGCTCCAATGTCTTGATGATGTCGAGAAGTCATTCCCCAAAGTGCAGGTACTTGATGTATTCAGCGGTGTCGTAGTAGAAGCTCGTCATCTTTCAGTTAGGAGAATGAATATTAGATACAAAGTAATAAGGAAAATAAATAACTTCGAAGAATCTAGAAAGCAAAAGCACACAATGGTAAAGGTGGTTTCCAATCCTAGGGGTCACGTCCTACAGGAAACTTTGTGCTCTGATACCATCTATTATGACCTTGGATCGTTAAAGATCCTAAGTCCTTGTGATTACATGCTAGTCCTTGGATCAATAGCTAGCACTTCACAGTCGATGAATATCATGTAAAACACAAGTCATTATTACACGAATAATCCAGAGTATAATTATTACAACTTGCATAGCTCATAGCTAGCTCAAATAAAATAGCGGAAACTAATAAAACTGGAGTCCATCAACACCTCAGGCTAGTTGCGTGAAGACCCGCAATCCCTATGCACCTTTCAATCTTCGGATTCTGCACATAAAATGTGCAGCCAACAAGTTGGGTCAATACTTTGAATGTATTGGCAAATTACACCAAGGAAAGAATAAGGCTAACTCTACATGCAAGGCTTGGAGTAGGCTTTGGGGTTCATTTGTGTTAAGCCAATTTTCTCTAAGTAAGAATAAGAGATGGAGAGTTTTACCCTACTTCGTAAACATTGTTTAAGTAATATAGGGTCGAGTGGAACACGAGGATATTATGCACCAAGTGTCCAATCAATCTAACACATGGATATTACGCACCAAGTCCCCAAAATCCCACCCGTTGGCGATATTATGCATACCCTGGGGTTTTAGAAAAACTTTAAGTTTGGAAAAAAAAGAGGAAGATCCTTCAGAGGCTCCATGCTTCAGATGCTCAAAGTGTTGTTTTCTATGAACTCGGCTGATCAATCAGATTGCAATACTCTTGAGAGGTTATGCACTTTCCCCACAATCCACGATCAACTCCTTTTACACACAACACCATGGCGAGCCTTTTCCTTAGTAGCCCCTCTACCAGCTGGATCCAACCGTGCCAACAACCTCCAAATGTCGGTACCCCGGTGAGGTTGCCTACTAAGTACTAGACCAAGACAGAGCCCATATGTATTGCGGTTGCACTGGAGTTACGGTTATTTACCCATAATTAAAATACTACAATCTAGACTTTAAATTCTACCACAAGATCAGTACAGTAAACTAACAATATTATTGCATATGTGTGTTCTACAGAATTTTGTGAATCCAACGGTATATTATACGAAATATACAAGATTAAAATAATATCTACGCATTATACAATATTATTCCAGTTCTGTGTTCTACAGACCAAGTATTCGATTTACTACAAATTATACAAGATTAAAACAATAGCTGACTATTTAAAAAGAATTACAAACAGGGCAGCTACGCAGGCAACAAGTGGCAGTGCTAGATTGGCCCAGTATGTCTACGCACGCTTCTATTCTTGTAGACAGTGTTGGGCCTCCAAGTGCAGAGGTTTGTAGAACAACATCAAGTTTCCCTTAAGTGGATCAACCAAGGTTTATCGAACTCAGGGAGGAAGTGGTCGAAGGTATCCCTCTCAAGCAACCCTGCAATCAAGATACAAGAAGTCTCTTATGTCCCCAACACACCCAATACACTTGCCAGGTGTATATGTGCACTAGTTCGGCGAAGAGATAGTGAAATACAAGTAATATGGATGATTATAAGTGGAAATTTCACTCTAAAATAAGAGTGGCAGCAAGCAAACATGTAACATGACTGATTGTAAATTGTGTTTCAATGCTTAGAAACAAGGCATAGGGATCATACTTTCACTAGTGGACACTCTCATATAAATATCTTCTCTTCATTATGCTACCCTGAACTACTCTCCGGTTGGACGATGTAGGGCTATAACATCACACCTTAAAGTTCAGATTCCCCATCTAGATAACCCCTCACTATCACCTTGAGCGCTAGATGGTTCCAACAAACACCACAATCTCATAGAGACATCCAACTCAAATTATACTCATGATAAGTATTTCTGTAACCTTAGCCTAGCTGCCACACGGTGTGCACACTGTCAACTTCACACACGTGCTGATAAGCAGAGATTAATTAAAGTACTTGAGTAGCTGAATAGATCTACTTATTCAACTAGATTACAAAGCTCATGATCTCAATAACATCATGCATAGGGAGAGAGATGAAAACATAGCTAACGGTAGAGCCCTTAGCCTCTATAGAGAACAACTCCCTCCTCATCATGGGATTGAGAAACGGTGATGGAGATGGTGGTGGATTCGATGGAGATGGCTCCGGGGGCACTTCCCTGTCTCGGCAGGGTGCCGGAACATAGACTTCTGTCCCCTGAATCTCCTCTTCGGTGGCGGCAGCGTTGCAGAAATTTTCGTGGTATTCTCCTCTTCTCCTTATGGTTCTCGTCTCTGGGGTTTATATACACGAAGAGGTGAGGTCGATGGCCACAGGTCCTGGCGTGCCCAGACGTGGCTCTCCTCCGTCTCTGCTTTGGACTTCTGTGTCGTGTCGGGAAAAATAGGAACTTCGTCTTTTGTTTCGTCCTATTCCGAGAATATTTCTTTACTAACTTTTCTAAAACCAAAAATAGCATAAAACACACACCTGGCACTGCGGCATCTTGTCAATAGGTTAGTTCCATAAAATGTATAAAAATGCCTCAAAGTGTAGACAAAACATACGATAGTTGATACAAAACAAGCATGGAACATCAAAAATTATACATACTTTTACGACATATCAAGCATCCCCAAGCTTAACTCCTGCTCATCCTCGAGTAGGTAAGTGATAAAACGAATAATTTTTGAGGTGACATGGAACATCACAATCTTGATCAAGGTATTTGTAAAGCATTGATAGTTGGGATCAAAGTACTCTAAACATGAGAAATAAAGATAGAGTTCTAACAATAAGACATAGCAACTATGTTGTAACATAAAAAGGTACAAACAAAAGATCATGAATAACAATGCATTGAAAGACATTTGTTTGTTTCACATACAGAAAACATAATAAGAGTGGTAATCAGCTTGTCCCTCATGGTATAGAAAAACATAAATTCATAGGACACCTTCAAAGTTCATAAGGGTGACTAGATACAAATAATTTAAGGACAAGCAACATCAAAGTTATGAATCAATCAACTAGTTTTGGGACAATGCACATTAAACTAAGAATGACCACTATGCTCTCTCAATTGGTGCATAAATATAGAAGATGGAGACTCAACATAAAAGTAAAAAAAGAAAGGACCTTCATAGAGGGAAGAAGGGATTTCAAGTTTCATAAAGAGCTTCCAAAAATTATGGCACTTATTAGCTTTCAGCTCTCATTGCCCTTATCATAAGCATCTTGAGGTGATTAAGGTTAAAGTGACACAAATATGAGGATATGCTTGACAAGTTATAAGTTCAAAATCTCATGCGCCTTGCTTACGAGTACCGAACCTCATGCTACTCAACTTTAGTCACAAGTAAGTTCTTGTCATTGTAAGTACATGTGTATCATGGAGAACCGCCAACGGGGTACCCCTTGCCCCATGACACAGGAGCTTTCCCATATCAAAATGACAAGGCAACAGACAACGAGTATCTCAGCGATCTTTTTATTTGCTATTTGCATATGTTTTTATTGAGGATGCTTCACAGAATACTCATTGTGGTTATGCTGCAAGTTTCCACCATGTTTAGGCATGGCTTAGGCTAGCCGCCCATGCGTTTCTCTAACACACATACAAACTCCATGAGCTTACAAGCTCCTCTTTTATTTCACACCGCCGGGATCCATAAACAAAAGAACATTATATCAACTGAAAAATAAGTGCAATGTTGAAAGCGTTCCCCATGGTAACATGGTTCTGCTAACTCACAACTTCTAAAATGCAAGAATATAGGTAACATAGATGGGCACAATGGTTCATGTTTATTAAGTGCAAGAAAATAAAACGTGTCATCAAGTTTGTGAGAGATTTAATCACTGATTTTCACATAACAAAAGTTTAATTTGGAAGATAGATAAACACATGAATATACTTGGAATGGTGTAACACACCATGCATAGGAAATTATAGTGAACTCTTTGGAATAACTTGGTTTCTTGGGAGTTGGGTGAATGAGTAGAACTCATACTCACTACAGGTGGAGGCTAGCAAAAGACTGGGAGCGACCAACTAAGAGAGCAATAATGGCCATAATCATGCAAAGCGACAAAACATTATTACATGGTGTAAGCATGTGCCAAGTCACCCCAAATAAAGCATCAACGGCGAATACCACAATATTATGCTTTTGTATGCTAAAACAACGCATGATTCTTTCAAGGCACATTAAGCAATCTCAATTGTTTGAAACAAGTCATGCTATAACACTAATCACTAATGATATGGTCAAAGCAACATCTAGGATGACATGATAAAGTCTAAGTCACAGTCAAAACAAGCTTCCTTTTATACCACTATAAGCATGAAACTTCCTACTCTTTTCCAACACCAATAGACTTATTTGATACAACTCTCAAAGATAATAATCAATAAAGACCAGATAGCTTGTCTCACCCATCTACCAAGAAGAACTAAAATTTTCTAAGCCAAAATAATAAGAAAACTAAAGCTAAACGCAGTGCTAGCAAAGGAGAACACTCACCGAACAATAAGAGTGAAAACTAGAGTGTTCTAGGCAATGAATAACGGGGTGTGTCTCTCTCCAAAAGAAGTGTTTTGGGATCCAACCAACTTATTGCGACAAATAAAGAAAAATAAAACTAAAAAAAAGACGCTCCAAGAACAACACATAGTGCATAAGGTAATAAAAATAAAGTGTCTTGAAAGAAGACCTGAGATTATTGATGAAGTAGGGGATGCCTTGGGAATCCCAAAGCTTTGACGCTTGTACTTCTTGAATATTTATTGGGATGACACGGGTGGCATCCCCAAGCTTGAGATTTTGTCCATACTTCATCTCATCACATCATTCTCTCCCTACACTTGAAAACTTCCTTCATACAAAACATCACACAATCTTCATTAGCAACATTAGTGTATTCAAAATAATAATACTTTGGGTTCAGTTTCAACTCAAGTAAATCATCCATTAAAACATAAGCTACTGTAGAAATTTCTTTTAAAAGCTCAAGTGATCCAAGAGAACTCAAAAAGAAACCGATTAAGAGGGAAATGCAAATAATGGCAGAAATCTTTCAAAACAAACCAGCAGGCAAAGACTGATTTTTTCGAAAATCTTCTATTGCTCAGATCCAAAAGTGAAAAACTAACAAAAGTTAGTTAATAACCTGGGGCATAACCACAAAAACTTACAGATCAATCCGACATACTGTGATTTTTCACGATTTTTTACAGTGACGCACATAAATCTGTTTCGGGACAACCACTTTCCCATATCTTACTTCCCTCTCATTAGAGGTTATTCTTGGCACAAAAACCAAACAAAAAGGATAAGGAGAGGTTATTATAGAGGAAATAACTTCCAAGATTCAACAAAACAAAGAAAACTGAAAGTAAAAATATAATGGGTTGTCTCCCAAAAGCTCTTTCTTTATAGCCATTAAGATAGGCATGATAATTTCGATGATGCTCACATAAGAATTATGAATTGAAGTAAAAGATAGAATCAAGAAGAAAATATGGAACAAATTTAAGTCTAACCCACTTTCTATGAAAAATAATCTTGTAAAGAAACAAGTCGTGAAAGCACAAAGCAACAAGCATAGGAAAGCAAAACAAGTGCAACTTCAAAATTTTCAACATAAAGAGGGGAAACTTAATATTGTTGAGATGCATCAAACCATGTTTACCTCTCTCATAATAACTTTCAGTAGCATAATTAATAAAATTAATAATATAACTATCACATAAAAGATTCTTATCATGAGCCACATGCATAAAATAATTATTACTCTCCATATAAGCATAGTCAGTCTTATTAATCATAGTGGGAGAAAATTCAACAAAATAGCTATCATTATTATTATCATCACCATAGTCACCAAATATAGGAGGCATACTGTAATCATAATTAATATTCTCCTAAATAGTATGTGGACTGAAAATATCATATCCATCATTGTAATCATCATATATTGGAGGTATAGTATCATCAAAGTATATTTTCTCCTCTGTGCTCGTGGGACTAAAAATATCATGCTCATCAAAACCAGCTTCCCCAAACTTAGACTTTTCTATAGAATTATCAATAATGGTGTTCAAAGAATTCATACTAATAACATTGCTATTACCTGACAAATAAAGTTCCATATGTTTTTTCATTTTCTCTTCAAACACTTCATGTGATAACTCAAGATAAATACTATAAATATCTCTGAATTATTTGTTGTTTTCCATTAAGCCTAACTAGTGAAAATAAAAACAAGAAACAAAAAGATATAATTGTAGAATCTAAAGGAAATAACTTTGAGCACTCACACACCAGCAACAGTATTAAAAGATAGCGTAGTAGTCAGAGGATGTGAGTACCTTTTACCTTACCTCACCGGTAACGGCGCTAGAAAACAGCTTGATGTCTATGCACACTTCTATTCTTGTAGACAGTGTTGGTCCTCCAAGTGCAGAGGTTTGTTGAACAGTAGCAAGTTTCCCTTAAGTGGATCACCCAAGGTTTATCAAACTCAGGGAGGAAGTGGTCAAAGGTATCCCTCTCAAACAACCCTGTAATCCAGATACAAGAAGTCTCTTGTGTCCCCAACACACCCAATGCACTTGTCAGGTGTATAGGTGCACTAGTCCGACGAAGAGATAGTGAAATACAAGTAATATGGATGATTATAAGTGGTAATTGCAATCTAAAATAAGAGTGGCAGTAAGCAAACATGTGACATGACTGATTGTAAACGGTGTTTCAATGCTTAGAAACAATGCCTAGGGATCATATTTTCACTAGTGGACACTCTCATATAAATATCGTCTCTTCATTATGCAACCCTGAACTACTCTTTGGTTGGACGATGTAGGGCTATAACATCACATCTTAAAGTTCGCATTCCCCATCTAGATAACCCCACACTATCACCTTGAGAGCTAGATGGTTCCAACAAACACCACAATCTCATAGAGACATCCAACTCAAATTATACTCATGATAAGTATTTATGTAACCTTAGCCTAAGTGCCGCACGGTGTGCACACTGTCAACTTCACACACGTGGGGATAAGCAGAGGTTAATTGAAGCACTTGAGTAGCATAATAGATCTATTTATTCAAGTAGATTACAAAGCTCATGATCTTAATAAGATCACGCATAGGGAGAGAGATGAACACATAGCTACCAGTAGAGCCCTTATCCTCGAGAGAGAACTACTCCCTCATCATTATGGGAGTCAGCAACGGCGATGGAGATGGCAGTGGAGTCGATGGAGATGGCTCCGGGGGCACTTCCCTGTCTCGGCAGGGTGCTAGAACAGAGACTTATGTCCCCTGAATCTCCTCTTCGGTGGCGGCGGCGCTGCGGAACTTTTCGTGGTATTCTCCTCTTCTCCATAGGGTTTTCGTCTCGGGAGGTTTATATAGGCGAAGAGGTGAGGTCGGTGGCAGCTCGAGGGGCCCACATCATGGCCTAGCGTGCCCAGGGGGCGCGCCACCATATGGTATGGTCGCCTCGTGGCTCTCCTCCATCTCTGGTTTGTACTTCTATGTCGTGTCAGGAAAAATAGGAACTTCGGCTTTTGTTTCGTCCAATTCCGAGAATATTTCTTTACTAGCCTTTCTGAAACCAAAAACAACAAAAAATAGGCAACTAGCACTAAGGCATCCTGTCAATAGGTTAGTTCTAGAAAATGTATAAAAATGCCTCAAAGTGTAGACAAAACATAAGATAGTTGATACAAAACAAGCATGGAGCATCAAAAATTATAGATACGTTTACGGCGTATCACCAAGTGAGGCACACGGCGCTGACGCGTGCATATGCCATGCGGCGCAACCTCATTCGTTGATATCCCTTCGCCAGCTCGGTCTAATATAGGGCGTCGGATCTTGATCTAACGGGCAGGAACGAAAGGGACTCACTCGGCGGTGGTGGTGACTAGTCGACGACGATGAACAGCTGCGCCGCGTTAGGCGATATTGCTCAGCGATGGTCTAGTGGTTCCCCGAGGTGGCGGAGTGGATGACGGCGTGTGAATATTTCTTGTGGTTTCTGTTCCCAAGGTCGGCGTCGATCTCCTACTCTAGGATTGATGGCATACGGCGGCTGCCCTTCGTGGCTCCGGTGAGGTTCCGATGAGGAATCGGGGCGCTCTGAGCCTCTGGAGAGGGTAAAAAAGTGAGACGATGCTGTACTACAAGGGGAAGACAAAGGAGGAGAAGAAAGGTGGAGAAGGTCCTCGAACCCAGGATGTCAAGCTCGGTGGCGGCGCACTCCGGCAAGATCGAAACGATCTCGCGAGCAGCTTCCTAGTGGCGATATGGCGAAAAAAAGTTAGGGTTTTGGGGCGGCGCGACATGGGAGTTATATAGGCAGCGCGGCTTGGTGCGGGGGACACGGAACCGGCTCCGATTTGGCCGAGGAGTCGTTCAACACGCGGTGGCGGTCGCTCGAGTTCGTTCCGAACTTGTTGGAGGAGATGACAAGCGGGCCCGGGCGGTCAGCGACACGCGGAGCTGGCGGGCTGAGTGGGGGGATGGGGTCTGGGCCGGCCTAGCTAGCAGCTGTGGTGCGCGCTGCTTGCCTGCAGGTGCACACAGCGGATAGGGCGCGGGCTGGCTCGCTGGCCCGCTTTGGTTAGATAGTTTTTTTTGTATATTTCGTTTATCTTTTTCTGTTTCACAAATTCTTTAATATCTTTTGCATTTTAACTTAAAATTTAATGAATTTGGTCTCCAAAAATTTGTAAAAAGGAGGAGATCAACATAGGATCACAAAATAACACTTTTGTAATGATTTAGAAGGTTAGGTTTAGTATAACCCCTTCTTGTCTTTACATGACTATATTAGAAATCAAAATAGGGTTTTAGGGAAAATGATTTTTATGCAACTTTATTGTGTAATGCCATGATGCATATGATATGTTGCATGCTTCTAGTAACATCTAGAATTGTAAAAATTTGGGATGTTACAAGATCCTTGCCTTTGTCCTCCCTTTGCACCCCATGGTGCTTTGGTGGGCTGGAAACTTTATCATGGCGGTGTTGATCCGTCCCACAAGTGCGAGATGACCCTGAGTGATCAACGCTTGACGGGCACAAAAGATTGTTTTTTGGCACATCCCTAACTCGCCCCCTGTCCCAAGCTGCATCACTAGAATCAGCTGATCTGCTACTGAAACTGCTAGCCAACACCACGGGCATGTGCGGCACTGGTGACTTTTGGCTCCGACCTAGTGAGGCCCTCAGCCATTCTCCCCACAGTTGAACTTCATTCTTGTTTACCTCACATCCATCAGCCTATGAAACAACAGACCATACTTAAAGAAAAAGTGTGGGATTTTTTCATCCTTGATATCAAACCATTTTCCTTTCGCTGCATCTTTAGATTCCTTCAGTATCACTCCCCGTACCAGAGGTTTATCAACATTGATTTCCACTCTAATCCTGAGTTCCTTTCCCCAAGCCAGTCCATTATCATCCATGTCCACAAAAACATATTTCCCTATCCAGTCCACGATGAGTTTGCCATAGGGTTTTGATACATTGCAAATGTATCTACAATTTTTGATGTTCCATGCTTGGTTTTATCTACTTTCTTATGTTTTGTCTACACTTTGGAGTACTTTTCATATGATTTCTTGGACTAACCTCTTAACAAGAGCCACAGTGCCAGTCGCCTGTTTTCTGCTATTTTTGGTTCCAGGAAAGTCAGAAAATCAATATTCTCGGAATTGGACGGGACAAAAGCCAAAGTTCCTATTTTACCGGAAGACTCACGGAGCCAGAAGACAAGACGGAGAGGGGCCACAGGGCAGCCACACCATGTGGTCGCGCGGGCTAGCCCTGGCCGCCCACCGACCTTGCCCTCTGGCCTATAAGAAGCCTCCCGATGCATAAACCCTAGATCGTCAATCAGAAATCCACGTAAAGTTCCGCAGTTCCGCCGCCACCGAAGGGGAGATTCGGGGGACAGAAAGTTTCTGTTCCGGCACCCTGCCGGGACACGGAAGTGCCCCCGGAGCCATCTCCATCGATCTCCACCGCCATCTCCATCACCATTGTTGATTCCCATGATGAGGAGGGAGTAGTTCTCTCTCGAGGCTAAGGGTTCTACCGGTAGCTATGTGTTCATCTCTCTCTCTATGCATGATCTTATTGAGATCATGAGCTTGTAATCTATAGATCTATTCTGCTACTCAAGTGCTTTAATGAATCTCTGCTCTCCCCATGTGTGTGAAAGTGACAGCGTGCTCACCATGGTGGCACTTAGGCTAGATATTACAAATACTTGTTATGAGTTATATTTGGAGTTGGATGTCTTTATGAAATTGTGGTGTTTGGTGGACTCATCTAGTACTCAAGGTGACAGTGTGGGGTTTTCTAGATGGGAAAGACTTACTTTGAGGAGTGCTGTTATAGCCCTACCGTTGATTAGAGTGTCCAAACGGAGAGTAGTTAAGATTAGTATCATGAAGAGAATATATTTATATGAGAGTGTTGACTAGTGAAAGTATGATTCCTAGGCCTTGTTTCTAAGCATTGATACACCGTTTGCTATTAGCTCTGTTATATGTTTGCTTGTTTCCATCTTTATTTCAGTTTGCTATTAGTCTCTTCCACGCCATCAAGTTATTTTCTCGCACCGTTACCACTTATAATTATCCATACCACTTGTATTTCACTATCTCTTCGCCGAACTAGTGCACCTATACACCTGACAAGTGTATTGGGTGTGTTGGGGACACAAGAGACTTCTTGTATCTTGATTGCAGGGTTGCTTCAGAGGGGACACCTTTGACCACTTCCTCCCTGAGTTCGATAAACCTTGGGTGATCCACTTAAGGGAAAACTTGTTGCTGTTCTACAAACCTCTGCACTTGGAGGCCCAACAACTGTCTACAAGAATAGAAGTGCGTAGACATCAAGCTATTTACTGGCGCCATTGCTGGGGAGGTAAGGTAAAAGGTACTCACATCCTCCGGCGTGAGTGCTCGGAGTTATTTCCTTTAGATTATGCAATTTTGTCTTTTTGTTTCTTGTTTTCACTAGTTAGGCTTAATGGAAAACAACAACAAAATTAGAGAGCTTTATAGTACTTATCTTGAGTTAGGACATGAAGTGTTTGAAGAGAAAATTAAAAAACCTATGGAACTTTATTTGCATGCTAATAGCAATGTTATTAGTATGAATCTTTTGAACACCTTTGTTGCTAATGCTATGGAAAAGTATAAGCTTGGGGAAGCTAGTTTTTATGAAAATGATCTTTTTCGTTCCCCAACTTTGGAAGATAGCTATTCTATTGCCTATGATGATACAAAACCTCCAATATATGATGATTACAATGATGATTATGGTATTATCAATCCACCTACTATGGAGGAGGAAATTAATTATGACTACAATATGCCTCCTATATTTGATGATTATGGTGATGAAAATAATAATGATAGCTATTTTGTTGAATTTGCTCCAAGTACAATCAATAAGAATGACTATGTTTATGTGGGGAGTATTAATTCTTTTATGCATGTGGCTCATGATAAGAATGTTTCTTGTGATAGTTATATTGTTAATTTTATTCATGATGCTACTGAAAGTTATTATGAGAGAGGGAAACATGGTTTTATGTGTCACAACATTATTAAGTTTCCCCTCTTTATGTTGAAATTTTTGAAGTTGCACTTGTTTTGCCTTCCTATGCTTGTTGCTTTGTGCTTTCATGACTTGTTTATTTACAAGATTCCTATGCATAGGAAGTGGGTTAGACTTAAATGTGTTTTGAATTTTCTTCTTGATGCTCTCTTTTACTCAATTCATATTTCCTATGTGAGCATCTTCTCAAACTATCAAGCCTAACTTAAAGGCATTAAAGAAAAGTGCTTATTGGGAGATAACCCAAAAGTTTTAGTTGAGTCTTGGAAGTTATTACCTCTATAATAACCTCTCCTTATCCTTTTTATTTGCTTTTTGTGCCAAGAGTAACCTCTAATGAGAGTGAACTAATGATTGGGAAAGTTGTTGTCCCGAAACAGATTTATGTGCTTCGCTGTAAACATTCGTGAGAGATCTCTGTATGTCGTATTGAGCTGTAATGTTTTGTTCTTCTGCCCCAGGTTGTTATCCAACTTTCGTTAGCTCAACACTTTTTGATTTGAGCAACGTAAGGTCTTCGAAAAAATTCTTCTTTACCTGCTGGTCTGTTTTGACAGATTTCTGCCATTTTCTGCATTTGCTTCTTGTTAGTTCCTTCTTGAGTTCTTTTGGGTAATTGAGCTTTTTGAGGGAAGTGCTACAGTATCTGGTGTTCTAATGGAAGTTTATTTGGTGTTAGAACTGAACCTAAAAGACTTATTATCTTGAGTGCACTAATGTTGCTAATAAAGATTGAGTGAAGTTTTGTATGAAGGAAAAATTTCAGGTGTATGGAAGGAATGAGTAATGAGATGAAGAATGTACTAAAGCTCAAGCTTGGGGATGCCATGCGTGTCACCCCAAGAAATATCCAAGAAGTACAAGCGTCAAAGCTTGGGGATGCCCAAGGCATCCCCTTCTTCATCAATAAAAAATCCCAGGTTTCTTCCGGACACTTCATTTTTATTGTTTCATGCACAGTTGTGTTTTTCTTGGAGCGTCTTCTTTTTTGTTTTCGTTTTGGTTTTTAGTTTTCTTGGTTTTCTTAGTTTTCTGAATAAATTGGTTGGACCCCCTCTTTCATGCATTGGTTTTCAAATAGTTTGGTTTGGATTGGAAAAGAGTAGGAAAGTTCATGCTTAAGTGGTAAAGAGAGTTTGTTTTTTACTGTGGCCTATGCTTTGTCATGCCATGCTTGATATTGTTTTGTCTTTATGCTTAGTATTCTTTGTTGTAGCATGAATTTTTATAAACAATTGAGATTGCTTAATGTGCCTTGGATGAATCATGCGTTGTTTTAGCATATTAAAGCATAGTATAGTGGTATTCTCCTTTGATACTTTATTTGGGTTGACTTGGCGCATGCTCACACCATGTTATGACTATCTCAAGTCACCATAGCCTTTATGATCCTTTAGTTTTCAACTTGTAGTATCACTTTATGCTTTGATCAATGATGTTTTGTCGCTCTGCATGATTATGGCCATTATTGCTCTCTCGGTTTGTCGCTCCCAGTCTTTTGCTAGCCTCCACAACCAAGTATGAGTTCCACTCATGCATCAAACTCCCTAAACCAAGTTATTCCAAAGAGTCCACCATACCTACCTACTAGCTTATGCTATTCCAAGTACATTCATGCTTTTGTTTACCTTCCACTTGTTATGAGAAAACTAGTGATTAAAGCTCTCACGAACTTGATGGCACACTTTACTTTTTGCCTCTAATAAACTTGAACCATTGGGTCCTTCTTTGTTGTGTATATTCTTGCGCTTTATAAGTTTAAATTAGTAGAACCATGTTTCATGGGGAACGCTTTCAACATTGCACTTGTACTTTGTAACCCGTTGATATCATGTTATTTTGCTTACAGATCCCGGCGGTGTGAAATAAAAGTGGAACTTGTAAGATCATGGAGTTTGTATGTGTGTTAGAGAAAAGCCTGGGCCGCTAGCCTAAGCCATGCCTAATCATGGTGGAAACTTGCAGCATCACCATAATGAGCACTCTATGAAGAATCCTGAATAAAAACCTATGCAAATAGCAAATAAAAAGATCGCTAAGATGCTCATTGTCTGCTTGCCTTGTCATTTTGATTATGGGAAAGCTCTCGTATCATGTGCAAGGGGTACCCCATTGGCGGTTCTTAATGATACACATGTACTTATGATGACAAGAGCTTACTCGTGACTGAAGTTGAGTAGCATGAGGATCGGTCTTCGTAAGTAAGGGGCATGCGATTTCGGTTTATAACTTGTCAAGCATATCCTCTTAGTTGTGTCACTTTAACCTTAACCACTTCAAGACGCTTATGATAGGGGCAATGAGAGCTGAAAACTACAAGTACCATAATTTTTGGAAGCTCTTTATGAGACTTGAATCCCTACTTCCTTTTACAAAAGGCCTTTCTTCCACCATTATATTGAGTCTCCGCCTTCTATCTTTATGCACCTACTTTGAGAGCATAGTGGCCATTCTTAGTTCTATGTCCATTGTCCCAAGACTAGTTGATTGATGCATAACTTGATATTGCTTGTTTTAAACTATTTGTATCTAGTCACTCTTATGAATTTTGAAGGTGTCCTATGCATTTATATTTGCTACTCTATGAGGGACAAGATGAATGCTATTATGCTATGTTTGCTTTATGTGAAACAAACAAACGTCTTGCAAAGCACTGTTATTCATGAATCTTTTGTTTGTGCCTTTTCATGTTGTATCATAGTTTCTTTGCTTATTACTAGAACTTTGTCTTTCATGCTATGATTGAAGTACTATGATCCCAGCTATCAATGTTTTACAAATACTTTGATCAAGTCTTTGATGGTGCATGTCACCTAGAAAATTATTCTTTCTTTTTATCCCTTACCTACTCGAGGACGAGCAGGAGTTAAGCTTGGGGATGTTGAAACATTGAAAATGTATCTATAATTTTGTATGTTCCATGCTTGGTTTTATCTACTTTCTTATGTTTTGTCCACACTTTGGAGTACTTTTCATATGATTTCTTGGAGTAACCTATTAGCAAGAGCCATAGTGCCAGTTGCCTGTTTTCTGCTGTTTATGGTTCTAGGAAAGTCAGAAAATCAATATTCTAGGAATTGGACGGGACAAAAGCCAAAGTTCCTATTTTACCGGAAGAGTCACGGAGCCAAAAGACGAGACGGAGAGGGGCCACAGGGCAGCCACCCCATGTGGTGGCGCGGGCTAGCCCTGGCCGCGCCACCAGGTGGTGTGGGCCCCCTGGCCGCCCACCGACCTTGCCCTTTGTCCTATAAGAAGCCTCCCGATGCATAAACCCTAGATCGTCAATCAGAAATCCACGAAAAGTTCTGCACGGCCGCCGCCATCGAAGGGGAGATTCAGGGGACAGAAAGTCTCTGTTCCAGCACCCTGCCGGGACGGGGAAGTGCCCCCAGAGCCATCTCCATCGATCTCCACCGCCATCTCCATCACCATTGCTGATTCCCATGATGAGGAGGGAGTAGTTCTCTCTCGAGGCTAAGGGTTCTACCGATAGTGTGTTCATCTCTCTCTCTATGCACGATCTTATTGAGATCATGAGCTTGTAATCTATAGATCTATGCTGCTACTCAAGTGCTTTAATGAATCTCTGCTCTCCCCATGTGTGTGAAAGTGACAGCGTGCTCACCATGGTGGCACTTAGGCTAGAGATTACAAATACTTGTTATGAGTTATATTTGGAGTTGGATGTCTTTATGAAATTGTGGTGTTTGTTGGACTCATCTAGTACTCAAGGTGACAGTGTGGGGTTTTCTAGATGGGAAAGACTTACTTTGAGGAGTGTTGTTATAGCCCTACCGTTGATTAGAGTGTCCAACTGGAGAGTAGTTAAGAGTAGTATCATGACGAGAATATATTTATATGAGAGTGTTCACTAGTGAAAGTATGATCCCTAGACCTTGTTTCTAAGCATTGATACACCGTTTGCTATTAGATCTATTACATGTTTGCTTGTTTCCATCTTTATTTCAGTTTGCTATTAGTCTCTTCCACGCCATCAAGTTATTTTCTCGCACCGTTACCACTTATAATTATCCATACGACTTGTATTTCACTATCTCTTCGCCGAACTAGTGCACCTATACACCTGACACGTGTATTGGGTGTGTTGGGGACCCAAGAGACTTCTTGTATCTTGATTGCAGGGTTGCTTGAGAGGGGATACCTTTGACCACTTCCTCCCTGAGTTCAATAAACCCTTGGGTGATCCCCTTAAGGGAAAACTTGCTGCTGTTCTACAAACCTCTGCACTTGGAGGCCCAACAACTGTCTACAAGAATAGAAGTGCGTAGACATCAGGTTTGTTCATCATGTCTAAAGGCAGACCGAATACACGAACCCAGACCTCCATCTTATCAAAGGCCAGATCTGAAGGCCACACACTCCCATCATAGTTCTCTAAAAGCACTACATGGAAGTCGAACTGCCATGGCCCATTATGAATTACGTGCTTCCAGTCCCCCTCAGATCCAAAGTGGATGACGAACCTGTTCTCACCAATATCCCGGAACTACGCCTTCTTGTGAAGCCCCCACGCCCCAGTCATGGACTTCTCTAGGGCGCCAATGATCAGCTTTCACGGGGAACAGACCTTCCCGACCACCGACCACTTAGGTTTTGGGACGTGATCAGAAGCCGTCTCCTTGATCACTAAACCGGAGGCCTCCTTGTCGGTGAGGATCATCAACCCAGCTTTGCCGACAACGCAGCCGCCACCTCCTCTAATCACTTCACCGGTGAGATAGACGGGGCCCTAGATCGGACCTCCACATTCGCCATACGGGAACTCTAGGAAGCCATACCTTCACTGGAACCAAACCCGAATCCCCCACGCGCCACCACCGCATAGGTAGCCAAAGACTCTGATCCGGCCAATGTAGGGAAATCACACCGTCGCAATCACGCCGCCACCAGAGAACTCACCCCCGTGAAGAAAACCCTAGTTGGAGATGCGATCGCCACCCGATCACCCTAGACGTAACTCCCTCTCATGGTGGACCCACTCTTTTTTTCTGAAGTCCCCCTATTTCTTATCTTATCTTACCACTATATATAGTGTATAAATAACTTTGAATATTGATCGTTGGATCAAGACTAGCGAATCCCAACATTTCCATCTATTCGATCTTCTTTTCCATTCTACCGTCTAAAAGATTCTATTGATAGTCTTCAGCACAATCAATGCTATGCACAAACCTCAAAATACACTTCTCCATCATTCTAGAATCTTCTCCCTTGTTTCTCTAGACCATGTTATCAAAATTTTCATGTGTCAGATAGCTAATAATGATTGAGTTCTACATGATACAAAGTACAAGAACCAAATATACACCCATACTTTATGGATGTCGATCAATTTTTTTTGAGATTTACCTATTATATAGTCTTACTAGTACTATATAGTCTACTAATAACTTTTAACTTTGACCTTTGGATCAAGACTAGAAAATCCCAACATTGCAAATCGTGGATCTTGTATCCACTCTAGCATGCATATAGAAGACTTTACTGATAGTCTTTAGCGTTATGAATGTTATGCACAAACCTTAAAACACACTTTTGAATAATTCTAGAATCTTCTTCACCAATTCTCTAGAGCATGTCGAGTATTAGGTAGCTAATAGATTGATTTCTTCATGATACAAAGTACAAGAACCAAAGATGCACCTAATATTTTATGGACGTGGCTCAGGATTATATTTAGTTTATGAGATTCACCTATTATAATTTTATGTAAAAAATAATATGTCATACTTCTATTATCCGATTCTCACGTGTGCAAGGCATGTGCACCTTAGATATATAGTGTACACATAACTTTGAATATTTATCATTGGACCAAGTCTTGAAAATCGCAACATTGGTAAGTGTTGGATCTTCTTTTCCATTCTTGCGTCTAGAAGATTAGTGAATGTACACCATTTAGCTTGAGTGTACGAAATACTATCAAGAAGTGTTAGAAAAAGGTTACCAGGTAGCAGAACTAGTTTTTCCTATGACCCACTACTTAGAAAACGTACAGAGTCAATCTTGATTTTGTATTTGCATGAGATGCCATTATAGAAAGGATATAGATACCGACTATGGGCCCTTTTAATAATTTATGCTCTTAGACTTGACCTTGTACTAGACTCGGTAGCGGTAAGGCTCATGTATAACCTCAAAACACACTTCTCTATCTTTCTACAATCTTATATGCTTAAAATATTCCGACTTACTCCATCTATCCCAAAATAGGATGCATATAGTTTTTGGTCAAAGTCAATCTTTTCAAAATTTGACCAACTATTTAGAAAAATGTATTGATACTTATAATATCTAATTAGTATTTTTAGAACCGTTATGGCATATATCTTCATATGGTGTGTATTAGATATTGTAGATGTTGAAAATTTTCTCTATATAGTCGGTCAAACTTTAAGTTTGTTAACTTTGACCAAAAACTATATGTGTCCTAATTTGGGATAGAGGAAGTACATTTTTAATACAACTGTCGTACTACTACCATCACATTCAATGCACTTCATCAAGACCTTGGGAGGTTGACAGGGCTTGCCAATGAGGGGATATATTGGGTATTTGATGGGGACTTGATTTTGACCTTCGCAGAGGAAACAAGTAATAATTCGAGTTGGGCAAGCTTTGGGTAAATGGGGTTTCCACAGTTAGGGCAGTGGCCGGAACATCTGTTGGCGAGGTGCCCTTCGTCTCTGCAGCGGCTACATGCATTCTTCGAGAGTCCGGTCTTCATGGCTATCCTGGGGGAGGTCTTGTTGGTGGCAGATGTTTCGGGTTGGGTTTGATTCAACGACTTGGGTAAAACACGCAAAAATAAAACAAGCAAGCAAACATCGCAATCAAGGAAGTCATTACAAACCAACCAAATCCGCACCCGAGGGTGCTAACAGTACTTAATCAATACAAAACAGAGGTCAGTGGAGGTTTCCTGCGCCTTCTTGAGGGGCTTGAACCTACGGAGGTACTGACTGGCGGTAGTGCACTTCCGGCCTTTCTTGGGGGAGGCTTCCCTCGAGGTTCCTTCAGTTGCAGTTGTTCAGGCTTGATTTCTTTGCAGGGTTTCCATAGCTTCCTTACGGGTGAGAATGGTTTGCAGGCGGCGAAGCTCCATCTGGGAGTGGCGGTATTCATCAATAACTATTGTTAACGCCTCATTGCTAGAGTAGCTATATCGGGTCTGGAAGGAGAGGGCAGGATACGCCAGGCTGGGGTCTTGAGTTCCTCCGGTGTAGTCGACATTTCCCTTCATGGGGAGGTAGAAGGTTGTGGGCTACCTCATCTCTAGGAGGGAGCTACGGATGTGCATCAAAGCTTCTCTAGCTACCAAGTCAATAGCCAGTACGGGACTAGGCATCCGAGGTCCTGCGGAGTAGATAGGGCTTCCATTGGTTCCTGGCTTGGCTAGTACGACAATATGTCCCACATAATCTCCTGATTCCAGTCCCTTGTGGAGGGTGTAGGTGGGTTTCTGCTGGTAACCACACAGTTGCATCGAGTCCCATAGGATTTGGGGAAATCCAATCTTTAGCCACTCATCATCAATAGGTTCCATCTATAGAAGGGTTTAGGTTTAGGTTGGGTTAGTGACAGGTGTGCAGGATTTTAAGCTTAGAAAGTCATATTAATTTAAGTAGTTTTTCGAAATAGAGGGGGAGAAGACATAAGAACTTTTGCAAATTGTCATCATTTCTCCCTTGTCTTTCAGAAAATAGGTTTGTCGTTTCCTGTCTAACGTCCATGCTAACCAAGGTCTCCTACAGTTAGGATGGCTCTGATACCAAGTATGTGGGGCCCCGGGATTAATCCTCCGAGAATCCCTGTTATGTATACAACCATGATCCCATGATCAGTTAGCCGTGGCACATAACCGACAAGTATCAAAGTAAACATCCAATAATGTACCGAAATACAAGACTTACAGGAATGCCATTATGGATACATCAAAAATCAGCAGCAGAACTTCATCAAGCGTAGAGCCCTAGACATGCCTTAACCTATAGGTAACTGACTGGGAAGACGGCCTAGCTCGCTGGACGTCACCTTAATCTCCTAAAAGACTGGCCAAGTAAATAGCCAGGGACAAAGCTGTGAGTACTTTGAATGTACTCGCAAACCACCAAGATAAGTGATCAAAGGAAATGCAATTCTGGCTGTGGCGAGATAGCTCTATCTGGGGTTGCTTTTGAAAAGGCCTAACCTAACTTTGAAATTATGGCATCTCCATATCTTTGTTGAAAAAGAGTTTTGAAAACATGCTTCTGTTTTATAAACCAAGCCATCTCCATATATTTGTTGAAAAAGAGTTTTGAAAACCGTTTTGTAGTAAAAACCCATTTTAAACATCTTCGACCCCTCGGGTCAAAACAAAGCCTTTGAACTCGGGTTCTCCCGGAACCTTCGTCCTCAAAGTACTTGTTTCCCAAACAAGCACAGTTTGGGTACTCCTAGCCAACACCTTTACAACCGTCCTTGACCATGGACACGGCTATTCGAATAGGTTATACTCTGCAGAGTTTGCACACTTTACCCACAAGAATCAATACATCCGCCGGGATACAACCACAGCCCACTACCACTGTAGATGGGGTTCGGATAATCAAACCTAACTTTTCGCTTGTCTACACTAGCAAAGGCATGCTTTTCCTCTTGGGTTGTTCTCCCCGGCAACGCATATGTGGCTCCCAGCCATAGACCTTCATTCCGTACATGCGCATACCCAAGCCGCAGCTTCGCGTATACCTTAAATTTGGTGACTCCTCTTCCTTCCGTACTACCTAAGTCATACTGTCCGTGGGAGACCCAATTGTTGCACTGGACTCCTGTTAGTTCAGGCTCACTCTTGCCGAAGCAAGCGACAGGCATCGCATCCTTGATCTGGGGGCGCCCACCCAGAATTCTAGGGATTTCTGCCTATAAGCATGGTAGAAGTTGCCTCGGCTAACGCGGACAAACTACGAGTTAAGCCCTAGCAACCTGGGGTAATGTGGTTGCGCGGATAAAAAATGTTCCAGCAAAGGCATAGAACATCCCATCACATTCTCATTTCTCCTCATCACCATTTCTTTTGTTAAAACTTCCACTGGGAACGATGCCTTTTCCCAAGGTTTACAAAGTCGTTTTGAAACATTTGTAGTGGGGAATAATCCCAAAACAGTTTATTTTCTCAAAACCGGGGTTTCCAAGGAGGTAGGATGCTAACCATCGTACTCTCGGTCTAAAGGGGATAAAATATGGGTTCATCGGGGTGGTGCCTCGAAGGACACGAAATTATAACTTGGAGGAGCCAAGTTACTATCGGTGTATTTATAAAGCAAAACATGTAGGTGGGTAATGCAATTTATAAAGAGGATATAAAACAGGTAAAAGAGAGTAGGACATATATCAGAGTTCAGGAATGGTGGCTTGCATGTGATCAACAATAATTCCCTGGGCTTCTTCAGATGACCAAGAATACCCAATAATATAAGAATAAGAAATCTCGTTCTTCTTGTCGTGAGACACTCACACTATCGTCGTTATCGAATACACATGCAAGCAGACAATACCACAATCAATACTAGGCATACAACATCAAACCAAACAACAATCAAACATGGGAATTACTACTAGACTTGGGAGGTTTTGGAGAAGTTGGATATAGGTGGTGGAATTTACAAGATTGCCACTGATGTGTTTTCTCTTGGAAGATAGTTGTCTAGGCTAGATATGATGAGCTTGGATTAGGGTTCTGTGGTCGGTAGGATATCAATGTGCAAAAGTGATATCCTCAGATAGGTCTTGTCAAGACAAAACCATCATAAGTGGTTTCACTTGATTATCACATTTCTAGATTTAAATATGCTTTTTAAAGTGAATTAAACTCTAGTTTAAGGAAATAATTCACCAGAAAAGTTCTGGAGCTCCCATTTTTTTTACTTGGATGTTTAGGTAGTACTTGATGTACTGAACCACCTAGAGTTGGAATCAAGTCAAAAGAATTACCAGAATGCCCTCAGGAAATTCCCAAAGACTGTTCTGTATGATTCTTCTCCTTTCCACCAGATTAAATCTACATGATATATGGAGTTAGTTCCAAGGGCATGAGCTAGGTTTTAGAATAACTTTCTGTAGGAATTGGATTCACTCATTTTGGAGTTACCAAACTCCTGGAGTGATTTATTTAGTGAAAATACCCATCACAGAAGTATTTAATTCACTAAAATTAAAACAGAACTCAATAAATTATGAGCTGCTGGGGTTAGGTAGATACTAATACTAGGAGGTACTATGAAGTGGAATCAAGTCAATACCACATTTGGTTAGACATGGGAATTTATCTAAGGCAGACAGGGGCTGGTTTGGTTATTTTTGTTAAAGGAAACCTACTATTCACCTTGGTATGAGACCTGTGCTGGAAAAGAGGTATTTCAGATACATTCCAGTGGGTCTTTGGTTCATCCCAAATGGTTAAGGCTAGCTCACAAGGGAAATTAATTAGTGCAAAGTATACTATGCAGCAGATTAATTACCAGAAATTAAGGAAAAATATTTTGGACATTGGGTTGCCTCTGCATGTTTAAGCAAACATCAGAGAACCACTAGAGAATTAGATCTAGGCATTTGTACTTGATTTACCATTTTATTTGGATTTAATCCTAGCAGGAGCTTTTCTGGAATAATAGGTTAGCTAAAAGAAAAAGAAAAAGAGTGCAGCGGGCTGGATCTAGGGAGACTTTGGGCTGGAGGGGAGGATTTGGCCCACGGCGAGGCAGCGCGACGTGCGGGAGGGCTCGGTTCGAACCTGACGAGCGGAGCCTGCTGTCAGCGAGCGAGAGGGGCCGAAGTGGTACCGAGCGATGGTGACCGTTGGATCTAGTCGCCACGGACGGCTAGGGGTCATCGTCTACGCGAGAGGGGCTGAAGCGGTACCTGGCATCATCTACCTCAAAAACTACATTTAATTCATCAAGAGCAATCTATCGCACTTACTTGTAGCTCAAGTTTGACATAATTTCTTTAAATCAATAAGAGGTCACTGAAGTGTGTGAAGTTAACTACGAAGCTTGAAAAACCCTAGAACTAAAACTTGGGTATTACGTATAAGAAACTATGGTCCAATTTGTGTGATAATTGGGGCAGTTGGATTTTCTTTTAACTGTGGTAGGCCCCGTAGGAGCGAGGTGCTTGAATTAACACGGTCGGTGGACGTACAAGTTATACTAAGGACCTCATAAAAAATAAAAATTGCATGAAAATAAATCCATGAATTTAGCACAATCAGGACCCTAAAACTGAGCAATGAAATGTTATATCAATATTATATAACATGCTAATACTAGCACTCATCATGCTAAATATTAGCACTCATCATGCTAAATATTATACTAGCACTCATCATGCTAAATATTATATCAATATAATCTTCCTAGATGCTAAGAATGGAAAACAAGATCCAACGGTTTGCAATGTTTGGATTTGCCAGTCTTTATCCAACGGTCAATGTTCAAAGTTATTTGTACACTATATAGTGATATGGTATTGTAAGAGACAAGACAAGATAAAGATAACATAACAAGTGCTGTCAATGGCCAATGTTTTGAATAACCTTCCCTCCCGATGTTTCAGAAGCAAGTGAAAAATTTGAAACCGGAAAAGTTTGATTTTTTTTGCCGCCAAGAAGGACCAAAGTGGTTTTTTTCCTATGTACTACTCCTACTCCATACCAACGCGGCTACCGAACTTGATAGAGACAGAGATCCTCCGTACCAAGGCACACGTGCACAGCGCCACGCCGTGGACGAGGGAGATATCAATCGGGCCGATATGTGAGGGGAAAGGGGGAGAGATGGAGGATGGATGGTGAGAGGCAGCAAAGGAGAGAGAAAACACACAATTTGTTTTGCGCACGTAGGGCCTTAAATTCATAATACTACTAGAGTGTACAATGTAAGGCTGCAAGAGTACCTCGTGCCAGGATCCCATCATAACTTTGCTCTAACATCGAACAACCTTCAACTCCCTTTCGCATGTGCCATATTTTCCCCTGCCTACATTTTATTCTCCCATCATGTATAGTGTGTGGACAGAGGTGAGCATATGTCTAAGCAAAGAAATATACTAGACTTTACTACTTGCGTTTTTCCACTATGTGCAAAAAACACAACATAAGCAAAAAAGTACACCTGAAGAGTTATCAATATACATAGTGGAGGTTGTCCACACAGGCCACAAATCCTAAAGGTGACCCATAAGCTTATCGATAGTCCACAAGAACTAAATAATAATATCAAGTACACATAGAAATATTAAACTAATTTCATTCACAATAATGTATGTTGATAGCTCTTACATGTGGATCCCAGCTTATGGACAAGTTTGTATACCTACATTGTGGAGTGGTGCAATCAATTTGCTTATTATGGTGTAGTATTGGGGGGCATATTATCAACAAGTTTTTTCAAATACATAGGTGATGCCCTAAGGTCATCCACAATGTGTAAAAAGGTAGACTTTAAGGCCTATGTGCCATCCGCTAATTAAGGTTCACCTGATACAGTGTGGAGAAAATAAAGTTATGTTTAAGCCTAAGGTGCACCTCAAAAGCTTGTGGGTTGCCCATAGAAAATATAAAAATCATTTCCCCTCTCTCCTTATTTCTCATGTGATTGTTTTAAAAAGGGGTTCGAAATTTTCAAGATTCAAAATCTTAGCTAGAATTCGAACCAGTCATCAATACTTTCTTTGGTTTCTGATACATTAACTGACCACTTAATGGGTACCTCCAAAAGCTTTTTCATAAAACTCTCAAAGCAACATACAATTTATTACTTGTAGTTCAAATTCGACCTTATTTTGATACATCTACATAAAGTCATTGAAGTGGGTGGAGTTATATAGCTTGGAAGCATGAAAACTCGTAAACCATGGGAATCGCAAGTACGAAATGTTGTTGATCCACTATATATGTATGAAAACTTGGCTTGTGGCATTCAAATCCAGTATTCTTCACACTCACATTATGGAAAAGAACGATCTCATCATCACTCGCATTATTGAAATGACATTTAATTCAAGAACAATGTAGCGCTTACTCTTAGCTCAAATTTGGCCTAATTTCATTAAATGATAAGATGCAAAATCTTAGCAAGAACTTGAACCTGTCGTGAAAACTCTTGGTAGTTTCTGATATATTAATTGACCCCCCGATGGGTACCTCGAAGAGCTTTTTCGTAAAACTTTCGAAGCAACCTATAGTTTACCTGTAGTAGTTAAAATTTTACCTACTTTCGATAAATTAACATGAAGTCATTCAAGTGGGCAAAGTTATCTAGGAAATTTTAGAACTCATAAAACATGGTAAATCGTAATTATGGCATGTTGGTCCACTATATATGTCTGAAAACTAGTCTTGTGGCTTTCAGATCCATATTCTTCATACTTTCTTTACGAAAAAGAACAAACTCTCATCATCACTTGGAAAATTAGGAATGTTATTTCCTGAGATAGTTGGAAACTCACACTGATAGCATTGTTTACTACAAGAAAATGCACCTATCTACCTTCGAAAGACATTTAATTCAAGAGCAATCAATCGCGCTTACTTGCATTATGGCTCAAGTTTGACCTTATTTGTTAAATTTTCAAGATACAAAACCTTAGCAAGAAGTTGAAACTATTGTGCAAACTCTTGGTGGTTTCTGATATATTAATTGTGCCCCTGATGGGTACCCCTAAAAGCTTTTTCATACAACTTCCAAAGAAACCTACAATTTGCTTGTAATTTCACATTTGACCTAACTTCGATAAATCGACATAAAGTCATTAAAATGGGCAGAGTTAGCTAGGGATTCAATGAAATGTCGACATACATTTCATTCAAGAGCGATATATCGTGCTTACTTGTAGCTCAAGTTTGACCTAATTTTGTTAAACTGTCAAGATGCAAAATATTAGCAAGAAGTTGAACCTATTGTCAAAACTCTCGGTGGTTTATGATATACTAATTGACACCCAGATCGGTACCTCCAGAAGATTTTTCATAAAACTTTCAAAGCAACCTACAATTTACTTGTAGTTCAAATTTGACCTAATTTCGATAAATTGGCATAAAGTCATTCAAGTTGGTGGGGTTAGCTAGGAAGTTTGAAAGATCATAAAACATGGGTATCGTTAGTACAACATCTGGGTACACTATATATGTATAAAAACTTGGCTTGTGGTATTCAGATCCATATTCTTGGAGTTTCATTATGTAAAAGAACAATCTCGTCATCGCTCGGTAAATTGAGAATTTTAATGTTCTTTTGTGATAGTTAGAAACTCACACCGAAGACATTGTTTAATACATGAAGATGCACCCATCTACCTCTAAAAATACATTTAATTCTAGAGCAATCAATTGCCCTTACTTGTTTAGCAAAAGTTTGACCTAATTTCGTTAAATCGGCAAAAAGTCACTGAAGTGTGCAAAGGTAGCCGGGAAGCTTGAAAAATCCTAGTTCTAAAAAATTTGGAATTATAAGAAACCATGGTCCACTTTGTATGATAATTGGGGTAGTGTAATTTTCTTTTAATTATGGTAGGTCCCATAGCAGTGAGGTGCCTTAGTTAACACGCGGTTGGTGGAAGTACAAGTTACATCAAGGACCTCATAAAATGAAAATTACATCCAAGTCCATGCATTTAGCACAAGATCCCTGAAACTAAGCAATGAAGTGTCTTCTGAGGTTTGCGCATATTCTACATATTGTAGAGCCAAAATTTGTGTAACATCCAAGCATTAGAGCTTAGAAACAAGCTGAGATGAGGTGTGTGCATTGCATCCATGCATAGAAAATCTGGATAATTTTCACGCTTTTAAATAAAACTTGTCAAAGTGATTGAAACTTCTCTTAACTTGGTGGAACTAAAGTAGATCATGAAGTTGACTATGATCAGTTTTAATTTGACCTTTGCTAAAACCCTCTTTTTGGGTTAATATAATTTGATCTAAGCGTAGATCAAATGTAATAAAACTAAGTCACAACACACTACTTAATAAGGAGTACTAGATCTTCTAGAGATCATTACATGGTATTCCATACAACAACTCAAGGATGAATACTTAATCTTCTAAAGATTATATCAAGGTATTATCTACAACAAACCATGAATACCAAGTTAAGTATATAACTTAAGTAAAGAAACTCTATAAAGAAATCTCTATACACTTGCTTGCCATAGTTAGTCCTACCATGGGTATCATGGTAGTTCTTAAATATCAAATCTTATCACAAATAGAGTACAAAAGGAATTCAAGCCAAGACCATCCAGCACATACCCTTAATATCATATTAATATATGACAATATTATATAACAAAGTCCTAGTGTCAATTGATCATCAATGTTGAGTGATCCATTATTGACCTAGCACTTGTTAACTCTTAGCTTTAACCTATTATATTAACCTTCCAAAGACCTTAAGTATATTAATAAGGAGGAGGAACTAGATATGGTAGAGTGTGACATCATCAATGGAATTTGATCCTTAGTTGTGATCAAACCATTTGGTGTTCGAGGAGTTAACTTACTCATGAGTTAACTAGAAGAAGTATCTAAACCTAAGAATAAAACTAGTGCTTAAGAAGTTATAATGAATCTAGAAATGATAACATAATCAAATAATAATCCTATTAAGCCAAGTAGATACAAATATGGAGTATGTTTCCTTAACAAGATAAGCTTATAGAGAGACTAGTACAAGTCTACTACTTAGTTGATGACGGATCTTGATCATACAATAAGAAGCCTAAGATTGGTATGATCAAAGGTTGGTGGTCATTACTATCAAGTAACTTGAGAATAAATGACTAGTTGTTGAAGAAGAGTTGTTAGCATACCAAATTAGGCAAAACCTTAGTAAGATGAGTCATCTAGCTTGATTATGGGTAGTCAAGCTAGAGTTTGATGAAGCATATAATATGAGTTGTATGGAGTAGCTGGAGGCATAGTAGTTTAACCAAGCTAATACAAGTACAAACTTGTATTATGGAGATTAGTAGACTACCCATTCTAGGGGATGGATATCACATGTTATATAGAGAGAATTGTAATCTTGCAAGCCTTGGATGTAGATGCAAGGTGAATATAAAGGAGTTAATGGATGGAGTTAGTAATAGCTACAGTTGTGGATTCATTAGAGGTAGTTTAGAAATGGAAGTGATACATGCTGGGAGAAGAATGAAGGAGTAATGTTGAAGTGGCATGACCATGTCATCATATGATGATGGATATGGTGGAGTCAGATGATTGACTTATTCAGGAAGATGTGATCCTTGTGAATAAGATAAGAGAGATATATAGAGTATATTTAGGAAATGAATTCATTAACTATCACCAATCTTAGTGAAGAATTGAGGTTAGGAGTTCTTGAGAAACCTTTAACCAAGGTCTTGTCAAGCCATGAACATAACCATGCTTAGTTCAATGTTCATAACCTTAGAATGGAGTTGGCAGTAGAACCATTTCCTATTTCTAGGCAGTCATTGAGTAACATCTTTTAGACAAATGGAAATTCTAAGATAAAAATAGAATACAAGTTTAGTATTCCATTAATGAATGCCTTGTCCACCTTATTATATTAAACCCTCGTAGAAACCTAGACCCATGAACCATCAAGACCACATTAACGAGTAATCTTTATAGCTCACTCTGAGTTGAGATATCTTTCAGGACTATAAAGTTAGGAGCAATCCTTAAACCTTGATCCCTAGCAACATGCACTAATAAACTTGAGGGTAGTGTATCCTCTAGGAGCCATAGTAAGTGTGGTATTAGAAAACCTGAATAAGTTTTCCTAGGCATTGAGATCACTTTTGCCACATGAATGATAATGGTTGTTCACCATTATGTAATAAACTTCTATCAAACCATTAACCATCCTTAAGAAAGTAGTGAATAACTAATTGAAAAAGTGATCCATGCCTACTTTAGAAATAAGTAGAATTGTTATGAGGAAATTATCATGGATTTGGAATAAAAGAAATTCCAGACTTTAAAGAACCTTACAATTTAAACCACCTTATATATTAATTTTTTGTGCTCATAAGTATGATAAGATATTAAGGATGTCATTAACAATGATAAACATTATCATTATAATTATCATGGTGATAGCAGAATTATTTTTTATAAGGCTTTTGGATAATAAACAAAATATTAAACCCTAACGAATAAATATTTCCATCAATAAAATACTTTCCTACTAGTTAAAATTTATGAAAATTCATGAAAAGTATAAGCACCACTTAGTCACAAAAGATCCCTTCACTATTTTATTTGTTCCATAAATTTTTTGATATTTTAAACATTGAGAAAACCAAATTTGGAAAAGGTTTTGCAAAAACAGAAAATAGAAACAGAATAAATAAAAAGATAGAGAAGAGAGCAAAGCAGCCCAGCTTTGGCAGAAACCCATCTCCTACATGTCGCCTAGCGCAGCAACCAACATCTTTCGCTCACTCAGCGGCGACCTAGCAGAAAACGTGTTGTTGTCTGCCCGTGCGTCACCAGCACCTCCCTGGGAGCTCTAGCACCGCTCGATACCAATCACCGGCGTCAGCAAGCTTCGACCATCGTGATGCATGTCGCCATATCGGATATCTATATAAGTCGTCCTAGGGTAAGCCTTTAGGGAACCCTCCCAATAGTCTACAATCTCAACTTGCACAGGTGAAACCCTTGTAATCCATATTCCGCCTCTACCGTATTACTTGATTGCTAGCAGGAGTAGGATCCGTCCAAAGCCGGCGGATTCGAACCTGGTAAACTTGTGTGCGCACCGTCCGGGAACACCGTGCGTCTCACACCCTTCTCTTCCACACACCTCGAGGACCCTCTCATGGCGTACTTGTCATCAATCCGATGATAGTTGGCGCCCACCGTGGGGCAATTGAGCTTCAGATCTGCATTCCGAGTGGAATCTGCAAGAATCAGAATCGGTGAGACCATCGTCGTTCGTCGCGTCCTCTACGCCAGCAACGTCTCTCTCATCGTTCTCGACGAGACCTGGATTCTGTCTAGGGAGGCCGTGACTATCTATACTATCATCTCTTTTGGCGAGATTGATGTATACTCAATATTT
Source organism: Avena eriantha (assembly GCA_910589775.1). Classification (NCBI taxonomy): domain Eukaryota; kingdom Viridiplantae; phylum Streptophyta; class Magnoliopsida; order Poales; family Poaceae; genus Avena; species Avena eriantha. The sequence continues at coordinate 153,324,131 of OU342740.1, read as the reverse complement.
CTAGGCTGACTTGCCTGAAGGATGTTCAAAGACTAACTAGTTGCATTGCGGCAGTCAGTCGGTTTGTAAGCCGGCTCGGAGAAAGAGCCGCACCACTCTATAAGCTCTTGAAAAATACCAAAAAATTCGTTTGGACTGATGAAGCTGAAGCTCCACTACAAGACAAGAAAGCATTACTCTCATCTGCTCCTATCCTTGCAGTACCAGAACCACGAGAACCGATGTTGCTCTATCTTGCTGCGACAAACAGAGTCGTCAGTGTCGTCATGGTGCTGGAGAGACCAGAGGAAAATCATGAACACCTAGTGCAGCGTCTGACTTATTATCTCAGCGAGGTCCTAACTGAAGCAAAGCAGCGGTATCCGCACTATCAAAAGCTAGCTTATGGTGTGTTTTTCGCATATCGTAAGTTACGGCATTATTTTCAAGAACATCCCATTACCGTGGTGAGCATAACTCCCATGAGAGATATAATCAACAACAGCGATGCTACAGGACGCGTCGCAAAATAGGGCGTAGAGCTTTCAACTTTCGACATTGAGTATAAACCTCGTACAATTATCAAATCCCAAATCCTCGCTGACTTTATCGCTAATTGGACAGAGACAACGGAAAATATGACCCTACCAGAGTCAGAATACTGGACCTTACATTTTGACGGGTCTAAGGTGCTCGGGGGATGGCGTGGTGCTCAAATCACACCAAGGAGATAAAATTTTATATGCGTTGCAGATCCACTTCATATCGATGAATAATATTGCCAAGTATGAAGCACCGCTACATGGAATCCGGATAGCTAAGGATATCGACATCCGACGTTTGATGTGTTACGGAGATTCGGATCTTGTTGACCAACAAGTGTCGAATATCTGTAATACGAATAAGCACATGGCAGCATATAGAGCTGTCATGGATGAAATATCTAAATCGTTGGAAGGGTTTGAGGTTCAGCACATCCCTCAAACAGAAAATGATGAAGCAGAAGCACTATCTCGAATAGGCTCTTCACGGAAAAAGGTCCCGGATGGCGCTTTTTTGGAAAACCTCAAAGTTAGCTCTAGAAAAGGAGTAGACGAGGAATATCCGACCAAATCCAACTCACCTTTAGTAGCAGCTCTGGCCATAATGCCGAGCTTGACTCAAGCCTACCTTTACTACTTGGTAGATGGCAAATTACCAGAAGACGAAGTTCTAAGTCGGTAGATCGTCCGACGAGCAAAAGCCTATACTATAATTAGTGGTGAGCTCTATAAGCGGAGTGTGTCTAGGGTCTTGCAGCATTGTGTATCTCCGGAAGGAGTGGAAATCTTACGAGAAATCCACGAAGGAGAGTGTGGTCACCATGCTGAGCCAAATCTTTAGTGGCAAAAGCTTTCCGACATGTTTTTTGTTGCTTACAGCCAAGGCAGATGTCGAACAGCTGGTCAAGACGTGCAAAGGTTGCCGAAATTATGCCAAACAAGCTCACTTTCTGGCTGATTAGCTGCGAACAATACCTATAACATGGACTTTCGCGGTCTGGGGGCTTGACATGGTAGGACCATTTAAACGGGCTCCAAGTGAATTTACTCATCTCTTAGTGATGGTGGATATATTCACAAAATGGATTGATACTAAACCCGTCACCAGTTGTGATGGAGCAACAGCCATAAGATTTGTCGAGGATGTCATAATCCTATATAGTTATCCGCATAGCATTATCACGGACAACGGGAGTAACTTTTCTATGGGAGAGCTTGCGAAATTATGTAACGAACAAAATATCTGGCTTGACATTGCATCAGTCTCACATCCGCAGGCTAATGGACAAGTCGAAAGAGCAAATGGCTCGAGTGGTATCGAGGATGGTGTGAGGGACTCAGTGGGAGGTGGGGAATTTTTGAGTGTGGAGAAATGGTGCTAGGGAGGGCTCCTTATATGGGTCGACGAGGGGATCGTGGGGGTGCGACGGTGAGCTCGTCGGTGATGGTGGTACAAGGGGCTAAAGGCATGGGCAAGGTAGGCGGACGGTGGGCTGCCTCCTGGCGGTCATCTACAGCGCAATGGCGCAGCTAGGGGCCGTGGCTTTTGGTCGGGCGAGCCTGGCGCTCTGAGCAGCAGAGGCGGTGCTCGACGCTGGGTGTTGTGGCTGCTGGTCGCGCGGCGGGAAAAGGGATGTCCTGGAGAGTGCTGGGTTTATAACAGAGCGACGCGTGCAAGATGAGGGCAAGGCGTGGCTTGTGCTAGCCTGTCGGGGATGGCGCTCTAGCGTGCTCCGTGAATGGCTCGGTGGGCGGGCGTGCCTCGGTGGTCCAGGGCTCTGCTGCTTCCGTGGGATGGACAGAGGATCGCGGTAGGGTGCGGCGGAGCTAGGGGCGGTGCTGGATTGGCGCGGCTTGGTCTCTGGCACGTTTCCCACGTTTGGCCGGTGATGACCATACTCGGGCGGCGCAGTACTGGCGCTGCGGGGTAGGAGGGGTTTGTCTGGTGCTTAATTAGGCTAAGAGGGGACAGTGGGGAGAGATGAGAGGTTTAAATGGGGGACAAGAACTTAATTTGCAACAATATTAGTTAGGCCAAAATATCTCTGCCTCCCAACTATTCGTCAAAATGGCCGCAAGAAAGTTTTGTTTGAATTTTGAAAAGATTTTTGGTGGGTGTGTTAGTCATATGCTTGAGCATCTGTGGTTGCTTGGGTTTGTCAAGGTGAACTCATTTGAGGGGTTTTTGAAAAAGTGCGATCTATACACATACACTTGATTCCATTTTCAATTGCCATTTAAAATTAGTGTTTAAATGGTTTTGTAAGAATTCAAAGTGGGCCTTGGTAGATCATTACTTGTACTAGCAACAGGTGCAAAGATCTAGAATTGTTTCTGTTTGAATTTGGCTTCTAGGAACACCTAAAGTGGACTAGTGGATTAAAATGGCACAAATGACCAATTGCATTTATTATTTCCATTTGATTTCTTTTTCTTTGGATTTGGTTTTCAAATGACCTAGATGATGTGGCATTCACCTTTGAATCATTTTACAACCATTAGAACAAACAAACATGGCATTTCCAAACAATTCTATATTAATGCAACACACATATGCATTCCTAATTATTTAAATGATAAAAAGTTTTTGTTAACCCTAAATTGGGTGATTTGGATCTTAATATAGTTGATTAAAGATTTGGGATGTTACAAACCTTCCCTCCTTAAACAAAATCTCATCCCGAGATTTAAGAAAGAAAACTAGGAACTAAAGAGATCTGGAAACTTAGTCCTAATGTAATCTTCTCGCTCCCAGGTGGCTTCTTCTTCGGTATGGTTGCTCCATTGGATCTTGAGAAACTTAATACTCCGGGTCCTGGTGGTTCTGTAAGCTTCTTCCAAGATACGGATGGGCACTTCACGATACATCAGATCCTTGTTGATATCAACAGCTCGGTGATCGATGTTCTTGAACACTTCGGTCTTCTCTGGCACTTCTAAGCATTTCCGAAGTAATGAGATATGGAGCACATCATGGATAGCTGACATATTCTCTGGCAGTTCCAGTTGATACGATACTTGTCATCGACGATTTAGAATCTTGAAGGGTCCAATATATCTAGGGCCTAACATTCCTTTTAGACTAAAGCGTTGCGTTCCCTTCAATGGCGAAACCTTGAGATACAGAAAATCTCCAACATTGAATGTCGGGTATCTACGTCTCTTGTTAGCATAAATCTTTTGTCTGGATTGGGCAGTCTTGAGGTGCTCACGGACTTTGTGAACCTTCTCTTCGGCTTCTCGTAGGATGTCGGGTCCGAAAATCAGACTTTCTCCTACTTGCGACCAATTTAAAGGGGTACGACACTTTCTTCCATATAAGAACTCAAATGGGGCCATTTGCAAACTGACTTGATAACTGTTGTTGTATGAGAATTCTGTGAATGGCAGACAATCTTCCCATTTTGGTCCATACTCTAACACACAATCTCTCAACATGTCTTCTAAGATCTGGTTAACTCTTTCAGTTTGTCCATCGTTCTGTGGGTGATAAGCTGTGCTGAAATTCAACTTTGTTCCCAATCCTTCTTGGACTTTCTGCCAAAATCTCGAGGTAAATTGGGTTCTCGATCCGACACTATGGTCTTAGGGGTTCCATGCAAACTGAAAATTCTAGGGATGTACAACTATGCTAGCTTAGAACTCTAGTAGGTTGTCTTGACAGGTAGAAAATGGGCTACCTTGGATAATCTATCAACGATGACCCAGATTGAGTCATTTCCCCTACTAGAAGTAGGCAAACTGGTGATAAAGTCCATTCCGACGGAATCCCATTTCCATTCCGGAATCTGCAATGGTTACAACAATCCTGCGGGTCTCTGATGTTGCGCTTTGACTCTCTGACAGATATCACACTTGGCGATGTAACTTCCGATTTCTCTCTTCATCTTGTGACACCAAAATTGTTCCTTCAAATCCTGATACATCTTCGTTCCTCCAGAGTGGATAGAATAAAGGGTATCATGAGCTTCTTGCATGGTAACTTTCTACTCCGAATCTGCTAGAACGCAGATACGTCCTTTGTACCACAGAACTCCTTCTTCGTCTTCGGTGAATCCAGGTACCTTTCCTGTACCAATACGACACTTGATTTCGTCGATGCTTGCATTTCCCTTCTGGGCTTCCTTGATTTGACTGATCAAAGTGGGTTGAAGTCCGATGCTAGCTGAAAATCCTTTGCTAACTAGCTCAGTTCTAAACTGCTCCAACTCCTCATGCAAAGTTGGTTGCTTCTCCTTGATCATGGTGTTTAACCTACACGGCAATCTGCTAAGAGCATCCGCTACCACATTGGCTTTGCCGGGGTGATCGTGAATGTCAAGGTCATAATCCTTGATCAACTCTATCCATCTCCTTTGCCTCATATTCAGCTCCTTTTGAGTGAAATTATACTTCAAGCTCTTGTGATCTGAGTAAATCTCACAGCGGTTACCCATAAGGTAATGACGCCATGTCTTCAAGGATAAAACTACAGTTGCTAGTTCAATATCATGGGTAGGATAGTTTTGCTCATGCTTCTTCAGTTGTCGAGACATATATGCGATCACTTTGCCTTCTTGCATCAACACACATCCGAGACCAATCTTGGATGCATCACAATATATATCAAAAGGCTTCTTGACATCTGGAATAATCAATATTGGGGCTGAAATCAATCTCTTCTTGAGCTCTTGGAAACTGGCTTCACATTTGTCGGTCCATTCGAACTTCTTGTCCTTCTTCAACAATTGGGTCATGGGTCTTGTGATGCTCGAAAATCCTTCTATGAACTTGCGGTAATATCCCGCTAATCCGAGAAATGCACGGACTTGGGTTTGAGTTGTTGGGGCTTCCCATTCTTCGACATCTTTGATCTTGGCAGGATCAACAGCGACTCCTTTGGCAGACACAATATGTCCGAGGAATCCTACTTCCTTCAGCCAGAACTCACATTTGCTGAAGTTGGCATACAACTGATGTTCTGTCAGGGTTTCAAGGATGATTCTCAGGTGTTGCTCATGGTCTTCTTCTGGCTTGGAATAGATAAGAATATCGTCGATAAATACAATGACAAACTTATCCAGGAAATTCATAAAGATCTTATTCATGAGATTCATGAAATAAGCGGGGGCATTGGTTAATCCAAAATACATGACCGTATACTCATACAATCCATATCTGGTTGTAAAGGTGGTCTTTGGAATATCTGTAGCATGAATCTTAAGTTGGTGATAACCAGTCCTAAGATCAATCTTAGAGAACACGCTGGCACTTGTCAACTGATCAAATATATCCTCTATCTTTGGCAATGGGTACTTGTTCTTGATTGTGACATCATTCAGCTTCCGGTAATCTGTGCACAAATGGTTACCTCCATCTTTCTTGTCGACAAACAGAACATTTTGCCAGCATAGCATCAAGTTGCTTCTTCAGCTCCACTAACTCTGAGGGTTTAATTCTATAGGGTCTCTGAGCTATGGGTCCGGTTCTAGGAATTAGTTCAATAATGAACTCGATATCCCGATCTGGGGGCATACTGGGCAATTCATCTGGGAATACGTCGGGGTATTCACAAACTACTCTGACTTGGTCAATGGTTGGTAGGGAGAGACTCTTGTTGCATTTGAACTGACGGGGCAAGGTTTCAGAAACATGCTCTACTGTTACTCTAGAGCTACTGGTCATGGTGATGGCTTTCCTAGCACAGTCGATCAATCCTTTATGTTTCGACATCCAATCCATTCCTAGTACTACTTCCAAACCTTTGGTTCCAAGTACTATTAGATTGGCATAAAATTCTATCCCACGTATCCTGATAGGCACAGCCTTGCAATTTTTTCTAGCTTTGGTGGTTGAATGAGGTATTTGAACTATCATAACATGCTTCAAGTTGGTTGTGTGAATCTTACTAATGCATGCAAATTCTTCTATAACAAACAAGTGCGATGCTCCAGAATCAAACAACCCTCTTGCTAATACTGAGTTAACAGAAAACATACCCAGCACGGCATCTGGCGCTTCTTGGGCTTCTTCGGCATTCATGTGGATAAGACGGCCATTGCAGTTGTGAGGGTTCCCTGGGGCGAATCTCCTTCTAGGATGAACACAGCGCTGCTGCTGAGCTAGGGCATTCACATTAGAAGTGGCGGCAATCTTCTTGGGACACTCATTGGAGTAGTGACCCTTCACTCCACATTCAAAGCAAGTGATCTGAGACTTGTCTTTGGCTGCAACAGGCATGGCGTTGCTTCCAGTCGTTGGGGCAGTATTGTTGTTGTTGTTGTTGGACTTGGGTGGTGCACGGTTGAAGTTGTTGGAGTTGCCAGGGTGGTTGTTGTTATTCCCTCCGGTTTTCACATTTCCTCCGCTACGGTTGGGGTAGCTTGGGAGAGACATTGGGGGTCTATTGTTCCGTGGGGGATATCCTGCAGACGGGTTGGGGCGATACTTCTCGTCACTGTTGGATCCACTCTAGTGCATCATTCTACGCTTGCGATTGTCGTTTGCTTGGTTGATCTTTCCTTCCATCTGGATGGCAGATTTGACTAGCTCTTCGAGATCGTCAAAACAGATATTGATTAACACCATTTGCATCTCATCATGCAATCCATTTAGGAACCTCTCCTTCTTGTTGGCTTCAGTATGGATCTCATCAGGTGCATACCTAGCGAGAGACAGAAATCTGTCACGGTACTCTACTATTGTCATTCTGCCCTGCTTCAGTTCTCTGAACTCATCTCTCATTCTGGTGAGTAAACCTTGTGGCACATGGGTGCGGCTAAACTTGGTCTTGAAAGCTTCCCACGTCATCACTTGACCGTGGTTCATTGTGGGGTGTTGTTCTACCATGCTCTTGCATCTCCTGCCAGATAGTGGGTGGCAAACAGAACTTGCTCATTTGCGTCCACTCCTGCTACTTCTAGGTTATTCTCTATGGTATGTAACCAATCATCAGCATCTAGTGGGTCTTCAGACTTGCTAAAGATAGGGGGATTGGTATTCTAGAAGTTTTTTAGTTTGGATCCATGATGATCCTGATTTCCATGGTCTTGATTATTGTGGGACATCTGGGCTATCTATTGCAGGGTAGCTAGGTTGTCTTGGCGCTCTGCTCTACTAGCTTCACGGTCGGAAAGTAGCATCTGCAGAATCTGCAACATCGGGTTCTACGATGAGATGCTCCCTCCTTGGTTTCCACAAGTCATCTGAAGATTGAGATAGATAGAGGGGTAAGAGGGAAAGTTCTAAGGTTTATGGTTTTAGTTTCAAAGCTAAAACTTTGAGTTTGACTCAGGTTTTGCAAACTAACAACTTCTCATTCATTCAAGCAAAGCACACGATACAAACACACACACACACACCACAACCTGAAAGGAAAACAGATGGTTTTAAGAACCATTCTATAAGCTAAGATACAATGGGACCGATACTTCTCACTCCTACGCTAGTGCTCTAGTGCATCTACTCGTCATCGATGAAGTCAGAGTCATCATCGTCGGTGTAGAAGTCCATGGCATCATCCTCTAGGTAGTCATCATCATTGCTGAGGTATGAGTGAATATCCCCCTAGATGTCTTCACCTTCTTCTTCTTCTTTTGCTGCAAGCTGAGCTTCTTGCTCCTTGATGGTCTTCTCGAGGTCGGCCACCTTCTTGCGAAGACGGGCGATGGTGCGATCCTTCTTTGCACGTTGACGACAAAGTGATTGGCAATCCTTGACGAGTAGTGAGAAAGTCTGGGCCTTCTGAGCGGCAATGGCAAGGTTGTGGTTGGCGTACTCTCGAGCATTGTCCAATTCCTTCTGCCGATCGTACAGTAGGAAGTCAAGGTTCTCCACTTGGCGTCTCATCTCCTGGTGACTTGGCATCTCCAACGGCATTCCCATAGAATCACGCCTTGCGTAGTGAGCAAAGCGAGTTCCCTGGATCAAGTTGACGTTCTGTCCACAAAGACGGGCTAGAGATTCATGCATTGCCCTGGCTAATCCATCTAGCCAGTTGTTCTCTCTCATGGTGAATTGAATCTTATCCGAAAGGGGTGCTTCCATCTTGCCTCGAAGATCAGCAACTATCAGCCATTGTAAATCTCCTCCTAGATGGTCATTGAGTTGAGCTCCGAAGAATTCTAGATGCGGGCGCTCAAGGTACTCAGACAGTGCATCAAGATCCCTCTCGAAGATCAGTTGGCCTTCGTTGCCTAACTAGTAGAACATGTAGTACTGAACTTCCATCTATAAGAATTTACGATGAGTAAGTTAGTGAGGTGATCAAGTGTGTCAAATTTCAGGTAGTATTGTAAGAGCTTTTAAGGAACATGATTTTTTTGAAAGAATCAAAAAGATAAGAGTGGAAATAGGTTTTTATAAATATTCACTTCTTTGGTTTTGAAACTAAGTTTTTGTGTGGACGTCCTTTCTAACTAGGGTCTCCTATGGTCAGGATGGCTCTGATACCAACTTGTCAACACCCAGATTTTTAATCCCAGATTCCTGTTATGCCATACATCGCAATCCCAGGATTACCATTTTTGCGATACATAACAGATTGGATATCACAGTACATCATCCATACAAACCATAATAAGGTCTAACACAAATAAAGGATATCATGATCCAGTCTTAGTACAAACAAATAGCGGAATAAATAGCGTAGCGGTGGGTAACATCTTCAGTGTCACATGCAATGCTGTCGATGGGAGATAGTCCTAGTTGTCGTAGTCGTCCTGTTGTCCTTCTTCCGGATAGTGCTCCTCATAGTCTAGCCACGGGAATAGCCAGGGACAAAGCCATGAGTACTCTTTAAGTACTCGCAAACTATCACTAACAAGTAAGGTAGTTCTAGTAGGAATGCTAAGTTCTATGTGTATTTGCAAAGTTAAGTTTGAAACCTTAGCTGTGTTCAGAAACAAAAAAATGTAAAATAAAGTTCTCAATCACCTAAGTGGGAACTTAGTTTTCATAGTCACAACCCTGTTGTGGTCAATTCATGTCACAATTCATTTCATAAGTCATTTTGAAAACATCTGACAACGAAACAGTATGGCCACACCAACTGTCCATAACTGCGGACACGGATATTCGAATAGATTGACATGTCCATTATCTTGCCCGTCACTAGTTTGAATTTTGGTAATGAAAAAATAAATATGTTTTCGACGCATATTCCGAATGCACAATTATATGTTACAAGGATATAAAATGCATTTTCCACGAATATTTAGATAGCATAATAAGATGTTGTATCAATGATACTCACATAAACATATGACATAATATTTGCATAGCTAACACACTAACACAAGAACTTACAATTTATCATAGAGTAAAGAAAAATAGTTTTTGATAAGTTATCTAGCAAGTAGTTTGAACTCCAAAGAACAAAATCACCACAGTACATGTTTTATGGTAAAATGCATAGTTGCAAGTTCCATCGACTGTTCTACTCCTCCATCATTTTGTTGAGGTGCAAATTCTTTTATCGTGTATGTCCTTGTATGGACCTGAATCGCACAGGACACTCATGGCGTGCTTAACCTGATACAAGAAAGGAAATGAGCATATAATATGTCAGGTATGGTTTTCATGGTACATAACGTACTGTAATCGAAGCTTCCTGCATTTTCCATCAAAGTCCAAAGGAACACGCATACATAGATCAACTAAAGACACGTAACAAGGACATATCAAGAAATTAGAGGCTGTCAATTATTGAATCACCAAGCTAATATATGCATGAGAAGCATGTCGGTAAAAGGCAGCAGGGTTATACAATAAATTACTCAAAACTATACTATTTTTTTTGAACATGCAAGGCCCTGAAGAGAAGCCTTGGGGTTCCTCTTGTGTTCAAATCAATCTTTAATAAAGCAAACCTTAGAGCATCAAAATCATTCAAAGGTTCTGGTCTCGAAGAAGGTCTAAACGTGTGGCAAATTAAAGGATTAAGATTTGTCTAGATTCGGATATATCTAGTTGGTCTAGAGGGTCTAAACGCGTGGCAAATTAATGGACTCAGATTCCATAAATTTGGATTGGAGGGAGTATTAGATATTTTTGACATTTTTATATAACTTTGTCACCTTGTTGTATTAGAACCATGAAAAGGTGATGGCCACATATTACCTTCCGGTAGTCACTCACATGCATGAAACCTGCCAGGTATCAATTTTATTGCATTGACCTGTATGTAGTCTTCACTGCTTTGGTTGAAAAAGTTTTATCACTTTACTAATATTCCGGCAAACTTAGCAGCGTACACTTATTATGTTTCCCTTCCAACGTAGTGTACTGTATTGTAGGTACAACTACTTTTTAATGCATTTGAATACAACATGTCTAAATTTAAAAGATCATTTTTTTGGATATATGACTAGTTTTATTTGTCAAATTTGTACTACTACATGTGTTCATTACACCCTTTATATTCAAGTCCGTGTAATGTATATTCTTTGCTCTGAGGTGTAAAGGGAAGATGGTTTCTAACTAATTCACTAAATCAGTGTGAAGCTATTGGAAGAGTTGTTGATATTATACAGATTCCATGTTTCACAAAACAATCCCCCATTTGAAACACTATTTTCTGAAGTTTCATTACCATCTATGTATTGAAAATTCTTGGCTAAGTTCTCTTTGTTTAAGAAGCACCATCTCTATAAACCCCATGCTAGAACAACTAGTGATATTTTCTACCTGTATTTGTTCATTTCCTATTGATGTAAAATAAAACAAGTGCCTGGACTACTACTTACCAAGAGAATCTCCAGAGTCTTCGGTTTATCAACATTGATGACCAGCAGCTGAGTCTAGTAGACAAAACGAGCACAAGAAAAATTAACCATTATTATTTCTAGGATAAGGAAGCGGACCTACTACTATAACATGGTGATTAGAACAAAAAAACACATGAAACAGTTACCCACTGTTGCATTCATTGTTTAGACAGTTTCTAACAAAACTTGGGGGTCTACTAAACATAAGATACTAGTAGTACTTTTGATGCTTGGTCATACGCTGCCAAGTGGGGCCATTAGTTGCATTTTTCTTAGACACTTGTGCCTTGTACTAGACATAGGACGAAGAATTTTCTAGCTATCACCACCCTCTCCACCGTGTAAGATACAACTTGGAAGGAAAAAGATGCACTTAGACAACCTACATTTGCAATGATGTGCTTAAAATCTTGTGTTGTACTACTACTACGTACGTATAGAGGCAGAGGCAAGTGGCCAAGTGCAGAGCCTCAGCCACTGCTGGTTCGCTGATACCTAGTGTATTCCTGTAAAGTCGTACCAGTATAGTATGAAACTCAATCAGTGCACTCTTCAATATACCCACCCAACCCGAGTTTCTGGCCGGTGGGCACTATCTCAGCGATCCGATCTTCTCTCTATAACCACTTCCACAAGTGTGTGTACCGCATCGGCGGGTTTAACCATGATTTGGCTGCTATGGACATCGTCGAGACTGAGCTGATAATTGAGTCTGCTTTAGCTTGGTCGCTATCAATAAGCTCGACGAGCACAAGATCATGTGCCCGCACGGCCCCTTTCTCCTGCATGGATCCCGCCCGTGATTTCATTGCCTCGCTGGTAGGGCTGCTTCCCCACATGAAGGAGTCCCACAGGGTCATAGCAACCAGGGCTATCTACGGCAAAACCTTCTTTTGCCTGATCCTGATTCCGCCACAAGCAAGCACGAGGGGATTCACCCGCTTCCTCTACAGAATGACGGTATTGTGTTTGGCCTGACCACCAGCACGCTCGGCCTGGCCGCCGTCATGTCCTTGGTGTGCATCAGGCAGGATAGGTGCTTGTGGCCGCGGTACATGGTGAAACTATGTGCGCCTGGCCCGCCGGGGTCGACAGACTTCTCGATTGTTGAAGCCTTAATGCGGTAATCAAGCTGACGAGCAGCTTGTCACCGGCCAATGTCTAGTCCGACAAGCTCACAAGGTACCTCGGGGTGCCGCCGCGGTTCCCGATGAAGGTTGGAGAGTCCACCCATGTATCTTTCTAGATTTGCATCCACAGGAAAAATGATCTTAAACTACGGCTAATGATCAAGAATGTAATGGTGTATTAGTAGATAAATAGTAGTACTATTTTACTACTCCAGATTACTAGTAGTAGTCGCATGTAGGTTCTCTTTTGGCACTAGTAAGGATGCATTTGTGATGTAAACTAAGTTTGTTGCTAACGTTATTACGGGTTATTTAGGGGTTTATTACAACTTTATGTAATTGTTGACTTCTATGGAATGGACTAGAGGTAAACACACTAACCGTTTTTACGGTGCTTCGATTTAGTCCTCTAACTCAGTGATTATGAAATTTTATGCCAAAACTTATCAATTCGACTTGATTTAAGTCTTGAACTAGGATTGTTGTCAAAATTGTGCTAGTGTCAACAACACTTCGACGTGGGTCCAACGTGCATGATAGGCTGCCCTTGAATTTTGCATGTGGTGCATCCCGCATCTCGAACAATAAAGAATAAGCCCAATATTTGCATATCAACTTCTACTTTCCCCTCCATGCACATCCTTCCGGGTAAGCAACACCATGTCATTTTCACCGCCATGCCACTTTATTTTTATTTTTGTTTGAGAGAAGGAAACAAATTGATCCTTAGACCAATTTAACATCTTACACCCATTGGGTTACATTATCAAAACAATATTAGCTCAACAACCATATTAAGAAGGAAATTCAACTCAAACACGTGAGAAAACTAGAGGCAAATCCAAAGTAGTCCAGCTCACTAACCCTGTGACAAGGACACACTTGAAGAAATACCGTTCGGATTCCCGTGGTCATTAGTCTGGGCGGTGTACTTCTTCAAGAAACGATGCTTGCATTGGTCACACTTAATGATGAGGAGCTTTGTGTTGGGCACACGATACTCCTTCGGACTCGAGGTCGAACCACCAGAGCCGCCACTCGCCATACTCGAACTCCGACCATGAGATGCGCTCGCGCGGGAAAATCTGGGCACAAGCCAAGGCAAAAACAAATGAAATAGGGTTAGATATTTGTGATATTTGGAACATAGCATATTTTATAATTATCTGACATGTCAGTTTAACAAAATCAATCTTGCAGGAGAGGCGCTAGGTACAATGTTATAGGACATATGCTCTCCTGCATGCATGACAAATGTCCATGTGTCATCCAGGCTAATACAATTTTGACTACAAACCTCGCAAACAACTAAATTTAGTCATGTTGACAAGTTTGTGTGTAAACTTTAGCAAATCAGGAGTTAGAGGGCTACATCAAGCCCCACACACAAGTACAAGGATTGTTTGTGTTTCTAACTCCATGTATCATGCATAATAAAACAACCATGAATGGTTGCGATCTACGTGATGATGCAACATGGTAGAGAATATTGTGTGTTTCATGCAATCGTCGAGCACAAGCTCTTGCCGTTTGTGATTATATGCCATAAATACATTGATGATTTTGCTCATAGTTTTTGTTTGGTAAAGAAAATTGGTATAACTTCTACGTGTTGCGGTACGCCGACGGACTTCTTGACAAAAACCCATATGTGGTAATCGAGCCTACGAGCTATGCATCCTCGGGTAGGGTTGAGCTCAGAGATCTCACGTTCCTCATGGTGCCTACACGGTATAATACCACTGCTCTTGGAACATCCGAGATGACGAAGAGGTGTTTTTTAGTGTTGAGGCTTGCTTCGGTTCCTCCCCCTTTTCTCAAATTTCATAAATTGAAAACACAAGAAGGGTCAGGATTTACCAATGCCTCTTCGGCTTGGAGGACATGAAGGGATATCGGCTAATCCTGATCGTTCTTATGCTTTCAATTTTCTAAGTTTGGGAGTAGGGTAGGTCACCGGAGTAAAACACTTATTTGTTTTCATTGAAAAGAATAATTGATCTTCATCTTCTCATCTAATGGTCCTAACATGAATCGAATGATGTATTAATTACTAGTAGTAGGAGCCAAGGTCTCTTTGGGATTAGGAAGGTTGTATTTGGGTATAAACTGAGTTCTACTACTTACTACTCCATACTATGTTACTTTGACTACTACTAGTAAGGAATAGTACTCCATCCATCCCAAATTAACTGACTTCAGATGTACTCCATCCTTCCCAAATTAGGGTGCGCATTTGTTTTTATCAATGTCAAACATAATAAACTTTGACTAAATATCTAGAAAATAATATGGACATCAACAACATCAACTCAATGTTATTGGAATCATCATGAACCATGTTTTCATATTATATGCATTTAACATTATGTAAGTTAGTATGTTTATACATATAGTTGGTCAAACTTTATAAATATTGATTTTGACAAAACCTAATATGCTTTCTAATTTGGAAATGAGGGAGTATCTAAGTACTAAAATGCATCGAGATACATGTGTATCTAGAAAAAGCCAAGTCAGTTACTACTATTTTAGGATGGGGGAGTAATTATTTATGAGTTTTCGATTTTTCACAAATTTTTCACTGCTACAGCACATGCACATGACTACGACATGGACCAATGCATAATAATCACGTGACCATGCGGTGGCGATCTACTCCGTACCATTAGTACTGGATTACCCTATGTGCGGAGGCGCACTAGTGGAGCACACGCTCGTGCCGTTCCTGAGTAGTACAACAAGTATATGCAAATAGGAGTACATAAATAGATACATCTTGTTGCTCATCGTACTAGTTTTTTGTTCTATAAGGCAACCAAGACATGACTACCATAGTACTTATATATTGGCACAAGTTCTGATTTTAGCACTACAAGATGAATGTGGAACTCTTTGTGTGATATTATAGTACTAGTACTACTTGTTTTGCGTACTACTCCCTCCATCCCAAAGCTTAGGGTGTACAAAATTCGAGCTCGGATATTAAGGTGAGTTTAGGGAGTCAAATCTTTCTAAAGGTTCCCCTATTTAAACGTGAGCTTTAATCCTAAATTTTCTTGAGAGGTGAGTAGTACTATGATACATTACAAATGTATCTATAATTTTTTATGTTCCATACTTGGTTTTATCAACTTTCTTGTGTTTTGTTCCAACTTTGGAGTACTTTTCATATGATTTCTTGGACTAACCTATTAACAAGAGCCACAGTGCCAGTTGCTTGTTTTCTGCTGTTTTTGGTTCCAGAAAAGTCAGAAAATCAATATTCTCGGAATTGGACAGGACAAAAGCCAAAGTTCCTATTTTACCGGAAGACTCACGGAGCCAGAATACGAGACGGAGGATGGCCAGGGCCTGGCCACACGCCCCCAGGCGCGGGCTAGCCCTACCCGCGCCATTAGGTGGTGTGGGCCCCCTGGCCGCCCACCGACCTTGCCCTCTGGCCTATAAGAAGCCTCCCGAGGCATAAACCCTAAATAATCAAGCCTCCAGCCACGAAAAGTTCCACAGCGCCGCCGCCACCGAAAAGGAGATTCGGGGGACAGAAAGTATCTGTTCCGGCACCCTGTCGGGACGGGGAAGTGCCCCCGGAGCCATCTCCATCGATCTCCACCACCATCTCCATCACCATTGCGGATTCCCATGATGAGGAGAGAGTAGTTCTCTCTCGAGGCTAAGGGTTCTACCGGTAGCTATGTGTTCATCTCTCTCTCTCTATGCATGATCATATTGTGATCATGAGCTTGTAATCTATAGATCTACCTTGCTACTCAAGTGCTTTAATGAATCTCTGCTCTCCCCATGTGTGTGAAAGTGACAGCGTGCTCACCATGGTGGCACTTAGGCTAGAGATTACAAATACTTGTTATGAGTTATATTTGGAGTTGGATGTCTTTATAAAATTGTGGTGTTTGTTGGACTCATCTAGTACTCAAGGTGACAGTGTGGGGTTATCTAGATGGGAATGATGGACTTTGAGGAGTGCTGTTATAGCCCTACCATCGATTAGAGTGTTCAACCGGAGAGTACTTAAGAGTAGTATCATAAAGAGAGGATATATTTATGAGAGAGTGTTCACTAGTGAAAGTATGATCCCTAGGCCTTGTTTCTAAGCATTGAAACACCGTTTGCAATTAGATATGTTACATGTTTCCTTGCTTCCATATTTATTTTAGTTTTCCTTTAGTATTTTCCCACATCAACCACATGCCATCAAGCTATCTTCTATCACCGTTACCACTTATAATTATCCATACCACTTGTATTTCACTATCTCTTCGCCGAGCTAGTGCACCTATACACCTGACAAGTGTATTGGGTGTGTTGGGGACACAAGAGACTTCTTGTATCTTGATTGCAGGGTTGCTTGAGAGGGAATACCTTTGACCACTTCCTCCCTGAGTTCGATAAACTTTGGGTGATCCACTTAAGAGAAAACTTCCTGCTGTTCTACAAACCTCTGCACTTGGAGGCCCAACAACTGTCTACAAGAATAGAAGTGCGTAGACATCAAGCTATTTTCTAGCGCCGTTCCCGGGGAGGTAAGGTAAAAGGTACTCACATCCTTCGGTGTGAGTGCTCGAAGTTATTTCCTTTAGATTCTGCAATTTTTTCTTTTTGTTTCTTGTTTTCACTAGTTAGGCTTAATGGAAAACAACAACAAAAATAGAGAGCTTTATAGTATTTATCTTGAGTTAGGACATGAAGTGTTTGAAGAGAAAATTAAAAAACCTATGGAACTTTATTTGCATGCAAATAGCAATGTTGTTAGTATGAATTCTTTTGACACCATTATTGCTAATGCTATGGTAAAGTCTAAGCTTGGGGAAGCTAGTTTTTATGAAAATGATCTTTTTAATTCCCTAGCTTTGCAAGATATCTATTCTATTGCTTATGATGATACCAAACCTCCAATATATGATGATTACAATGATGAGTATGATATTTTCCGTCCACCTACTATTGAGGAGAAAATTAATTATGATTACAATATGCCTCCTATATTTGATGATTATGGTGATGAGAATAATAATGATAGCTATTTTGTTGAATTTGCTCCCACTACCATTAATAAGAATGACAATGTTTATGAGGAGAGTGTTAATTCTTTTATGCATGTGGCTCATGATAAGAATGTTTTATGTGATAGTTATATTGTTAATTTTATTCATGATGCTACTGAAAGTTATTATGAGAGAGGGAAACATGGTTCTACCATCTTAATAATATTAAGTTTCCCCTCTTTATGTTGAAATTTTTGAAGTTGCGCTTGTTTTGCCTTCCTAAGCTTGTTGCTTTGTGCTTTCATGACTTGTTTCTTTACAATATTCCTATGCATAGGAAGTGGGTTAGACTTAAATGTGTTTTGAATTTGCTTCTTGATGCTCTCTTTTACTTCAATTCATATTTCCTATGTGAGCATCTTCTCAAACTATCAAGTCTAACTTAAAGGCATTAAAGAAAAGTACATATTGGGAGATAACCCAAAAGTTTTAGATGAGTATTGGAAGTTATTACCTTTGTAATAACCTCTCATTATCCTTTTTATTTGCTTTTTGTGCCAAGACTAACCTCTAATGAGAGAGAAGTAATGATTGGGAAAGTTGATGTCCCGAAATAGATTTATGTGCTTCACAGTAAAAATTCGTGAGAGAGCTGTGTATGTCGGATTGAGCTGTAATATTTTGTGCTTCTGACCCCGGTTGTTATGTAACTTTAGTTAGTTCAACACTTTTTGATTTGAGCAACAGAAGTAATTCAAAAATAATCGTCTATACCTGCTGGTCTGTTTTGACAGATTTCTGCCATTTTCTACATTTGCTTCTTGTTTGTTCCTTCTTTAGTGCTTTTGGGGAATTGAGATTTTTGAGGGAAGTGCTACAGTAGCTAGTGTTCTAATGGAAGTTTATTTTGTGTTAGAACTGAACCTTAAGACCTATTTATCTTGAGTGCAGTAATGTTGCTAATAAAGATTGTGTGAAGTTTAGTTAATTTATCTTGAGTGCAGTAATGTTCTAATGTTACAGGAAACATGTAACATATCTAATTGCAGTTTAGTTAATTTCAGGATGGACCTTGTCAATATGTACACTCATCGCAAGATTGTTATTCCGCAAGTGTCGGGCTTGGAACCGACCAAAGGTGCTACACTTACATTCCAGGATGATGTTGATAAAAGTCGATGTACTAAACTGCAGAAGATAGTCATTTGCCAAGTTTCGACAACTGCAGGGGGATAGAAAGATTTCTCTCTTGTCGCCATTTTCGAATTCAAGATTGTTGTCCTAAAGGGGAATGATAGTCAAGGCTACTTCAGATACTGCGATTCTATTATCCAACATGATTGTGTGTTCGTCGTGACCGAGAACTATTGTGTTTATGTATGGAAGCCTCTGGAACTTGGTAAACTCTCCTCCCTACGTATTTTATTATCTTTATTCCTGAATTGATGTAAGCTAATTTTTTTAAACTTTAATTGGCTAGTAGGAAATCCATAAAAAATTTAGCTTCTTTGATTCGAAGGAATTCCCTAGAAATTTCAGAGGAATGCAATCATTAGGAAGTTTTCTTACATATAAGTAGTTTCATTCATATGATTGAGTTCTTCTGATAGTATTGCTTTGCCTCCTAGTACATCCCATGGAAAATATGGTATCTACTAGTAGTACTTATGTGAGACTCAGATATTATTCCTTAATCGATGTAAGCTATTTTTTCAAACAATCGTTCGTTCATAGGAATTTCATAGGAATATTAGCCTCTCTGATTCGTAGGAATTCCCTAGGAATTTTAGTGTTTACAGGGAAAGTTCCATGCCGGACAAGGTAAAGAGTCCTAGACCTACACGAACTAGTCTTCCGTGTCTTGTACTCCAAGGCTCCGAGTATGTCGGTGACTCCTGCGTAGCCTTCCTTTATCCGACATGGGCCTCCCTTCAGGATCCTTCTAACTGAGTCGCCCAGCAGCCCATAGGCCTTGCTACCAACCATGGGCCACCCGGGTTAGGCGGATTCGTGACATGCTATGAGGATACCCATATAGCATATCCCCAACAGTAGCCCCCGCAGGACTTTGAAATCTTGCACCGTCTTGCTCGTTGATCTCTCAATATCCCGTCTAAGTGATGCCGGCAATCCGTCAAGAAATATCTCAAAGGTCTCCCAAAGAACCCTGCAATCTTCTCCAGCTTCGCAATGTAGTCGGAGATTCCTTGAGTCTTCATTTCCCGAGACGGATGATCTCCGTCTTCGATGGAATCTTTCGGACGTGACCCTTCACTAAAACTAACAGGAGGATGATGTAGGGTACAACCTACGCTACCCTGAAATTCACAGGAAACAGAGAATTAATCATCAGCTATTTTTACACACGCAAAATCCGAAACGGTGGATCGGCAAAAGACGGAGGACGTGGCGAAATTACCGCGCACGTTCACTTCCACGTCGGCAACGTTCCAACCATCAGATCCTTTTGCACGAATCTTAACGCGAGGCTTATATATTTCCTCCGCGGTCAATTTATTTATTTTTACATGCATTCGTTTGCCAGTCTTCATCTTCCTCTAGCCGCACGACCGTTCGAGCTCTCCTGCGAAAACCCTAACCAGCGCCTCTTCTTTCTCCACCATCTCCTCGTCACAATGGCCTCCAACAGCTCTTCTCCTTCCACGGCGGTGATCCCTAAGGCTAAGATGGAGCCATCCTAGGGGGTGAGAATTCCGCCGGAGGGGGTGGTCGTTCCTATCTCCGTCGTGACGGAATCCGCCGGTGATGACCAAGAACGGGCGGCGCCCGAAGCTGCTGAACAAGAAAGTGACTCCCACAAGGGGGTGTGAAGGGGTTCAGATCTCTCCACCGAGGATCTCCAAGAACTGGTCGACGAAGGATATCTCCCTGTGGTGGAGAATTTCATCTGGCGGGCCGCGTCGGCCGGCGAGGTGGTCCCTTCTCCCCAACCTGGAGAAAAGGTATACCTCAAATCTCAGCTGGTACATGATGTAAGCCTACCAGTCTTCGAATTCTTCCTGGATGTCCTTCGACACTTCCGGGTACTTCCCCACAACCTCTCTCCCAAGAGCATCCTAGTCCTTAGCAACTTTGTAGCACTGTGCGAATGATATCTAGGAATCAAACCTAGATTAGATCTGTTTGTATATTTTTTTCACCATCAAGAGAGAGTCTGTAGAGTCCAAGGATGAATTGTGGACCTGCGGAACCATTAGCTTTAAGATCCGGCCTAGCCGACGCTTCCCCAACATCGTGGGGCACGAGTCTTGCAAGAACTGGCAGTGCACATATTTTTATGGGCTAGATGTCCCTCTGCTAGACCGTCTTGAGACCTACCCCGACTTTGTCGATGGAGCTGCCACTGAAGTGCCCGCATGGCGGGCCCCAGCCTATCTTCCTTCCGACGACGAAGCCAATCACGTCGTAAGGCGGATCGAATGTCTCATAGACGGAGGTCTAACGGGCATGCTGGTACATTAGGCGGATCCAACCGCTAGAGCACCGCACCCAGCTGATGTGCAAATATAGCCAAGACAGGAGGGATCCCATGTGAATTTCGCGGGATAACTTCTCTACTGACTCCATCAAGCTCTGGCTAAAGGACATCGTCAAGGTGAAGGACAAGAAGTGAGCCTTCAAGATTACCTTTTATATGTTCGATTGCGGTACATGCCCTAATGTAGCTTATGTTTCCTTTGATGCTCGTTATATACTCTAAGTTTTTTCCGTCTTGGAGTCGTTTCATGTAACACTGTCTTGTATCCTAGCTGGCGACCTTGGCGGCGGATCAAATGACCTCCTAGGTCTATGATCCAAAGCTGAAGGATATCCAGGTGGTGTCCGACGACGATGCTTCCAAGGATCAGCCAGCTCCGGCAGCGCGAAAGCGAAAGAGCTCCACCTCTGACGCTACTACCAAGGCCAAGAAGAAGAAGAAAAGGGAGAGTGGAGTCTCCAAATGTTCCACTGCCGCCTTAGAGGCGGAGAATAAGAAGAAGTCCACCGGCATTCCCCTCACCAAGGCTCCTGCCATGGAGTAAGTACTTTTCATTCTCCGGCTTATATTTTCCGCTCACACATTTTTTAAACTATTGTACTTATACATTGTACGTTTGAGGAGGAAAACCGGTATTAGTTTGAAGCAATCTTCCAAAGATGTTGGAGGGTCAAAAAATATTCGTGACGTGTTCACCAAGGGGTAGTCCGCCAAGCCCTCTCCGGCCACCGCTCTCCCTACTCCTCTCGCCGTACCATCTGCTGGTCCCGCTGGGCCGCCATCCCCGGTCATCCCCGAGACCTCCTCCATGGAGATAGATAACAATCCAAACATTGATGTCTCAGGCTCCATCGAGGCAGACGTTGCTCCCAGCGGCCAAGCGACGCAGGAGAGCACCTCCTCTAAAGTGGCCGAAGCTCCGGCTAAGGATGCCACCGGGAAGGGGATGGAAGTGGAAGAGGTGGTCGTGGAAGCTGCGCTCGAGACGGGAGCCTCCAAGCCATCAACTGCCTTGAAGGTGCAGGAAGCATCCAGGGCTGCATCCATGCCTCTGGATTCGACCTCTCCATTGGATGCGACTCCTCCGACGTTGAGCTTGGATGATCTCATCAAGCAGGCCGATCCAATATATAAGAATGCCCAGACCTTCCATGATTCCTACGCTCATCTAGCCAACAATCGCAGTGTCACATCCCAAAATTTTCCAAATTTTGAAATGTGAAAAAACTTAAATCAATTGAAGAATCAAGTTCTTTGAAATTCAGAAGGAAAAAAAACTTTTGGAACATTTAATATAGTGCCTCCAAAACCCAAGTCAAATAAAATGATATTTGTTTGTGAAGTGGTGTGCATGTTTTAAAATCCCAAATCCTGAAGCATGCATGAGCATCTTGACTTGGTTGCATTTTTAGAAAAAAACATAAGAGAAGTGAGAATTATCTCAAACCCTAAAACTCTAATTATTTGTTAACACTAAGAACAACACAATACTGTGGATATACTCCGTATTTATATTATACAAAATAACTCCTATGATAGCTAAAATGTTAATTGACAAAATAATAAAATAATAGAGTTTGATTTCATCCTATTTGGAGCCATGGATAAAAAGATATGAATTATTTGAGAGTAGAATTAAGAAAATACAATATTAGCTATTAAATCAAAAGTGAATAAATTTGATTAGAAAATTTGAGATGGAAAGTAAATGTGTTCTATAATGACCTAAAAACATGATTTGAGTTTTACAAATTTTTACAAATTTGTTTGATTCAAATTGGTTCACTAAATCAAAAGTTTTTCAAGAAAACAGAAAAAGAAAAACTAAAAAGAATAAGCAAAGAGAAAAAAATCGCAGCAGCAGCACAGTCGGCCTGCTCGGCCCAACCCCAGCCCACTAAGCCACCCGGCTCCCCTTCTCCCCCATCTTTTTCTTATTGCCCACCTGCACAACCCCTCGCTGTCGGCCCGACGCCACCTGCACCGTCACTCGCCAGCTCATCGTCTTCAACCAAACGAGAGAGGAGATCATCCACTCCCGGCCATTTTTGTGTCGTTTCAGTTCGAGCAAATTTGCGTAAATGCTGGAGTAATACTCCGATCCCTTCCCCTTAAAATCCACTCCCTCCTCTCCATTTCCCCCTCACACTCCACCACTTCAGAGCCCCCGGGCTCCACGAATTCGAGCTCAGAGCACCACGAGCACCGACGGACTCTGGCGACGATTCCGGCGAGAATCAACTACCCCGCGCCCTCCTTTTTGTCCTATAAGCTCCGCAACCCTCAGGCGCATCCATTAACCTCTCTGCTCGATTTTTTCTGTGCCCCAGGTCATCGTCACGGTCATCACCTAAGACGCTTCTGCCGCCGCCGTTCGGAGACGAACTCCGGTGAGACGCAGGTTCCCGCCGCCCCTTTCTGGCCACCACTCACTTGTACTGGACCTGGCGCACCTCACTAATGCCTTGTTTTCCCTGCTCGATCCCCAGGACGACACCACCGTCTCGAGGCTCTAGCTCCATCGTCGGCAAGAACTTCGGCGAGGAATCCCCGACGAAGCCGAGCGCCCCTTCGTCAACGGCGACCACCATCGAGACCATCGAGACTGCCACAACCCTCGGTAAGATTGCTGCTTCCCCTACCCCGCTAGGATCATCGGAACACCACCCACCAGACGCGCTGCCGTCGCGCACAGTCGTCAGCGCCGCCAGTCCGTGGCCAAGCGCTGAGATCCGTTGGGTCTAGATCCTAGGGCCAAGATTGGACCACTTATCGAAAAGGTATCGGTTGATATGGTTCGCTTGTTATCACTTAAAATCCAACGGCCCACGTTGCCGATCCGACCGAACCGGTATGGACTAATAGGAACAGGCCACGTCGGCCTGAGCGTCTGTTTAAATTAGAAAATAGACAGAAAATATAATTAACTTAGAAATTCAATAGCTTTTGATCCACAATTTAGAAAAATACAAATTTGATGTCCATGTATTCAGAAAAATGAGAGCTTCACTGCAGAGGCCTTATTTCACCCTTTAGCTTCTGGAAAATAGGAGTTTTAGGCAGAACCTTTTTAGGAGTATTTTACACATAAAAATTACTTTGTAAATTATTTTTGGATGAATCTTTTTTCTATGGATTGCAAATTGAACCCTCTGTCCAGTAAGACCAAAATATAAATACATATTAACATGGAATTATTTAGTGAGTTTGGCCTTTCCAAATACTAGAAAATATTACTAATTTTTACAATTACACAAATGGTTGCATTTGTAATCTTGCAAATGTAAAATGTTCAGAAAGCACTTAGTAATGTTCAAGACCTTTGTTATAACAATTTATACAATAAAAATTGCCATCTTCCATGCTTGCATATATTTGCATGATTTTTGTATTGCCATTAGTGTTGATTTTGTGCATGTTTTATCTTGGTTGTTTTGTTTGATAGATTGTGTGGATTGTCAAGTGTGTTACTGCGAAGAGTGTACCAACACCACCAACTACTAAGGCAAGTGTCACTATCATCCATGTCCTACTATTTTCATTACACTTAGTGGAATTTTTGTAGTATGCATGATAGGACTACTATGATACTATGCTATGCTATGTCCTATTATGATATCCTTTATATCTTCCTTAGTGGAAACACCGTAGTTATAGTATGCTTAGCCCTGCTATAGCTTCGGGGTGGATATCATGGTATGATTATATGAAGTGTTGGAAAATATATGTTTTATATAATAAAACAAGTACTCAATGAATCACCTGGGTGGAATGTGGATACTCAGTTATGAATAAGGTGGCAACGAAAGGAACCATATCTATGGCTATCTCTTTTGTGTGTGTACTAGAAGAATACCACCTAGGGACTTAGAGATTGGACATGTTTCTCGTACAGTGGCTTCCATGTACAACCACATGCTAAATGGGCTCTGGCCTAGTCAATTACATAGTAGAAGACCCTTTCATTGGCACCTATTCAGGTTAACTAGAATTATGTATTGGAAGTATATCCTTGCATTGGTGCCTAGTAGACGTGCTAGCATTATGTATTGGGAGGACTTCTATGGAAAGACTTTGTCACATTCTCGATCTGCAGGTACTCGATCTTGGTGTGTACTAATCGAGCGGCCACTAGTGGCATCAAGACGAGATTGTGTCATGTGGGTAAAGTGTACTACTTCTAAGAAGATCAAATTCTAAGTACTTAGCCGTGTCCCCGATTATGGACAACTCTGAGCAACTAAGGCCTGAAGCTATGGAAGATCTCGACATTCCAATTTCTCAAAGTAAAACTTGATGGTGTCAACAAGGGATTAGAATAATTTGGAGTTTGCCAAGGAGTTTAGAAAGTTGTTGAAAGATGAAAAGTATTTTACAAGCATAGGATAAAACCATATTGCTTTCTGCAAATGAGCCTAAATTCTACTTAGCCAAATATGCATGAAGTGATAGTCCAACTTATATTCACAAACTAGTGACACTTGCCAATAAATTCAAAGTATTGACCCTTTATGGTTGCAACCTATCATGTTGCAGGTTATTCTGTTGATGAGTGAGGAACAATGATAGAAGTTACGATTCTGCACTCAACATGTTTGCCTGTGGCACATGAAGATGAAGGACCCCATGCTTTACTTGTATTATGCTGCTTTGTAATAAGTTAGCCTATGGCTATGAGTTTGTAATAAGTATTCATATTCAAGATCATGCGATGTAATATGACCTTTGTATCTTGATATTACATCTTAAACTGTGGGTGCTAGCTATTCGATCCAGGGACTAGCACTGTAATCGCAGGGGTTCGAACCAAGCCAGGTTTGGGTCTTTACACTCAGGATCATTGCCATCGTAAATTTTTGGAACTTTACTTGCTTTACTTTGTTTAGTATATCATACTATAGCCCCCGAGCTATTATGCGGATAATCCAATAGTTATTGGCATGAGTGCTCCAAAGAACTAAGCATAGAATTTGTCCGTGTAGCCCCCGAGCGTTTAGTTGAAACTGTAAAGTCCTGACTAGATGCTCTAGAGAAACTAGTTTGCTTCAAAATCATGTACTGTAGCCCCCGAGCATTTGGTTGAAACTGAATAGTTCCGACTAGATGCTCTAGAGAAAGTAAGCATGTTTATATCTTGGTGTAGAATGAGAATAAACGAAGGATAGCTGCCAATGAGAGATTGGCTGCTCTTCGGAAGGAGATGGACCTTGAACAGGGTAAAACCAAATTCCTAAAGGAATAGATCAAAAATAGCCAGGGTATGTTTCCTATGACAGCTCCTTGCTTTCTCATTGAGTCATTTCTTCCATCTTATGATAGCACTTTATGATTTCCGTCTTATAGAAGCAATTGCTAAGGCCAAGAGCATCGTAGAGCAATCCAAGCATATCCAGGAGCTCCATGATCAAAACGAGATTCTGAAGAATGACCTGGTCGAGGCTATCAAGGGCCATGAGGCAACGATGAAGGCTATGCAAGAGTCTGCTGACGCCGAGATGCAGCGCCTGAAGGACGAGATTGCATAGCTCAAAGACCAGAACCAAGTTGCCAAAGAGCTAAATGCTTGTTAAAGTCATTCCAGAAGGAGCGTGATGACTTGGCGGAGACATGCATGCAACCAGAAACGAGCATCTT
Organism: Avena eriantha; assembly: GCA_910589775.1. Classification (NCBI taxonomy): domain Eukaryota; kingdom Viridiplantae; phylum Streptophyta; class Magnoliopsida; order Poales; family Poaceae; genus Avena; species Avena eriantha. Next base: position 153,297,599 of record OU342740.1, on the reverse strand, counting down.
CAGTAACCTTTCTCCATCTTAGTCTTTTTTCTGTAAGTTGGATAACCATTTTGTCTTGTGTATACTCATGGTCTTCGTAGGCAATGCAGGTTTTCGTAAACATTTCTTCAAAGGTTGCTTTTGTTCTGAAAACTATGTCCGTAAGCCTTTACAGGTTTACCAAAAAAATTGTTGAGTTCCTTTCTTGTTGCGTTCTCCTTATCGGAACACAGATTAACAAGTTACAGTTCTTACACTCTACAGAGGTGCGTTACTTTACCCATGAGAGACCAAATCCTTGTTGCACAACCAGGCATCTTATTCCCGTCCACAATTACTTGACATGGGTCCTAGTAGATGATCCAAGCCAATCGCTGCCCTTCTTCGCAACCCCTCATGAAGACACGATCCCCCAAGAGGTTTACCACGAGTACAGTCCGGTTAGCCTCTCGAAGCTCTGTAAGCAGCTCTACCTGGCAGCCATTATCAGCTATGGTGAACCTCCACCAAGACAGCTATGCACAATTAATCTACACACGAATATCGCGGGGCACTGAGGGGTTCCACCCATGTGCTGGATTCTCCACGAGAAATCTGCAGCTTCACGATAAGGTCATCCATCCATGCGAAAGGAAGAAGATCCAGCTGACTTGTTTGTCCCATTCCAGATCTCATGGTTAAAGTGTAACATATGGCGCTAGAATCACTGGTGCCATTGGTTGTTAAGTCCTAGATATTATGTTCCTTTACCACTAGAACTCTATAAGTAGATTATTACCATTTGGTAAATAATTCATAATCATATTATTATAAAAATAGTTTGTTTGGACCTTTTTGAAATGTAGGTGATGACAACATTTGAGTTACAAGAATTTGATAGAAAATAAGCAAAGGACATGAGTAAGTGCGAGCTTGCCTTTTGTGATTGCAAGATTATGCACTCATAGTCTTCGAGACAATAGAAGATCCAAATCTGAAATCAGCATTATTGGTCCAGCGAGGGCAAATGTTTAAAGAAGCAAGATGCAATTATGCATAAGTAATGTAATGTAGTTTGATAAACACAAATCCCTAGAATAATCGTATATGATCTAGGGTTCAAAAACTGGGGATGGTTTCTTTATAATGTGTTTCACTTTTATCCCAGCTTCACACTTGTGCTACCTATTAAGGCTTGTGAGCGTGTGTGAAACAATGTGTAAATACGACGAGTAGCATACAATATTAAAGCACTCAAATGGGACATGGTATCTAAAAGATTTCTTAAGCAAGATTATTAATAAATTAGAGCCTTTATAGAAATGCTTAAGGATTACTTTTAATATTTCTTAAAAGGATAACTTTTGAGGAAAGGTTATTTTTACAAATGAAAAACATTTAAACTTCAAGCTAATACTTTAAGGTTTTCTTACTAGTTATAAGTATTAAACAAGAAAATAATTACCATATTTGAATAGCCACTACTGCAAAAAGCCTTATAGCCTCCAGGAGGCCAGTGACAAGCAAAACTATGCCTGTCACTAGTAATTATTCATAGTGACAGGCAAAGATAAGCCTGTCACTAGTACCAAACACTAGTGACAGGCTTAAAATTAACTGTCACTCGTACTTTTTGTGGAGGCTGACCGAATAGAAAAATTACTTAGTGATGGACGTCTGTAAATACCTGTTACTGAATACGCTATGAGTTGCGACAAACCTAAACTATGCCACTCGCTAGTGTTTTTCGTGGAGCCTGACTAAAACGAAGAATTTGTTAGTTACAGCTATCTCTAAATGACTGTAACTGAGCCACCGCTCACTTTTTGCATTATGTGATAAAGCAAACATAGACGTCTACTCCAAGGGAGAAAGAGAGATAGGTTTGGGACGGCAACTGCTTTGCCGTGTAACGAGTGCACCGGCTGCGTGGCCCTGGGCCGGCCCACAGTTATGTTAAAATTAAAATAACTTAGACAATTTTTTAACGGAAAAAGGATCTCACTAAATGCCATCCTCCCATCCCTAATCTCCGCCGTATTGCTCCCCGTCCCCGTCCCCGTCCCTGACTCCCAAGTCGACGCCATCGTTGCCTCTCGACCGGCGACAACCCTGCTCCCTGCTCCCCGTCCCCCACCCCTAAGTCCTCAACCGCCGCCCTCGAACCGCCAGCCCCTCCAACCGCCGCCGCGAGTGACACCGTCCACCGACGCAAGGACGCCGCCGCCCAAGGGCGCTGCAGCCCGAAGTAGTGCTCCCGTCGCTGATGCGTCATAGGCTTGTCGCCAGTCCTTCCGCCTTGACGCTGCTAGGCCTGTCGCCACCGACGAGTGCCAGGTTCATCATCTTACGCAGATGTATCGTTTGATGTACTCCTCTACGCGATGGTCGACACACTCCTTCAGTTTGTAAGGATGGATGCTCTTGAGAGAGGGCTAATTCAGGTGACATACGTAGCTGAAATTGCAAGCGAGTTGAATTTATTAGAAGAAACTATGGGATCATCATGTTATGTACTATGTGTCTGGTCGACATTTATCCGTGCTTGATTTGGTACAAGTGAAGGGCATTCTTACTACCATTCTGACGCTGCTTTTATTTTCTGTCCCATTTAATCCTAGGTAGTAGCTTGCCAAGATAATGCATGAACCTTGTTGAATCCATATGCAATGCTATCTAGGTTGCTGAATTATCCCGTGTCTCATGATTTGGCGCAGTTCGAGTTTTCCTTATTTCTGCAAAGTGATAACCGTGTAGTACATGTATTCTCTTGACTATTTTCTGTAGTGTTTGGATGGGAGTAGTACGAACAGTTTTGTATTGCCCAAAGTCCCAGTTCTTCCATGTGTTTATTTATCCTCCATTTAGACTGATCTCAATACAAAACATATGTTCTGAATGCAACAATGGGTAACTGTTTCATGTGTTTTTTTTCTAATTACCGTGTTATAGCAGTAGGTCCGCTTCCATATCCTGGAAATAATAATGGTTAATTTTTCTTATGCTCCTTTTGTCTACTAAACTCAGTTGTTGGTCATCAATGTTGATAAACCGAAGACTATGGAGATTCTCTTGGTAAGTAGTAGTCCAGGCACTTGTTTTATTTTACATCAATAGGAAATGAACAAATACAGGTAGAAAATATCATCAGTTGTTCTAGCATGCGGTTTATACAGATGGTTCTTCTTAAACAAAGAGAATTTAGCCAAGAATTTTCAGTACATAGATGGTAATGAAACTTCAGAAAATAGTGTTTCAAATGGAGGATTGTTTTGTGAAAGATGGAATCTGTATAATATCAACGACTCTTCCAATAGCTTCACAATGATTTAGTGAATTAGTTAGAAACCATCTTCCCTTTACACCTCAGAGCAAAGGATATACATTACACGGACTTGAATACAAAGGGTGTAATGAACACATGTAGTAGTACAAATTTGACAAATAAAACTAGTCATATATCCAAAGAATGATCTTTTAAATTTAGACACGTTGTATTCAAATGCATTAAAAAGTAGTTGTACCTACAATACAATACACTGCGTGGAAGGGAAACATAATAAGTGTACGCTGCTAAGTTTGCCGGAATATTAGTAAAGTGATAAAACTTTTTCAACCAAATCAGTGAAGACTACATACAGGTCAATGCAATAAAATGGATACCTGGCAGGTTTCATGCATGTGAGTGACCATCGGAAGATAATATGTGGAGTGACCATCGGAAAGATAATATGTGGCCTTCACCTTTTCATGGTTGATACAACAAGGTGACAAAGTTATATAAAAACTGTGAAAAAATATCTAATACTCCCTCCAATCCAAATTAATGGAATCTGAGTCCATTAATTTGCCACGCGTTTAGACCCTCTAGACCAACTAGATATATCCGAATCTAGACAAATCTTAATCCATTAATTTGCCACACGTTTAGACCTTCTTCGAGACTAGAACCTTTGAATGATTTTGATGCTCTAAGGTTTGCTTTATTAAAGATTGATTTGAACACAAGAGGCACCCCAAGGCTTCTCTTTAGGGCCTTGCGTGTTCAAAAAAAATAGTATAGTTTTGAGTAATTTATTGTATAACCCTGCTGCCTTTTACCGACATGCTTCTCATGCATATATTAGCTTGGTGATTCAATAATTGACAGTCTCTAATTTCTTTATATGTCCTTGTTACGTGTCTTTAGTTGATCTATGTATGCGTGTTCCTTTGAACTTTGATGGAAAATGCAGGAAGCTTCGATTACAGTACGTTATGTACCATGAAAACCATACCTGACATATTATATGCTCATTTCCTTTCTTGTATCAGGTTAAGCACGCCATGAGTGTCCTGTGTGATTCAGGTCCATACAAGGACATACACGATGAAAGAATTCGCACCTCAACAAAATGATGGAAGTGTAGAACAGTCAATGGAACTTGCATGTGGTGATTCTGTTCTTTGGAGTTCAAACTATTTGCTAGATAACTCATCAAAAACTATTCTTCTTTACTCTATGATAGATTGTAAGTTCTTGTGTTAGTGTGTTAGCTATGCAAATATTATGTCATATTAGTTTATGTGAGTATGATTGGTACAACATCTTATTATGCTATCTGAATATTCGTGGAAAATGCATTTTATATCCTTGTAACATATAATTGTGCATTCGGAATATGCGTGGAAAACATATTTATTTTTTTATTACCAAAATTCAAACTAGTGACGGGCAATATAATGGACATTTCACTACAAAACCGCATAGGGCTATGGCCTTTCATCGCAATCAGTGACATGCATCTCCTTTGCCTGTCACTAGTATAAATATAATAGTGACAGGCACGTGCCTATCACTAGTATCCTCGTACCAGTGACTAGTCATCAGTGATAGGTGCTTTCCCTGTCACTAATGGGCCTTTTGAGCCTGTCACTGATAGCCTATTTTGCAGTACTTAGCTATTCCACTAGCAAGTGGAGACTTATATATGTTGTAATATGAGAGGAGACTTTATATTACTTCATGATGGTGAAACAAAAGTATTATTCCTTTGCTTGAGTAGTGTTATTTGATATTTTGAAATAGAGGGAATCGTTATTGAACTTTGATTAATCACCAAACTTGTAGTGGAAAGCTTTATGTTTTGGATATGGCAATATATTATATATGATTCACTTTTTAATGTTTTTACAAAGGTAAAAGATAAGTGTTATTTCTATTATGGGGTGGTGTTTAATGAAATTATAGGTAAATATAATCCCTTACCTATCTTTAGAATCAGTGGTTAGTCTTTATATCATGGAAAATGCCTTACTTTAATTACTTAAAAGCTTTGTTTAGATTTTTGAGTGGATTCCTAAACTTTTAAAATATGAGTACTAAATTTTTTATGATTTTATAAATGAGGAGAACCCTCTAAACAAGAAATATACTCTTTGTTAATGATTTTATAATTGATAAAATCTTTTTAAGAAGAAAAACATTTAATACCTTGAATGGTAGTTGTAGGAACTACATTTTAAAATGGTTGGACCTACCATGACTTTACTTAAACATCAATTGAACTTGTTATTTCATTTTTTGGCTTTAAACAAATAATGCCAAAGGAAAAGTAAGGATTCCTATATTTATAATGCACGGAAATAAAAGAAAATAGTTTTAAATAGGATTTATTATTTTTTACACTTAATTTTACCTCAAGCTTGGAAGGTGATATTTTAGTGTGTAGACTTTATTTTTGTGATATTTTGGTATATTATATTTTTTTTGATTTTTAAATAATAAGATATGATTTTTATAAGTTTTATTACTTTATAAACACTTAATAAATAATAATATTTGTTAAGTGACACAAAAGTGTATGAAATAAGTTTATAAATGTGTATTTTGTTTTTCTAAGAATTTGGATATATTATACTTATTTTTATGAATTTTAAATAATAATATATGTTTTTTAAAGATTATCCTTAATAGAATATTTGCTAATAATAACTATTTCATTTAAGTTGGAAAATAAAAGCATAATAATATGTTTAAACTATAGACTTTATTTTTCTGAACATTTTAATATATAATATATATTTTTATGAATTGTAAACTAAAGGATATTGAATTACAAGTTTTATTCTTTTTCTAATTGAATTTTAAATTATTAAATCCTAGTATTAGGTCAGGCTGACATCAACATGACACACACATGTGGGTTAGACTTTTTATACCGAACTGGTTCTACCCTAAGCCACGTGAGCAAGGGTTGGGTCCACATGCTGACGTGGCCAGAGGATGACGCCAACACGACGTGGTTGTGATGATAGCACGGCCATCACCGCCAGTTGGTGGTTGTAGGCGATGATCTAGGGCAAGTTAGCTAGAACGGTTGGTTGGGTTTGATGCTACGCGACGCGGGGAACCTAATAGTGGCGGCGCCGCTAGCAATTAGTCGCCAGAGTGACGACGAAAGCTAGCTACTACGGCGGCTGATGGCGAGCTACGGTGGCAGGTCATTCCAGGGCAAGAGCGAGATATTGAAATGGTGCCTGAGCACCGCTGGCTCACCGGGATCGAAGGGGAGGGGTTGCTGAGGCTAGAGGAACTCGGAAGACGGTGAATCGACGGTGATGTCTACGACGGCTAACAGGATGCATGTCTCGATTCCGTCTGATTCACGGCGCGATTGCTGGCAAGCTTGGTCGGAGATGAACAAGGAGCCCGAGGCGAGCACGACGGTGCCTCAGGTTGGTCCGAGGTAGTCTGTGGTGGCAGGGACAATAATCTCAGGCGATCTAGGGTTTCAGGTTGCAGGGGAAGAGAGGAAGAGCGAGCGCGGGAGAGAGGAAATTAGGATGAGGACGTGTCGTCGGATTGATGACAAGTACGCCATGAGGGGGTCCTCGAGACGTGTGGAAGAGAGGGGTGTGAGACATACGGTGTTCCGGGACAGTGAGCACACTAGTTACCCAGGATCGAATCCGTCGGCTTTGGATGGATCCTACTGCTGCTAGCAATCTAGTAATATGGCAGATGCAGAATATGGGTTACAAGGGTTTCGCCTGTGCGAGTTGAGATTGTAGACTATTGTGAGGGTTTCCTAAAGGCTTACCCTAGGATGGCTTATATAGATATCCAGCATAGGGTTTACAGGAGAGACCTATCCGGCTACAACTAAGAGTTGGTTAGAGAGTACATCTTGAACTACAAGTAACATAACAGGCCTATGTCGGTAAGTCTTCTAGGCCTTTCCGTAGCTGGACTGGACTCCGTGTCTTCTCCCTGACTGGGCCGCCCGTGAAGCAAAGCTCTAACCCGAAGTGGGCCATCCTAGTCAATTAGGCACAGTGAGGATACCCGGTAAGTATATCGCCAAGAGCAGCCCCTAGAAGCCTCGAAGATCCAAAGTCGAATTTCATCATCGTATAGCTTGATCATCGGCTTGCAGAATCTTGAAGGGTTCCTAGAACTTCAAAAGAAAGGGTAGGATCCATGTCTTAAATGAGTCGGACTTATGAATATATTATTCGGATTTTCCAGCTCGAAATTCAAACTAAGCCGAAACTTGGTCTCTGACGTAATCTGGCACCAGTCGTGGTCAAGTCACATCACTGACAAACATTCCCGTCAGAACGACTGTGGGGGGTCCGCCTTTTGTGAAACCGAGGCATCATTTTAATGCATGCACGGAGATCGAGGCGGTGTAATCATCGCGTGGAGTTACCTAGTTCCTTTCGTGACATGTGTCACAGTTACTGTACACATTGCACTAATCTTGGCGTTGACGAAGGATATAAGGAGCTGAGATTCTCTCCCTCTTCTCTTCACCAGCATTTGCGTCGTTTCCTTCCTTCCAACGCCTCCCATGAACACAGACATCCTCTGTGTAACATCCCAAATCATTAATCAAAGATATTAAGATCCAAATCACCCAATTTAGGGTTAAACAATGCATATTGTGTTGCATTAATATAGAATTATTTGGAAATGTCATGTTTGTTTCTTCTAATGGTTGTAAAATGATTCAAAGGTGAATGCACATCATCTAGGTCAATCCAAAACCAAATCCAAAGAAAAAGAAATCAAATGGAATTAATAAATGCAAATGGTCATTTGTGCCATTTTAATCCACTAGGCCACATTAGATGTTTCTAGAAGTCAAATTCAAACAGAAACAATTCTAGATCTTTGCACCCCTTAGTAGTACAAGTAATTATCTACCAAGGCCCGCTTTGAATTCTTACAAAAACATTTAAACACTTATTTTAAATGGCAATTGAAAATGGAATCAAGTGTATGTGTATAGATCGCACTTTTTCAAAAACCCCTCAAATGAGTTCACCTTGACAAACCCAAGCAACCACAGATGCTCAAGCATATGACTAACACACCCACCAAAAATCTTTTCAAAATTCAAACAAAACTTTCTTGCGGCCATTTTGACGAATAGTTGGGAGGCAGAGATATTTTGGCCTAACTAATATTGTTGCAAATTAAGTTCTTGTCCCCCATTTAAACCTCTCATCTCTCCCCACTGTCCCCTCTTAGCCTAATTAAGCACCAGACAAACCCCTCCTACCCCGCAGCGCCAGTACTGCGCCGCCCGAGTATGGTCATCACCGGCCAAACGTGGGAAACGTGCCAGAGACCAAGCCGCGCCAATCCAGCACCGCCCCTAGCTCCGACGCACCCTACTACGATCCCCTGTCCATCCCATGGAAGCAGCAGAGCCCTGGACCACCGAGGCAAGCCCGCGCCCCGAGCCTCTGCGCCATGCACGGAGCACGCCAGAGCGCTGTCCCCGATATGCCAGCACATATCGCGCCCTGCCCTTAGCTTGCACGCGCCGCTCCACCATAAACCCGGCACTCTCCAGGACATGCCCTATTCCCGCCGCGCGACCAGCAGCCACCGCACGCAGCGTCGAGCACCGCCTCTGCCGCTTAGAGCGCCAACCTCGCACGACCAAAATCCACTGCACCTAGCTGTGCCATTGCGCTGTTGATGACCGCCAAGAGGCAGCCCACCATCCGCCTACCTCGCCCATGCCTTTAGCCCCATGTACCACCGTCACCGAAGAGCTCACCGTCGCACCCCCACGGTCCCCTCGTCGACCTATATAAGGAGCCCTCCTCAGCACCATTTCTCCACACTCCAACACTCCCCACCTCGCACTGAGTCCCTCACACCATCCCTGAAGCCACTCGAGCCACCGTTCGCCGGAACTTCCACCGGAGCCGCCACAGCAGAGGAGGAAGGGGCCCGTCGATTTCGACCACCCTAGGACCCACCGCGACCAAGCCTGAGTCCGCAGTCATCCACACGATCGATCGCCCCCAATCGACCCCCACCGAGCCGCTAGGGATCATTCTCGCAGGCGACCTGTTTCGTCGTCGATGATGAGCCACAACCGTTGATCTAGGTTCTAATTCCACGGCCCACATCGCCCCTTATTGCTGCGCATTTAGTTGTGTCACTGACATGCAGGCCCCTCCTGTCAGCTGCCCTCTGCGCCACGGAGTGTCGCTGGGCCGACCCATTTAGTTTCCCGCGCTAGCCCTAGAATTCAAATAAGTGTTTTTTTATTTAGATTTAAACTAGATTCTATCCACTAGTTTAAAAATCAATTTAGGGAATTCTACTAAACCAAAATGAATGATTCAAATTTTATTGGAAAGATAATTAAAATTTATATCCAAGCCCGTTGGATTTAAATAAATTGGAGTTAGAGATCTCACCTAGCATAGACTTTTCTACATTCAATTTTTTTTAAAATCAACCATAATAGCTTTTGAGTTGATTCCAACTCTCAAAAATCACATTTGATAATATATATCTAAATATGTAATAATATTTAGGTTTGCATGCAGTGACTTTGAGCTAGTACCAAAAGAATCTATTAGGGCATTTCTGGTCACTTTAAATTGATTAAATAATAAACTTAAACTTTATAAAATGTGACCAACACTTTAAATCACATTCCCATGCATTGGAATATGTGGTGATGACATGTGTCCACATGATCCTTTATTTTAATTCGAGAATATTAAATCTTAGTTATTTTCCATGAGTAGAAATTACTTTTCTCAAATCTAAAAGTGTAATAGGTGCCCCTCCATGGGCTTCTCACAGCGATTTCAGCATGTGAGCCGTCGGATGGGGGTTCTGGGAGCATCTCGACCGTTCCTTCGTGCTAGTCCAAGGCATGTAATTACGCTTATCTACCCGTCTGTCACTGCTTGTGGGTCTCCCCTTGGCTGGTCCACAACGTAAGTGTACTGGGTAATTTTTTACGGTGCGGATGGGCTGAGACAGGGGCAAGTGGTCATGGGTCCTCCCGTGAGACAAAACTCACGCCCCACGGTGAAACCCTAGGCCAAGACTTTTCATCGCCTCCTCCCCCAATCCCCTCGCTCCACTCCCTCTCCCGGTCAGCCGCCGCCACCCCCTCCCATTGCATCTCGTCGTCCTCCTCCTTCCTCCTCTCCACCCCCTCTTCTCCCTGCCTCCGATCATTGCTATGGCGGCTGCCACGCGAGGTGGCCAGGACGACAGGCCTATGAGCACGGGGCGGCGCCACGCTGGCAAGGACGAGGTCAACCCGAGGTGAGCAGTCGTTGTTCTTGTCTCCCTCCACTACAGCCTCTCCTCTGCTCATCATCTTGCTTGTGCACTATAACAACTCTGCCCTCTCCTTCCTGATGTTGTGGGGTTGTTGCTTCCTCTCCTCTCATAGTTTCCAGCCTCCTCTCTTCTTCACGGGAATGGCTGATGGCAGCAAGGATGGTGGCTCTGGCTGGACGGTGGCGAAGAAGGTGGACCATTTGGTCTGCCCGAGGACGAAGGCCTCATCTCACAGGTAATGATTCTAGCATATTACAGACACTCCTCTCTTTGCCTTGATTTTTCTCCTCCTCTCCCCTTCAGTTCCTTTGTTTTAATCTCTAGACCATGTAATTTGTGTGCGTGTATATTTTGTTTTCTTTCTATGTCTACAAAGTGTTTGATAAAAATTCAACCAGGTTGCAGGGATGATTCATCTATGTAAATGTATTTTTTTGCTTCTGGCCTGCCGAGGCCAGAGAGGATGCTATTGGTGGTGGAGTTTGCAGTTCTTGGCCAGAATACGGTGGCATGTCGATTCATCTCACAGGAAGATTTGATGTCGATTTTGGTGAGCTTCCGATCGAATGAGATTCTCGGTTAGGCATGCCCATTTGTTCATGTTTCTCGGCTCCTCCCATTTGGTCTTTCCTAAGGTCTCATGTGTGACCATGCCGTGTTTGTAATGCAGGCATTGATATGTCCGTTGGTTTTATATCGTGTAAATGCCCTCACCTTAATTCCTTTTGGCTCTAATCTTTTTTTGTATCTCGTTTGCTTCCAAATTTTGTCACAGCAACATGCAGTCCAACACCTTTTCTTATTTTCTGATTTTGTTCCAAAGTGAAATATTACAATCTGTATGTAGCAGTTGGGTGATTCCACTTTTGCTAGATCTCATGAAGCAAAGAGTTGCTAATTAGAATGTTAGTTAAGTTAATACCGCAATCGTTTTCATGATCAGAAGTAGATATTAATAATGGAACAGCTACAACGAATTCTCAATTCTGAAAAATGTGTCTCCTCTTAGTTGAAACAACCTTCTGTTAGTACCCTTTTTCCGGGCATTCCATTGTGTCGGCCTTTATATTCACAAAGTATTGTTCTTTTTTATGCCCCCCACCTCTTAAAATAGTTTCTATATTTTCAAGGTAAATTATGCTTATGTGCTTACTTGTATTTCTAAATGATGAAATCGTGACAGTGAAAAAAAATGTCTATCTTGATGTGTGAATTTATGTTACAGTCCACCTTGCAGCACGACAACAGCTTATGATGTGATCCATATTATATAGGTAGTTAGTAGTTAAATATGTCATGCCCGTATTAGCTTATGAGTTAGATGATCTTCATTGACTGCACCTAAAATTTTTGAGCTAGCAAAAGTGTCATCGCTCGTACTTTGATTTATGTTGCAGTAGAAACAAATTATTGCAGATGTGACAATGCCTAATGGGGTTCGAGTTTTTAATATCAATTTTGCAGTGCCTCATATTTATCTACGTTTCCCTGCATAGACGGCACACCAGTTCAGAACAATCTGAAGCAGTGCACAAGGTAACCTTAGCTATCATCTCCATAAACCAGTGTGATTCAGCCTAACATTCATTTTATATATACTCTGAACCTTGCTATGCGCTTGTATTTTCAGAAATTCTATCAACATCTTTGCGGGAAGATATGATAATATTGTATCATATTTTAACTCAGTTTCTTCTATGATTGCTCAAGCGTCTAAAGATGAATTACTTGCGCATGTATTTTATTTGATCACTTAACGATATATTTTTGTGTGAAGTTCTCTCAGAAGTTGATATCTCATTATCTCCATTTCAATACAATGCTATCTAGGATTCTAAGAAATCTAGAGCCAAGTACGTATGAGTGCATGATTACACGGGTACTAGCGAGTTAGAGCCTCATGCATTCTTAGAGGAAACCTCAGAGTTGATCTTCCATGGCCGCTAGGTGGTTAAATTAAACTAACCTCACTTGTTCTGTACTTAGTAAAATAATCAATGCAACAGCTTCTCAGAAATAGCCAATCTCGTATGGTTCATTCTATTTCTTGTAGAGGTTGTCAAAATTATCAGAGAAACTTGAGATTTTTCCTATTAAAGTTATACACGTAGAAACATATCATTACTATTTAGCTACGAGAGCTATTTTGTGGTGCAAGCTTAAAGGAGACTAGATCATGATGACGCGCGTTGGCGCGCCCGTCAATTTTTACAATACAATGTCATGATCTTACAAGTATACGCAGAGAAATGAAATTTAAAGTTAATTTAGCACCAAACCTAAGTGGAAGGTAATATGGCTATCACTGGATGGTCAGTTATTAGTACAAAGAAGCAACGCTCATGTTGTACTGATAAGAATGAAATGCAAACAGATCGAGTATTTGGCTATTTTCAGTCTTCCAATATTGTCCAGTTAATCAAAAAAAGATAAAGATGGAAAGAACAATTAGGACGGTGAGGTGCCCAACTTATAATACCTTGATACAAATGAATGTACGTATTTGTTTTACAATTTGAACATTCAAGCAACATGCTGAATCAAAAACCCTAAAATTACATTATAATAAGCAATTTGATCATTCGGCATGAACATTATTCTTCCCTGCAACTTGGCCTTCTCAATAGTGCAAACAGATCGAGCATTTGGCTATTTTCAGCCTTCAAATATTGTCCAGTCGATAAAAAAATGATAGAGATGGAAGGAACATTTGGGACGGTGAGCTGCGCGACTTATAATACGTTGATACAAATGGATGGGCGTATTTGTTTTACAACTTGAATATTCAATCAGTAGGCTGAAATCAAACAACAAAACACGAAAATTACAATATACTAATAAGAAAATTTGATCATTCGGAATGAACATATTCTTCCCTGCAACTTGGCCTTCTGAATAGTGCATTTTGTAGCTGTGCGCGATTAAAAAAGCAAAAAACTGTTAGGACACACAGTTATTGTAGGAAAACATGGTCCCAACACACATGCTTCTCAAGAACACTTCATATAACTTACAACCTGAATGCACGTATTCCTATGCAATTTATGAATATGCAGGTAATGCAGAAGATAGTTATTGAATATATGTATCGCACTTTGCAAGCATTTTTCAGCAGGGATTCGAAGTGAAGCTCTGGTATTGTAAAAAATACGACCAATGCATGGTTTCTGGGTTCCATATGAGGTCATAAAAAATGCATGATTCTAGATGTACATATAACCATAATTTCTTAAAAAAAATATAACTATAATTGGCATGTCAAGAAAAAATGCAGCATAGAAGCAAATGATAAAGAATCTATAAATATTGGCATATTATGAGACATTAGATCAACCTAGACAAGATTTTAAGGGAGAAAGATTCCGTTGCCAGTCTACTCGTGCATCTAAGTTGAGATGAGGACCCCATGTTTCTTGCATCCTATATATATATATATATTTGAGATAATGGAAGGTGCAATCTGGAAATGTGGAAATACATAGTCATCAGATTGTTCCTTTACTAATATTTTTTTCTGAATTCCAATCAACAAAAGAATAAATGCTTAACTATGGTGGATGTGCGCTACTCTCCAGTTGGTTCTAGGAGGAAGAAAATATGCTTGCATGGTGAATCTTGGTATGAAAAAGACTAACCTATTTAGGAAGCACGGATGAGCTTCGGACATACCCTGCAATTAAAGTGAAGAGTCAATAATACTACTTCAGTACAACCTCGAAGTATTGACTTTGGCTTATTGAAACATTGTTCAGCTGAACTATGCTATATACTAAAATGTATTATCAAGCAGTAATTTATTTATAACTGTAGAATACCTTCACTCTGAATAAAAAAGATGGTTGGTGAACTAACCTTGAGAGAAAATTTCTCAAGGTAATCAGATCCTCCATCTCTTATTGAAATGCACCATACATTTCTATATTTAACGTTCAACTATCAAGGCATGGACAATTCCCACGAAGTGGTCAGTTTCTACGGCTCTTGAACCAACATATGTGTTTACCTGGAACATAAATTCTAACGGTAAGGTGCAAAATCTCAATTGAAACAATGGCCTATTGGAGAGTATGGAGCCTGATAACATGCATCATGGCTACCATTGTGGTGCTCCCGCGAGGGCTACCTTTGCCGCTTGGAACATGGTCTCGGAGGCAGCTGCCATGCGGAGGCAAGCATGTTGAGGTTGCCCTGCATCACACGGAGGTAATTGCATGCTTGCTTACCTGGTGGCGTACAGATCCCTTAGTATGACGCGGTGATGAAGTCGACGATCTAGACACGCACTTGTAACCCTGGTGCGGGAGCACCGACCTTAGCAGAGGTTGCAACGCCATGTGCACACTTACTAAGGATGAAGGATGTCTCACCTCCTCAGCTGGGATTTTGTGGCTTTTGATCGCATTAATCCTAAAATCAGGCACAACTTTTTCTTCAACAGGGAAGTATTACAAAAAAACATTAGAGACAGTAAGAGGCTAAATTCATTATTTACAACAAGATTCCCTAGCAGCATTAAAATACTCATAAGATCTAGCATAAGCAAAAATGACGTTCACCTCTCTGATCTGCAGCAGTTTCATCTGCATCATCTTATCTTCTCCCTCAACCACACTATCACTGTAGAACAACCCAATTTAATTGCTCAAGTATGTTAACATTTTTCCTACCTATATTGATCAACAAAGTTCAACTATAGACTGCAATCATAGAACAGAATTTCAAAGAGGGGAACTGAGGAATAAAACGCACGATAGTCAAGGAAGAAGAAGTGACCATCGCACAACAACTGGAGACGAGAAAGTATTAAAGGGATACGGACATGAAGCCAAGGTGGAGCACTGCCAGACCTAGAGCTGGCAACTAAATGGAGAGCTGCAGGGGCCATACGCCGGCGTTGTGCACGAGGAAGCTGTGAAGGAGGTGAGTCGGGGTAGGGGACGCGAGGCGACGCGGGTTTACTTGAGGAAGCAGAGGTCAGCAGGGAGGCCACACGAGGAGCTTCCCCAGCGAAGCCGAGGCTTAGCCATAGCCACACCGGCGACCCCCAAGCGTTGCTAGGGTTAGCTGCGGGGGAGCGCGGGGAACCGTAGAACCGCAACAGCGTCGAGGAATCCGCGGAGGATACTGAGGAGATCTCAGGCCGGTAAGGATCTGATTAGCGGTAGAGGCGGCCGTAGTCGGCGGTACATCGGTGTTGTGAAGAGACAGACGGCCGCGCCTCCTCTGCCTAGGGTCGAGATCGGGATGGCCAGAGGGTGTTGTGCGGTACAGGAAGGTGCGGGGCCTGGGTTTTGTTAATGCATACGTGGTCCTATTAGAACCATTCATTTGGGATCGAACGAGAGGCCTAGGATTTGATTCCGTGAGTAGCGGGTTTCGCACGGCCAAAATCAGCAATAATGTGAGAGCGCTCCATCTTGTCCCAGTTATAATATCCCTAATATCGACAATTGATCAGGTTATCCCGTAATTATCTGACAGCATGAACATGAAAGTTTCTCTCTATATGGCGCTTTTCTGTTTCAGTTTTACTAGAAATTTCATGTTAATGCTGGCTATATCACTAATCAATGCATGGCTGCACATGATTTCAAGTTTTGCTTGCCTGTAGTTCTTAGAGGCAGCTAACACATATCATGATGAGTACCTTACGAGATGGCAACAATGAGAGAATTGTAGGTGTGAACGGGCATCTTGATGAACTCAAAATGACAATGCCAGTTTAGTATCGTTATCTTTAATAACAAGGTATTTTTCTATGGTCAGCCTTTCCTTGTGGCACTAATTCGTCCTGGTGCTCATGCAATAACTATTAGAATTTTAATGGTGAGGTAATTATTATGTACAGCTTCTTACCTCGTGGTTTCATGTCCAATGCTCAGATCAGGTGATTATTCTGTACCGTTTCTTACAAGTTAGCTTTGCTTTTTCTTAGGTGATGGTCAATGATAATCATAAATAAAATTTCAAGTGTTGTGGTGTTTGTTTCAACTTCCTTCTTAGGATCTTTGTAGTGTTGCGGCCTAGGCATTTCTCTAACACATATACAAACTCCATGATCTTACAAGTTCCAATTTTATTTCACACCGCCGGGATCCGTAAGCAAACGAACATGATATCAACGGGGTACAAAGTACAAGTGCAATGTTAAAAGCGTTCCCCATGATACATGGTTCTGCTAATTTCAACTTATAAAGCACAAGCATATACGCAACAAAGAAGGACCCAATGGTTTAAGTTTATTAGATGCAAAAAATAAAGTGTGCCATCATGTTCGTGAGAGCTTTAATCACTAGTTTTCTCATAACAAGTTTAATTTGGAAGGTAAACAAAAGCATGAATATACTTGAAATAGCATAAGCTAGTAGGTAGGTATGGTGGAATCTTTGGAATAACTTGGTTTAAGGAGTTGGATGCATGAGTGGAACTCATACTTGGTTGTGGAGGCTAGCAAAAGACTAGGAGCGACAAACTAAGAGAGCAATACTGGCCATAATCATACAGAGCGAAAAAACATCATTGATCAAAGCATAAAGTGATACTACAAGTTGAAAACTAAAGGATCATAAAGGCTATGGTGACTTTATATAGTCATAACATGGTGTGAGCATGCGCCAAGTCAACCCAAATAAAGCATCAAAGGTGAAGACCACTATACTATGCTTTAATATGCTAAAACAACGCATGATTCATCCAAGGCACATTAAGCAATCTCAATTGTTTATAATAATTCATGCTACAGCAAAGAATACTAAGCATAAAGCCAAAATAATATCAAGCATGGCATGACAAAGCATAGGCCATAGTCAAAAACGAGCTCTTTTTACCACATAAGCATGAACTTTCCTACTCTTTTCCAAACCAAACCAAAATATTTGCAAACCAATGTATGAAAGAGGGGGTCCAACCAACTTATTCAGAAAACTAAGAAAACCAAGCAAACAAAAAACCAAAACGAAAACGAAAAAGAAGATGCTCCAAGAACAACACAACTATGCATGAAACAATAAAAATGAAGCGTTTGGAAGAAACCTGGGATTTTTATTGATGAAGAAGGGGGTGCCTTGGGCATCCCCAAGCTTTGACGCTTGTACTTCTTGGATATTTCTTGGGGTGACACGCGTGGCATCGCCAATCTTGAGGTTTAGTCCATCCTTCATCTCATTACTCATTGCTTCCATACACCTAAATTTTTTCCTTCATACAAAACTTCACACAATCTTTATTAGCAACATTAGTGCACTTAAGATAAATAAGTCTTAAGGTTCAGTTATAACACCAAATAAACTTCCATTAGAACACTCGCTACTGTAGCACTTCCCTCAAAAAGATCAATTCCCCAAAAGAACTAAAAAAGGAACCAACAAGAAGCAAATGCAGAAAATGGCAGAAATCTGTCAAAACAGACCAGCAGGTAAACACAAATTTTTTCTAAGACTTTCTGTTGCTCAAATCAAAAAGTGTTGAACTAACGAAAGTTAGATAACAACCTGGGGCAGAAGCAAAAAAATTCATGCCTCAAAAAGACTTTCAGAGATTTTACACGAATATTTACGGTGAAGCACAAAAATCTGTTTCGAGACAGCAACTTTCCCAATCATTACTTCTCTCTCATTAGAGGTTACTCTTGGCACAAAAAGCAAATAAAAAGGTTAAGGAGCGGTTATTACTGAAGTAATAACTTCCAAAACTCATCTAAAACTTTTGGGTTATCTCCCAATAAGTACTTTTCTTTAACGCCTTTAAGTTAGGCATAAGAAGCAAAAACAAGAATCAAGTGTTCTCAAATGAAGAAGCATTAAGACCAAATTTTGTTTTCATAGGAGATGCAAAAGAAATCTTATCTCTCTTCTTAGGGAAGTGTTCTATACCTTTCTTGAGTGGGAGTTGATATTTAATGGTGCCTTCTTTCATATCAATAATGGCACCAACAGTTCTAAGAAAAGGTCTTCCCAAAGTAATAGGACAAGAAGCATTGCATTCAACATCCAAAACATAGAAATCAACAGGGACATAGGCATTGTTAACCATAATAAGAACATCATTAAGACTCCCCATGAGTTTCTTTTTAGCATTATCATCAAGTGGGACATTCAAATAACAATCTTCAAGTGGAGTCAAATCAAGCATATCATAAATCCTTCTAGGCATAATAGAAACACTACTATCAAGATCAAATAAAGCTTTGAAATCAAAGTCATTCACTTTCATATTAATGATGGGTTCCCAACCATCTTCTTGTTTTATAGGAATAGAAGCTTTATATTTCATCTTTTCTTCTTTAATCTTTATGAGAGCATCAGTAATGTGTTTTGTAAAGGCCATGTTCATAGCACTAGCATTAGGACTTTTAGCAAGCTTTTGTAGGAACTTAATAACTTCAGAGATATTGTAACCATCAAGATCAAAATCAAATTTATCATCTAAAGTAGTATAACTATTACTAGCCTCAACACTAGTGGTGGTAATAGTAGAAACACTAATGTTTCTAGCAATTTCATCTTCTCTTTCCCACTTAGCATAATCCAGCTAATAGTCTAACATTTTCATCAATTCTTACTTGTATAGCATTAGTAGATGCAAAGGGATTATCATTAGTTTTAGGTTTAGCAGCCATTTTATTAATCAATGAAGATTGAGCTTCAGACAAAGATGATATATTCCTTTCAGCATTAGAGAGTTTCAATTGTAAACTAGGAATTTCCCTATTTAGACTTTCAAGTTGATGGCTAATGTTCTTCAATATGGTAGATTGTTCCTCCATAGTTTTAGTAAATAGGTTATTTTGCTCATATTGCATTTGCATGAAGCTTTTAGTGGCTCTTTCAACTTCTAAAATTCTTCCTTCACTAGGTAATCTAGTTTTACCATTATAACTATAAGTATTACTAGGAGGGTAAGACCTATAATTGTTATTACCATAAGCATTGTTGCCAAAATTATTATTTCTTATGAAGTTCACATCAACTTGCTCTTCTTGAGCAACCAAAGAGGCTAAAGGAACATTATTTGGATCAATATGGGATTTCCCATTCACAAGAATAGACATAATAATATCAATCTTATCACTCAAAGAGGAGGTTTCCTCAACAGAATTTACCTTCCTACCTTGTGGAGCTCTCTCAGTATGCCATTCAGAATAATTAACCATCATATTGTCTAGAAGTTTTGTTGCAGCACCCAAAGTGATGGTCATAAAGGTACCTACAGCAGCAGAATCCAATAGGTTCCTTGAAGAATAGTTCAATCCTGCATAAAAGGTTTGGATGATCATCCAAGCAGTCAGTCCATGAGTGGGACAATTCTTTACCAAAGATTTCATTCTTTCCCAAGCTTGAGCAACATGCTCATTATCAGATTGTTTAAACTTCATTATTTCACTTCTCATAGATATAATCTTAGTAGGAGGATAGTATTTTCCAATGAAAGCATCTTTGCACTTAGTCCAAGAATCAATATTATTCCTAGTTAAGGAATTCAACCATTCTTTAGCTCTACCTCTCAAAGAGAAAGGAAACAATTTCAGCTTAATAATATCACCATCTATATCCCTATGCTTTTGCATCTCACAAAGTTCAACAAAGTTATTTAGATGGGAAGCAGCATCTTCATTACCGATACCAGAATATTGTTCTCTCATAACAAGATTGAGTAAAGCATGTTTTATCTCAAAGAAAGTATCTTCAGGCACAGGTGGAGCAATAGGTGTGCTCATAAAATCATTGTTGTTGGTGCTAGTGAAGTCACACAACTTAGTGTTTTCAAGGGTAGTCATTTTTGTGTGTTTTCAAATAAGAAAGAAAACTAGTAGAACTAATTTTTTCTGTGTTTTTGATAAAGAAACAAGCAAACAAACTAAAAAGAAACTAAGCAAAACAAAAACAACAAAGTAAAGAGATTGGTTATGAGGGACTCCCCTTGTGAACATGTCCTTGACTCCCCGACAACAGCGCCAGAAAAGTGCTTGATGGCTCGTGTATTAACAAGCTCGTTGGGGAACCCCAAGAGGAAGGTATGATGAGCACATCAACAAGTTTCCCTCAGTTATGAAACCAAGGTTTAATCGAACCAATAGGAGCAAGGAAACACCCCGAAGGTGTTGCTAGCTGAGCCTTGGCAGGGCGCACTACCGTTGCTAGTACCAACGTTGACACCTGCACAACACAACCACAGAACTCTGTCCCCAACTTGCGATGAGGTTGTTAATATCATCGTGTTTTGCTGAAAACAAAGGATTAAACGTATCGAATGGAAGGAAGTAATAGTTTGCAGAAAGTAAACAAAAAAACAGTAAACAGTTTGTAGATTGTATGTAAAAGAAAGGACCGAGATCCATAGTTCACTAGAGGTGGCTAACATTAAGATATATAACATGCTGAGTGAACAAATTACAGCGGGGCAATTGACAAACATCGAGAAAGCAATACATGCATATACTAATCATCTTGAATCCTTTGAGACTTGATTGGGCGTTACAACATTATACATAGACTGCCATCCAACTGCATCTATGACTAATACTCCACCTTCAGGTTATCATCCGAACCCCCTCCAGTATTAAGTTGCAAGCAACAGATTATTGCTTTACGAATTGCGTGTAAAGTAAACAATACGATTGTTCAATGAACAAAGGATTATTGTTTTCTCCCTAGAGGCAACAACACATCTAGTACCTTAGAGGTTTCTGTCACTTCCCCAGATTACCAGAGGCATGAACCCACTGTCAAGCATAAATACTAACTCTTGGAGTTGCTAGCATCTACTTGGCCAAGATAACTACTAACAACGGAAAGCATGCAAGATCACAAATAACAAAGACATGATAGAATCAATAATCAATCTGAAATAGCATCTCAATATCCATCGGATCCCCGCAAACACAACATGCAGAATTACAAATAGATGATCTTGATCATTAACGGAGCTCACAAGATCTAGACATGAAAGCACAAAGGAGGAGAACCAGCCATCTAGCTACTACATGGATCTGTAGTCCAAGGATGAACTACTCACGCATCACACTAGAGGCTTGCATGATGATGAAGAAGGCCTCCAGGGTGAATTCCCCTCTCCGACAGGGTGCCAGGAAGAGATTCAGATCCCTCCCGATCTAGGGATGGAGATGACGGCAACTACAGACTCTTTCGTGGATTTTTGATCCGGTACTTAGGGTTTTCGTCCTGAGGGCATATTATAGGAGGAAGGAGAGGCCGAGGGGGTGCATGGGCTGCCCACATCACCCCCTATCGCGGGCCAAGCCTGGCCACGCGGCCAAGTGGTGTGGCTGCCCTCTGGCCCTTCTCCGCCTCGTATTCTGGCATCTGATGACTTCCGGAAAAATAGGAACTTTGGATTTTGTCCCATCCAATTCTGAGAATATTCATTTTCTGACTTTCCTGGAACCAAAAACAGCAGAAAACAGACAGCTGGCACTGTGGCTCTTGTTAATAGGTTAGTCCAAAAAATCATATGAAAAGTACTCCAAAGTGTGGGAAAAACACAAGAAAGTGGATAAAACCAAGCATGGAACATCAAAAATTATAGATACATTTGCAATGTATCATGTACCACTTCATTGAAGGGCTCACATCCGGAACACTCCTCCGACATACCATCCGAAGGCAGCAGGGCACGAGTCCTCTCACCCTTGGTGAGATGGTTGCCATCATCAATGAATACGCAGACGCCAATGAGGAGGCCGAGGCTGCGATCGCCATTGTAGCCAGAGGAGGAAACAACAACAAAGACCCGACTCCATCACCCTCTACATCCGCCATCGCCAACACCGAAGCCAGCTCTGACTCTGTCCTTTCCGCGCTATACGCCGACATCAATATGGATGGCGGCGGCTCGGACGCTAACTAGGAGGAATACGATGCTATTATGAGGGAGATCGAGCAAGAGATCAAGAAGGAGGAGCGCGCTGAGAAGAACAATGCTTCCTACCAGGTGCTAGTCACCATTGGGAGCGTGATGGAAGAAGATGGACAAGAACCAGAACATGAGAGAGCTCTGCCCCTGCTAGCAGTTACTAGAGCAGCAGCAGCCAAGAAAGACGTCGAGCCTCTGGCTTCGGCCAAGACCTTGCCTCCTCCGGTTATCCACCTGCAACCAGCGCATGAACTTACCACGGACCCTAGTACTGCAAGACAATCGAATCAGCTGCTGATGTCTACGCACTTCTATTCTTGTAGACAGTTGTTGGGCCTCCAAGTGCAGAGGTTTGTAGAACAGCAGCAAGTTTTCCCTTAAGTGGATCATCCAAGGTTTATCGAACCCAGGGAGGAAGTGCTCAAAGGTATTCCCTCTCAAGCAATCCTGCAATCAAGATACAAGAAGTCTCTTGTGTCCCCAACACACCCAATACACTTGTCAGGTGTATAGGTGCACGAGTTCGGCGAAGAGATAGTGAAATACAAGTGGTATGGATAAAAGACAACGGTGCTAGAAAATAGTTTGATGGCGTGGAAGAGACTAAAGGCGAACTGAAATAAAGATAGAAGCAAGCAAACATGTAACCGATCTAGTAGCAAACGGTGTTTCAGTGCTTAGAAACAAGGCCTATGGATCATACTTTCACTAGTGAACACTCTCATATGAATATCTTTTCTTTATGATACTACTCTTAACTACTCTCCGGTTGGACACTCTAATCGATGGTAGGGCTATAACAGCACACCTCAAAGTAAGCCTTTCCCATCTAGAAAACCCCACACTGTCACCTTGAGCACTAGATGAGTCCAACAAACACCACAATTTCAGAAAGACATCCAACTCCAAATATAACTCATAACAAGTATTTGTAATCTCTAGCCTAAGTGCCACCATGGTGAGCATGCTGTCACATTCACACACATGGGGAGAGCAGAGGTTCATTAAAGCACTTGAGTAGCAAGGTAGATCTATAGATTACAAGCTCATGATCACAATATGATCACGCATAGAGAGAGATGAACACATAGCTACCGGTAGAACCCTTAGCCTCGCGAGAGATCTACTCCCAACTCATCATGGGAATCAGCAATGGTGATGGAGATGGTGGTGGAGATCGATGGAGATGGCTCCAGGGGCACTTCCCCGTCCCGGCAGGGTGCCGGAACAGAGACTTTCTGTCCCCCCGAATCTCCCCTTCGGTGGCGGCGGAGCTGCGGAACTTTTCGTGGCTGGAGGCTTGACGATTTAGGGTTTTCGCATCGGGAGGAATATACAGGCGAAAGGGCATGGTCGGTGGAGTGCCAGGGGGCCCACACCACCTGGTGGCGGTTTCTTGGTCACGACCAGCTAAAACGAAAGTTCCATTAAAGAGTGTTTCCATGTGGTAGAACCTCCTCAGGGAATATAAGATTTTCATGAGGCGGGGGCCAGGGCTAGCCCGCGGCATGGGGTGGTGTGGCCACCCTGTGGCCCCTATCCGACTCTCCTTCTGGCTCCGTAAGTCTTCTGGGAAAATATCAACTTTGGCTTTTGTCCGGTCCAATTCTAAGAATATTGATTTTCTGACTTTCCTGGAACCAAAAACAGCAGAAAACAGGCAACTGGCACTGTGGCATCTTGTACCTCCCCTTCGGTGGCGGCGGCACTGCGGAACTGTTTGGGCAGGAGGCTTGATTGTTTAGGGTTTATGCTTCGGGAGGCTTCTTATAGGCCAGGGGGCAAGGTCGGTGGGCGGCCAGGGGGCCCACACCATGCCCTGGCGCGGCCTAGGGTGACCCATGCCATGGGGTGGTGTGGCGACCCTGTGGCCCCTCTCCGACTCTCCGCATAAGGACCTTGTAGTTGACATGATTTTGTTTCTTTGGATGATGTAATATTCTGGTATGTTTTCGTTAGGCAATGAAATTGGGATGGAGGGAGTGCAGGTTTAATATTTGAAATGAGAATGTGTGACAGAATCCATATCAGGCAGGAGACAGTAATCTAGGGAAAGGGCATGGTATCCATTAAACTATTGTAACAAGCCAATTTAATCATCATTGCAGCGGTAGAAGGGATGCTCTCTCTCTCTCTCTCTCTCTCTCTCTCTCTCTCTCTCTCTCTCTCTCTCTCTCTCTCTCTCTCTCTCTCTCTCTCTCTCTCGCCGACGCCGTTGCCATCGCCGTCGCCGTCGCATTCGCCATGTTGTCCTTGAACAGCGAGGACGACCAGTCGAGCAGCGACAGCCTTCTCTTCGACATCGAGTATTCCTTCCACAATGTGAGTGCCTCTGTTTTCTCGGGCTAGGGTTAGGCAATGGTAAATCACTCGATCTGAGTTCCATATGTGCATGCAATCATGTTCGATTTCAGCTTTGCGTTTACCTATAGGTACCAAGGACGTTCTACGACTCCAAATGGGAGGGCCTAGATCTCGATGGAGAAGTGCCATGTGACCATGGGCTAAAACTGAGGAGATATGTTGCATTCGAAGGCAGTAACACTGGGAGAAGGTTTTTGGGTTGTACAAATCAGGTTTGTTTACATTCTGTGCAACTGTGACATGAAGTAAAATGTATCGTGCATGTTCATAACACTATAGTGTGTTTTTTGGTTGGCCCTGTGTGTAAAGCAGTAGAGTGGGTGGATCTTGAGTGGCCAGATGCACTTAAGAAATGTTTGGCACAGTTATGGGAGATGTATGAGTTGGAAAGGTCGGGGAGATTTACTGATGTAAGTGATGCAGCTGAAAAAAATTATAAGCTGTCGGTACGAAATAAGGAGCTAGAATAAGAAATCGAGAATTTGTAGTCAAAGCTAACTGACGGAATCGATGGGAGCTTGGTTGTTGGAACTGCAAAGAAGCTTCAGGATAGTCACAGGTTGCTGATTCATAATGCAGAAAAGGAGAGGGATCGGCTCAGGGAAGACAAGAAGAAGCTAGAGTGCTGCATTGCGGATCTGTTTAAGGAACTGAAGAAGGCGCGCGGGGGTGAACAAGGACAGACTATAGAGGATAAAGGAAATTTGAGATGAATAATTTATGTTGTACCAATGCCTGAAACTAGTTAATTGTAAGACTTGCAGTTGCGCTTTCCGAACTAAGCCAAACTCAATCCTCGAGCAAACTAATTTTAGACGAACACACATATTGTGCATAGAGTTAAGTTCACGCTTACAAAATCACCACTTCAGATGATAAACCAGGCAGTTCAGTACTAAATAGACATATGTTGTGTTCAAGCGAGCCTGGCCCAGAGCTGCCTATATTCCTCCCTAATATTGGCCAACTCCTTCAGTACTATGTCGTGCTTCGTGACGGATTGGAGAATTTTGTCCGTAGCCATACGATTTTCCTTCAAGATCCCTTTCATGATCTTCGTCTGCTTCCTAGCCAAGGCGCGACCTTCACTGTGTAGCTTCGCCCAGTCGGCGTTTAACTCCTTCAGTTTCTGGCACTTGTTAGAAAGGACCGTGAATTCAGCGCGCAGTTGGTCAAAGGCCAGTTTCTGGGAATTCTGCTTCTCCCTTTGGATTGCTATCTTGTCATTTAGCCAGGTCGCCAGGTCCTGATCGATCTTTCGCCTCCTTCCCTGCAACAAAAATACATAGTATGGTTTGTTCAGTTCACCAGGACAAGCTGGTTAATTTCCATAATTAACTGAATCCACTAGTGGCACTGTCATAATTTCAAGGAAGAAGCAATCTAGGACTAATAAACATTTTATGAATCGACTAGTGGCACTATCATAATCTCAATTTTGAAGACAAATAAGATTTATCAGCAGTTTAGTGTGTTGTGGGTTTTTCCCAATATCACCAACTAGTAGTGGGACAGTGGCAAACTAATAATGCAGAAACCCATGTCCAGATACATATGGAAAGAGAACATGGTGTCCATTCATGAACATGAACACCAACACATGTCCAGATAGATAAGGAGTTGCCCTAGGATTCTTATTGCACCCTATAATGGGAAGCAGACATGGGCATTGCTCCTTGAACCCTAAACATTACAAAAGGAGAGGAGGATGAACTGGTATTCGTGTCCCCGCTAATGGGAATCAGACTTGGGCATTGCTCCTTGAACCCAGGACAAACTGGCATGACTCTGGTTGTTGTTCATTTTGTAATCCACCTATCGATCCACCAGTGTCATTGCATGTGTGTTCTTTTTAGTAACAACAACCAGAGTCATTTTGCATGTGTTTTTTTTCACATACCTCCCATGGATCCACCAGTGTCATTGCATGTGTGTTCTTTTCACTAACAACAACCAGAGTCATTTTGCATGTGTGTTCTTTTCACTAACAACAACCAGAGTCATTGCACGTGTGTTCTTTTCACACAGCACATATGGATCCACCAGTGTCATTGAAATGTGTGTTCTCTACAGAGACCACACATGGATCCACCAGTGTCATTGCATGTGTGTTCTTTTTAGTACCAACAACCAGAGTTATTTTGCATGTGTGTTCTTCTCACATACCACCTATGGATCAAGTAGTGTCATTACATGTGTGTTCATTTCATAATCCACCTATGGATCCACCAGTGTCATTGCATGTGTGTTCTTTTTAGTAAAAACCAGAGTCATTTTGCATGTGTGTTCTTTTCACATACCACCAATGCATCCACCAGTGTCATTGCATGTGTGTTCTTTTCACTAACAACTACCAGAGTCATTGCATGTGTGTTCTTTTCACATACCACCTATGGATCCACCAGTGTCATTGCATGTGTGTTCTTTTCACAATCCACCCGTGGGTCCACGAGTGTGATTGCATGTGTGTTCTTTTTAGTAACAACAACCAGAGTCATTTTGCATGTGTGTTCTCTTCACATACCACCTATGGATCCACCAGTGTCATTGCATGTGTGTTCTTTTTAGTAACAACAACAAGAGTCATTGAAATGTGTGTTCTTCTCACATACCACCTATGGATCCACTAGTGGCATTGCATGTGTGTTCATTTCATAACCCACCTATGGATCCACCAGTGTCATTGCATGTGTGTTCTTTTTAGTAACAACAACCAGAGTCATTTTGCATGTGTGTTCTTTTCACATACCACCCATGGATCCACCATTGTCATTGCATGTGTGTTCTTTTCACTAACAACAAGCAGAGTCATTTTGCATGTGTGTTCTTTTCACATACCACATATGGATCCACCAGTGTCGTTGCATGTGTGCTCTTTTCACAATCCACACATGGATCCACCAGTGTCATTGGATGTGTGTTCTTTTCAGTAACAACAACAAGTGTCATTGCATGTGGGTTCTCTTCAGAGACCACACATGGATCCACCAGTGTCATTGCATGTGTGTTCTTTTTATTAACAACAACAAGAGTCATTGAAATGTGTGCTCTCTTCAGAGACCACACATGGATCCACCAGTGTCATTGCATGTGTGTTCTTTTCACTAACAACAACCATAGTCATTGCATGTGTGTTCTTCTCACATACCACATATGGATCCACCAGTGTGATTGAAATGTGTGTTCTCTATAGAGACCACACATGGATCCACCAGTGTTATTGCATGTGTCTTTTTTAGTAACAACAACCAGAGTCATTTTTCATGTGTGTTCTATTCACATACCACCTATGGATCCACCAGTGTCATTGCATGTGTGTTCTTTTCACAATCCACCAATGGATCCACCCGTGTCATCGCATGTGTGTTCTTTTTAGTAACAACAACCAGAGTCATTTTGCATGTGTGTTCTATTCACATACCACCTATGGACCCACCAGTGTCATTGCATGTGAGTTCTTTTTAGTAACAACAACCAGAGTCATTTTGCATGTGTGTTCTTTTCACATACCACATATGGATCCACCAGTGTCATTGCATGTGTGCTCTTTTCACAATCCACACATGGATCCACCAATGTCATTGGATGTGTGTTCTTTTTAGTAACAACAACCAGTGTCATTGCATGTTTGTTCTCTTCAGAGACCACACGTGGATCCACCAGTGTCATTGCATTTGTGTTCTTTTTACTAACAACAACAAGAGTCATTGAAATGTGTGCTCTCTTCAAAGACCACACATGGATCCACTAGGGTCATTGCATGTGTGTTCTTTTCAGTAACAACAACCAGAGTAACTGCATGTGTGTTCTTTTCACATACCACATATGGATCCACCAGTGTGATTGAAATGTGTGTTCTCTATAGAGACCACACATGGATCCACCAGTGTCATTGCATGTGTGTTCTTTTTAGTAACAACAACAAGAGTCATTGAAATGTGTGCTCTCTTCAGAGACCACACATGGATCCACCAGTGTCATTGCATGTGTGTTCTTTTCACTAACAACAACCATAGTCATTGCATGTGTGTTCTTCTCACATACCACATATGGATCCACCAGTGTGATTGAAATGTGTGTTCTCTATAGAGACCACACATGGATCCACCAGTGTTATTGCATGTGTCTTTTTTTAGTAACAACAACCAGAGTCATTTTTCATGTGTGTTCTATTCACATACCACCTATGGATCCACCAGTGTCATTGCATGTGTGTTCTTTTCACAATCCACCAATGGATCCACCCGTGTCATCGCATGTGTGTTCTTTTTAGTAACAACAACCAGAGTCATTTTGCATGTGTGTTCTATTCACATACCACCTATGGACCCACCAGTGTCATTGCATGTGAGTTCTTTTTAGTAACAACAACCAGAGTCATTTTGCATGTGTGTTCTTTTCACATACCACATATGGATCCACCAGTGTCATTGCATGTGTGGTCTTTTCACAATCCACACATGGATCCACCAATGTCATTGGATGTGTGTTCTTTTTAGTAACAACAACCAGTGTCATTGCATGTTTGTTCTCTTCAGAGACCACACGTGGATCCACCAGTGTCATTGCATTTGTGTTCTTTTTACTAACAACAACAAGAGTCATTGAAATGTGTGCTCTCTTCAAAGACCACACATGGATCCACTAGGGTCATTGCATGTGTGTTCTTTTCAGTAACAACAACCAGAGTAACTGCATGTGTGTTCTTTTCACATACCACATATGGATCCACCAGTGTGATTGAAATGTGTGTTCTCTATAGAGACCACACATGGATCCACCAGTGTCATTGCATGTGTGTTCTTTTTAGTAACAACAACCATAGTCATTTTGCATGTGTGTTCTTTTCACATACCACCTATGGATCCACTAGTGTCATTGCATGTGCGTACTTTTCACAATCCACCCATGGATCCACCAGTGTCATTGCATGTCTGTTCTTTTTAGTAACAACAACCAGAGTCATTTTGCATGTGTGTTATATTCACATACCACGTATGGATCCACCAGGGTCATTGCATGTGTGTTCTTTTAAGTAACAACAACCAGAGTCATTTTGCATGTGTGTTATTTTCACATACCACCTACGGATCCACTAGTGTCATTGCATGTGTGTTCTTTTCACAATCCACCCATGGATCCACCAGTGTCATTGCATGTGTGTTCTTTTTAGTAACAACCAGAGTCATTTTGCATGTGTGTTCTCTTCACATACCACCTATGGATCCACCAGTGTCATTGCATGTGTGTTCTTTTTAGTAACAACAACCAGAGTCATTCAAATGTGTGTTCTTCTCACATACCACCTATGGATCCACCAGTGTCATTGCATGTGTGTTCATTTCTTAATCCACCTATGGATCCACCAGTGTCATTGCATGTGTGTTCTTTTTACTAACAACAACAAGAGTCATTGAAATGTGTGCTCTCTTCAGAGACCACACATGGATCCACTAGTGTCATTGCATGTGTGTTCTTTTCACTAACTACAACCAGAGTCATTGCATGTGTGTTCTTTTCACATACCACATATGGATCCACCAGTGTGATTGATATGTGTGTTCTCCACAGAAACCACACATGGATCCACCAGTGTCATTGCATGTGTGTTCTTTTTAGTAACAACAGCCAGAGTCATTTTGCATGTGTAATCTTTTCACATACCACCTATGGATCCACCAGTGTCATTGCATGTGTGTTCTTTTCACAATCCACCCATGGATCCACCAGTGTCATTGCATGTGTATTCTTTTTAGTAACAACAACCGGAGTCATTTTGCATGTGTGTTCTCTTCACATACCACCTATGGATCCACCAGTGTTATTGCATGTGTGTTCTTTTTAGTAACAACAACCAGAGTCATTTTGCATGTGTGTTCTTTTCACATACCACATATGGATCCACCAATGTCATTGCATGTGTATTCTTTTCACAATCCACCCATGGATCAACCGGTGTCATTACATCTATGTTCTTTTTAGTAACAACAACCAGAGTCATTTTGCATGTGTGTTCTCTTCACATACCACCTACGGATCCACCAGTGTCATTTCATGTGTGTTCTTTTTAGTAACAACCAGAGTCATTGAAATGTGTGTTCTTCTCACATACCACCTATGGATCCACCAGTGTCATTGCATGTGTGTTCATTTCATAATCCACCTATGGATCCACCAGTGTCATTGCATGTCTGTTGTTTTTATTAACAACAACCAGAGTCATTTTGCATGTGTGTTCTTCTCACATACTACCTATGGTCCACCAGTGTCATTGCATGTGTGTTCTTTTCACTAACAACAACCAGAGTCATTGCATGTGTGTTCTTTTCACGTACCACATATGGATCCACCAGTGTCATTGAAATGTGTGTTCTCTACAGAGACCACACATGGATCCACCAGTGTCATTGCATGTGTGTTCTTTTTAGTAACAACAACCAAAGTCATTTTGCATGTGTGTTCTTATCACATACCACCTATGGATCGACCAGTGTCATTGCATGTGTGTTCATTTCATAATCCACCAGTGTAATTGCATGTGTGTTCTTTTTAGTAACAACAACCAGAGTCATTTTGCATGTGTCTTCGTTTCACATACCACATATCGATCCACCAGTGTCATTGCATGTGTGTTCTTTTCACTAACAACAAGCAGAGTCATTTTGCATGTGTGTTCTTTTCACATACCACCTATGGATCCACTAGTGTCATTGAAATGTGTATTCTCTAAAGAGACCACACATTGATGCACCGGTGTCATTGCATGTATGTTCTTTTCACTAACAACAACTAGAATCATTGCATGTGTGTTCTCTTCACAATCCACACATGGATCCACCAGTGTCATTGCATGTGTGTTCTTTTTAGTAACAACGACAAGTGTCATTGCATGTGTGCTCTCTTCAGAGACTACACATGGATCCACCAGTGTCATTGCATGTGTGTTCTTTTTACTAACAACAACAAGAGTCATTGAAAGGTGTGCTCTCTTTAGAGACCACACATGGATCCACCAATGTCATTGCATGTGTGTTGTTTTCACTAACAACAACAAGAGTCATTGCATGTGTGATCTTTTCACATACCACATATGGATCCACCAGTGTCATTTTGCATGTGTGTTCTTTTCACATACCATCTATGGATCCACCACTGTCATTGCATGTGTGTTCTTTTCACAATCCACCCATGGATCCACCAGTGTCTTTGCATGTGTGTTCTTTTTAGTAACAACAACCAGAGTCATTTTGCATGTGTGTTCTCTTCACATACCACCTATGGATCCACCAGTGTCATTGCATATGTGTTCATTTTAGTAACAACAACCAGAGTCATTTTGCATGTGTGTTCTTCTCACATACCACCTATGGATCCACTAGTGTCATTGCATGTGTGTCCTTTTATAATCCACCTATGGATCCACCAGTGTCATTGCATGTGTGCTCTTTTTAGTAACAAAAACCAGAGTCATTTTGCATGTGTGTTCTTTTCACATACCACCTATGGATCCACCAGTGTCATTGCATGTATGTTCTTTTCACAATCCACCCATGGATCCACTAGAGTCATTCCATGTGTGTTCTTTTTAGTAACAACAACCAGAGTCATTTTGCATGTGTGTTCTTTTCACATACCACCTATGGATCCACCAGTGTCATTGCATGTGTGTTCTTTTCAATAACAACAACCAAAGTCATTTTGCATGTGTGTTCTTTTCAGATAGCACATATGGATCCACCAGTGTCATTGAAATGTGTGTTCTATACAGAGACCACACATGGATCCACCGGTGTCATTGCATGTATGTTCTTTTCACTAACAACAACTAGAGACATTGCATGTGTGTTCTCTTCACAATCCACACATTGATCCACCAGTGTCATTGCATGTGTGTTCTTTTTAGTAACAACAACCAGTGTCATTGCATGTGTGTTCTCTTCAGAGACCACACATGGATCCACCAGTGTCATTGCGTGTGTGCTATTTTCACAATCCACCCATGGATCCACCAGTGTCATTGCATGTGTGTTCTTTTTAGTAACAACAACCAGAGTCATCTTGCATGTGTGTTCTTTTCACATACCACCTATGGATCCACCAGTGTCATTGCATGTGTGTTCTTTACACAATCCACCCATGGATCCACCAGTGGCATTGCATGTGTGTTCTTTTCACTAACAACAACTGGAGTCATTACATGTGTGTTCTTTTCACATACCACATATGGATCTACCAGTGTCATTGCATGTGTGTTCTTTTTACTAACAACAACCAGAGTCATTGGATGTGTGTTCTCTTTAGAGACCACACATGGATCCACCAGTGTCATTGAAATGTGTATTATTTTCAACTACCACAATTGGCCACAAACAATCAGGACGCAGAACTAACCAGCAATCGGTCTGGGCTTCTAGAAGACCCGGTCCCCGATTGTTAGGCACCGTTGGATCGGGGTGCGTGGACGATAGTGATGTCCTTCGTGAGGGCAATCCGCGAGAAGTCTGTTCTGCGAACTGATTGGCCGTGGAAACTACGTTGGGCCTATGTCCTTGCCTTTATCCCTTTAACCTCGGGGCCAATAATCAGATCGTGTTCCTTCATCGCCATGGAGAGGGAGAGGCCCAAACTTCGCTTGCACGAGGCTCAGATGTTCGCCAACTACGACATACTCGCGCCGCCGTTAGCGAGGCTTCCGGCCGGCTTCGAGCTCAGCTACTCCGGGGTTCCTGTCGCGCCGCTCTTGCGCGACAACGAGTTGGCGAGGCAGATCGAGGAGCGCCGCCGCCAGCTGTCAGAGCAAAAGAGGGCAATGGCGCGGTACTCGCGTACGAGCGCGTACTGGCGAAAGCTGTTCAAGAAGGAGCGGGCTGCATTGATTGTGCCATGGGGAACCCACTGGCGGGAGATCCACCCGGATCTGCGCAACCCCAAAGGGAGGCAGCGCTTCTGGGCAGTGCCTGGGCGTACGACCTCCACCGTTATCGATGCAGCGCGCCGTGAAGAATCCATGAGGAGGAGGAACGCTGTCGGGAACGTCGACATCAATTCTGATGCGGAGGACGCTAGCGGCGACGCGGACAACGTCGTCAATGATGGAGACTGCGGGAGCGTCATAGTCGATTAGGGCCACTTAAGCATAAATTAAATGGGAAAATTTGCTGCAAGACACCGTTATTTTCTATCATTTGCTGCAACACACCGTCTGATTGTGTCTTTGCCAGGTACCATTACAATTGAGCGGTGTGCTTTAGCAAACGCCAGAAAATAACGGTGTCTTGTAGAAAATTTCCCCAAATTAAAACTATGTACGGTATCTTAATGCGCTCTTTGGATCTGGGTCACCTGAGTCATGGTCGATTATCGTCATAATCTATATATGTTGGCCATGTTTTAGTTGTCTTTGTCTTTGAAACTAGTCGATCGAAACTCGTCCGATCCGGAAAATAAAGTTCGCTCGTTCCCTGGCATATCTGATGGGACAATACGCTGACTCTGCTCCCAGCACTTGATGGCACAGCCATAATTTGGAGTGCGCCTGAGGAGAAGGGATCGAGTGTGTTGTAATAGTGTACTACTCCTGTCCAGATATAACTGACTTAGTTTTTTTAGATATTTAATAAATGTGTCTATACCCAAAACATGTCTAGATACATGTTTTAGGTTTCTCTGTCTTTCAAACTAATCAAAAGTAGTCAAATTCTGAACAAACAAAGTCATTGCGTTCACACCTGATGGGACAATACGCTGACTCTGCTACTTGATGACACAACCATAATTCTGGCGTGCGCCAGAGGAGATGGGAATGCAACGGAGATGGGAACTAGTAGCCGCGTCCAAACGCAGGTAAAAAATTAATGTAATAATATTTTTAAAAAATCTAATCTGGTCCACATGACCCCATCACAGACACGTTGCATGCTCCAGATATAAATAAAGACGACATGGCTAGTTTAGTTTCAAAGATACAATTCAACATAGGACGTTGCTGTGCCCGCATCTTTCTGCTCCTCTTATTAGTCTACTAGCCTACGCTGCATTAAGCATCAGTTAACGAGGATAAAAAACTGATAAAATGCCAAATAAAACAATTTTAAGCTTACCTTTCATCCAGAGAATCGTACAAAGATGAAATTAGCAGGGATTTATTATTTCTCTTGCAGTTAGCCGAAAGATCCTCAAAAACATCCTCAATCACCCTGCAACTTCTTCATATTCAAATACACCTCCATTATTTACCCTTTCCTCCCCTGTTCCGCTTACCCTTTTGTTTCTTTTCACACCCTTTTCTCGCCGGCACCTCCATTTCTTCATAAATTGGCTGCTTACGTACGTTTTCCTGCGAGTGCTCATCACCGTCTTCGCGCTGATCTTCCGCCACTTCTGGCTGAGAAGCCTCATTTTCTACCACCGGGGTGTGTACAGGGACAATAGCATGTGTAACTGGGTTTTTGCACAACCTCTTGATATGGCCGAATCCACCACAACGTCCGCATTTCCTTTTCCTAGCACCAAGCCTTGGACCTTTATCGGTGGAGGCTACGATCCTTAGCTTTCTAGGCCTCCCAGGTGGCCTCCTAAGATTTGGTGGTTGAAGTTTGAATCCTGGATCAACAATCTCCCAATCATTTTCATCGGCCGTAGGTGGTACATTTTCTTCATAAGTTGCAGCAAACTTGTCCATGGAGAAATAGTTGTCAACATAGTTCTCTATTTCAGCTCCGTTACCTCTAAGCTTTAAGATGAAGTAAATTGCATGGTGACATGGCAGACTAGTAATCTGCCATTGCCTGCATGAACAAGTCTTGTTTCGAATGTCTACAGTGTACCTCCGTTCACTTCCACGCTTGTATTCTTCATAAACCTCAGCCAATGTTCTGGAACTTCTAACTACCCTCATCTTTATCGTTCTCATTGCCCTGGTTCTTGCATTCAGTAACATAACCACCTTTGGAACTATTTTATGGCCTAAAAAATTTCTTGCACAAATTCTTTGCCTTAAATCTATCTTCACCATTATGCACTGTCTTATTGCATCCAACAAAATAACAATTCCAAGTGTCTTCATGCCCGAAATCTTATCATTGAAACTCTCTGCCAAATTATTGCATACAAAATCCACCTTGCTTAACTCACCAAACTTGCTTCTGGCCCATAGCTTGGTGTGATGTTCCTCAAGGTATTTTTTCACCTTTGGAACTACATACATGGTCTGCAAGTAAGTAACATGCGTGCTTGGGATGTATGTGTATGCTGATCGCCACAAGTCCTCTTCAGAGTTCTTTCCTTCGAGCTTATTCGTGAAGTTAGTAGCGAGGTGCCACATGCATTCCCTTTGCTCAGTCCCAGGAAACACAGCATCAACAGCATTCTCAAGACCCTCGGATGCACCGGTGTGTATCACCAAGCCTTCAGGGTGACCAATTACTTCTCGTAGTCTCTGCATGAACCATGTCCAGCTTTCATTTGATTCACCCTCAAGAACATCATAAGCTACGGGTAGAAGCCAATTATGCGCGTCCAAAGAACAAGCAGAAGCAACATGTCCCTTGAACTTCCCTGTTAAAGAAGTTGCGCCTATTGCCAAGTATGGCCTGCAGCCGTCTAGGAACCCCTTCCAGCATGCCTTTAGGCAGACAAAACATCTCCTGAAGCATATCTTATCTGCCTGCTTATACCTGACCCCCCTCGAGGCCTTTTCTCTCCCTTTCACAACCTCGTAATCGATGTCAACAACACTAGCAGGTGATGTTTTCTCTACCTGAGCTTTGAAACTATACAACATATGAAAACTGTCATTCCACTTTCCTTGAATGAAGTCTAGAGCCATCTCCTTCCGATCAAAGACTCTGTGATAAGGAATCAGAATGTTAAACTTTTTGCTAATCTTTGCTCTGAGTTCAGCTGGTCCAATGTTATGATCCTGCCACACCTAGTCAAGTACAGTAGCAGCAATCCACTTGGTAGTCCCCGGTCTAATTTTACCACTTAAAAAAGTATTAGGGCAGTTGTGTTCCTTCGTGTTTACTTTGATATCCATTCGATAAGAATCCAAATAATTCAGAGCTAGTTATCAGCAGAATAAATATGAGAAAGACTGAAACTAAATGTAGCTATTGCAACCTGAAATGGGTGTCCACCCTGCATTGGAGATGCATGTAATCTCCATTTACACACATTACTTTCCCTACAGTGCACCCTAAATCTCTTTTGGTCGCTCTTTTCAATGATAAATTTGAACCCAACTTTGATTGCATAGGTTGCAACTGCATATCTGCAGTCCTCCACATTATCAAAGACAGTCCCCTCATCAATTGTAGGATTGTCCCTATCAAAGTTTATCACTGGCCTGTCCACGTCTTCGTCGTTGTATCTACATCCCATTTCCACATCTTCACATTCCTCTTCCTCATCAGTCCCATAGTCAGGCTCAAAGTTCGAATCAACCAATCAGGGTCAGCAGCCACGTCTGGATATGCTTTCTCATCAACATCCACACCGCCACACGTTTCAGTGCCTTCATGCTCGCTTGACAAAGCATCATGCTCAAGGACAAGCTGTACAGACGTCCTGCGGTTACCAACCCATATCCTTGGAATCACCACGGGACTAGAAACGCTAATTGGGGTATGCAGATAAGGAATCACAGTTCTTACCTTTCAATGTGGACGCACGGCACCTTCTCTGGGCTCCATACCTCCAAAGCTCTACACCCCGCTACCTCTCCCCCCGTTTCGTTGTCCTCTGTGCTCTCCAGACTTGAAGGAGATTCCGTGCTCTCCAGCCATGCAGGACCCATATCCGTGCTCTCAAGCCTCGCAGGATCCATCTCCGAGCGGGATCCGGATCACCAGCGTCGTTGGGCCCCTAACCTAATGGCTGACTCTCGGTTTTCGTTTCCAGACGCGCCTGGGCGGTGGGCGGCGGCAAGGAGACAGGGCAGGAAGGGGAGGGGAGGGGACGTGAGGGGATGGCAGGTAGGGGAGGGCGGTAGGATGACGACCCAAGGGGACGACGAGAGCGGTCCAAGATTGAGCGAAGTGGCGGAGGCAGGAGCAGAGGAGAGGAGCGGCGCGGAACTGGTTGCGACAAAGCATGGAAAAATGCACAATAATGTGTTGGTGGGCGGCACCAGCCCTCGAACCTGGGACGCGCGCCGTCGTAGGTGGAGGAGGCGGGCCCGCCTATCAGAAAACATGCCACCTGTCAGCGCACTATGCACGGGTAGCACTTCACAAATTTTTTAGCAGGTCCCACATGTCAGTCTGTTTGATCAAAACTTGCATGCAGGGCATGGCTGGTCCACGTGCTAGTTCGAGAAAAAAGCTCGTTGATCCAAACTTGAATTGGCAGTTCCGCTTCTTCTCTCCCGTCTCATCGTCTCCTCGCAGTGGCAGTTCCGCTTCGTCTCCCTCGTCTGTTATCCTCTTCTTCTCCTCGCAGTGGTAGTTCTTCTTTCTTCCTCGATCAAAACATTCCCGCACGTAAGCCATGGCCAGTAGCCGGATGAAGAGGAACTAGGCCGATCTCCCGGCCGACACACTTCGCAAGATCGCCGACTATTTGCTGGAGAAAGAGGAGTACGTCGACACCTATGCTGCTTGTCGGGAAGTCTGCACCGATTGGCGCCACACTTTAAAGGTTCCCGAATTCCATCTCAACAACTGGATCATGATAGATAACACACTTCCAGACGTTGGCGACTTCACCTTCCTCAACCTCGCCACTGGTCATTGCTTCAGGACAAATCTAAAGGACGTCCATCGCAGGTTCACATTCACATCTGATATTTATTGGTATTTTCCATTGTAAACATCTTAGTGCTAACTGATGCCCTCTTCTTCCAAAAGATTCTACTTCATCGATGTTTCTCGTGGCGTCATTGTGCTTGCTCAGAGGGTGGAGCCATACCAGATTCGGCTTCTGAACCCAACCACTCATAAGTCTAACACTGAGTTTCAAGCACACATACCATCTGATCTTCTGGAATCTGTCGTTGTGACGAAGTCCCCGACGATGGTGTTCATTTGCACTGATTATCCAGATCATATTGCATGGGCCGATGAGAGCACCCCAACGGGGCAAATCAATGGATCATTTGGAGAAGGATTGTATTCGCCACCTCCTGATACGCTTCTGGTCTGCATGACGGCATTCCGAGGGGAAGTATATGCATTACTTGAGAATGGAGACATCTTGTCGACCAACATCCAGTTAGAGCAGCGTGCGAGCACTATCACGATGGCCAAAATAATTTTGGCCCCAGTCTTTGAACAGGTACGCGGAACCTGCAATTTTTACCTTGTGGAGTCAGATGGTGATCTGCTTCTTGTGTTGAACGGGGATTTCGCCAAAGGGCGACCTGTGTTGTACCGGGTGGACACAGAGAACTGCTCTCTCGAGGCCGTCACCGACATTGGAAGTCTTGTCCTCTTCGTTGGTAACAATCGGTCTATCTCCATTGACACCAGGTTACACCCCACAGTCAAACCCGGCATATACTACAGGAATTACATTAGACTGTACAATCATGAGGTTCAAGCCTGGAAAGAGGAACCAACAATTGTAATGTATGGCTTAAGTCTAGAACACACACCGAGGCTTTACCCTCTATACGAGATACTGGCAACACACTGCAGACAGAGAGAGTTCTCTGAACATGTGTTGCAGCACGCGGGAGCCACCGATGACGAAATATATAGGGGAGAATGAATCATTTATTCATCCTAGGTTATTTGCTACCATTTTCAGGTCTATTTTTCGAAGTAGAAATTTGTACTGTATTTATATTATTTCGATGATCAGAATGCGTATTACCTTTCAAACAAAATTGTAATGTATTTAAATTTAGTACTTCCGGAATTCAAAGTATTTATTTTTAGTAGCTTCTTTCAGAATTCTCTGTGTTCGACACATGCATCAGCTCAGCGCCGGAATTCAGGTCCCACATGGAAAATTGCACAATAATGTGTTGGTGGGCGGCACCACCCCTCGAACCTTGGATGCGCGCCATCGAAGGTGGAGGGGGCGGGCCCGCCATTCATAAAACATGCCACGTCAGCATCCCCTGTTTCTAATGCCCTTTAAAAAAATAAAACACGCCACATCATTATCCCCTGTTTCTGATGGTGTTGCTACACTCAACGGTACATGGTGGCATATAAATAACATCGTATAAACATAAGGGCATAGTCGTCAACATTTCTAAAATGAAACCCGATGAGGTGGATAGCCACGACCGATCTTTTTAATACGTTGCACTCTTATGCTGAGAAGGGAAATAAAGATTGAGCTGTTAATGCAATGAATGTCGAATTATTACCCTCTAAGGAAATGGGAAATGGTTATTTTCACGCGTGCCCGTAGTCCAAACCTACTGTCAGTCTTTCATTCCCCTTCTCCGACTAACCACAGTTCACCTTGCGCAGCTCCTCCGCGCCGCAACAACTAGGGTACCATGGCTCCGCCTAAGCCGCCGCCGCCGCGACAGCCGCCGAAACTGGGGTATTTAGCCTCTCTAAGGCAGGCCATGAAGCTCTACATCAAGGCCGGTCTCCCATTGCCCTGCCAGGCGGATGATTTCCCCGAATGTGCCGAATCGGCCGCGACGGCGACTGCGCCGTCGTCGGCGCCAGATGCGGCAAGCAGGGCCAAGAGAGCAAT
Source organism: Avena eriantha (assembly GCA_910589775.1). Taxonomy (NCBI): domain Eukaryota; kingdom Viridiplantae; phylum Streptophyta; class Magnoliopsida; order Poales; family Poaceae; genus Avena; species Avena eriantha. The sequence goes on along the minus strand of OU342740.1, from coordinate 153,257,152 downwards.
GTAGAGAAATCGCGTGGCGGCATTACGGCATGCTCTAGGCAATGGGAACAAGGTACGTATCAAATCGTTCATGAGAGCATGCCGCCGCCGAGGGTACACACCCTCGAATAGGGAAGTGCCAAGGTCTAGGAACTCTCGCGTCCATGCTTCGCTGCGCACTACCTTACCTCAGTGGAGTATGCTGGGAGCACGCCGTCTGTGGCAAAGACGCTCCATCCTACGCACCGTCGAAGACCGTACCATGGCGGCGACCAAGCGTCTACACTCAGCATGCTGGATTGTTCGACAGCCGAAGCCGGCGGCGGGCATCAGCTCAGCCCCAGAATTCAGGTTCGAGTTCACACGGACCTACGATCCGGCGGCGCGGATGGTCCAATTGAACCGGGACTGGCGCACGCAAATCGCTCGTGCATGAACGATACAGATTTCTTGTAGTTTGGCAGGAAGGCAATAGATCAGTTTGGGTTAAATGATCAAAGAACTTATGTCCTCTCAAGGCAATTGGCCAGCCAACTTTTCTCGTGGAGATCTGTAATTTCTTTAGTGTAGAATAGTTAAGTTCAGACTGAAGAATGGATTTTGTAGATGAAATGCTGACAAGTTGTGCTATAAACTAGTAGGAAGTTTAGCCCACTTTTGTGTAGGTATAAGACCCTTTTGTATGGAAGTACTACTTTTGTAAGAAAATACTATCAAGTACCTATTTCCTTCAATTACTAGTCGTGGTTCAATCCAGTTAACTAGCATCTTTTGATCCCAGACTACAGATTTTGCATCTGCTATCTGTGTTGTAAATTTTTTTTCTTTGTCTTGTGTTGCCTGCAAAATGGTCCTGCAGTTCAACGTGTTACAATTGTAGCTACCTTGTACTCCCTCCGTTTCAAAATATAAGATGTTTTAGCTTTGTGAATAAAGTGTATCTAGTCCCCTTTTAGTATGTATGTTCATCTAGGTTTAGAAAGCACCATCACTAAAAGATGTCTAGATACGCTCCATTCACAAAGCTAAAATATCTTATATTTTGAAACGGAGGGAGTAATTGAAGAGGAGATGGACTACATTTTCCTGGCATCCACATAATTGACATTGCTCATTGCCAGACCACCCTCTTTTCATGAGGTTGTCCTTGGTTATTCACAGAAATTATAAAGCACGGTGTTCAACTACATCGATTCAAACTATTACACGCACACAAACTACATCAAATTCATTACCCACAAATACTACATCGATTCAAACTATTACACACACATACTACTTCAAACTATTACACACACGTACTACATCGATTCAAACTATTACATATTTTTAGTCGATGCTAACTTCCTGCTATGCTCTCCATACTACAAATTCATTAGCCACACATACCACGACAATTCACTAGAGCTCTGTTTTCACTCGAGGGAAATCAGAACCACCAGCTCGTCCAAGCCCGGTCCCCCCACCGAAACTGTGTGCCCCGTCGCGAAATGGTGGCGGTCCTGTGCCATCGATCCTTCCAGGCCAACACTGCAGGCGATGAGGGCGCTTTCTGGCAGCTTCTTCGGGGCCCTGAATGCCATGTACCGAGTCTAGACACTCCTCCAGGTGGATGATGACCGGGGGCTTCCAGCAAAGCTGTCGCCCTTCCCTGCTTGGAATCTGCACCTCGTACATCTTAGGAACAGCGTCAGGATCTTTCAGCCATGCCTTTACCTCGATGACCCATCTGTGGCTCGGTGGCATGATTTCCACCAGCTCACTGCCAAGGCTACTGACGACCTGCTTGAGGCCCTCCGGCTCCCAAGCATCCAATGGGAGGCCGTCAAAGTCGAGTTTGGAGAAGAAACGAAGCTGCCCCAAGCGATCGTCCCACCCACAGACGCGATGCCAACGCATGAAGCTCATTTTCTCCCCGCACCACTCGAAAGAACGGGAAGAATGCAAGACACGCTCGGTGTCTGAGCTGTGCTCGAACCGGACGAAAAAATCGAATGGCGGCGCGCATACCTCAATGTTGACCTCATTTTGTCTGATCCCAAAACGAGACCTGAAAGCCGACAGCAACTCTGCCGGCGACACGGCAGGATTGACGCCCAGCACGGTGGCCATGAGAGTGTGGTCGTCGAACTGTGCCAGGGCTACCATGTCTAGGGTGCGCGGCAGCACGCAACTTCCCAAGGCCGGTCGCCGGCCTGGATCGCCCGACGGGACGCGCTCCGCCGTGCGATAAGGACTAGCCAGAGGCGAGATATTAGTCCGGGGACGCGAAGCTCCGATAGAGCGGACGATGCAACGACGAAGGCTGCGAGCTTCGATTCGAGGCGTGGGAGGTTGACTGGACATGACGGAGATGCAAATTAGAGCAAGTGCGTGCTCCGATCTGAGACTAGCAGCCGGAGCTGAGAAAATGTTATGGGGAGGGGAGCAGGGGAGAAGACCAGAGCAGAGCAAAGAAATAGATCTCCCCCACTCATGGATCTGGTCCACGCAGGGGTAAGCTAGTCCATGACTGCAAAAGATAACGGGGAATACTGACATGGCAGGCCAAGAAGAGTTGACCTAACGGTGGTATTTGAGTTAACCATTTTACGTCTGGTTCAAACGACCGGTTGGCCGTTAGATTTGTATTCACCCCCAGTTGGCCCTTCTGGACAACTGGCGAATCTATTATGGCCCCTCCGCGCGATTGATGGCAACTCGGGTACCGCGGTGCGCTCACCCACCAAGTTTGGTACAGCAAACGAACATTCCCATCCTGAAGGGAATATGCCTGAGAGGCAATAATAAAGTGGTTATTATCTTATTCCATGTGTTAGATTAATGTTTATTTTGCATCTATAATTGTCTTAATTGGAAACGTTAATACATGTGTGTTTAATAAACAAAATACGAAGTTCCTAGTAATGCCTCTCATATAAACTAGCTCGTTGATTAACAAGATGATCAAGGATTCCTGATCATGGACATTGGATTTTGTTAATAATGAGATCACAACATTGGTGGAATGATGTGAGGAACATTCATCCGAAGTATAGCATTACGATCAAAGTCATTATGTTTATATTACTATAACATCATACGAAGTAATCTTAGTCCTTAGACCATGAGATCATGTTAATTGCTAACATCGGAAGAGTAACTTGATAACATCAAATGTCACACCGTAAAAGGGTGACTATAAAGGTGGGTTCAGATACTCCGAAGGTGTTATGTTGAGGCTCATGGATCAAGAGTGGAATTTTTCAATCCCGATGATGGATAGATATACTCTAGGCCCTCTCGGTGATATCAAAATAAGATAGCTTGCAAGCAAGTGATGTGATCACGAGAATGTTATATCACGGGAACGAGAAAAGAGTGCATGTGGGTAATGAGATCAAAATAGATATTTGGATGCCGATGATCGAATCTCGGACATGTAATATATCGTGAGACAAAGGGATTTAGGTATGACGTTAAAGGTTCATACGATCACAAGAGTCATCGTTGAATATGTGGGAGTTAGTATGGATCTCCAGGTCCCGCTGCTGATTATGGATAAGAGAGGGGTCTCGATCATGTATGCATTATTCGTGAACCGTAGGGTGACACACTTAAGGGATACCGACACCATTTAGGAGAAAATATGTTTCATAGAAATATTAAGAAAGCACTAGAATCATTTTGATGGAAACCGGAATTGTTTCGGGTGAAATTGCTGAAATTGGTTCTGCATGTGATATTGAAATGTTGTAGGGAGTTTTATGTGAATGTTTGTTAATTAAAGTAATTAACAACATTCTGAATAAAATAAATAAAAGTTTTTTATTTAAAGAGAAAATTCATTTAATTTTGGTGGACATTAAAAGCAAACTGAGTGGAGTTGAAATTGATGTGAGTGGGCTTAGTGGAAGCTCCACTCACATGAATGAGGGAGAGGTGGGGGCACCTACCATGGCCGCCCACCCATGGCCTTGGGGCTGCGCCCCCTCCCCTATAAAAGGAGCCCCATGGCTCCTCTCGTCTTGCCCCACCTCCTCATGAAGGTTCTCTTCTCCCTCTAGTTATTCCCCATGGTCTCGAATTAGCGAGATACATGTTCCGGGTGGCTTTATCTGGAAAGGAGTTGATGCTTCCGCTGCATCGCTGGAGCGAGGATGCGGAGGTTGTTCGATGGACCGAACGTGCGTGGGATCACGGATGCACTGCTACTTTGCGGTGCTAGACTTGATGGTGCTGGACCTGATGGTGCTGGAACTGCTGGACCTGATGGACTTTGTCATGATCTTGAGATTGGCAAGTGTACGACTACATCATCCATGAGTTCCATCTCGTTAACAAAGCTTTTTTGTCTTCGAAGGTAAGTTCTCTATGGATGTATATCCACCCGTTGCTTGTATCTAGTAGATAGATCTTGGCGTATAGTTCCCATCGTGGGAATTTTTTTCTGTTCTATGCTACGAACCCAATAGTGGTATCAGAGCCTGATCTATGCGTAGGTGCTTTGCACGGGTAATACACATATGTTTATATGTGGGCGATGATGATAATGTTATTGCATCTTCTATGTATTTTGGATATTGGTGGCATAGTGGGATGAAGCGGCCTGGACCAACTTTACATGTCATCGCACATGAGACCGGTTCCATGACTGACATGCAACTAGTTTCGCATAAGTGGCTGGCGGGTGTATGTCTCTCCTACTATAGTCAATATCTGATTTACAACGAGTTGCTAATAACTTAGTTATCATCGTTGTGGTTCCATCATCGTAGGTAAGACTGGTTCTATCTTCGAAAGCCCTAAGTTTAGATTGTTGCTGGGCTAGTGTCATGATATGGTAATGTTGTAAGTAGATGTATGGTAGATACCCTTACAACCCACTTAACGTGTAAGTTCCATAGACCTTGGCATTAGACTCAAAGGAATGATAGAGATCATACCACGATGAATATGATGGTGATCAAATGCATGGACCATATCATTCCACTTTACACATATGATGTTTGCATCTTATATTGCTAGTTTGGTGTTTTAGTAGCATTATAAGATGATCCCTCATTCAAATGTTAAGATAAAATATGTTCTTCCTTAAGTATGCACCATTCTATCGATCGTGTTTCGAGACATCATGTGATGATCGGGTGTACTCAACTCTACGCTTTCATACAATGGGTGTAAGACAGTTTTACACACACGAGTACTAAGGTTCTTACTTGGCGAGCCTAGCATGTACAAACATGGCCTCGGAACACGGAGTGAAAGGTTAAGGACGAGTCATATAGTTGATGTGATGCCCATATTGATGCTCGCCTTTGAAGCTACACCGACTCACGTGATGATCGGACTTGGTGTAGTGGATTTCGTTCATGTAATCACCAAAAAGGCACGAGGGATGTCGTTTTTGAGTGGGAGTTCATTTCTAATTTGGCTTAGTCGAACTCAATTTGTCATAAACTAAATCAAACTGAATTTGCATAATTTGTTGTAGTCATTGACATATGTTCACTACCTTATGCTTAGTTTTAATTGAGATAATAGAACTATAGAATTCTGGATATTTACTTTACGAACTGGTATTGTATTGTTTTGAATGTCAATTTAAAATTTAGAAGTCCTATTGCAAACTTTCAGAAAACTCTATTTACTCCATGAAATTTACTAAGTAGTATTAAATCAAGAGTAAGAATTCCAATGTTAGTATCTAAAGTATCATGTTTGCCTCCATGATTATTGATATTCAAAAGTTTTTTTAATATCAAGATCATCTAGGAGCTGAAAAATTGTTTCAGACACCATCATGTGTGGTAGATATTGTGATATCTGAAACCATGTTTTCGGTTGCATTATGATAGAGTATAATTTAGAAAAATACATGTTTTCATATTGTATGAGAATTTGTGAAGGATGGAGATGCTAGGCATCCGGATCTCCCAAAAAGGTTTTGGGAACTAACATTATACTAGCGATTCTTCCTGATAGGCTATAGTAGCTTGATCATGAAAGTTGTCATGATAAGGATGAATAGAAGATGTAAGTAAAATGTTTACTACACTAATAGATTACTAAAGGATGGATTTTTGAAAGAACACCAAACATTTGATGATGGTGATCCACTTCAAAGTGCAAGTACAAAGGTATTAGTATTTGACTATATACACTTTGTACTATGTGTCATGTGAATGACACCACTATTGATGTTGATAGATTCTTTTAAAAGAAAAGGAATTGTTGAAACATAATCTATAAAATATTTGGCAGAAAAGAAAAGGTTGGAGATGTCCAACTTAGGTATATAGAATATATACATGTTATGGCTGTATTTCTTGCTTGTTAAACAATGCGGTTCTGAGGTATTGGAAACCGGTATTGGATACCGAATTGGTTGGTGTGAAGTGTCATATAGAACTACACAATTAATGAATTGCAACGTCCTAAGTAACTGGCAAGAGAATAAGTGATGATGTTCATCGAAAACAAATAAAATGTTATTGTGTTTTCGTTGTCGTCAAAACTAGCCTTCAAGATTTGTTTTAATAATTTATTTTGTTCCGGTATTACGAGAACAATGGTTGTTCCAATAATTATCGTATTCCATAAAGGATGGCTGAACTTTTACAAGTCTAGTTGGAGAAATCACATCCATAAACATTATTGCTAAAATGTCGTAAGACAAATGATTGGAAGATCACTTATTAAGTGACATCGCTGTTTGAATTAGATTGGAAAGTAAACATGAAGAAACTCCATGTTGATGGATTTTTGGAGTCTTTTGATTTTGATCAATTGACGCTTGTGAAACTTTCCTCGAGATAATTGAAACTCCGTCCATAGGCCAAAGAGGAACTGGCGACTAACTTATTGGATACTATGCATGTTGATGTATATAGTCCATTATGTGTAGCCCTATGCGATGGATCTTTTTTGCTTCATATGCTTTCTCCAGAAATTGAGTGAATATATCTATATATTTACTTAATAAGGAAAAAGTATGACACATTTGAAAATTGTTCAAAGACTTTCAAGATGAAGTGAAAAAATCATTGTAACAAGAAAAAAAAAGAGTTTATGATTTGATCATAAAGGAAGATATTTGAGTTATAGGTTTAGCAAAACACCTAAGATTTCGGGAATTGTTCATTGAATTTGCATTTCCTGATAAACCCCAAGAGTTTGGTATGTTCGAGAGATCAAATCAAACCTTGTTTGACATGGTAAGTTCAAAGGTGTCATTTATAAAACTTCCATTATGTTTTAAGGATCAAAGCTTTAGAGACTACCGCTTTTACACTGAAAAGAGCACCATCGTGATCCGTTGAAATGATACCATATGAGTTATGGTTTGGGATAAAACCCGAATTGTCTTTTCTTAAATTTTGGTATGTTATGTATAAGTAAAATGTTTACAACCAAAGTCGGATAAGCACGTCTTTGTAGGTTATCCCAAAGAAATTTGTTGGTAATTCCTCCATAACACCGAGGACAAAAGAGTTTGTCGCTTGGAACGTCAAGTTTCTTGAGAAGGATTTTTTCATGAAAAGTTAAGTGGGAGGACAATAGAACTTTGATAAGATTGTTGAACCTTAGCTATATGCGCAAAGTAGCACAGCGCGAGAAAGTGTACTACTGGCGGCCACAATGTTCATGGCTCCTGTGATTACAAAGGGTGTGATCTTGGAGATTAGAGTTCCTATTAAACCATGTGGGTCGGTAAGAATCAAATAGTAAGATTTGAAACAGAAGTCGTTATTGTTTTGACAATGATGAACCGACTGCATGCAAAGAAGCGATGATGGGCCATGACTCCACAAAATGACTAGAAGACATAGAATCCGTAATAGTATCTATACACGAGAAATCAAGTTTCTGAACTTGGAAGACCCTCCGGAAAGGCATGAAGCCTATCGGTCGTGTTTGGATCTATAAAGAAATAGACATGGATGTTTAACATCTATGAAATAGTAGACATGTCGAAAAGAAGTTTACGGCAATGTTCAAGGAGTTGACTATGACAAGATTTGATCTTCCATAGCAATATTTAGTCTTGACGGATTAATGTAGCAACCACTACATATAATTTGCTATATGGTAGTTGAATAAAAAAAACAAGGTTCTTCTAATAGAATGGTTACCTAGGATGTGTACATGGCACGGTCCGGAGGGTTTTGTTAATTCAAAGAGTGCTAAAAGGGCACGCAAACTTCCATAGTTGAAGTGAGCATAGCAGAGTTGGAATCTGCACCATGATGAAAATGTTAAAGGGGTTTAATTTCATCGGAGATGATGAAGATGCTTGCATTTGCAAGAAATTAAGTGGGAGCGCTGAGACAAAATTCCAATATATTATGCAGAGTACATATTGTTGATTGGAAATGATGTACCTTTTATTGACAAAACCAGAATATTTGGCATCAATGTCTATATGGATAGATTGAGGCGCTAATATGGTTATGCCAGACGTACATATATGAGATATTGAAAGGGTTCAATATGGAAACAACAAGAAAGGTTCTTGCTGCATGGAAAGGATTGTATCAATATTCAAGTGTTTCAACACTTGGTGAGTAAAATCACATGAATATTCTGATTGATTATAGCATGATATGTATGTATCCAGATATGTCCTAGTTATGAGCACATACCAGAATGAATCATAAGATGATCATTGGACAATAGTAAAGATATTCTTATGAGCTTTGGAAGAACTAAGAATATATCATGTATAAGTGACAAATAGTTAAAGGTAGTTCATTGTAAAGTGTTACATCGATACTAGTTTTGTCACAAGATACAAATTAAATTTATCTCAATTTAGACTATGGGTGGCACAATGTAATGGAAAGGATATTCCATGATGGATTTGGATGAGTTCCAAGGTTGAAACATTGTGACGGATACTACAACAAAAGGCTAAGTATATGACTGCTATAGTAGCAGCAAAGGAGGGCATTTATGTTAAGTAGTTTGTTATCACACTAGGTGTGGTTCAAAGTGGCCTAATACTATGAAGATACATTGTATGACAATAATATCAACATATTTTAAACCGAATGAACTAAAGGTCTCACCAAAGGAACAAATTTATACAATGCCATCTCATTTGAGAATGAGTGATGCATAGAGACGCAAAGACATGCAAATACACACGGACCTGAAACTGTCAGATCCTGAGATTATGTTAACCACTACAAATCGTGTATATGCAACACCAGAACGCCATAGGTGTTCAATACGCAAAGTTTTTCGAACTAGATTATTGACTCTAGTGCAAGTGGGAGACTGAAGGGAATATGCCCGAGAGGCAATAATAAAGTGGTTATTATATTATTCCATGTTTATGATAAATGTTTATTTTGCATGCTATAATTGTATTAATTGGAAACGTTAATACAAGTGTTTTTAATAAACAAAATACGAAGTTCCTAGTAATGCCTCTCATATAAACTAGCTCGTTGATTAACAAGATGATCAAGGTTTCCTGATCATAGACATTGGATGTTGTTAATAACAAGGTCACAACATTGGTGGAATGATGTGATGAACATTCATCCGAAGTATAGCATTACGATCAAAGTCATTATGTTTATATCGCTATAACATCCTACGAAGTAATATTAGTCCTTAGACCATGAGATCATGTTAATTCCTAACAGCAGAACAGTAACTTGATAACATCAAACGTCACACTGTAAAAGGGTGACTATAAAGGTGGGTTCAGATACTCCGATGGTGTTATGTTGAGGCTCATGGATCAAGAGTGGAATTTGTCAATCCCGATGACGGATAGATGTACTTTGGGCCCTCTCGGTGATATCACATTAAGATAGCTTGCAACCAAGTGATGTGATCACTAGAATGTTATTTCACGGGAATGAGAAAAGAGTGCATGTCGGTAACGAGATCAAACTAGGTATTTGGATGCCGATAATCAAATATTTGACATGTAAAATATCACAAGACAAAGGGATTTAGTTATGACATTAAAGGTTCACACGATCAGAAGAGTCATCGTTGAATATGTGGGAGTCAGTACGTATCTGCAGGTCCCACTGCTGATTATGGATCGGAGAGGGGTCTCGATCATATATGTATTATTTGCGAACCGTAGGGTTACACACTTAAGGGATACCGACACCATTTAGGAGCAAATATGTTTCATATAAAGGTTAAGAAAGCGCTGGAATCATTTCGATGGAAACCGGAATTTTTTCGGGTGAAATTGTTGAAACTGGTTCTACATGTGATATTGAAATGTTGCAGGGAGTTTTATGTGAATGATTGTTAATTAAAGTAATTAACAAAATTTTGAATAAAATAAATAAAAGTGTTTTATTTAAAGAGAAAATGCATTTAATTTGGTGGACATTATATGCAAAGTGACTGGTGTTGAAATTGATGTGAGTGGGCTTAGTGGATGCTCCACCCACATGAATGAGGGAGAGGTGGGGGCACCCACCATGGCCGGCCAACCATGGCCTTGGGGTTGTGCCTCCTCCCCTATAAAAGGAGCCCCATGGCTCCTCTCCTCTTGCCCCACCTCCTCATGAAGGTTCTCTTCTCCCTCTAGTTATTCCCCATGGTCTTGAATTAGCGAGATACATGTTCCCGGTGGCTTTATCTGGAAAGGAGTTGATGTTTCTGCTGCATCGCTAGAGCGAGGAGGTGGAGGTTGTTCGATGGACCGAACGTGTGTGTGATCATGGATGCACTACTACTTTGCGGTTCTGGACTTGATGGTGCTGGACCTGATGGTGCTGGAACTGCTGGACGTGAAGGACTTCATCACAATCTTGAGATCGGCAAGTGTACGACTACATCGTCTACGAGTTCCATCTCGTTAATAAAGCTTTGTTGTCTTCGAGGGTAAGTTCTCTATGGATGTATATCCACCTGTTGCTTGTATCTAGTAGATAGATCTTGACGTATAGTTCCCATCATAGGAATTTTTTTGTTTTCTATGCTGCGAACCCAACATGTCCCACATGTCATTCTCTCATTAGAGGAAACATGTGCATGATGGAAAACAATTCCTTGGCTATTACCTCCCTGATTTCAACTTGATAACGTTGCTGGATCTATCTGCCATTTAGTCACTCTCCTAGGTCCCCCATGTCAGCCTCACATTACAAGAATTGTGTCTATGATGGAAAATTTTCTCCGCTCGTGCTACCCTATTTCAAACTTGATAGCGCTACTCGATGCATTTACCATTTAATCAAACTACTACACCCCACATGTCATCCTCTCATTAGAAGAAACGTGTGTATGATAGAATTTTTTCCCTCGGTAGCGCCTCCGTGTTCCGAACTTGATAGCGTTGCTCGCTCCATCTACCATTGAATCATGCTGCTAGGCGCCACATGTCATCCACTCATTAGAAGAAATGTTTGTATGATGGAATTTTTGCCCTCGGTCGGGCCTCTGTGTTTTGAAATTGATAGCGTTGCTCGATGCTTCAGCCTTTTTTTAGGTTGCTAGGTCCCCCATGTGAGCCTCTCATTAGAAGAAACGTGTGCATGCTGGAATTTTTTCTCGCTTGCGCCTCCCTATTTCAAACTTGGCAACGTTGCTCGAGGCCACACCTGTATAAGGCCACGCTACTGGGTCCCAAATGTCGGTCTCTCTGTAAATGAAACCTATGCATGAAGGACTTTTTTTCAGCCGCCTCCGCTGTTTTGACCTTGGCAACGTTGCTCGATGCGGCAGTCACGTATGGTCTTACTGCGGAGGACCCCATGTCAGCATCTCTAGTATGTTCTAGCTTGTGGGTCCTTGATATAGCCTTGTATGTTCTAGCGGGTGGGTCCCTGATGACAACCTCTCTGTATAAGTATTGAACTTTTTTTTCAAACCCGACCATTAAACTCGAGGGATGCTGCAAGCTGGTGGGTCCGTGATGTCAGCTTTTCCATTATGCGATATTAAAATGTAAACCCTTTCTAAATAAATGTAAACCCAAGATATATATAAATATGTACACACAGGGGATTCGAACTAAAGACCTTTTAATCAAATGACATAGACGTAAACTGAGTGCTTTGCCACTACACCAAAGATATTTATAGAAGTTAAATCATTAAACATGTATTAGTACTACAAATTATGTATCAGTTTTCTGAAAAATATTTTGTGTGTCTACATTTATCTATTTTATTAAAATATATAACGGCAGTGCTCATGCATCTCAATTTATAAAATGCCACATAATGGAGCAGTTTCAAACACGGGTAGGCACAAAATTTTATTTTGAGAGGTGGGGGCAATGCCCAAACGGCTAAATTAAAAAGAGTTTGCCTATATACATGGGCTGCTCTACACAGGCTATACTACATAGGCTATGCTCCATGGGATCCTTTCTAAAATTTCTCTGGGTTGTGCTCAGTAGTCCACCATGTCTTTCTCTAAAAAAACAGTCCCCATGTCCCTCTCGTTAGAAGAAAACAGTCCATGCTGGACTTTTTCCTCGCTTGCGCCTCCATGTTTCGAACTTGGCAACATTGCTCGATGCAGCACCTATATAAGGTCTCGCTACTGGGTCCCACATGTCAGTCTCTCTGTAAATGAAATGTGTGTACGATGGACTTTTTCCAGCTGCGTCTGCTATTTTTGACCTTGGATACATTGCTTGATGCCGCAGCCGCTTGTGGTCTTGCTGTTGGGTTCCACATCTTAGCCTTCCTAGTATGTTTTGTCTTGTGCATGTCAGCCTACCTGGAATGTTCTATCTTGCGGGTACCAGACGCCAGCCTCTCTGTAGAAGTACTTAACTTCTTATTTTTAAACCGCCCATTAAACTCAAGGGACGTTGCAGGATGGTGGGTCCGTGATGTCGGCCTCTCCAAAAACAATATTGCTATATGAAAAAAGTAAACACAAATAAATATATGACAAGCACACAGGATTCAAACTCAAAACGTCAGCAAATATAAACTGTATGTGTTGCCACTACATAAAATAAATCGGATGAAAATTATCATAAAAGCTTTATAGTACCTATAACTTATGTATTAGTCTTCTTAAAAATATTTTGTGTGTCCATGTTTATTTCTGTTACAATAAAAGGGCACTACTAATGGAACCTCAATTATAAAAAGCCACATAATGGATTACTTTCTTAAAAACATGTGTAGGTAGATTTTTTTTAGATGTGGGGTGTAATGCCAAAAAGTCCAGATTAAAAAAAAATTGGGCTATGGTCAATAGGCTCTTATCTCAAATTTCACTAGGATGTGGCTCGCTAGATGCAAAACAGACCTCACCAAGGGAGAAAAAAGGGAATAATTTTGTTGACAGATATTCATGTAAAAATATCTAAAGAACACACACCACGTGCGGCAAAACAGGGCTGGTATCCAATGACTTCACTTGGTGAAATCACATTGTATATCTTTACCCTCTAATCTCTATCCAAAACACATCCAATGGTTCTGATGACACACAGGAAAAGATCTAGAGCAAGCAGCCAGCAGCAACAATAGAACATTTGACAAATTAAGTAGCATCTGAAAGATTAAGGAGTACAGAATAATAAGACATAAAAAATATCGGCAGATTCCTATTTCATATTCAGTAGCACTTGACCAATTTGGAAGTATTTCAAAGTGACTGATTCAGCAATATAGACACTGAAATTCAATAGCAGTATAGAGAGAGCAAGTTCTTGTTTCAGCTCTAAAAATATTTCGCACGATCGGTTTACCCTTTTCTCCAATCACACCCGATCACTTCAACACAATCATTGTTGTAATATTTGGTCATATAGGGAACATAGATATAGATATACCATACTAGTACATACTACTCATATCTCGAATCCAGCAAAAGGTTATTACAGTTTGACCACCCATATATGATCAGTGGAGATAAGACAACCACATAATTAATTACAATAGCATGCCACCAAAGGCTAGAAAGCTAGGAAGTTCATGAACAACATGCAGCATTCAGGGTAGCCTGATACATCGGCCTTGACCATTCTTCCAATGGTATGTTTGGCTGCTTTTTAGAACTTGATCCACATAGAAGTAGCTGCCAAGCGCCCATAAGTCGAGTTAATAGCGTAGTGTCCCTCGATTTGCAGTCCTTCGCACTGCATCGTGAAGACTATGGTGCCCTTTCATCTGACCTAGATTTGCTTTGTGGCACTCTTAGGAAATTTCTGAGTCAAAGGAAGAGATAGACGCATAATTACTAAGAGTAATGCACTAAATCATGTGAAACTTGAGAAGTCATTCAAAGCAGTTTATATTTCGCCATATACTAACAAACATAATCTGGTGCGATCTGAGAAGGATATGGTCTTAGAAGGCGCTGCCCGGGGTGATGAAGGAGCTTGTGTCGGTGCCTGTGCAGGGGCGGATGCGATAGCTGGTGCTGGTGCAGGAGATGGTGCCACTAATTGTAGAGGGGCTAGGGAAGGAGCCAGAAGGCCTAGAACCGGTTCCGGCACCAGTATATTGATGCGCGATTTCTTCTGAGGGGTAGCTAAGCTGACTGTAGGGATGGTAGAGGCAGATGAGATGTGTACAAGCAAAATGGTCTCTTATACAATAGTTACTCACAAGACAGTGATCATATAATATGATGAGTATAGAAGCAAATTAAGTTACTACCTCCATTCTTTCTCCTTAGGTCAACATGTGCTAGAGAAGGAACTAGGGCCAGTTTCGGTGCGGGTGTCAGCTCCTTGATGGTGGTTACCTTCTGCGGGGTAGCTAAGGGACTACATTAGTGGTCAGAGAAGCATATGAGATGTGTACAAGCAAAATGGTTTCTTATACAATAGTTACTCCTAGACAGAGATCAGAGTATACAAGTGAATTAAGTTACTACCTCTATTCTTTCTCCTACTATGGTCAAAAGGTGCCGTTGCAGGAACTAGGGCCGGTGCCGGTACCACCAGCTTGATGCTGGCACCCTTCTGGGGGTTACATAAGGGGAAGCGGACTGCAGAAGTGGTCAGGATCATATGATGAGTAAAGACAATGGTGCAGAATAGTTAGTCGAAAGAAAATCATCAGACATTGGGATGATTATAGAAGCAAATTAATTAGTACTACTTCTGTTCTTGGTCCTTAGGTCAACAGGTGTACGATGGCGTGCACGTATCTGCCCAGGCTTGCTAAAATTGAATGTTACCTCGTCGACTACTTCAGACCATTCTCATAGACATACTTGCACCAACCTCGGCCACCCAAATACGTGGTGGCCATCATCTAGTATACAACCACATGATATAGTTGTCGCATGCCTTTAGGCCCCTCGCTATAAAGAGTTAGGAACTTGTCGTTTTCAAACATCTCGTTTATAATGGGGAGAGCAACACAAGGGACATCTTAATGAGAAAATTGATAGAGAAGTAAGGAGACAACAAAAAAAGTGAGATACAAGATCCTACATCCAGTCGGTCTAAACCACCTGAAATCCCTACCTGATACCATGGGTACCCTTTGCGAAGGATGGCCATGCACCATTTTTCTTCCCTATGCCATTGGAAGGGCATACAGGGCCCCCCTTTCAATCCACAAGCTCGACAAGAGGACGGTAGCAGGAAGGGCTGAGCAGCTGGTGTCTGGTACTGATTGAAATTAAGTGTAAAGGTTAAATTATGTAAAGAGCAAGTAAATCTAATAATATAAGACAAAACCATTGCATGTAAAGCAAACATATTTGATTTTTTTAACTTCTGATGAGCGTAAAGATATAGTACTAGCTGATAACAAAAATAAGAAAAATCATAACATGTGAAATTGTGGATTTCTAAATTATACCCACTTCTTAGAGAGGACGTGTTCTTGTTTGATGAGTAGTGGTACTGGCTGGATCCTGCGGCATGTGGGGGTACCATCCTGTTTGCCGCACCTGGATGACCGCACGTTCGCAGGTATGTACCACCGTGCTATGGAAAATAAAGAAGAGATGGTGTCACATAGGCTTCCACAAAAACTGGATGCAAATAGAGACATCTTTTAGCACAGGGATACATCCAGGTTGTAGTCAACCACTTTCAGCATTGGAAAGAATGGAAGAACGCAATAAATATACTGCAACGAATATACTGCTAACAATATTTGTATCATGACATGATCTTGCTGCTTCTCCTGGATAAAATAAAGAAACATTGTTAGCAATCATTTTTTATAACATGTATGTAGAGCAAACCATTTGGGAACTCATTATTGTAATGTTTTAAATATTATGAAATTTAAAACTTGCCTTGGCTCTTGAACTTGTCCAGTCAAATACCATTGTAGACGGCCATGTCCTTTTCTGGAGATTTTTAAACTACTTGTGCCTTCCTTTTGATTACGGCTTGTGGACCGATCACTATTGAGATCTTCATCTTTTGATTACTGCTTCTGGACTTGTGCCTTCCTTTTGATTACCTTTTTAGGTAACTTTTAAGGGAACTGACGGGACCATCCCTGTCTATAGTGTCAGTGCATGCCACTGACCCATAGTTCTCCATAAAGATACTGATGCAAAATCCACTACACATTACGAGTAGCAACTAAATATTACAGAAGTGAAGAACACCGAAATCAAACCCGACCAAATGCCCCAATCAGAACAACGGTGACCATGCCCCGATCCTGAATCCATACGAATTTAGTACCCCCCAACCCTCCACCACCACCCGCACCCGCACCCAAATGACCCAATCGATCAGAGCAGAGGGAAATATCCTGATTACGTGATTCCGAGGTGAGAAATAGGCAAGAACTCCATAATCAAAGCATACCGAATACTACTACTAGTACTAATAGTAGACCCAATGGCCCAATCGTAAGCAAATTAAAAAAAGATAGATTTCGAGGTGAGCAAATACACTCACCTATTTCTGCAAGAACTCCCCAATCAGAGGTTGCACCAGTTCCAATAGTTGCTTGCTAGATGGGAGCTAGCTAGTGCTGGTTTCTTATCTTGTCGTCGGTAGAATGGCATGGGCATGGGAGTAGTTGTAATAGTAGTAGTAGGGTTGGGCTATACAGTTTTTCTACAGTAAGTAATTTGAAGTGGCAGTGGTCGGAACATTTTGCCCAGAGATATTCCTGACTTTTTGATCCTAGCTATCACATGGTGGCCTACATCTGTTTCAAGCAGGACCCACGTCAAGGGTGAGTTAAAGTAGGTCCCACGTAAGGGGGTGAGATATTACCAAGCCAACCTCCTCCTTCCCTTGGTACTCAATCCAAGGACCGAGAAAATCGCCCCTCTTCGAATCAAATTGATCGCAGCTTATACAGTATATCCTTTTGCTGATTCGGCTCGCGGAGCATTGAGGGAGGGGAAGGGCTAGGAACATAGGATACCAGCGCTGGGGCTTGAAAGCTCGTTTAGGAACCAATAATAGCATACTAGAAACACAGACAAACCCACATATATATAGTAATATACGGAATAGTTTCCAATTATAGTTCTGCTAATAAAGGCCTAGAAATCATGAGGTAACTCCATATTACAAAACTATGACACTAGCAAACCAATCATGGGATAGCTCTACACCCCAAGAGTTTTGCAGTTGGGCTATTGGTCATGAGACTACCTAGATGACACAAAAAGTACACCCTGATGATCAGCATACCTACATCAAATCCATCCAGAAGCAGTGTACTCGATCCACAGCCTTAGGTGTAGGCTCATCAATGAACATGTCACCGTTATTACCACCAAAGTCCTCTTTGGTCGTGTGCTTCTGCGATTAGTAGATTAACATATACGTTTATAGAGAAACATCAAAGACACAGTACCTGAACATTTGTCATTCCACAATTATACCTTGTCATCTGGCATATCGGTAGTACCAGAAATGAAACCCGTTTCATGCATCTTGCGTTTTTTCTCTACTCCCCCTTCTCCAAGTTGATCTAGATGCTCAGGAGCTATCCCTGTCAGTTCATCTGGTTGATCAACATCTGCTTCCCCTACTTGATTGTAACATCGCAAATCTGTAATCAAGGTTAATCAAGATCCAAATTACCCAATTTAGGGTTAACAAAAACTTTTTCCATTAAAAACCTTTAAGCATTCATATGTTTGTGCATTTAAAATAGGAGTTGTTTGAAATGCCATGGTTGTTTGTTCTAATGGTTGTATAATGATTCTAACATGAATGCCCTATCATCTAGATCATTCCCAAGCAAAAACCAAAGAAAAAGAAATAAAAAAGAATTAAATAAAGGGAATGGTCACTTTTGCCATTTTAATCAACTAGGCCACTTTGGGTGTTCCTAGCACTCAAAATCATACAGAAACAATTGTGGCTCTTTGCACCCCTTTCTAGTACAAGTAGTGATGTGCCAATGCCAACTTTGTGATCTCCCAAAACCTTTCAAACTCTAATTTTAAATGACAATTGAAAATGGAATCTAGTTCATATGTATATATCAGCCTATTTCAAAAACCATCCAAATGAATTCCATTTAGCAAATCCTAGCAACCAGAGATGCTTAAGCATGATACAAACCACTCAACCAAAATTCAATTCAAAATTCCAAACTTGATTTCTTTCGGCCATTTTGTCAAACACTTGGAGTGCACAGATCAGATGAAAACCAAAAACACTAGTGTGAGTAGTGTTCTGGCCAAACCTGTCTC
Organism: Avena eriantha; assembly: GCA_910589775.1. Classification (NCBI taxonomy): domain Eukaryota; kingdom Viridiplantae; phylum Streptophyta; class Magnoliopsida; order Poales; family Poaceae; genus Avena; species Avena eriantha. Next base: position 153,238,594 of record OU342740.1, on the reverse strand, counting down.
CCACATCAATGTCGAGTCCACTTGAGCACCTCACCGGCGACAGCGCGCCACAACAGCCGTCAGCCTCAACCACCTTGCCCAACGTGTCGCTCGTGGTCCACCTCCCCCTCCAGGCCAGCCCCACCTCGAGGACAGAGCGAGGAGAAGCTAGGAACCACCGCGCCCGGAACGTGTCTGCCATGCCGACGCCGTCCGTAGAGCATGCACGGTCCCCGCTCAACCAGACCCCGCCTCGCTCTCGCCGCCCACCTACATGATCACCACTGCCCAGGAAGCTACTAGACACGCCCATTTCCCTGACCCTGCCCCGTAGTCGCGGACCACCGCAAAGTTCGCCATCGACAGAGACATCGTGCGCGCCGTGCCGCTCGCGTCTCCCGACCACAATCCACTGCACACGCACCTCCGTGACACTCGCCATGGCACCGCCCACCGTCCTAGCCCACCGCCCAAGCCTCTAGGCCGTTGTGCCATCGTTACCGGCGAGCATCGCCCATGCCTCACTGCCGCCTTGCCCCGCTATAAATAGAGCGCCTCCCAGCAGCAATTCGTCACATCATTCTCATCCACCCCCCCTCAGAACACTCCAGAGCCCCGCCGGAGCAAGCCGCACCCCGTAGCGACGGAATTTCGCCAAAGTCTGCTGCGGAAGGAGGAGAAGGGCGCCATTGATCCAGGCCATCTCCCGGGACATCGCCGGTACCAGGAGAACCGCCATCGTCTTCTTGTTCATTTGCCCACCTCGCCGCACTAGCTGGAGCCCCAGTACGTCCCCACTGCACCGCCACCGAGCCGCTAGGGTTTAGTCTTGCCGGCGACGTGTTCATTGTCGACGACGACCCTAAGCCGTAGATCTAGTACTGATCCTGCGGCCACCGTTCGCCCATTCCGTTTCGGCAACCCATGACCCACTGACAGGTGGGGCCCTCACTAAAAACCAGCCCGAGCGCTGTGTGGAGTAAACTGGGCTAGCCCATTTATTTCCCGTGCGACCCGTTTAATTCAAATAACTGTTTTTCTTTTTAGACTTAAACTAGAATTTGTCCCTTAGTTTGAAAATCAATTCAGAGAGTTATAAAAATCCAAATGGAGTGATTCCAATTTTGTTGAAAAGCTAATGAAAATCTCTATCTAAGACCATTGGATTTAAATCATTTAGAGTTAGATATCTCTCCTAGTAAAAATAATAAGACAGAAGCTTTTGCACATTCAAACATTTTTATAAATCAACCATAACAGCTTCTGAGTTGATTCCAACTCTCAAAAATCACATTTAACCATACCTATCGAAATAAGTAATAATACTAAGGTTTTCATGCAGTGACTTTGGACTAGTACCAAAATAATGCTATATAGGCATTTCTAGTCACTTTAAATCATTAATTATTAAACTTACACTTATTAAAATGTGATCCAACCCTTAAATCACATTCCCATATTCTAGAATATGTGGTGATGAGATGTGTCCACATGATCCCATATTTTAAATGGAGAATATTAAATCTTAGTTAGTTTAAATGAGTAGAAATTACTTTTCTCAAATAAAATAAATGAAACTAGTTCATTAAACCTTGTGATGTTTGTGATGATACTAGATCATCAAATGTGTGCCTTAGTATGCCAAGTAGACTAGTTAAGTACTATTTGATGTATTCTGTATGTATTTATAGACGATAGTACCGACCAAGTCTTCGAGGAGGAGGAGTTATACCAAGAGGAGGAGGAAGAAAATTTCAACCACTGCAGTACCCAAGGCAAGCTACTATTGGCAAGCTAACACTTGCAAGTATTATACCTAGCAAGCTATTACTGGCAAGCTAACCCTTGCAAGCGAGATAACCTAAGCAAAGGCATTAGGCATTCTTTGGTTATATCATTTTGACTTATACCTACTCCATGTTTTACTTATAAGTTTTACTTCCTTTACTTTACCAAAGTCCTTTACCGTGTTTAAAAGGTAGCATAAAGAGTATAAAACTTGACTTATCTAGTTAGAGTTAGATGTCATCTTGTGGCATGAGATTCAGATTAGCATACCACCTTAGTGAACACTCTTAACTTAGTAGTTTAGAGCTAAACCAAAACTTGATCACTTTAGATGGGAATACTTGGTGCAAATGACTTGTGAAAACCTTAGAATGATGAGTCATTCTATTGACATGTTTTGACATGTGTTGAGAAACACAAATGGTTTATGATGATGATGATGATGAAAATGTTAAGGCATGAGCCTTAGCCCTTTTATAAAAACTGATGGTTGGGTTCTGATGCCATACCATTCTAATTTTACCGTACAACCACAATACCTGCATTGGGCAAGGCTTAGCCAGAAGTTTATATGCAATTAGTATTAGTTCCCTCGCGGGAGAGGTTTGAGCTGAGGCTACCTCTCAATGTTTTCCACCTATGCAGTGCCCAGGATGATAGATGGTCATGGCTGGGAGGCCATACTCATAGGATAGGTGCTTATACTAGAGTGTGTAAAGGAAAGGTTATGTTTGATTATCTGCATACTAAGTATGATGATTCAGGGTTATCCCTGACAGACGTATCGAATTTTGTGGTGAAAGTGTAGCACCTCTGTAGAGTGTCAAACTATTCCAATAGCCGTGTCTACGGTTATGGACAGTTGGAGTGGCCATACTGTTCCATTGTCAGATGTTTTCAAAATGACTTATGAAATGAATTGTGACATGACTTGACCACAACAGAGTTGTGACTATGACAACTAAGTTCCCACTTCGGTGTTTTCAAACTTTATTTTATCCTTCTTTGTTTCTGAACTCAGCTTAGGTTTCAAACTTAACTTTGCAAATAAACTTAGAGTTTAGCATTCCTACTAGAACTATCTTACTTGTTAGTGGTAGTTTGCGAGTACTTAAAGAGTACTCATGGATTTGTCCCTGGCTATTCCCGTGGCAAGACTATGAGGAGAACTACACTGAAGGAGGACAGCAAGATGGCTACGACAACTAGGATCATCTCCCATCATCAGTATTGCCTGTGACACTGAAGATGGACCCCACCGCTACGCTATTTATTCCGGTACTTGATCATACTAAGACTGGATCATGAGATCCTTTATTTGTGTTAGACCTTATTAAGGTTTGTAATGGATGATGTACTGTGATATCCAATCTGTATGTCTCGCAAAAATGGTAATCCTAGGATTGCGATGTATGGCATAACAGGCATCTGGGATTAAAAATCCGGGTGTTGACAAGTTGGTATCAGAGCCATCCTGACCATAGGAGAACCTAGTTAGAATGGACGTTCGAAACAAAAACTTAGTTTCAAAAACTAAAGTGAGTATTTGTCAAAACTATTCCCTCTCTAACCCTTGGGATTCTTTCTCTCAAAAAAATTCACGCTCCTCCAAATTCTTACATTACTACATAAAACTTTGACACACTTGATCCCTTCACTAACTTTTTCATCCTAAATTCTTATAGATGGAAGCTCAGTACAACAAGTTCTACCAGTTGGGCAACGGAGGCCAACCGATGTTCGAGAGGGATCTTGATGCACTGTCTAAGTACTTGGAGCATCTGCATCCGGAATTTCTTGGAGCTCAACTCCTTGGTCCCCCAAGAGGAGATTTACAATGGCTAGTAATTGCTGATCTTCGAGGCAAGATAGAGGCATCAATATCCGGGAGGATTCAGTTCTCCGTGAGAGAGAACAACTGGCTAGATGGATTAGCTAGGGCAATGCATGAAGCTCTCGCTCGTCTTTGCGCACAGAATTTCAACTTGATCCAAGGAACCCGCTTTCCTCACTATGCATGGCGTGATTCTATGGGAATGCCGCTAGAGATGCCAAGTCACCCGGAGTTGAAGCGCCAAGTGGAGAACCTTTATTTCCTACTATACGACAGACAGAAGGAATTGGACAATGTTAGAGAGTTCGCCAACCACAACCTTGCCATTGCTGCCCAGAAGGCCTAGACTTTCTCACAACTCATCAAGGATCACCAGTCTCTTCGCCGTCAACGTGCAAAGAAGGATTGCACCATCGACCGTCTTCACAAGAACGTGGCCGACCTCAAGAAGATCATCAAGGATCAAGAAGCTCAGCTTGCAGCAAAAGAAGAAGAATAGGAAGGTGAAGATATCCAAGGGGATATTGACTCCTACCTCAGTAATGATGATGACTATGTGGAGGATGATGCCATGGACTTCTACACCGACGATGATGACTCCGACTTCATCGATGATGAGTAGATGCACTAGAGCACTATCGTAGGAGTGAGAGTATCGGTCTGATTGTATCGTAGCCTACAGAATGGTTCTTTAAACCATCTGTTTTTCCATTTGATTATGTGGTGTGTGTGAGTTTGTATCGTGTGCTTTTCTTGAATGAATGAAAAGAAGTTAGTTGTAAAACCTGAGTCAAACTCAAAGTTTTAAGCTTTGAAAACCAAAACCATGAACCTTAGAACTTTCCCTCTTACCCCATTATCTATCTCAATCTTCAGATGACTCGTGGAAACCAAGGAGGGAGCAGCTCATCACAAGACCCAATGCTGCAGATTCTACAGACTCTCATTGCAGACCGTGAAGCTAGTAGGGCACAATGCCAAGCCAGTCTAGCCACCTTGCAGCAGATCGCCTAGATGGCTCACAACAACCAGAACCATGGAAATCAGGATCATCATGGATCCAAATTCAAAAACTTCCAGAACACCAATCCTCCAATCTTTAGCCAGTCTGAAAACCCACTGGATGCCGATGACTGGTTGCAGACAATGGAGAACAACTTAGAAGTAGCCGGAGTGGATGCCAACGAGAAGGTTCTTTTGCCACCCACTACTTGGCAGGACATGCAAGAGCATGGTGGAACAACACCCGCACATTGAACCAGGGTCAAGTGATGACATGGGAAGCCTTCAAAATCAAGTTCAGCCGCACCCACGTGCCGCAAGGTCTAGTCACTAGAATGAGGGATGAATTCAGAGAGTTGAAGCAAGGCAGAATAACTGAAGTGGAGTACCGCGACAGATTCTTGTCCCTAGCCAGGTATGCACCTGATGAGATCAACACAGAGGCCAAGAAGAAGGAGAGATTCCTGAACGGACTTCATGATGAGATGCAGACTGTCCTCATCAACATCCATTTCGAGGATCTCGAAGAGGTAGTCGACTCTGTCATTCAGATGGAAGGGAAGATTAATCAAGCAAACGACAACTGTAAACGCCGGATGATGAACCAAGCTAGATCCAACAATCACCAGAAGTACCGTCCCAACCCTTCTGCAGGATATGCACTGCGGAACAATCGACCACCAATGTATCGCCCAAGATACCCCAACCGTAGCGAAGGAAATGTGAAGTCCGGAGGAAAGAACAATCACCCCGGAAATTCCAACAATTTCAACCGTGCACCTCCCAAGAACAATAACAACACTGCACCCAGAACTGGAAGAAATGTTGTGTCCATGGCAGCAAAGGACAAGTCTCAGATTACTTGTTTCGAGTGTGGACTGGAGGGTCACTACTCTAATGAGTGTCCCAAGAAGATTACCGACACTGCCAATGTGAATGCCCCAGCTCAACAGCAGCATCGTGTTCAGCCCGGAAGAAGATTCGCCCTAGGGAACCCTCACAACCGCAATGGCCGTCTCTTCCACATGAACGCCGAAGAAGCCCAAGAAGCGCCGGATGTAGTGCTTGGTATGTTTTCTGTCAACTTAGTTTTAGCAAGAGTGTTGTTTGATTCTGGAGCATCGCACTGATTTGTCACCGAAATTTTTTCATGCACTAGTAAGATTCACCCAACCAACTTGAAGCATGTCATGATAGTTCAAATCCCCGGTTCAACTACAAAATCTAGAAAAAATTGCAAAGTTGTGCCTATCAGAATACATGGGATAGATTTTTATGCCAATCTAATAGTACTTGGAACCAAATGTTTGGAAGTAGTACTAGGAATGGATTGGACGTCAAAGCATAAAGGATTGATTGACTGTGCCAAGAAAGCCATCACCATGACCAGTAGCTCTGGAGTATCAGTAGAGCATATATCTGAAACCTTGCCGCATCAATTCAAGTGCAACAAGAGTCTATCCCTACCCACCGTAGACCAAGTCAGAGTAGTCTGTGAATACCCCGACATATTCCCAGATGAATTGCCAGGTATGCCCCCAGATAGGGATATTGAGTTCATTATCGAACTAATCCCCGAAACCGGACCCATAACCCAGAGACCCTATAGCATGAACCCCTCAAAGTTAGTAGAACTGAAGAAGTAGTTGGATGCTATGTTGGCAATAGGCTTGATTCAACCAAGTGCATCGCCATGGAGATCACTCGTGTTATTCGTCGACAAGAAGGATGGAGGCAACCGTTTGTGCACAGATTACAGGAAGCTAGATGAAGTCACCATCAAAAAAAGTACCATTTGCCAAAGATAGAGGATCTATTTGATCAGTTGATTGGTTCCAATGTGTTCTATAAGATCAATCTTAGGACTAGTTATCACCAACTTAAGATTCGAGCAACGGATATTCCAAAGACCGCCTTTACTACTCGTTATGGATTATACGAGTATACGGTCATGTCTTTTGGATTAACCAATGTCCCTACTTATTTCATGAATCTCATGAATAAGATCTTTATGAATTTTCTAGACAAGTTTGTCATTGTGTTTATCGACGATATCCTTATCTAATCCAAGTCATAAGAAGAGCATGAACAACATCTGAGGATCATCCCCGAAACCCTTAGAGAGCATTGGTTGTATGCCAAGTTCAGGAAATGCGAGTTTTGGCTGAAAGAAGTAGGATTCCTAGGGCATATTGTGTCTGCCGGAGGAGTCGCTGTTGATCCCACCAAGATCAAAGATGTTGAAGCATGGGAAGCCCCATCACTCAAACCCAAGTCCGTGCATTTCTCAGATTAGCGTGATATTATCACAAGTTTGTAGAAGGATTTTCGAGCATAGCAAGACCCATGACCCAATTGTTGAAGAAGGACAAGAAGTTTGAATGGACTGACAAATGTGAAGCAAGTTTTCCAAGAGCTCAAGAAGAGATTTATTTCAGCCCCAATATTGATCATGCCAGATATCAAGAAGCATGTTTGATGTGTATTGTGATGCATCCAAGATTGATCTCGGATGTGTATTGATGCAAGAAGGCAATGTCATCACATATCTGTCTCGACAACTGAAGCAGCATGAGGATAATTATCCTACTCATGATCTCGAGTTAGCAGCCGTAGTTTTGGCACTGAAGACATTGCATCATTATCTTATGGGTAATCGCTGTGAGATTTACTCAGATCACAAGAGCTTGAAGTATATTTTCACTCAGAAGGAGCTGAATATGAGGCAAAGGAGATGGATAGAGTTAATCAAGGATTATGACCTTGACATTCACTATCACCCCGGCAAAGCCAATGTGGTAGCGGATGCTCTTAGAAGATTGCCGTGTAGGTTAAACACCATGATCAAGGAGAAGCAACCAAGTTTGCATGAGGAGTTGGAGAAGTTCAGAACTGAGCTAGTTAGCAAAGGATTCTTAGCTAGCATTGAACTTCAACCCACTCTGATTAGCCAAATCAAGGAAGCCCAGAAGGGAAATGCAAGTATCGACGGAATCAAGCATCGTATTAGTACATGAAAGGTACCTGGATTCACCGAAGACGAAGAACGAGTTTTGTGGTACAAAGGACGTATCTGTGTGCCAGCAGATTCGAAGCTGAAGCAAGTTATCATGCAAGAAGCTCATGATACTCTTTATTCTATCCACCCCGTAGGAACGAAGATGTATCAGGATCTAAAGGAGCAATTTTGGTGGCACAAGATGAAGAGAGAAATCGAAAGCTACATCGCCAAGTGTGATATATGTAACAGAGTCAAAGCGGAACATCAGAGACCCGCGGGACTATTGCAACCATTACAGATTCCAGAATGGAAATGGGATTCCGTCGGAATGGACTTTATCACCGGTTTGCCTACTTCTAGTAGGGGGACTCAATCTAGGTCATCGTCGATAGACTGTCCAAGGTAGCCGATTTTATACCTGTCAAGACCACCTACCATAGTTCGAAGCTAGCAGAGTTGTCCATTGCTAGAATTGTTAGTTTGCATGGAACCCCCAAGACCATTATATCGGACCCAGGAACCCAATTTACCTCGAGATTTTGGCAGAAAGTCCAAGAAGGATTAGGAACCAAGTTGAATTTCAGCACATCTTATCACCCGCAAACTGATGGACAGACTAAAAGAGTCAACCAAATCCTAGAGGGTATGTCGAGAGCTTGTGTGTTAGAGTATGGATCAAAATGGCAAGACTGTCTGCCTTTCGCAGAATTCTCATATAACAATAGTTATCAAGCCAATTTGCAGATGGCACCATTTGAGTTCCTATGCGGAAGAAAGTGTTGTACCCCTTTGAATTGGTCGCAAGTAGGAGAGAGTCAGATTTTCTGACCCGACATTCTCCGAGAAGCTAAAGAGAAAGTTCACAAAGTCCGTGAGCACCTCAAGACCGCCCAATCCAGACAGAAGAGTTATGCTGACAAGAGAAGGAGAGACCTGACTTTCAATGTCGGAGATTTTGTATATCTCAAGGTTTCACCATTGAAGGGAACGCAACGTTTTAGTCTGAAAGGAAAGTTAGCCCCCAAATATATCGGACCCTTGAAGATTCTGAATCGCCGAGGAGAAGTATCGTATCAACTGGAACTACCTAAAGATATGTCTGCCATCCACAATGTATTCCATATCTCGTTACTTCGCAAATGTCTACAAGTGCCAGAGAAGACCGAAGTTTTCAAGAACACAGATCACCGAGCCATTGATATCAACAAGGATCTGACGTATCGTGAAGTGCCCATCCGTATCTTGGAGGAAGCTTATAAAACCACCAGGACCCGGAGTATCAATTTTCTCAAGATCCAATGGAACAACCATACCGAAGAAGAAGCCACTTGGGAGCGAGAATATTACATTAGGACTGAGTTCCCAGATCTCTTTAGTTCCTAGTTTTCTTTCTTAAATCTCGAGATGAGATTTTGTTTAAGGGGGGAAGGTTTGTAACATCCCAAATCTTTAATCAAGGTTAATCAAGATCCAAATTACCCAATTTAGGGTTAACAAAACTTTTTCAATTTGAAACCAAAATTCAATTCAAAATTCCAAACTTGATTTCTTTTGGCCATTTTGTCAAACACTTGGAGTGCACAGATTAGATGAAAACCAAAAACACTAGTGTAAGCAGTGTTCTGGCCAAACCTGTCTCCCACATTGCAAGCAAAACCTCTCCACTGCATCCCCTACCCTTTTCTAGCCCGGCCATGTACCGTGCCCACGACCAAATGGTCATGGACATCAATGTCGACCCACTTGAGCACCTCACCGGCGACAGCGCGCCACAGCAGCCACCAGCCTCGCCCACCGTGCCCAACGTGTCGCTCGTGGTCCACCTCTCCCTCTAGGCCAGCCCCAGCTCGAGGACAGAGCGAGGAGAAGCCAGGAACTGCCGCGCCCGGAACGTGTCTGCCATGCCGACGCCGCCCGCAGAGCGCGTACGGTGCCCGCTCAACCAGACCCCGCCTCGCTCTCGCCGCCCACCTACATGATCACCACCGCCCCAGGAAGCTACTAGACATGCCCATTTCCCCGACCGTGCCCCGTAGTCGCCGTCCACCGCAAAATTCTCCGTCGACAGAGACATTGTGCGCGCCGCGCGGCTCCTGTCTCTCGACCGCAATCCACTTCACATGCACCTCTGTGACACTCGCCCGGGCACCGCCCACCGTCCTAGCCCACCGCCCAAGCCTCTAGGCTGCCATGTCGTCTTCACTAGCGAGCACCGCCCATGCCTCACTGCCGCCTCGCCCCGCTATAAATAGAGCGCCTCCTAGCACCAATTCGTCACACCATTCTCATCCACCCCCCTTAGAACACTCCTAGAGCCCCACCGGAGCAAGTCACAGCCCGTAGCGCCGAAATTTCGCTGGAGTCTGCTGTGGCAGGAGGAGAAGGGCGCCACGGATCTAGGCCATCTCTTGGGACGCCGCCGGTACTAGGAGAACCGCCGTTATCTTCTCGTTCATTTGCCCGCCTTGCTGCACTAGCTGGAGCCCCGGTACGTCCCCACTGCACCCCCACTGAGCCGCTAGGATTCAGTCTCGCCGACAACGTGTTCGTCGTCGACGACAACCGTGAGCCGGTAATCTAGTTCTGATCCTGCGGCCACAGTTCGCCGATACCGTTTCGTCAACCCCTGTCCCACTGACAGGTGGGACCTCACTTAAAACCAGCCCGGGCGCTGTGTGGAGTAAACTGGGCCAGCCCATTTATTTCCCGTGCGACCCGTTTAATTCAAATAACTTATTTTCTTTTTAGACTTAAACTAGAATCTGTCCCTTAGTTTGAAAATCAATTCAGATAGTTATATACATCCGAATTGAGTGATTCCAATTTTGTTGGAAAGCTAATGAAAATCTCTATCCTAGACCGTTGGATTTAAATCATTTAGAGTTAGATATCTCTCCTAGTAGAAATAACAAGACAAAAGCTTTTGAACATTCAAACATTTTTATAAAATCAACCATAACAGCTTCTGAGTTGATTCCAACTCTCAAAAATCACATTTAACCATAACTATCTGAATATGTAATAATATTAAAGGTTTGCATGCAGTGACTTTGGACTAGTTCCAAAATAATGTTATATAGGCATTTCTAGTCACTTTAAATCATTAATTATTAAACTTAAACTTATTAAAATGTGATCCAACCCTTAAATCACATTGCCATATGCTAGAATATGTTGTGATGACATGTGTCCACATGATCCCATATTTTAAATGGAGAATATTAAATCTTAGTTAATTTCAATGAGTAGAAATTACTTTTCTCAAATAAAATAAATGAACAAGTTCATTAAACCTTGTGATGTTTGTGATGATACTAGATCATCAAATGTGTGCCTTAGTGTGCCAAGTAGACTAGTTAAGTATTGTTTCATGATTTCGTATTCCGTATGTATTTATAGACGATAGTACCGACCAAGTCTTCGAGGAGGAGGAGTTCTACCAAGAGGAGGAGGAAGAAAATTTCAACCACTTCACTACTCAAGGCAAGCTACTATTGGCAAGCTAACACTTGCAAGTATTATACATAGCAAGCTATTACTGGCAAGCTAACCCTTGCAAGCGAGATAACCTAAGAAAAGGCATTAGGCATGCTTTGGTTATATCATTTTGCCTTATACCTACTCCAAGTTTTACTTACAAGTTTTACTTCCTTTACTTTACCAAAGTCCTTTACTTTGTTTAAAGGTAGCATAAAGTGTATAAAACTTGACTTATCTAGTTAGACTTAGATGTCATGCTATGGCATGAGATTAAGATTAGCATCCGACCTTAGTGAGCACTCTTAACTTGGTAGTTTAGAGCTAAACCAAAACTTGATCACTTTAGATGGGAATACTTGGTGCAAATGACTTGTGAAAACCTTAGAATGATGAGTCATTCTATTGAGATGTTTTGACATGTGTTGAGAAACACAAATGGTTTATGATGATGATGAAAATGTTAAGGCATGATCCTTAGCCCTTTTACAAAAACCGATGGCTGGGTTTGGATGCGATACCATTCCAATTTTACCATACAACCATAATACCTAAATTGGGCAAGGCTTAGCCGGAAGTTTATATGCATTAGTATTAGTTCCCTCGCGAGAGAGGTTTGAGCTGAGGCTACCTCTCAATGTTGTCCACCTATGCAGTGCCCAGGATGAAAGATGGTCATGGCTGGGAGACCATACTCATAGGAGAGGTGCTTATACTAGAGTGTGTAAGGAAAGGTTATGTTTGATTATCGGCATACTAAGTATGATGATTCAGGGTTATCCCTGACAGATGTATCGAATTTTGTGGTGAAAGTGTACCACCTCTGCAGAGTGTCAAACTATTCGAATAGCCGCGTCCGCGGGTATGGACAGTTGGAGTGGCCGTACTGTTCCATTGTCAAATGTTTTCAAAATGACTTATGAAATGAATTGTGACATGACTTGACCACAACAAAGTTGTGACTATGACAACTAAGTTCCCACTTAGGTATTTTTAAACTTTATTTTATCTTTCTTTGTTTCCGAACTCATCTTAGGTTTCAAACTTAACTTTGCAAATAAACTTAGAGTTTAGCATTCCTACTAGAACTATCTTACTTGTTAGTGCTAGTTTGCGAGTACTTAAATAGTACTCATGGCTTTGTCCTTGGCTATTCCCGTGGCCAGACTACGAGGAGGACTACACTGAAGGAGGACAGCAGGACGGCTACGACAACTAGGATCATCTCCCATCGTCAGCATTGCATGTGACATTGAAGATGGACCCCACCGCTATGCTATTTATTCCGCTACTTGACTGTACTAAGACCCGTTCATGAGATACTTTATTTGTGTAAGACCTTAATATGTTTTGTAATGGATGATGTACTGTGATATCCAATCTGTTATGTCTCGCAAAAATGGTAATCCTGGGATTGCGATGTATGGTATAACAGGCATCTAGGATTAAAAATTCGGGTGTTGATGTTGATCTTGATGATAAAGATGTGCTTCCCCCGGTTAATATGGAGGATCATATGGTTCACCATGAAATACCCATCTAACATATGTGCTTAGCATCCCAAATGTAAAAATATGGTCTTCCACTATACTTTGAGGCAGCACCCTACGATTCACATACAACCGGCAGGGGCAATGTACTTTTGAGTTGTCACAAGGAGCTCTAACAAAACCCATAAATGGTAGAACACCAAGGATATGTTTAGCGCTGCCTAATGGAGAAATCTCTATCCAAAATCTGCCCATCTGTTTAATTATGACATACAAGGTTGGTTATTATTAAATGAAAAGTAGGAAACATATACATTAAGTACAAAATCTATATATGCCTATGCATTTCAGCAAACATATTGTCAACAAAAATTGCTGAAGGTATTTAAGAACACAGATTGAGCGCAGAATAAACTATGACCATGCAGATTGAGGACAAATTAAACTACATATTTGAGGAGGCAGTGTTGGAAATATGCCCTAGAGACAAATAATAATAAGGATTATTATCATATTTCATAAAGTTTATGATTAAGTTTTATATCATGCTATAACTGTATTGAAAGGAAACGTCAATACACATGTGATATATAAACAACCAGGGGGTTCCCGGTGAAGCTCTAGTCACTGATTCATTGGTCAACAGATGATCAAGGTTTCCTAAACATGTAGCATTTATGCTAGTTGGAAATAGAGTCAACTCATTGTAAGAATGTCATGATGAATCAATAACCAACCTAAACATCATGACCTGATCATGTCACGAAGTTCAGGTTATGATGATTAGAATAGACCTCGTAGACTATTCCTTAGACTTGAGACTATATCAATCACTGTCTCCCGAGAATGCGTAGACAACATCAAACATCCCTTATGATAGAGTGAACCTAAAGGTGTGTTCAGGTATTCGGAGGAACCGTAGAGGCAATATATGTCAAGAGAGGGATTTGGCCGTCCGCGTGACAGAAAGATACTCAAGGGACCACTCGGAGAAGTTGTATCCAATAGCTGCGCAACATGTGATTTGATCACACGGATATCACTTGTCGAAAACGAGTCAAGTAGCATTGTTCGGTAACGAGATTGAAAACGACATGGTGATGTAAAATATTAGATCTCGGGAAATGCAAGTATCGAGAGACAAAAGGAATAAGACGCGACTATCCCGGTTCAAATGATGAAAGATCTTCATGGAATGCACAGGGGTCACATGGCCATCCATGTCCCTATGTCGATCATTGGTGCGAGAGTGTCCCAACCATGAATGGAGTGTTCCCGAAACGTAAGGTATCATGCTTAAGGTTTGACGATGCTTAGAGTGTGTTTACAGGATCGGTAGAATCACCGAAGAAGAGAAGGGACAAAACTGGAAGGGTTTCGGTAAGTCCGGAGGATGTCCGGAGTGGAGGTGGAAGGTGTTCCATAGCCACAAAGATTGAATAATATGTGAATGAATGTTAAATATTGATTTAATCATTTATTAATAATTATTTAATAAATATAAAATCAATTAAAGGTCAAAATGGCTTAATGGGCCAAATCCCGGAGGGGAAAGGGCCCAAGAGGGGGCTGCACTCCTAGGAGCGGCCAAGGTGTGGCTGGCGGCGCCTCCCCCACCTCCTCCTCCTTAGTCCCACCATGGGACTTTGAGGGAGGGCGTACCCCCCTTTCCCCTTATATATAGTGGGGTGTTTTGACCAGAAAAAAAGAGAATATTCAATAAAGGTTTCCTCACTTTTGGGGAGACCTCGAGTTGATATTTCTATCTCTCTCTCTCTTTATCTCTCTCTCCCATGATTGTGGTCCCAAGTTCAGACTGCACGAAGAGAGACATCTTCACCGCAGAGCGCCATCGCACTACATGATTCGGATCCGGGAGCTCTACTTCCGCAACTGCTGCTGGATCGGGCAAGCGGGAGTCATCGCCAGGCACCAGATGCATGTAGATCCCTACGAGGTGTCACACTGGGGGAACTAGAAGTCGTTGGATCCGCAGGAGTGTGAGGACTTCCACACAACCTTGAGGTGGGCTTCAAATCATCTACATCAACCACACTCTCCTGGGGGTTGACAACACTTTTCGGTCTTCAAGGGTAAGTTTGCGAAAGGCCCCCCATTACTGCAGTACTAATAGATAGGTCCTGGCAACATCAGGGGTTCAGGGGCGTAGGGTAAAATTTTATTGTTTTCATAGTTGAATCCCTATAGTGGTATTAGAGCTAGATCTATGCATAGGAATGCTAGTACGGGTAGAACCCACGAGATGTAGCGTGTGGGCATTCATCTTTTAGTTGTTACCCTCCCACATGTAGTTGTGTATACCAAAGTAATGCTTGATGAAGCGGCTCCCAACCGACTTTACGCGGTCATTTGCAAGACTGGTCCACACTTGACATACAGCTTGTACCGTATAAAGTGGCTATGGGGGGTGTCTGTCTCTCTCGCATTAGTTGGTATGCCATTTGCAACGGAGGGCCCTAAAAGGGGTATAGTATAGACATCTACTCGGTCATTGTTGTGGTGAAAGTTCGTAGGTAAGAACGGTTCTTATGCGAAATCCCATTCAGCCACGTAAAACATGCAAATATAAAGTAGAGGCGTCTAACTTTGTTTTGCAGGGGCGTTGCTTTGTGATATGGTTGTGGCAAATGCAAAGTCATTACCTTGTGTTATGATGTAGTAGATAGTCACGGAGGTGACGGACTACTACGTCGGAAAGACACCGATACCCTGGTGTCTATGGCGCTGGAACCCTGGTGCTGGAATCAGGTGACGCCAGATGGAGACCACGACGTGAAGGACCATATCACATCGCAGTTACATTGAATGTTATTGTTTGCATATCTTATTGTGTGCTAGTATTAGATACTCGACGGTAGCCTAATAAGATGATCCCTATTAAAAATCACCAATGATTGTGTTCCCCCTTAGTGTGAACCACCAAGAAAGTCCTTCAGTATGAGGGAGGCTGTGATGATCGGGTGTTAGACATATATACATTCGCATACAGTGGTTGTAAGCCATGTTACACAACGAATACACTAACGTTGAGTTGGCGAGCCAAGAATGTTCATACATGGCCTTGGAACACGGATGGTCGAAAGATCAAGCACGAGTCGCATGAATGATGTCACCGACATTTAGCGTCCACCCTAGAACCCACATTGATGGCCGTGATGATCAGTGGAGATGTGGGGAAAAGGGGTCGTGTTATCGCTATAACCCTTTAGGGGATAGGTATTTCTTAGTGGAGTTATTTTTATTAACTAATTTAATTATAAACTTAGTCTAAATTCCCTCTTGCAATTATAAATGTAGAAAATGGTTCTCCCCAAAATCACCTTCCCTGTTGAAAATTGGTTAAAAGGAGAAAACCTCATGATAGATGTATCCAACTTTTCTATATGGGTCATGTGTCTTCATGATCTCCTTAGCGAGAACAACGTGGCCGACTACATGATCTACGAGATGTATTTGGACCCGCCCTATTATCATGAGACCCAGGAGCACCGGGATCACCACTACTGTCATTGTGTGATGGCCACATTCATATCAGTAACAATGCTCCTCAGGATGCAAGATGGGCTATGGTCAATTCTGGGAAGTCTTAATCCCCAAACGGTTATGGCACATATAAGATCACATTTTGTGGAACAAGTGGGCATATGGGAGTATGAGCTGCTGGGAGATTTCCTCTCCATAAAGATGGAGGAGAACTCCTCACTAGATGATCACTTGGTACGCATATATGATGCATGCATGAGTCTTGCATACTGCCTAGACAACTGGTTCGCAAGCTCTTTTGCAATAGGCGTGTTGCTATGGTCGCTGCCACCAAGCTACCAAGCACTTGCCAGGATTTGCATCATGAGGGGCGATGCGGAAACACAGGATTGCCACGAGTTCATATCACATTTCAGGGATGTCATGGGTGAACCCATTGTTGCTAAGGTCATCAATGACAATGGTATATATTTGATATACAGTTTTATAAATGTTATAATCCAGCAAACACATGTTGCAGTGTTAAGTATATTTGATACTTGTTTAGTTTTGCTGAAAACAAGTCCATCTATATGAGAATGGCTTGCCGGGGAGGAGCTGACATTGCGTGTTGATGGCGAGCATGATGATGATGGACAACGACACTCTCCCTCAACATTTATCACTTAGTTTATGTTTTTGGATAGTTATTGTAATCGATAGATGGTGAACTTCTTTAGTGTGTCTCACACTTTGTGAGACGGTTATTCATATGAGTTTGTAACAAACAGTTGTTCCACTTTTATGAATGATTTCTATTCATGTTCATATCTTGTTCGATTATGTGTGAATTATCCTGTTTTTCAACTAATTGATAATGCATGAACATTTGTAAAATATTGAAATGCCTTGGAATTACTCAACTTAATGATATGTTCATTACTGAATGAAACCATTGTTTAAAATTCAAAGTTATATTGATAATATGTGAAAGACACTTGTATTCTTGTCACATATGAATCATGCCTATGTTCGGCAAAATAACTTGAACACCGTGTATTACTTGAATACAAAGTGTTGTTAAAAGATAATACATATTCAATGTATTGTAGTTTAACAGAATGGTGATTATCATTATATGATTGTTTAAATATTGTAAAGAATTTTACTAGAGGAAACATTAGTATGAAACTATTTGATATGATCAAAGGATTTCATCAACAAAGGGTATTAAAGATAAAGAGAATCAAATTACTACGATTTGATCAATAGTAATGAAATCCGACGTTATAAGATTGGCATAAAGAAAATTGTGGAATGCAATGCATTTGAAAAAGTCAAAATGCAAATCATCAAAATATGATATTTGATATCAAGTGGGTGAATAGATGGAGCCGAATAAATCGTTGTAGTATAGATGTAAAAGACCATAATCACAAATAGTTAGCACTCAATTAGAATATATAGTGAACCATTTGAATTCATGGGATCGGTGCCATATATTGTATGGATCGTCGTGAAATTTTTGGGGTTATTCGATATAGCCAAAACAATAGCGAATAAGTCCTTGTAGAGTGTTCATTGGAAAACTTTGAATATAAAATCCATGGCTAAAACCAAAAGGAAAGCAAAACTAGCTTTGCTTGGATTTTGGTGCATTCTCGAGAAAGTTTCACATTCAGTGGTATTTCTCGATTTTGGAGCAAATGGAAGATAGTGAAAAACATGATGATGATTCAAAACCATGCATCAAAGTGTAGAGAAGCGCAACAGAAAGTGTTCCTAGACGATACTCTCCACAAAGGAAAGAATCAATGATAATGATCATTGTGTTTTCCCCACTTGTGTTTTCACTATATAAAGTAGGATTCAAAATGCAACCCATATCTTGAATGGAGACATTTATGAATCATTTATCATGATTACCAGAATATGACATACCTATGAACTACTAAGGAAATAATGGTAAACTAGAATTATGAGAATTCCTAGAGGAAAAATTCACTCGAGATTAGAAAGCAATTCGTTGCTGAATCTTACAAGTAAAGGGGTTACTTGAATTTTCCCAAATGACTGCAAAGCCATAGTGGAAAAGGGAGTGAATGACAAAAGCACAATTTGTCAAGTATTGGATAAATTCAAATGAATTTGATTCAACTGTGCTGAAAGTCTGGTCGACTTAAAACTAGTAAGGTACTAGTATCTCGTAGTAAAAATCTCAGTTTGATGATTTATCAAAGGATTTTGAAATCGTTCAAAATAGTGAGTGGATATGAAATTTGCATGAAATTGAGTGGGATCTATGAAATTCTTCCTAAAACAATATGTGAATGACATATTTTTGAGTGGGAGCAATGTAAGTCTCAAATTCAAATATGTAGGAACATAGGGTGAGTAAGAGTAGTGACTCATACCCAAATATGTTAGGAACATATTTTGAGTGCGATCTTAGAGGAATGATTCTTATGTGTGTATATGACACATTAAGAATGAAAGTCCAAGCACTGATAAATAATGATTTATAAGGAGTAGAAGTTGGTAAGAAGAATATTATGTAGTATTCCTAAAAGAGATTCTGAAAAGAGTTTCAGAATAGAAGTTAATTAAGGAACTGGTCCTTGATAACTCAAATAAGGAATACAATTAAGTTTAACATCAATTGTTGAAAGAAAAAAGAGGATGATCATCATCCACTATGTTGAGACATAGGTTCTATCTTGGAGAACCATGATGATAACTTAACATAATATATGATCCAAGGAGGAACGTTTGAAAGTTGATTAAGTTAGAGTCACGAAACGCTGAGCTAAGTTTGTCCGTAGTGTCTAATAGAGAACTGTAGACATGTTTTACAAATCCATAAAGGATGGCCTATCATAAAGCATAAAGGGTTATGTTATAAGGGAATGTGTTGGAAACTCATGTATCAATAATGCCAACTAAAGTCAAGTAGGAAGCTAGGTGAACAAAAATATCAGAAGTTGCACAGGGTGCACTAGTGTTTCAATAATTACATTTATAATAGATAAGGGTACCATTGAAGGTGATGTATAATGTTATGGTGGGGCTTGTTTGCTTTGAACGTAGAATGATGTGTCCCAGGGCATAGTGACCATGAAAAAGCTCCCGAGGTTGATCTAACATCAGTGTAGGCTCCTAGAATCCGGCCTCATTCTGCTGCCATAACAACGATGCATACAGAAAGATGTTATCATGTGATGATAAAGTATTAATGTCAGTCAAGGTGACATTAGTAAGTTGCAAGCATGTTCTGGGTACCGGGATATATTGTACCAATAAAGGATCTGGGACTGTAAAGCACAGACCCAAGACTAAACCTCTTCCATGAGCAAGCATGTTCTGGGTACCGGGATATATTGTACCAATGATTAAGAACAAATGCAGCTAGTTTATTTGTACTCTAGTGCAAGTGGGAGACTGTTGGAAATATGCCCTAGAGACAAATAATAATAAGGATTATTAGCATATTTCATAAAGTTTATGATTAAGTTTTATATCATTCTATAACTATATTGAATGGAAACTATAATACACGTGTGATATATAAACAACCAGGGGTTCCTAGTGAAACTCTAGTCACTAGTTCATTGGTCAACAAATGATCA
Source organism: Avena eriantha (assembly GCA_910589775.1). Lineage (NCBI taxonomy): Eukaryota > Viridiplantae > Streptophyta > Magnoliopsida > Poales > Poaceae > Avena > Avena eriantha. The sequence continues at coordinate 153,218,914 of OU342740.1, read as the reverse complement.
AGCTTTCCTGATCATGTGGCATGTATGCCAGTTGGAAATGGAGTCAACGCATTGTGAGAATGAGATGAAGAATCAATACCCAACCTAAACATCGTGACCCGATCATGTCACGAAGTTCAAGTTACGATGAGTAGAATAAACCTCGTAGACTATTCCTTAGACCGTGAGACTATATCAATCACTGTCTCCCGAGAATACTTAGATAGGATCAAACATCACTTATGAAAAAGTGATCATAAAGGTGTGTTCAGGTATTTAGAGGAACCATAGAGGCAACGTATGTCAAGAGAGGGATTTGTCCATCCGCGTGACAGAAAGATACTCAAGGGCCCACTCGGAGAAGTTGTATCCAATAGCTGTGTAGAGTTTGATTTGATCACAAGCATATCACTTGTCAAAAACTTGTCAAATAGCATTGTTCAGATATTGAACATGACATGGTGATGTCATTGATCAGATCTCAGACAGTGCAAGTATCGAGAGACAAAAGGAATAAGACGTGAATGTCCTGGATCAAACGATGAAAGATCTTTGTGGAATGCACATGGGTCACATGGCCATCCAGTTCCCTCTTTCGATCATTGGTCTAGGAGTGTCCCGACCATATCTGGAGTGTTCCTGAACTGTAGGGTATCACGCTTAAGGGCTTGATGATGCTTAGAGAGTGTTTACAAGATCGGTAGAATCACTGAAGAAGATAAGAGAGAAACCGGAAGGGTTTTGGTAAGTCTAGAGGATGTCTGGAGTGGAGGTGGAAGGTGTTCCATAGCCACAGAGATTTAATAATATGTGAATGAATGTTAAATATTGATTTAAACATTTATTCATAATTATTTAATAAAGAGAAAATCAATTAAAGGTTAAAAAGGCTTAGTGGGCCAAATTCCGGAAGGGAAAGGGACCAAGAGGGGCCGCACCCCTAGGAGGGGCCAAGGGGGTAGCCGGTGGCCCTAATGGGCCAGCCCCCACGTGGGGCCCATGGGGGGGGGTGGCCGGTGTCGCCTCCCCCCACCTCCTCCTACTTTAGTCCCACCCCGGGACTTTGAGGTAGGGTGCACCCCCTTCCCCCCTATATATAGTGGGATATTTTGATCAGAAAAAACACACAATATTCAATAAAGGTTTCCTCACTTTTGGGGAGATGTCCAATTGATATTTCTCTCTCTCTCTCTCTCTCTCTCTCTCTCTCTCTCTCTCTCTCCCGTGACTGTGGTTCCAAGTTTGGACTGCACGAACGAGAGACATCTTCACCGCGGAGCACCGTCGCGCTGCAGAATTCAGATCCAGGAGCTCTACTGCCACAACTGCTGCTGGATCAGGGAAGCGGGAATCATCGCCAGGCGCCGGATGCATGTAACTCACCGCGAGGTGTCACACTTGGGGCACTAGGAGTCATTGGAGCCGCAGGAGCGCGAGGACTTCAACACGACCTTGAGGTTGGCTTCAGATTATCTACATCAACCACACTCTCCTGATCATTGACTATGCTTTTCAGTCTTCAAGGGTAAGTTCGCAAAAAGCCCCTCCCGTTATTGCATTACTAATAGATAGGTCCTGGCAACATCAGGGGTTCAGGTGCGTAGGATAAAATTTTATTGTTTTCATTCGTGAACCCCTATAGGCAGATCGAGTGAAAGGGAAATAAAATGGCAACCAGATCGAGCTATAGATAGAAGGACTACCGTGGGATCGACGTTCCCATCGGTGCATCTGAAGAAGAGCAACGGGTAGGGAAAGCTTCTTTGTGTACGGTGGTGATGAGGAGTGGCCGTGAGCGTGTCTGTTTTGTGCGCAAGGGGTGAGGTCACAAGTGGAGGAGTGTGGAAGTTATTACACAATGCGAAGGGGTGGGGAGGGATAACTTTGGAAATTCTGACCTAACCTACTTTGGGCACCACCATATACGTGGCCCACCTGCCAGTCACCATAGATCAAAATTGATCCAAACGTTATCAAAATACAAGTTTATATTTTACCATGGAAACTAATGCACATAGCATTGCACTTTGCAAACGAATGGCTTTATTTTAACATATATTTAATTTCGTCCCTAATTTTTTTGATAAGGGGCCAAATTTTTCGAAAGTAAACTTCAAATTTTGAACCAAACATATTGGTTGATTTTCCAAGATGCACCGATATACCAAATGCGGACACATCATCATAAAATATGGCCATGACCTTGGTCACCATTTTTTTGGATGATGTTCATCTTTTTGAAAGCCTTGAATTGTTCGATAACTTCAGCAAATGCCTAAAAACTCATTTAAATGTTGGAAAGCAACTCTCATTGGCATCCGGGTCTAGTGTGTGATAGCGCATCTGAGCGGTCCACGTCGGAGGAGCGTACCTTTGAAGCTTCGACCTCAAAATTTTGGAACTGCGCCCAAACAACGCACACATCCATTCAAATATCCCGCTCATCCATTCAGACATACTTCATCTTTTTTAGAATACATAATTCCATTTTATCCTTGCCCATCTTGTTTGAAAGCCTTGAATTAATGTTCTTTAATTTTGGCAGATGTCTATCAAGGCATTAAATCCTGGAAACATATAGGCATGTGGGTCTATCTAACGGGGACATCATCCCAAGTGGGAGTGGCATGCCTTAGAAGCTTCAACTTCAAAATTTCGGTAGAGCGCCAAAATATCCCGCCCACCTATTCAAACATCCAGCCCAAAAAGTATTTTATTGCACAAATTTAGCCTAGAAGCTTGAAAGGGCATTATACATTGTGTGAAAAAAGGGGGCGGTGGCATTTTGAGCCATCATCTTTGTAGTTTCTCCACAACAAAACACATTGTTGTTACATGGAAATTCGAAACATACTTCAAATTTGGAAATAGACATATTTGTTGATTTGCCAAGATGCACCAATCTTCCAAATGAGGGCACCTCATCATAAACTATTTCCATAACCTTGGTCACCTTTTTTGGACGATGGTCATCTTCTTGAAAGCCTTAAATTGTTCAAAAATTTCAGCAAATGCCTAGAAACTCGTTTAAATGCTGGAAAGCAACTCTAGCTGGCGTGTGGATCTAGACGGTGACAGCGCATCTGAGAGGCCCCACACTAGAGTAGCGTATGCTAGAAGCTTCGACCTCAAAATTATGGTAGGGTGCCCAAACATCCCACCCATCCATTAAAATATCCTGCGCATCCATTCAAACATGCTTCACCTCTTTCTAGAATGGAAAATTCCACTTCTATCCCTGCTCCAGAAACAAGAATCCGAGGAGCACTGCAATAACAGAGGGATATAGGTGGTAACTTTGCATTCTCCCAAGTGCATCACCCCATCCATGTTTCCCATCCCTTCTACAATATATATCAGCCCGCCCACTACGACATACACTAAATTTTTGGACCCACCATGCAAGTGACCCACATGTTAGTGCGCCAGAATTATAGGAAGTAGAGATTCCCATCGCTTCTTATTCAAAATTTGAACATTTTTTGCTAAATCGAGATAAAATCGTTAAAACCATCAAACCTGGCTCGAAAGCTTGAAAATTCATGAAACTTGGGCATTAGCCATTAAAAAAAGTTATACTTTGTGAGAAAATTGGCGCGGTTATATTTTGAACCATATATAGTCTTTGTAGTTGCTTCACAACACAAGCCATTGTTTTCACTAGGACAATTTAAATTAACTTCAAATTTGGATGCACCTTTTTGTAAATATTGTTTGAAATTCCAACATGCAGTTATGCACCAATCTACCAAACATAGACACGTTATCATAAACTATGGCAAACATTTTTCCATGACCTTGGTCATCTTGTTTGAAAGCCATAATTGTTCATACATGGTACGCCATATTGTCAAACGGGTTCCTCCGAAAGTTCTCAAATTTTAGCATACTTTTTCATGGAAACTAGGTAGTGCACATAACAAGATATTCTGTGAAAGAAATACATTGCTTCAATTTATATATATTTATATTTGGATTTTTCTTTCAAAAGGTCCCAAATTAGGCTGCATTATTAGCATTCCTATCAAGAATTTGAGGGTTTGTTTGGTTAAGATTATCTACCGCTTTAGCTTTATTTTAAAAGCCACTTTATATTTTTTTTCTTTTTTGCTTATACCGTCATTCAACTATGTTCGAGTAAAAGCTAAAAAACAAAGCCAAAACACGTTCCTAGCTTTATAAGCCAAAAATCAAAAGCCAAAATTAGAGCCCAACCAAAGAATGCCTAAATCTCACATAACTCTTGGTGTTTCTCCCTTTTTTGAGTACTTGGGTACCTTCAATTGTATTTAACAAAAAATATGACCAAGCAGGGTATCATCGACTTATAGATAAAAATTTGAGATACTTTAATTAAATTGTGGTAAAACCATTATATTCCATGAATATATATAACCATGAAGTCTGAACATATTATTGAGAATTCACGGAATTCTAAACCATAAAATCTTGACCAAGCAGGTATCGTGCACTTATAGATCAAAATTGAGATACTTTTGTTAAATTGGGTAACGCCATTATATTTCACGAATATAAGCATAAAGGTTGAGCATTATTGAAAATTCCCGAAACCCTAATCCCTAGCTATACCCCTAAAACCTAAACCCGAAACCCCTATACCCCAAAACCCGAACAAGCATGTAGCATGCACTTATAGATCAGAATTTGAGATACTTTGGTTAAATTTGTACCACCATTCTATTTGACGAATATAAGTGATGACCCACAAGTATAGGGGGTGTATCGCAGTATTTTCGAGGGAAATGAAACCCAATTTATTGATTCGACACAAGGGGAGCCAAGAATATTTATAAGCCTTAACAACTGAGTTGTCAATTCAGCTGCACCTGGAAACAATCTTGCTCACATTAGTTTATCAGTAGCAATAGTTTTGTAGTAGCAATAGTAAAGTAACAGCAGTAGTAAAGTAAAGACAACAGTAACAATAGCAGTAACAGTAGGATTCGAGTGCGGTAGGCATAGGGATGGATGGACGCGTGTTGCTTGGACAAGACAATTCACATAGCAATCAGAACATAGGGCAATTGCAGATAAATAAGATAAAGCATCCAAGTACTAGATAATCCTAGGCATGTGTTCCATATATAGTCATACGTGCTTGTAATGAGAACTTGCACAACATCTTTTGTCCTGCCATCCCGTTTGCAGCGGGGCCTCAAGGGATCTACTGGAAATTAAGGTGCTCCTTTTAATAGAGCACCGGAGCAAAGCATTAACACATCGTGAACACATGTGATCCTCACATCAAAGCCATTCCCTCCGGTTATCCCGATTTCTGTCACTTCGGGGCCATTTGTTCCGGACAACAATGTGTGTAAACAACTTGTAGATAAGACCATAAACAATATTATCATAATGAATCAATAACATGTTCAGATCTGAAATCATGGCACTCGGGCCCTAGTGACAAGCATTAAGCACAGCAAGTCGCAACAAAGTCATAAAGCACCAATAAAAGATACTAGGCACCATGCCCTAACAATCCGATGCCATTACATGAACGATCTCATCCAATCCCTACTATCCCCATAGCCTACAGCGGGGGATTACTCACTCATAGATGGGGAAACATGGATGGTCCATGGAGAAGCGATGGTGGCGATGATGGCAATCATCTTCTCCAATTCCCCATCCCGGCAGGGTGCCAGAACGGAGTTTCTGGGGCTATTTCATGGAATCTGGTGGTGGCGGCGGAGCGGAACTCCTTCTGGAAAAACGCTGACCCCCTGAGTTTTTAGGTCAGAAGGCAACTTATAGGCGAAGAGGGACACCGAGGGGGTGTCTGGGCTGGCCACACCACCCCCTAGCGCGGTCAGGCCTGACCCACGCGGCCAGGTGGTGTGGTGGCCCCTGGCTCCTCTCCGTCTTGTATTCTGGCTTCAGATGACTTCCTGTAAAATAGGCACTTTGTCTTTTGTCCCGTCCAATTCCGAGAATATTCATTTTCTGACTTCCTAGAATCAAAAATAGCAGAAAACAGGCAGCTAGCACTATGGCTCTTGTTAATAGGTTAGTCCAAGAAATCATATGAAAAGTACTCCAAAGTGTGGAGAAAACGCAAGAAAGTGGATAAAACCAAGCATGGAACATCAAAAATTATAGATACATTTGCAATGTATCAACATCCCCAAGCTTAACTCCTGCTCGTCCTCGAGTAGGTAAGTGATAAAAATAAAGAATAATTTTTGAGGGGACATGCACCATCATAAACTTGATCAAAGTATTTGTAAAACATTCAAAGCTGGGATCATAGTACTTCAATCATAACATGAAAGACAAAGTTATATCAATAAGACAAAGAAACTATGATGCAACATGAAAAGGCACCAACAAAAGATTCATGAATAACAATGCTTTGCAAGACGTTTGTTTGTTTCACATAAAGAAAACATAGCATAATGGTACCCAGCTTGTCCCTCGTAGAGTAGCAAACATAAATGCATAGGACACCTTCAAAGTTTATAAGAGTGACTAGATACAAATAGTTTAAAACAAGCAATATCAAGTTATGCATCAATCAACTAGTCTTGGGACAATGCACATAGAACTAAGAATGGCCACTATGCTCTCAAAGTAGGTGCATAAAGATAGAAGGTGGAGACTCAATATATATAGTGGAAGAAAGGCCTTCATAGAAGGAAGCAGAGATTTAAGTTTCATAAAGAGCTTCCAAAAATTATGGTACTTATACCTTCCAGCTCTCATTGCCCCTATCATAAGCATCTTGAAGGTGATTAAGGTTAAAGTGACACAACTAGGAGGATATGCTTGACAAGTTATAATCCGAAATCTCATGCCCCTTACTTACGAAGACCGATCCTCATGCTACTCAACTTTAGTCACAAGTAAGCTCTTGTCATTGTAAGTACATGTGTATCATAAAGAACCGCCAACGGGGTACCCCTTGCACATGATACATGATCTATCCCATAATCAAAATGACAAGGCAAGCAGACAATGAGCATCTCAATGATCTTTTTATTTTCTATTAGCATAGGTTTTTATTGAGGATGCTTCATAGAGTCCTCATTATGGTGATGCTGCGAGTTTCCACCATAATTAGGCATGTCTTAGGCTAGCGGCCCAGGTGTTTCTCTAACACACATACAAACTCCATGATCTTACAAGTTCCACTTTTATTTCACACCGCTGGGATCGATAGGCAAAAGAACATGATATCAACAGGGTACAAAGTGCAGGTGAAATGTTGAAAGCGTTCCCCATGATACATGGTTCTGCAATTTCAACTTATAAAGCGCAAGCATATATGCAACAAAGAAGGACCCAATGGTTTATTAAATGCAAAAAATTAAAGTGTGCCATCAAGTTCGTGAGAGCTTTAATCACTAGTTTTCTCATAACAAGTTTAATTTGGAAGGTAAACAAAAGCATGAATATACTTGGAATAGCATATGCTAGTAGGTAGGCATGTTGGACTCTTTGGAATAACTTGGTTTAGGGAGTTGGATGCATGAGTGGAACTCATACTTGGTTACGGAGGCTAGCAAAAGACTGGGAGTGACCAATTAAGAGATAGTCATAAAGGCTTATGGCTACTTGAGATAGTCATAACATGGTGTGAGCATGCGCCAAGTCAACCCAAATAAAACATCAAAGAAGAATACCACTATACTATGCTTTAATATGCTAAAACAACACATGATTCATCCAAGGCACATTAAGCAATATCAATTGTTTATAACAATTAATGCTACAACAAAGAATACTAAGCGTAAAGCCAAAACAATATCAAGCATGGCATGACTAAGCATAGGCCACAGTCAAAAACAAGCTCTTTTTACCACATAAGTATGAACTTTCCTACTCTTTTCCAATCCAAACCAAACTAATTGAAAACAAATGTATGAAAGAGGAGGTCCAACCAATTTATGCAGCAAAATAAGCAAACCACGCAAACTAAAAACCAAAACAAAAACAAAAAAAGAAGACGCTCCAAGAACAACACAACTATGCATGAAACAATAAAAATAAAGTGTTTGGAAGAAACCTGGGATTTTTATTGATGAAGAAGGGGATGCCTTGGGCATCCCCAAGCTTTGACGCTTGTACTTCTTGGATATTTCTTGGGGTGACACGCGTGGCATTCCCAAGCTTGAGATTTAGTCCATCCTTCATCTCATTACTCATTCCTTCCATACACCTGAAATTTTTCCTCCATACAAAACTTCACACAATCTTTATTAGCAACATTAGTGCACTCAAGATAAATAAGTATTAAGGTTCAGTTCTAACAACAAATAAACTTCCATTAGAACACTAGCTACTGTAGAACTTCCCTCAAAAAGCTTAGTTCCCCAAAAAGAACTCAAAAAGGAACTAACAAGAAGCAAATGCAGAAAATGGCAGAAATCTGTCAAAACAGACCAACAGGCAAAGACACATTTTTTCGAAGACCTTCTATTGCTCAAATAAAAAAGTGTTGAACTAAAGAAAGTTAGATAACAACCTGGGGCAGAAGCACAAAACTTCACGCCTCCAAAAGACGTTCAGATATTTTACACGAATTTTATAGTTAAGCACATAAATCTGTTTCGCGACAGGAACTTTCCCAATCATTACTTCTCTCTCATTAGAGGTTAGTATTGGCACAAAAAGCAAATAAAAAGGATAAGGAGGGGTTATTACTGAACTAATAACTTCCAAGACTCATCTAAAACTTTTGGGTTATCTCCCAATAAGTACTTTTCTTTAACGCTTTTAAGTTAGGCATAAGCAAAAACTAAAATAGATAGAATAGAAGTAAGCGGAGATAATCATGGTGAAAACATTGTTTTGTTCAATGAAATCCTTTTGTTAACAAGGTTGATCAGGTCTTGTTACAAATTTTTTTTCATATGAGACAAAACTTTGTATTCCACTAATTATTATGTTACCTCAACCTTGATAGCAATTGTCCCAATCATAATAGTTTCAAATTTTTCTCTTGGTATGTGACAATATATTTCTCCAACTTGAATGCCCTCAACATGTTCAATTGAATTCAAAACCATAAGTCATATCAATCTTCTTGGGGAAATAGAAAATATGTTCCTTGTCATTAACATTGAAGGTCACCTTCCCTTGATTACAATTAATAACAGCTCCTGCAGTATTTAAGAAAAGGTCTCCCAAGAATAATAGACATATTGTAATCTTCAGGCATGATAGTTTGAGAGGATGCTCACATAAGAAATATGAGTTGAAGTAAAAGAGAGCATGAAGAAGCAAATTCAAAACACAGTTAAGTCTAACCCACTTCCCATGCATAGGAATATTGTACACAAATAAATTCACAAGGAACAAAGTGACAGGCATAGAAAGATACAACAAGAGTGACATCAAAACTTTCAGCACATAGAGAGGTGTTTCAATACCATGAAAACGCCTACAATCATATTTTCCTCTCTCATAATAATTTTCAGTAGCCTCATGAATAAACTCAACAATATAACTATCACAGAAAACATGTTTTTGTGATCTACAAGCACTAGAGCTTTATTATAAACATTTTCAAAACAATCCTTAGGAACATAACATTCATCCTCCTTTAGTAAGCATGGGGGACAATCAAATAACGTAAGGGGTAAAGAGTTACTCTCATAAGAAGGTAGGCATGGGTAGCTAATCCATTCTTCCTCCTTTTGTTCATCACTCTCCTCATCTTTTTCATTTAATGAACTTTTAGGTTCATCAATTTCTTCTTCCATAGGATCCTGCAAGGCATTAGTCTCTTCCATTTGTGGAAAGAATCTATTAATATATTTAAGAATATAGCCATTTTCTTCCTTGCAATTATCAAAACAAAATTTAAGTATACCATAAACCTCATATTTATAAGGTGAACCATCAATATTTTCAAGCAAACTAGCAAGTTCAAATGCACCCTTCCACGCAATAAATTCCTCAATTTGTTCCGCATCATAAAAGTCATAATTTCCTTTAACATAAGAAGATATGGTAATATTATCATTATACTCACATTGAAAAGGGATGTGTTTATACCTCTTACAGCAACAAGATTTGTCCAAGCAATAGGTAACATTATAAGTAGAGCACATGTTTCTAGTAATGGTATTCAATTTATCAATTTGTTCCCATAAGTGTTTCCCTTTTTGTGACAAGCGGTGTTCCTTATAATAATATTTTTGATCTTCCGTGAACCCACCTTGCCAATAAGATTCAGTTTCAAAGAAACCAACCATTAACAACAAGCATGATAAAGCAAGACAATAACAGACCAACGAAAATAACAACTAGAGCAGGAACTAATTTTTTTTGTATTTTTTGATAAAGAAACAAGCAAACAAGGCGGAAATAATGTAAGCTTGAACAATAGTGAATGCAAGTGAACTTGATAAATAAAGCTATGTTCCCCGACAACGGTGCCAGAAAATAGTCTTGATGACCCACAAGTATAGGGGTGTATCGCAGTATTTTCGAGGGAAGTGACACCCAATTTATTGATTCGACAACAGGGGAGCCACAAAAAATTTATAAGCCTTAACAACTGAGTTGTCAATTCAGCTGCACCTGGAAACAATCTTGCTCACAGCAGTTTATCAGTAGCAATACTTTTGTAGTAGGAGTAGTAAAGTAACAACAATAGTAAAGTAAAGACAGTACTAACAATAGCAGTAAACAGTAGGATTCGAGTGCGGTAGGCATAGGGATGGATGGACAGGCGTTGCATGGACAAGACAATTCACATAGCAATCAGAACATAGGGCAATGGCAGATAAATAAGATAAAGCATCCAAGTACTAGATATTCCTAGGCATGTGTCCCATATATAGTCATACATGCTCACAATGAGAACTTGCACAACATCTTTTGTCCTGCCATCCCGTTTGCAGCGGGGTCTCAAGGGAACTACTGGCAATTAAGGTTCTCCTTTTAATAGAGCACCGGAGCAAAGCATTAACACTCTGTTAACACATGTGATCCTCACATCAAAACCATTCCCTCTGGTTATCCCGATTTCTGTCACTTCGGGGCCATTGGTTCCGGATAACAACGTGTGTATACAACTTGCAGGTAAGACCATAAACAATACTATCATAATGAATCAATAACATGTTCAGATCTGAAATCATGGCACTCGGGCCCTAGTGACAAGCATTAAGCATAACAAGTCACAACAAAGTCATAAAGCACTAATAGAAGATACTAGGCACCATGCCCTAACAATCTGATGCTATTACATGAACGATCTCATCCAATACCTACCATCCCCATAGCCTACAGCAGGGGATTACTCACTCATAGATGGGGGAAACATCGATGGTCGATGGAGAAGCGATGGAGGCGATGATGGCAATGATCTCCTCCAATTCCTCGTCCCTGTAGGGTACTAGAACAGAGCTTCTAGTGTTGTTTCGTGGAATCTGGTGGTGGCGGTGGAGCGGAACTCCTTCTAGAAAAACATCGAACCCCCCTGAGTTTTTAGGTCAGAAGGCAACTTATAGGCGAAGAGGGAGACCGAGGTGGTGCCTGGGCTGGCCACACCACCCCCTGGCGTGGCCAGGCCTGGCCCGCACGGCCAGGTGGTGTGGTGGCCCCCTGGGTCCTCTCCGTCTTGTATTCTGGCTCCAGATTTTTACGGTAAAATAGGCACTTTGGCTTTTGTCCCCTCCAATTCCGAGAATATTCATTTTTGACTTTCCTGGAACCAAAAATAGCAGAAAACAGGCAGCTGGCACTGTGGCTCTTGTTAATAGGTTAGTCCAAGAAATCATATGAAAAGTACTCCAAAGTGTGGACAAAACACAAGAAAGTGGATAAAACCAAGCATGGAACATCAAAATTATAGATACATTTGCAATGTATCAATAAGCATAAATCCTGAGCATTATTGAAAATTCCCTAAACCCTAAACCCTCAAACCCTCAGCCTAAAACCCGTTACCAAGCAGGTGTCATGCACTCATAGATCAAAAATTGAGATACTTTCATTAAATTAGGTAATGCCATTCTATTAGACAAATATAAGAATAAATCCTGAGCATTAGAAAATATTTGCTGAACCCTAAACCGGAAACAAACTATAAAACTAAACCGTAAAACCCTAAACCCTCGACCCAGAAACCCTAACCAAGCTGATACCATGCACTTATAGATCAAAATTTGAGATCCTTTCATTAAATTGAGGAAACGCCATTCTATTCCACGAATATAAGCATCAAGCTTGAACATTATTAAAAATTCCTGAAACCCTAAATACCCAAAACCTAAACCCTAAACCCTTACCAAACATGTAACATGCACTTATAGATCAAAATTTGATATACATTCGTTAAATTGGTAACACCATTCTATTCGACAAATATAAGCATAAATCTTGAGGATTATTGAAAATTCAGTAAACCCTAAACAACCCCTGAGACCTAAAACCTAATAAACCATAAAACCCCAAACACCCTCAACCCAGAAACCCTAACCAAGCAGGTATCATCCACTTATAGATCAAAATTTGAGATATTTTCAATGAAATAGGTAATGCCATTCTATTCAACGAATATAAGCATAAATCTTGAGAATTATTTAAAATTCGCTAAACCACCTAAAACCTATACAACCCGTAAAACCTAAACCGTAAAACCGTAAAACCCTTGACCCATAAACCCTAACCAAGCAGATATCGTGCACTTATAGATCAAAATCTGAGATTCTTTCATTAAATTGCCGTAAAGACATTCTATTCCATGAATATAACCATAAAGATTCAACATTATTGAAAATGCGCTAAACCCTAAAACCCTAAATCCTCAACCCCGCCTAAACGGCACTAGCAAATGAGGTATCCTGCACTTGCAGATCAAAATTTCAGAAATACTTTCATCAAATTGTGCTAACGACATTCCATTCCACGAATATAAGCATAATGTAGGTTGAAAAAATTCCCAAAAACCTAAACCCTAAAGCCCTAAACCCTAAAAAACATATACCCTAAACCCTCATCCCCTCAACCCCTTATCAAGCAGGTATCATGCACTTATAGATCAAAATTCGAGATACTTTCATTTAATTGCGATAACACCAGTCTATTCCACGAATATATATAAGCATATATATCAAGCTTGAACATTATTATTGAAAATTCCTCAATAAACCCTAAAACCTAGAAAGCCTAAACCCTTAATCCTGAACCCTAAACCATAAATACATACCTTAAACTCCTAAACCCTAAAATCCTATCCCATATACCATAAACCCCTAAACTATCAACCATAAAAACACATACCCTAAACCCCATGCTATATATATCTTGTGTGAAAACTAGGACAATGGGATTTTGAGCCATACTGATTTGTAGTTTCTTTACGACGAAAGCCACTATGGTAGCTTAAAAAATTGAAAATAACTTCAAATTCAGAAGCTTCCTTTGTAAATAATATTTTAAATGCCAATACTACGCACCAATCTACCAAATACGGACATGTTGTTATAAACTATAGCAAAGAAATGGCCATGACCTTGGTCATCTAGTTTGAAAGCCATGCATATTCTTACATGGTATGCCATATATCGTATGACAAAATTAAAGCCATTATTATTGATTGGGGTTTTTGAAATAACTTCAAATATGGAAGCTCTTTTTGTAAACAATGTTGAAATGTGAATATGCACCAATCTACCAAACATGGTTACATTATCATAAAGTATTGTAACACTTATGGACTTGACACTGAATGGTCAGGCAGGTGTCAGGCCGAATCTGAGGAGATCGGTTCGCACAACGCCATTCCGGCCCACCCGGGGCTGATCCACGAGTGGGAGGTTCGTTTGAAAATGTGGGGGCAGGGCCCAGCGGTCATCCAGAGGGGGGGGGCTCCGAAGGGGTATCAAGCTCCGTGAGTCGTTTGATTATATCTGATCCAATGGCCACGGGATCGTCTTCCTCGTGCACGGGCGCCAAAGGGAGGAACCCTAGCTGGCGGCGGGATTTCACGGGGAGGCTCACCTGGGGTTGCTGGGAGGGGATGGCGAGGCTGCAGGGTGACGCGGTACTCGCCGGGGACCTCAACGGTGGGCAGAAAGCCGATTTCCGCGACTAGTTCTTGTTAGCGTGGGTACGGCCGAGAAGGGTGCGGTGGAGCTCGACGGAGACGATGGAATAGACCATACTGGGCAAGAATAAAACCATGGTTAGGTAGCCCGTGCTTAGAAGAGTCCAGGAAGGTGACATGCAGGAGTGGAAGAGTAGAGGAGGGAGCACCACGAGCAGATATTGAGAAGGGACGAAAGGGGCTTCCTTCTCTTCTCCAGGCGAGTGCAGAGCAAGGGAGGAGAAGTGGAGCTCGGGGTTGGTGAGGTGGAGTGGGTGGAAGCAAATGAGGGCCAAGAGAGAGGGCAGAGTGGCCTAAGGGCTTATATCCGAGGGTGAGGGCTCATTGTGGACCATGTCCATTTTGGGCAGAAGGGAGGGGTGCTGCTCATTGATAGGGCCTCAGGGGCGGTGGAGTGGTCGTGGTCTGGCCAATTAGGGGTCAAGGTGGGGGCAGGGAGTGAGTGGGGTGGCTGCTACACATTTATTTCAAGCATAAGCGCATATCTCTCTTTATCTCTCCCTCCAAGCACTAGTGGACATGGGGAACTGTGCCCTTCTATAGGGGTGCTCGACTAGAGGAGCGGTGGTGGTGCTTGGGTTGGAGTGATGGAAATACTTGGTGATGATTTTATTTTGGTCTAGGCCACTAATTTCTTAGTTTGTCTTATTTGATCAAATTGATGCTTATGAACGAAGTTCGATAATTTGCATTGGGAAAGGTGGAAGTATGGTACTGGTGTATCGAGAAACATGATAAAAGAATGGAACCACTTCATGAAAGAATTTGAAAAGATGGTGTATCGAGGAGAGAAAATAAAGACACATCATTAGGATTAAATATCAACAGATGCACGTGAATACGATTGTTTCGCCAGAAGAAAAGAGCAACTTTGGAGAAGTGGTCAACCACTATGAAAATAGAATTGCTTCTCCCTTAGATTTAAGTAATGAAGTTTATAAGAACAACATTGCCTTCAAACAACAGAGTTCCTTGATATCACGAAAAAATATTTATGTTAGAAATTCTTAGATTAGATTCTTCTTACACCGGTAAGAACCAAAGATTCACACAATTGAGGTGTGCAGATTTATCTTCAAGAGAAGGAGGTGATACAAGTTTATGGTGGAATCTTGATAAAGAAGTTGAATATTGAAGATCTGAAATTTATTATAGAGATGCTTATTGCTTTCATTAACCATGAGGTTTTTACAATAGATTTTGTGATTGATGGTATCAGACATAATTGGCTTCACCAAGAAAAAAGGATTCGAACTCGGATATATCTCCCATTCATCTTGTTTGACAATGTTGAGCTTCGGTAGAATGAAGAGTATGAGGTTAAGATTTTGCATTTTTTTCCACTAGATCGTTGAATATTTTCTCCATATGGAAATAGACGAGACCACCAACAAGAGGTTATTGATTACGTTCTTTGAGAGAACACTCTAGGAAAGCAAAGGAGGAAGTAAAAGTCTCAAGAGATAAAGGCCCTTCTAACTTCCGTGGAATGAGTGAAATCGCATTAATCCACCAATTCACTATACAAGAGCGAATGATAAGAGTAGTGGTGTGGTAGCTACTCCATCCCGCACCCAAAGCATTACTCCGTACATGAAAAAGAAAATTGTGGAACCTAGCTCTCAGAAATTCAAACTAAAGATCTTTACAAGAAGAATTCATGAAACGCAGTAAGAAAACCAAGATTTGATGTAAACACTTTGTCGAGTCCAAGCAAATAAAGATGATGATGATGTCTCCATGTAGGAAGTCCTAGGCCATCGGAAAAGATATGAATGAAGTTCATGGAGATAGATAAAAGATTCATCAGCTAGATTAAGGATTGCAGCCAAAACTTTGATGGAAGGATTACGAAAGATCTAGAAAGTCTTTGTGGCATCAGGAAGATTGAGGATAGAAGATAAAATGAGAGGGTTTCAAAAGGTTTCTTGACGAGTGGAGGACCAAAAGAATGTATTGTTCTTCTTGACAAGTTCTGAGATATATTTAGCAGTCTTGAGGAAGTCTTCAACAAAGCAGTGATAATTACTTGACAAACCAAGGAAAACTCTAGAGTTGATTGAAAAATGCACGAAAGACTTTCTAAGCTCAATGCTCTTTGAAATATTAACATTAAGAGCACAGATGTTGTTGAAAAGTTTCCTTGGGAGAATAGATTATCTGGCTCTTCGGATGAGAACATAGATGCCTACTTATTCACATAGTCGATTGCATCACCGTTTGGAAAGACAAAAAGATTTTGGATGAAGAATGTTGATAACTCATACATTTAAGCAAAGCTAACGGTGATGAGAGGATACGATTCTCCTATATCGAAGAGAACCTTTGCGGCTAAGAACTTCAAAAGAGGTATAAAGTACAACCATCAGATAATAATCCATCATAGTTCCTTTAGAAATCTTCAGATTGCTAAAGATACTTGGATATGACATACATTTGATCGTGGTACAACTCAATACACAAGAGATAAACACAATCATTTGGATAATTAGATTGATAATGTCAACACTAGGATTTTTAAGTCCAGCTGCCTATTATGCCGTACATCGCAATCCCAGGATTACTATTTTTGTGAGACATAACAGAAGTGGTACCACAGTACATCATCCATTACAAACCATAATAAAGGTCTTACAAATAAAGGATCTCATGATCCAGTCTTGATATAATCAAAGCAGTGGAAAGTAAACATAGTAGGCTCCATCTTCAGGGTCACAGGCAATGCTGACGATGGGAGATAATCCTAGTTGTCATAGACCTCCTACTGTCCATCTTCTGGGTAATCCTCCGCATAGTCTGGCCATGGGAATAGCCAGGGACAAAGCCATGAGTACTCTTTAAGTACTGGCAAACTAACACTAGAATAAGTAAGGTAAAAGCTAATAGGAGACTTAAGCTCTAGGTTTGTTTGCAAAAAGCCAGGTTTACTTCATAAAGATTCAAGGGTAAAGACCTAATTTAGTTCTCTAAATCACTTAAGGGGGAAACTAGTTTTCATGTCCACAACTTTGTTGTGGTCAAGTCAAAGTCATCTTTCAAGTCATAAATCATTTTGAAAAGATCTGACAACGGAACAATATGGCCACTCCAACTGTCCATAATCACGGACGCGGCTATTCAAATAGTTTGACACTCTACACAGGTGGCACACTTTCACCACAAAATTCGATACATCCGTCAGGGATAACCCTGAATCATCATACTTGGTATGTGGATAATCAATCTTAACCTTTCAATTACACACCCTAGTATAGGCACCTCCCCTATGAGCTTGGCCTTCCAGCCATGACCATCTGTCATCCTGGGCACTGCATAGGTTGACATTCATCATGAGGTAGCCTCAGCTCGACCTCTTCCGCAAGGGAACCCATACTAATACATATAAAATTCCAGTCAAGCCCTACCCAACTTAGGTATTGTGGTTGTACGGTAAAATTGGAATGGTATCGCATCCGAACCCAACCATCAGTTTTTATCAAAGTCATGGCTCATGCCTCAATAGTTTCATCATCTAACCATTGTGTTTCACAACACATGTCAAAACATTTCAATCAAATGAATCATCATTCCAAGGTTTTTATAATCATTTTCACCAAGTATTCCCATCTAAACTGATCAAGTTTTATGCTTAGCACTAGCCACTAGTATTGAGGGTAAACATTGTTTGAGGGTATCTAGTATAAGTATCCAAGGATAATCCTATTATCTTGATATGATCCATTCTATTTTCAACTAATCATAAATCATTAACTAAGTAAGAACTATAGTAAAGGGGAAAGTAAAGCTCGTAGTAAAATAGGGAATTGGTAAAGTTGCATAACCAAGCATGCCTAGTGCATCTGGTATAAAGGGCTTGCATGGATAGCATGCATAGTTCTATCTTGCATTAGTGATGGCTTGACTTGAGCAGAGAAGTTGTTGCAGTCGTTGAAGTTTTCCTCCTCCTCCTCGAAGTACTCCTCTTCGTTGTATCCCGGGTCAGTACTAGCGTCTATAAATATATTCAATGTACGCAATCACCAATCAACACTTCACTACTTCTATTTAGCACACAAGGCTCATAATAGATGATCTAGCATCATCTCAAGCATTACATATTATAATGGCCTATTTTTAGTCCCCTTGTTTGAGAAAAGTAATTTCTACTCATTGAAATTGTTTAAGATTTAATATTCTCCAACTATAATATGGGATCATATGGACCATGTTCTCACCACATATTATCAAGCTTGGTAATGTGATTTAAAATGATGGTCTTGCATTACAAGATTTAATATTACTATTTAATAATATTTAAGTGACTAGAAAAGCCTATATAGCCTTCTTTTAATACTAGTCCAAGTTTAACATCTGTAAAACCAAATGTTTTTACATATTAATGTAGAGCATGACAAATGTGGTTTTTGAGAGGTGGAATCATCTCAAAATCATTTATAGTTTATTTTATAAAAATGTCTAAAATGTCAAAAGTCTCTATCTTGTTATTTTTAGTATAGGTGATCTAGAGTTACAATTGGTTTGAATCCAACGGGAGTGATTAGATAATTCCAATACCTTTCCAAAAAAATTAGAATCATGCATTTTGGTTCTATATATCTCTTTGAATGGAATTTTTAATCTACTGACATAATAAGGTATTAACTAAATTGGCAAAATCTTATTTGAATCAATGGACTCTGCGTGGGAAATGAAATGGGCCATCCCAATTGCACTGCACTGGTGCAGCGGGCTGCTGACAAAATCGTCCCACGTGTCAGTGACTCAACTAAGCCGAAACGGTATCAAGCAATCCTGGCCTTACGATTAGAACATGATCTAGCGGCTAAGGTTCGTCGTCTACGTCGAACGGCTCCAACAAGATTCTAACCCTAACATGGCGGTGGGGGTCGATGGAGACTTACCGGGGCTCCAGCTAGCGTTGGTGATGGGGGTGAATGGGGTTGTCATCGACGACAGTTCGAGGCGCGGTCACGGCGGCTCCTGGGGTGGCCGCAATCAACGGCTTCCTTCCTCGACTGCACCAGCAGACTCCGATCAAATTCCGGCGTCGTGGTGCTCTCCTTGCTCCAGGGAAGGATCGCTGAGGTTCCTAGGTGAGTGGGGAGTAGAATGGTGTGGAGATTGAGGTCTGGGGTGGCCTCTATTTATACACCTAGGGTTGTGTTTAGCCATGCCTAGTTGTTACCGCTGGTCCATCCTGTTGATGAATCAGAGCTACGAATGAACCTAGATGGATAGGAGGACATGGTACAATCAGAGATGTAAGTTAAACATGCTAAGGCTTGTATGGGAGGCCATGGTGAGTTGTTGTTTTTGTAGTCCCATACCTACCACTACTAGGACCTGATTTCTTGCCTCTTGAACCGAGACGAGCGTATAGCCACACGGGGGTCTGGAAATCTCCTCAGCCAACTAACTTGCCTATTAGATTCCATGAGACACATAGTTCGGGTGTTCCATTCGACATATGTATTATGGTCGTTCTTGAAGGAGGTGCATTCATACATGTAGGTAAGTGTGCCCGGAAACAAGAGAGGCATGGCCTCTGTAATCTTGAACCCTGCACACATCTCTAGGGACTGACATTGGAACTTGACCCGTTACAACGGCATCTCCTTAGGGTGTGACTTATGGTTTCAGAGAAAGCAAGGTAAAGGTCGTGGTCAACCACTCTCTGCCAGCCTTCCAAGGATGAGGGCATATAGCTTGGTACTAAGAATCATTTGGTACGTGTGGGTAAAGTTGTGCACCCCTGTAGGGTAATAATATTTTCGAAAAGCCATGTCCGCAGTTATGGATGACTTGGTAACGGATTCAAAGATCATAGAGAAAAATAACCAAATAGTAAAACTTGATAAGAGAAGTAAGGTGTGCTTAAGGATGCTTCCTTGGGGATTGAGGAGGTGATCCTAGTTGATAGGTTTAGCTGATAAAGATTTGGTGGATACCAAAAGAAGATCAAAGCAAGAGATATAATTTTCGTATCCCCTTTTAAAAAGTTCTATTTAGTCGAGCTTATCCTACCTCTTTTACCAAGAAAGTTAGCTTTATGCAAAATAACTCCATCAGCCATAAGTGTTGCGGAGTACACCCTGTAATCGGCCTTACTTTGTTGATACTATTGTAGCAAGTAAGTGGTAGCATAAGACATGAGTTTATTAAAACATCGACATCGACGAGTAGTTTGGGGTTCCCAGTCGGCAGCCTAGAATATATGGATTGGGACATCATCATTATGCTTCAGTCCTCTTAGGCCATTTGTTATGTTTGATATACTTAAAAGCATAATGTGCCTTCTATTGTTTGATGTTTGTGGTCAGTGAACTCTGCTTGTAATAATTTGGTTCTTTGCTTAGTTATGAGCTTGCTATAATAACTTTTGTGTCGTAGGGTCACCGTTGTGTTACCGATTCTTCCTCTAGGCTCTTTTGAGATTTAGTTTAGGCTTATATCAGACAAAGGTCTGGGATTTGTCTAGCCTTAATCCCGTGTGTGTCACAGATTTTGGTATCAGAGCTGTACCGACTGTAGGAAAACCTTTCTACCGGTCGATGTTGAGTCTAGTGCTTGTGAAAACTACTTTAAAGATGAAAATTATTTGCAAAAACACAGGTATGCTTCTTTTTCTCCTTATCTAGTTTCACTCTAACTCTGGGTGATCTCATCTTGTGTTTACTTTGAAAAGTTTTGCTACCTCGTCTTGTCTTTCAAATCTTAGGTTCCTTTTTGGCATGTCTTTTATCAACCAGTTGACCTAGTGCTTAGTTCTCTATAGTCTGGTGTGAGTTCCTTGTTTCCCTTTGCTCTTATTCAGTTGAGAGATTCCTTTCCACCATGATTTATCGATCTTATGGGACACAACATTATGTCGATTGTTCCACAATGATCTGTTCTAGGCCTTGAAGTTTTCTTTCGCCTCGTGTGGCTCCTTTTAGTTTGTTTGGGTACTTAAAACGTTGTTTCTTCTCTTGGAAGCTACCTCGTGATTACTACCTTGTGGTACCTTCTGTACTACTATGTTAGCAGTTACTCCTTTCTCGGGTTTTAACCCCTGGACTCGAACCGAAGATCCCTGATTGTGCTGGATCCTGGTGTTGAGAGTCTTGCACATGAAGCTGACTTTTAACCCAAGATCCATTGTGTTGATCCCTGTTGTTAGTGACTAAACATCACCTCAGGATGGCTAGCACCTTCTGTTCTGGCCTTCAAGGTTGTGGTTATTGCGGTGATAAAATTATGACAAACAAAGGACATACCCTACCACATGTTATGGCAAATGTTCTTTAATAGAACCAAATAGATCATGACAAGAGTACTCCTCGTGAGTTTCACTTCTATACTCATGACTCTTCCACCCCTCTCTTTCCTACATTGGTCCTCGGAAGATTGTTGACTTATGCATCCACATCTCGGGATTTTATCTTGAGCATGTTCCTTTTCCCTTGTTGTTTCTGACCTTTGTCTCTTAGTTGGTAGCCATGTAGTAAATCTGCATCGGTGTCTTTTCATGCAATATACTCTTGTGTTCTATCAAGACAAACCATTTCAGGATGTCAGGAGAAACAAACTCCAGTACCTCGTCATATCTAGGACCAGGTCAAAGTGTTGTAATCCGTAGATGAAAATGAAATGATTAGCTTCTGATCTGTTCCACCTTAAGGTATCACACTCCTTTATACTAAGAGGTCGTGTTGAGTTACATGACCCTCTTAATGAAGTGATGCTCTTACATATATTTACCCACCCTTCCTCCGAGCTTTTATGCTCATGAATGATGTGTGTGCGTAATAAAGTGGCCATCCGAGATTCTTACAATCATTATTACATTGGACCTCAACAAGGACATTTGTGCCATTCTTAGCGTGATGGTTAACCTATCACTAAGTGAAGTTTGACTGTGCTACCACGTCTGTTATTCTGGTACACTCACTTTGGTCAAAGTGTTAAGTTCTTGCCGAAGCTTTGAGACTATGTATTCTCGCCTTACCAAGCAAGTTTCCTCTCTAACTATGTGACATATCAGTGGTTTGTGATATACTGGATGTCTTCTAGAAGTATCTCCATGTTGCCACATGACCGTGTTGTCAAGTTGTTGAGTAAGTCAGTTCTCTGAACTGCTCTTTTCTCCAAGAATGTTTACTACATACCCCTAAACTAGTTGGTTGAGCTTAACCAACAACTTGGAGGGTTGTAAGACAAAAGTTCTACTCAACTTTGTTCTTCCTAAAGGGATGTCTAGTTTTTTCACGATGAAGAAAGATAGTGTTTCCTTCGTGGAAATGTTATTGTCACCACCTTTGATTTTATTTGTGTTATCAACAAATCAAAATCAGTCCTAGGGACTATCCTCATGCTGTATTACTCGTGATGTTTCACCTAGGTACATCTTCATGTCCTTTGGTCTAACCAATATTGTTGTTTTGTTCATACCACATGTGAGTCTATCTTCTTGGAGTGTCACGATAAGTTTGTTATTGAACCCATCGATGACATTCTTATCTTCTCCATGCTAGACTATATTCACATGGAACAATTAGTGGTAATGTTGGGAACTTTTAAGAACCGTCTTTGGGTCATCTCGAAGTATGTATTCTGGATGTTAGCAGTAACTTTATCCCGTTCACATGCAATTGTCGAAAGATGTCACCGTGGATTAGAGAAGAGTTGTTTTTATTTCCTTAGGAATCTTTTAAAGTTAGTCAAGCATGTGCGAAGTATTCTTGATATGGTATGTTGATACCTTCACTTCTCGAGAACATCTTCTAGGCACACTAAGCCACTGGCTGATTTGCCATGGAAGAGAAGAAGTCCTACAAACTTTAGAATCCTCCTAAATGTTTCCCAAAAAGGATGCATTTGTGTTCCGTTGCAATCAATTCATGTAGGTGCAATTATCCCTTGATAACTTGTTAATACATGGGTTTCGCAACCTAGCCCATTCATTTGGAGCTTTACAATGTAGTCCATGTCTTGATACTCTAGTAACCTTACATTTGTGGTAAATGTTGCAACCTTTCTATTCAGACACGCTAAGTTTGAAGTATCATTCCACCTAACCAGAGCTGAATCCAAGCAGATATGATGGTTATTTTTCATCAAGGTTCTTGATGTAGGTCTCTTTTTAAAATCTGGCAAGATTGATGTTGTGGTTGACACAATTAGTCGGAAGAACTATTGCCACATTATCTTGAATCCGCAATAATAACCACTCTTCAGAAGGCATCTTCTCTAACTTGTTATAGGATTTGTGCTTATGGTTTCCTTTGTATCCGAAGTCTGACTTTACTTGATGCCTCATGTTTCGAACATCAAGGAGAAAAATTACAGAAGTGTTGCTAAATGTCTCTCGGTCGATCCTCTAGACCATTTATGTTGGCAAGCCTCTTGTTGTGCCAATTAACTCAAGTTTGAGAATGAAATTTCTTTTTCCTCATGTCTCAGGAATTTTCTTATATATTCATCTTAGTGGTGTAAAGTGATATCATGATCTTTGGCAAAGATTTTTAGAGATCTGGATGAATAGAGAGTTTTCTTCGGTTCCTCTGACATGTTCGAAGAGCAACTATGGTTTTGATAATCAAGATTTCCTCTTGTTACATGTTCCTTGTGATTCTTACAAGTTCTCTCCACCAAAGCAACCTTTCTGTCTTGACCTTCTGCCGAACAAAGAGTGATCCTTCTGTATCAAAAGTAGTTCAAGAACTTGGTTATCCGTATCTCTGTACCCTGGAAGCTCTACTTAAGTTGTATAGTACAAGTTCATCTCTTGAAGTCTATGGCCATGTTCTTTATGTTGTACACTCTGCTTTTTAGAATCTAAAACCTTCTGAAGTTCCATGGTCTCAATCCTTATGAAGACCAATTATCTAACAACTTGAAACCTTCTCCTATTATTTCCTCCCTTACTTTGACGTGTTTCATGTTTGTTGGCTCTAGAGATGTTATGAAACATCTATCCATGAATTGACCATGAGATACCTTGCCTGTCATTTTGTGTCATTCCCTCGCTTCCTTAGTGCAAGCAGGAAGCCCTAAGAAATGAAGCGCTTCATTTACTCAATAATGGTTGCATGGTTCAACCTCTTCTAAGAGATTGTCGAAGTCTAGTGTAACCCTGTTTGTTATATCTTCCTACTTAGGAATCTCAGGACCAGATTCTGTTATGGGGGATATAACCGTAACATCCCTAATTTTATTAATAGTAATTAGGGTTTGTTTGAGAATAGCATGAGCATCATGTTAAAATGCATGCAAGAAATAATCACTAAACCCTAATCTTCTCCTCTCTTTTTGAAATGCATTCAAACTGGTGTCAATATTCTGAAAATACAAAAAATATTGGATCCCAAATGGATTATAAGGGCCCCTTATCATTTAAAACTATTTTTGAAACCTTCTAGTATTTTTTAAATACTCAAAACAAAAAAGAACTTGAAAATAGAAACGGAAAACAGAAAAAAGAAATAGAGAATTGTTTTCCAAAGAAAAACTTCAGCTAAACGTACCTGGGCTGAAGCCCAGTTCCCTCTCTCCTCTCAGCCACCCACCACCAGCAGCCAGCAGAACTTCCTGGAAACATTGCCACAGCCCAGCAGTGGCCCAATCAGCCCATTGCCAGCCATAGCGGTTCGGCCCTCTATTCCCTCTTCGTCCTCCTTGTCGACGATATGGAGCACCTCGTTGTCGCTGCGCTGGTTGTCCGCCGCCGTGCCGCGTGCCAAGATTCATGTCACCGCCCTGGATGCCTAGAAGTACCTTGATGTTGCCATGGAGAAACCCTAGCACGCCTCCGCCCTCTCTTCCCCATTTCCCCGTGCCATACCAAAACCCTAGCCCAGACCACTCTGGTGCCCCACCATCATCGGCCACCCCGAGCCCCGCTGAGGTGCCCCGGAGAATCGTCGTGCTCCAGT
Organism: Avena eriantha; assembly: GCA_910589775.1. Classification (NCBI taxonomy): domain Eukaryota; kingdom Viridiplantae; phylum Streptophyta; class Magnoliopsida; order Poales; family Poaceae; genus Avena; species Avena eriantha. The sequence goes on along the minus strand of OU342740.1, from coordinate 153,193,936 downwards.
ATTTCTTCTCCCGAAAGGAATCAAGCTGGGGTGCTATCAATCAAGCCTAGGTCGTTGTCTTCTCCATCACCGACGAAACTCGCCGTCGTCCATATCGTTGCCACCGACATCCTCCGGCCAAATCAACCTCACCTTTAGCATCACGGCGAGCACCCGGTGCTAACGCAGCCCTCCGTTCCCTCCCTCTCGCGCTGCCTCTCTACCCCGACGACCACCTGCCACCGCTGCTGCTTGCTGTCATCATGCAACCATCTTCGGTGACCCAATCGTAGCGGTGCCACCACTATATGGTAGCCAGCACCACACCCTCTCCATCGCGCCGACCCGCGCGCCCAGGTGCGCACGGAATCATCGGATGTTGGAGATATGCCCAAGAGGCAATAATAAAAGTGGTTATTATTATATCTTTGTGTTTATGACGAATGTTTACATCCCATGCTATAATTGTATTATAAGGAAACACTAATACATGTGTGTTTTGTAAACATAAAAGAGTCCCTAGTAAGCCTCTTGTTGAACTAGCTTGTTGATTAATTGATGATCATGGTTTCCTGATCATGGACATTGGATGTGATTAATAACAAGGTTATATCATTAGGAGAATGGTGTGATGGACACACACCCATAGTAAGCGTTGCATAAAGATCAAGTCATTAAGTTCATATTGCTACAAGCTTTCAAATGCATAGTAACCTAATCCTTCGACCATGAGGTTATTTTAATCACCTCACTGGATGGGTACTTTGATGGCATCAAACACCAGTTCGTAACTGGGTGGTCATAAAGGTGTCGTTGGGTATTCTGAAAGTATGTGTTGAAGCGCATGGACCAAGATTGGGATTTGTCCATCCATATGACGGATAGATATGCTCTGGGCCCTCTCGGTGGAATGTCATCTAGTTAGCTTGCAAGCATGTGACTAGGTCACAAGGGATGACATATCATGGAACGAGTAAAGAGTACTTGTCAGTAACCAGGTAGAACTAGGTATGGAGATACCGACGATCAAACCTCGGATAAGTATAGTATCGCGTGACAAAGGGAATTGGTTTCGTTTGTTAATGGTTCTATCGATCACGAAGTCATCGTTGAGTATGTGGGAGCCGTTATGGATCTCCAGATCCCGCTGATGGTTATTTATTGGAGAGGTGTCTTCATCATGTCTGCATATTCACGAACCGTAGGGTGACACACTTAAGGTTCGAAGTTGTTTTAAGTAGATATGGAATGTGCGTTAGAGACCGAATGTTGTTCGGAGTCTCGGATTGGATCCGGGACATCACGAGGAGATCCGTAATTGTCCGGAGAATAAGATTCATATAATGGAGATCATTTACTAAGCTAGGAAATGTTCCAGAGTATTTATATGGGGATTCTAGAAGGTTTCGGAATGGTCCGGAAGGTTCTAGAAGATTTTTTGGAGTTTACTTGAAAACCAAGAAAGGATAAAAGGATAAAGGGAAATTTAAAAGGGAAACTTGGGGGGAAAGGACTCTCCCCCCAAGCTCCCTTGTGCGCCGGCCCTAGGGGTTGGGCCTAGGGGTGGGAACCCTAGGCCGCACCCCTCCCTCTATATATAGAGGGGTGGAGGCGCCACCCCCCCTTGCTCCTCCACTCTTGCCCCTAGCCGCCTCTCTCCTCCTCCTTCCTTCTGCTCAGGCTTAGGCGAAGCCCTGCAGAATCCTCTACTCCACCACCACCACCACGCCGTCGTGCAGCTGGAATTCCGTGGAGAGATCTACTACCTCCGCTGCTCGCTGGAACGGGGAGAGCAAGGTATACTTTGACTCCGCATGTGTGACCGACTACGGAAGCGCTGCCGGAACGCGGCGCCGGAAGGATCGTCCACTCGATCTTGAGATCGGCAAGTGATCGACTACATCAACCACGAGATCCAATCTCGTAACGCTTTCGGGTCTACAAGGGTTAGTACAGATCTATCTCGTTGCACATGTCTAATAGATTAGATCTTGGCTTTTATCTAGATTAGATCTGGGTTTTGTTCGTTCTTGCGGCAGAAATTTTTTGTTTTCCACGCTACGAACCCAACATCGGATTCGTGCTCGACCTGGAGGATCTGCCATTGCTCACGTCAGCATGACGTCATGCTCGCGCAGTAATTGCCTTTTCCTTTATTTTAAATGTTTTGTAATTGTTTTTAAAAAATAAAAATGCTGATAGGTGGTCCTAGTTCGTTAGGTTTTTAATCTTTTCAAAAATAATTTCCGTAATTAATAAAAGTCTGACATGTGTGTCCAAGTTGGAAAATAATTTAGTATATTCCAAAAATATTTAATTGTTTTAAAATGATTTAAAATGGATTTAAAATTGGGGAAAAATAATTAACTCTTTTTAAATCAGAAAAATATGTATAATATATAAAATGCTAAGTAAAATGAGATCTACACAATACACTCATAATCATGAATTGTTAAGCAACTTACATGACAAGTTTAATTAGAAGAACAAAATAACCACTCTCGTATGCATCCGGGGTTTCTCTGAATTAAGGTTTGTACCCCTTAGACCCTGCTTAAATTGTAAGCATGCTTTAGGGTTTCTTTTCGATACACTTTAACTAGTCATATCATCATCCTTGCTTGCACATTATATCAATGCCATGTGTTCATTGTTGCTTTCCTTTGTAGTGTTTATGTTTCTTCTCGGTAGACCTCAGAGTTGATATGGGCAACGAGACCGAGTCCAATATTGAAGATTGAGATCAACACCATCAAAGGTTATCGACGAACAAGTCCATCTTATGAATCCTGAAGATCTATATCCGAGTATCAACAGGCAAAGGAAAGCATAGCCCCACACATGATACAATCATATGCTTTCAAAGTATTTCATCTTTCCATGTTCCCATATCTGATGCATATTACCTTTGTAGCCTATACTCCCTAATCCACTGCTCCTAGCATAACTAGGGTTTGGCTTTATGAGCTCCACTAGAGCTATTTATATATATTGTTCTTAGCCATGCTTAGCTGTTACTGTTGGTCCATCAGGTTGATGAATCAGAGCTACAAATGAACCTAGTTTGATAGGAAGACGTGGTACGATCAGAGATGTAAGTTAAACATGCTAAGTCTTGTATGGGAGGCCATGATGGGTTGTGGTTTTTGCAGTCCCATACCTGCCACTACAAGGACTTGAGTTCTTGCCTCTTGAACCAAGATGAGCGTACAGCCACACGGGGGCCTGGAAACCCCCTCGACCAACTAACTTGCCTAGTAGATTTCATGAGTCACATAGTTCGGGCATTCCGTTCGACATATGCATTCTGATCATTCTTGAAGGATGTGCATTCATACAGATAGGTAAGAGTCACCGGGAACAAGAGAGGGACGACCTCCGTAATCTTGAAGCCTGCGCACATCTCTAGGGACCGACTTCAGGACTTGACCCATTACGGTGGCATCTCCTTAGGGCATGACTCATGGTCTCGGTGAAAGCAAGTTAAAGGTCGTGGTCAAGCACTCTTTGTGGGCCTTCCAAGGAAGAGGGCTTATAGCTTGGCACTAAGAATCGGTTGGTACGTGTGGGTAAAGTTTTGCACCCCTACAGGGTAATAATCTTTTTGAAAAGCCGTGTACGCAGTTATGGATAACTTGGGAACGGATTCAAAGATCATAGAGAAGAATAACCTAATATTAAATCTTGATAAGAGAAGTGAGGTGTGCTTAAGGATGCTTCCTCGGGGTTTGAGGAGGTGATCCTAGTTGATAGGTTAAGCTGATAAAGATTTGGTGGATATCAAAAGAAGATGAAAGCTGGAGATATCGTTTTCGTATCCCCTTTTAAAAAGTTCTATTTAGTCGAGATTCTCCTACCTATTTTACCAAGAAAGTTAGCTTGTTGCAAAATAACCCCACCAGCCATAAGTCTTGCAGAGTACACCCTGTACTCAACCTTGTTTTGTTGATACTTTTGCAGCAGGTAAGTGGTAGCATAAGAGATGAGTTTGTTGATACTTTTGCAGCAGGTAAGTGGTAGCATAAGAGATGAGTTTGTTGATACTTTTGCAGCAGGTAAGTGGTAGCATAAGAGATGAGTTTAATTTTCTCTTCCAACACTTCATGTACTAACTCAAGATAAATACTATGAAGCTCTCTATTTTTTTTGTTGTTTTCCATTAAGCCTAACTAGTGAAAATAAAAACAAGAAACAAAAAGATATAATTGCAGAATCTATAGGAAATAACTTCGAGCACTCACACACCAGCAACCGCACTAGAAGATAGATTAGTAGCCAAAGGAGGTGAGTACCTTTTACGTTACGTCCCCGACAACAGTGCCAGAAAATAGCTTGATGTCTACGCACTTCTATTCTTGTAGACGGTTGTTGGGCCTCCAAGTGTAGAGGTTTGTAGAACAGCAGCAAGTTTCCCTAAGTGGATTACCCAAGGTTTATTGAACTCGGGGAGGAAGTGTTCAAAGGTATCCCTTTCAAGTAACCCTTCAATCAAGATACAAGAAGTCTCTTGTGTCCCCAACACACCCAATACACTTGTCAGGTGTATAGGTGCACTAGTTCGGCGAAGATATAGTGAAATACAGGTGGTATGGATAATTATAAGTGGTAACCGTGCCAGAAAATAACTTTGATGGCGCGTGGTTGACAGGTAGGAAGTGACTAAAGGCAATCTCAAATAAAGATGGAAGCAAGCAAACATGTAACAGATCTAGTTGCAAACGGTGTTTCAATTCTTAGAAACAAGGCCCAGGGGTCATACTTTCGCTAGTGAACACTCTCATATAAATATCTTCTCTTTATGATACTACTTTGAACTACTGTTCGGTTGGACACTCTAATCCATGGTAGGGCTATAACAACACTCCTCAAAGTTCAATTTCCCCATCTAGATAACCCCACACTGTCACCTTCAGCACTAGATGGTTCCAACAAACACCACAATTTCATAGAGACCTCCTACTACAAATATAACTCATAACAAGTATTTGTAATCTCTAGCCTAAGTGCCACCATGGTGTGCATGGTATCACTTCCACACACGTGGGGAGAGCCAGAGATCTATTAAAGCACTTGAGTAGCAAGGTAGATCTACTTGATTACAAAGCTCATGGTCACAATATGATTATGCATAGAGAGAGAGATGAACACATAGCTACCGGTAGAACCCTTAGCCTCGAGGAAAAACTACTCCCTCATCATCATGGGAATCAGCAATGGCGATGGAGATGGTGGTGGAGATCAGGAGATGGCTCCGGGGGCACTTCCCCGTCCCGGCAGGGTGCCGGAACAGAGAATTTCTATCCCCCGAATCTCCCCTTCGGTGGCGGCAGCGCTACAGATATTTTCGTGGCTGGAGGCTGGATTATTTAGGGTTTCTGCATCGGAGGCTTCTTATAGGCAAAAGGGCGATGTCAGAGGGTGGACCAGGATCCCACACCACCTGGTGGCATGGCCAGGGGGACCCATGCCACCACATGGTGTGGCCAGCCTCTGGCCCCTCTCGTCTTCTGGCTCCACGAGTCTTATGGTAAAATATCGACTTTGGCTTTTGTCTGGTCCAATTCCGAGAATAATCATTTTCTAGCTTTTCTGGAACCAAAAACAGAAGAAAACAAGCAACTGGTACTGTGGCATCTTGCTAATAGGTTAGTTCTGGAAAATGTGTAAAAGTACTCCAAAGTGTGGACAAAACATAAGATAGTAGATATAAAACAAGCATGGAACATGAAAAATTATAAATATGTTTGCAACGTATCAGGGCACTCCCCACAAACACAATTGAGAACTAGGCCTGCAAGTACCATCATGATTACAAAAGGACAACATGATTAAGCCTACAGCTACGTATTGGCACTCGAGGGCTTCATCGATTCAGTGGCAGCCACCGACACCGTGGCCTTCTTAGCTACAGCCCCTAACGCCATGGCCTTAGCTGTTTTTAACTGTTTCTGCTCCACTGAGTATCTCACGAGTGTCTCTATGAGCCGAGGCCCATAGTTATGACAATGAGTGGCAAAGGGAGCAAAAACTACCTGCTAGCCATCCATAGCAACCGACGTCATCGTGGAGACCTTGCTAAGGTTATTATTGACATTGTGAGCTTGTGCTACTGCAAGTCCCATGGTAGTGCCGACCCCTTTTTGTGCATTCTTGAATTCCACAGGGATGCCCTCGGCGAAGGACTCGACCTGGCCATCAAGGTCTTCAATAAGCTTGGCATAGGGAACCATGTCCTCTCGAAGACGCCCAAGAACAACCTTGGCCTTGGTAAGCGAGTCCTGGACGGAGACATTGCGGTCTTCGACTGCAGCTATGGAGCAGACCAAAACATCCTTGGGAGCAAGATCTTGAGCATCGAAGCTCACCCCGACGGCATCTACAATAGAACCAGATGAATCCGGCAGAAAGAAAAACAAGAAAAGAAAGTAAAGCTGCAATGATACAAAACAGTAACATAAAGACACCTAAAAGCACTTTGATGATGGAGCGAAGTTGTTATGCGAACATCTTCTCCCTTTTAGCTACACTAGCCGATATGTCATCTTGGCGCCTCTTCAACTCCTGCTTAAAGCACTCGAGGGCTTCGAGTGCCTCATCTCGTTTCTTCTCTGCAGCACTAAGGCCCTTCTCGAGGGTAGTAACGTGATAGAGGAGATAATTGTTCTCAGCTACAAGGATGATATAGAAAAGTCAAGCTCAACCGGTTTTTTGCGCCAATCATAAAAAAAATGCTTACCTTGGAGCTGGCAATTCCGAGTATCTAGCCAGGCATGATGCCGGCCCAATGAAGCAATCTGTTCGCCAAGACGAATGGACTCCTTCAAGATAGTCTGTCAAGGACACCAGAGCATGAGTACCAACCTAAACTTCAAATGACATGACTGCTGACACTTACATGGTCATCCAGGGAGTCTGAAGTCTCCTTTTGGGTGGACATCTGGGAAACCATCTGGTGGCCCTCTGCGTGGGGGGGGGGGGGGGGAACTCGAGTAGTTGGCCGCTATTGTGGGGTCCCCCGGATTTAATCATCCGAGAAATCCCTGTTATGTAAATATCCACTTTCCCATGATCAGTGAGCTGTGGAGCATAACCGACAAGTATCATTACAACATCCGAAAGATAACGAATACAAGACATACATAGTTGCCATTATGGCTACACAATCTTTTAGCAGTGGAGCTTCATCACACGCAGGGCCCAATCATGCCTCAACCTACAGGCAATTGACTGGGAAGACAACCTAGCTCGCTGGTCGTTACCTTAATCTTCCGATGTCAATCCTCTGAAATCCTGGCGAAGTAAATAGCCAGGGACAATGCCATGAGTACGTTTGAATGTACTTGCAAACCACCAAGATAAGCTAAATAAGGAAACACAATTCTGGCTGTGGTGAGATAGCTCTATCTAGGGTTGTTTTTGAACGGCCTAGACTATCTCTTGTAGTTATGGCATCTCCATATCTTTGTTGAAACGAGTTTTGTAACATGCTTCCGTTTTATAAATTAAGATATCCCCATATCCTTGCTGAAAACCTTTTTGAAAACAATTTTGGAGAAAAACCCTTTTTAAACCTCTTTGACCACCTATGGTCAAAACAAAACTTTAAACTCATGTTCATTCGGAACCTCCATACTTTCATCCATCTTTCCAAAGACCACCATTTGGGTACTCCTAGCCATCACCTTTCCAACCGTCCTTGACCATGGACGCGGCTATTCAAATAGATTATACTCTGCAGAGTTGGCGCACTTTCCCCACAAGAATAAATACATCCGCCGGGATAAAACCACGGCCCACTACACACGGTAGATGGGGGTTCGGATAATCAAACCTAACCTTTCGCTTGTTGACCCTAGAAAATGTTGCTTTTCGTTTTGGGCTTGTTCTCCCCGGCAACAAGTATGTGGCTCCCAGCCATAGTCCTGCCATCCGTACACGCGTATACCCAAACCGCAGCTTGGCGTATAACTTAACTTGGTGACACCAATTCCTTCCGTACAACCTAAGTCATACCATCCATGGGAGACCCAATTGTTGTACCGGCACTCCTGCCAAGATAGGCTCACTCTTGCTAAAGCAAGCTATAGGCTCCAGATCCGTAGAGCTGTTAGCGCCTGCCTAGAATTCAAGGGATTTCTCCCAATAAGCATTGTACAAGCTGCCTCGGATAAGAAGACAAACTACGAGCTAAGCCCCAGCACCTAGGGTAATGTGGGTGCACGGATAAAATTGTTCCGGTAAAGGTGTAGAACATCTCTTCTCTTTCTCTTGTTCATTTTCTCATTTCTCAACATCACCACATCGTTAGTTAAAGCATTCGCTTGGAATGATGGCTCTTCCCAAGGGTTTTACAAAGCAGTTTTGAAACAATTGTAGTAGGGTAAATCCCAAAACAATTTATTTTCTCAAAGCCAGGGTTTTCAACGAGGTAGGATGCTGACCATCATACTCTCGATCTAAAGGGGTAAGATGGTAGGTACATCAGGGTGGTGCCACGAGGGACACCAAGTCATAACTTGGAGGAGCCAATTTATTAGTGCATTATTTATAAAATAAGACATGTAGATAAATAATGCAATTTATAAAGGAGGTACAAATGGGTACTAAAAGAGTAGGAAAATTATCAGAATTCTGGAATGGTGGCTTGCCTGTGATCAGCGATAAGTCCCTGGACTTTCTTAGATAACCAAGAATACCCAATAAATAATAATAAGAGGTCCATTTCTTCTCATCGTCAAACAATCACACTATCGCCGTTATCGAGTATACATGCAAGCAAACAATACCACAATCAATACAAGGCATATAGGCATCAAACCATACATCAAGCAAACATAAGGAATACTACTTAGCTTAGTAGGTTTTGGAGAAGTTGGGGACTAGTAATGGAATTACTGGATTGCCATAGAGGTGTTTTTCCCTTGGAAGATAGTTGTCAAGGCTATTTACCAAGAAATTGGGGTGGTGTTTGAGGTCTGTAGGATACCAATGTGTAACAAAGATATCCTCATATAGGTTTTAACAAAACAAACCCAACACAAGTGGTTTCACTAGATTATCACTTATCTAGATTTAGTTATGTTTTTTGTAGTGGAAGAAACTCTAGTTTGAGGAATTAATTCACCAGAATTTATCTGGAGGCCCAAAACTTATTTCCTTGGGTGGGTAGATAGACTTTGATGTATGGAACCACATAGAAGTGAAATTTTTTCAAAATAATTACAGAATGCCCTGAATAAATCATCAAAGGCAGTTCTGTAAAGTATTTATCTTTTTCACAAGATTTCTTCTACAAAAGGTTTTGGTGTGATTCCAATTTTACATGGTAGATATGAGAAATACCTTTCTATAGAAATTGTAATTACCCATTTTGGATATCCGAAACCACTGGAGGGATTTATCTAGTGAAAAGGGCATACATAGGATAGTTTATTTCACTATAATTCAACCAGAGCTCAATATGATCTGAGCTACTGGGGGTTTGATAGCTTTTTATAATACACAACCATGGGCGTTGGAAATAGGTCAATACCTCATTTGGTTTGACCTAGAGAAATTACCTAAGGCAGATAATGGGCGTTGGAAATAGGTCAATACCTCATTTTTTTTATTTTTTCTATAGGGTGACTTTAGTTCACCTTGACCTGAGATAAATGCTAGATGGTAGGTCTATGGATATACTTTCAATGGAGCTTGGTTTCATCTAATTTGGAGATGTGTAGGTCACTAAGGAATTTAATTAGTGTATAGTACACCTTGCTGCAGATTAATTGCCAGCAAATAATAGAAATTATTTTTGACCACGTGTTGCCTCTATGTTTAAGAAAACATCTGAGGACTATCCAAAACTTAGATCTTGGCAATTGGGATAGATTTGCATTTTTATTTCGATTTAAACTGGAGGGCAACAATCTAGATCTAGGCGAAAATGATAAAACAGAGGGGGGTGGCAAGGTTGGTTCCGCACGGAGATGGACCATTGGGAGGGGATTCGGCCCACCCGGCGCTGGCTCGCACGGGAGGAGCATTTGAAGATGCCAGTCGGGGCCCGCCGGTCAGCGACAGGGGGCGGCGAAGGGGTATCGGGAGACGACGAACATTGGATTAGACGGGAGATCGACGGCTCAACGTCGTCTCCCAGCTCTCGACGTGGCGACGGGGCTCAAACCCTAACAGAGGGTGGCGCGGGACGGGGAGCTCACCTGGGGGCTCGGGAGAAGGTGTGGAGGCGACTAGGCGACGCAGTCGACGGCGGGGAGCTCGAGGATGGCCGGCACGACGACGTTTGCCTCCGGGAAACAACTCGCATGACGGTGCCGGAACGGGGCTCGTCGGGGCTCGCCGGAGATCCTCCAGGGGTTGCTGCATGTTGACAAAAAGAGGAGTGTTAAATGCAGGAGAGCAAGGAGGTGCCGGGAGAGTGACATGCAGGAGGAGAGGAGCTGAGGGGATGGATCCTTGCTCGGTTTTTGAGAGAGGCCGAGGCTTCTCCTTCTTCTTCTTCCGGGCAGTACAGAGCAAGGGGAAACGGGGGAGGAGCTCTGGAGAGGTAAGTGGAGGGGAGGGGAGTGAAATGAGCCTGGGTAGAAGGGCTGGGGTTGTCTGTGGCTTATAAACCGAAGGGGATTGGTGTAGGGTGGACCATGTCCAAGGAGGGCAAGGGCAAGTCCATGGGCATGCCATTGGCTGCCAAGGGCGGTGGAGAGGGGAGTGGTGGCGCTGTGGGTCGAGCCCTGGTTAGAGAGGAGGGTGGTAGCTGTTGCAGTTCTTAATTGCAAGATATTTTGCCAAGGTGGGCCATCTCTCTCTCTCTCTCACACTTGATCAAGATCTAAGGGGGCAAGGGTAGGGAAGTTGTTGTAGGGGTACACAACCAGGAGGTAGTGATGTTGCTTGTGGAGGAGTGTTTGTGAGCTTGGGTGATGATTTAGCTTGGGTTTAGATGGTTTTGCAAGTTTTGATCAAAAGATGGCTTGTGAAGGAGTTTGTAAAGTTTGTACTGGAAATGTGGGAGAATGGCACTAGTGTGTATATGGGATCAAGATATCTCTCCAAGAATTATTTGGGGTTTTTCTAGAGCTTATAAGTCCACTTAAAAGCATTAATTCCAAAAGTGCAAAAATGTTTTCTAGAAGCTAAGGTGATATTTTTCCATTAGACAAATTGAGATTTTGGTTTCAAAAGGTCCTAGATAGCACATTACACCTTGGGGAATTTTATTGGTATTTATTGAGATGGGAAAGACTTTTTAAGGAATTACTTTTTGTTTCTTCCATTTAGGAAAAAGCACAAAAAGAAATAATAAAGAATCTCAAAAATATTTATTTTTGAGGTGGGAATATAGAGTATTATAGATGTATCTCAAATGAGTTAGAAGCTGGGGAAGTGCTTTGACAAAAACCAAACTTTCCATTGGGAAAGGGGTTTTGGGGATTTTGTCTATTAAAGGAATTAAATAGATTTTGGTCCATAATAATTGTGGATAATATTTGATAAATCTTGATTATCAAGGTAGATGATGTATACAAGGTGTGGCAAGCATTTGCAACCTTGGGAAATGGAAATCGAACTTGAATTAGATGGAAAAACAAGGAATTGAGGATTCTAGGGTGATGTTATTTTCATACCACCAAATCCTTGTTGGATCTTGGAGCTCAGAGCTCATCTTGATGCAAGGGATAGATGGATAGTTAGAGAAAGTCATATATATGATCATGGCAGAAGGAGTTTGGATTGGTTACATTGGAGGTGGTATGGAAGTGATGGCAAACTTTGTTGAAAATATGGCTCCCTTACCAGATGAGTCATGATGCCTTATAAACCATGTGGGTTTAAGAAGCACAATGATCCACTTGGAACAAGTGAAGTAGATGTTTATAGACCTATATGATTAGAACACAACCATACAAAGACTTGGTCCATAGAAGGTTGGATGATGGTGTGAGCTTCTGTCAAAGTAGGCATGATGACTAGATTTGCAGGAAAAGTTACTTTCTTGCCTGCAAAACCATCAAGAAAAAGTGGGTTGGAGGATGATCTAACCAAGGAAAAGAGGGTTCCTTGGTAGTCCTTAGGATGGTTAACAATATTGTTCAATTGCATTTCCAAAAATACATAAGGTTTGAGAAAGGGAGGCATTCAAAAAGGTGATGTTGAAACAATTTCCAGAATAGTCAAATTTGAAAGTTTTGAGGATTTTGACTAGAGTATGAGAGGGGATGTTTTTGAGAGGTTGCAAGGTACCCAAGAATCATTAAGTGGATGATTTTTAAGTGTATAGGGAGTAGAAGGGATCCATGCTTGGTATTGATCTTCATTGGCTTGGAAGCTTCTAGAATGGATCATTGCAAAATTGATCTACTTAAGGGTTTTAGATGATGCCCTAGTATCTAGATATCAGATCCACCTTGTATTCTTGCTTAGCGTTTGGGGATTTTAAGGTTTCTTGATCCTAGAAGATGAGCTCCTAGGGTAGTTCATACTACTTCTAAGCAGTTAGGTCAGACAGCAGATCAAGGCAACTCATCAGACAGCAGATCAAGGCAACTCATCTTATAAACTGAACAAATCCACTACTGGGGTTACCATCAAGCCTAGCTTGAGGTAAGGTTGGGGCATTTTAAAGAGGTTCGATTTTGAATAAGATGAGAGTCCTTGGTACCTCTACCAAGAGTAGAATACAAAGGCTTAATAAAAGGTTTTGGAGATCCTAGAGGTGGGAGTAGTTGAAGGTTCTGTATTGAAAACATAAGGAGGTTATAGCTCTCAATAGTTTTGTCAATGGAAGCTACTAAACTAGTTCTGGTTACACAAGCATCTTGGCTCAAGTTTGAAATACCAGAACCTTTGAGAATATGTAAAATGAGCCAGGATAGTTTTGTTAAATAGCTTTTGTCAACTAATGGTGAGGTAATCAGTATCGTATGGCATAAACTCACATGCACAAGTACAAAAATACAACAAGCAAACACTGCACCAATGAACAAGAAAAAGCTTTTGTTCCCCCTCATTTTTGCATTCTGTACAACTAATCAGCGTTGCTAAATTTGGGATGTTACAGACCTTTCCCCCTTAAAAGAATCTCGTCCCGAGATTCGGGAGAGTAAGGTTAGGGTATTTGTGTTGGAGTTAGTGCTATGTGTTTCTCGCGTACTAACTTGTCGGCTTTGTCTTTGAACAGGGTCACTATGACAGTGAGGTTGAACTTCAGTTGTCTTGAAGCACGAGTGTGGAGCCATCTTCAACCAGGATTGCGAGGAGTGAACTTCCTGCTGTAAGGATTTACAGCGTCTCTCCTAAGGGATTATCGTATCCTAGTTTGCGTCTTTGGGTCCAACTATTGGATTTCTTCTGGCATAGGTTATTCTATTTTGCGGGAAAGTCGCAGTCTTTCACCCTTAGGATTAGTCTGGGGTAGATCGGAGAGTTGACATAGTCCTTCCTTCTTGGAGTCGCAGATGGATGTTTTGAAGGTTGTCGTCCATATTTCTCCTAGAGTCGAGATTGTCAGAAGGCGTCAGTGAAGGTATGGACGATAGGGCTTATATACTACTATTATTCATACTTAGCCGGATGGAGTCGTTGGAATCTCACGTCCTCTAAGCATTATGGAACCTAGGGGTTAGCGGTTCGGCGGTCCTTCGGGTGGGTCTTCAACTGAAGAAGCGGAGGGGCTTTGTAGAATCTTGAGTTAGTTTCTCCTCTGGTAACTCCTGGGTTGTTATTTGGAGGGAAGGCATCCAATTCTACAGGTCTTCTAAAGTATCCTCAGGTAGATGGTCTTCTGAGGATTGAGTGGAAAGACGTAGTCTTTCCACCTTAGAGCTTCATTAAGGCGCTTTAGGAGTGGTGCAGATCTTCTATCTGGGAGTGCTGACCTGATGTGAGCGAAGGCTGTATCTTCCCGGAGGCTTGAGCTAAGGTCGTCAAGTGATGCCCTATTCTATAAACCTTGGCGAGGGTGGTTTCCTAACAAAGCCTTATGGATTGAGCTCAGGGCAAGCTACCGGTTTATGACTCTCCTGGCTAGTGTTTAGTCTGGTTTGATGCAGCCAGCGTCGGTGAAGAGGTCTTCACTTGAATCTCTTGCATTGCTTCTGCTTGAGGGTGGAGGGGACTCGTTGTCTTCATCCATCCTCGTCTTCAAGGAACTGAAGTATTCTGGCCTTCTGGTGAGGAACTTCCCGTTGGTGGTAAGCGTTCTGGGTATGTATATTAAACAGTTAGATTTCTGAGATCCAATGGGGTATAGAACTATAGGGTAGCGATTTTGGTCTAATCAAGCTGATCCGACCGGGGTTCTAGATCTCACAGGGTGTATTTAACGGGATACCTGCAATCATCCAACATTTGGGAAAAATACTAGACAACCAGGGGATGTGTTCATTTGGGGCGTTTTCATTCGGGGTTGGGGTCTGATGCAGCGTCTTGGGTAGAAAACGCAAGAGGGAGAACATCAAAGCAAGCATACCAATCCAAGGAAGTTATGTCATAACAAGCCAGTCTGCACTTGAAGGGTGCTAATAGTACTTAAACTTTACAGAACGCGTTTAGGGACGATACATGACTCTACTCTATTGCTAGATGGGCGAGTACCGCAACACGGGTGATTACTCGGAGGGTGCATATGTGGTTTGTTGCTAACTCCAGGGGGTTTCCAGCTACTGCAGATCCTCTAGGGTATGTGGGATATTCAGCTAGGCTTCGGTGAAGGTGAGGGTGGTGACTTCCCAAGGTGTAGGGTTGGATGTTGGCTCGGCCGGCACGGGTGACTGTATGATAGGGTGGTACTCGTTGAGGATGGGGAGTTCATCATCAGTCCCGGGATTTTCGTCTTCAGGGGTTGGGGGTACTTCAATTGTCAGCTTCTGCTCCAAGCGGGCATTGGTGGCTCTAAGACTTCTTTCGTGGTTACAGAGTAGGTTGATATCCATCTTTAGAAGCATATTCTCTCGCCTGGCCTTGTCAAGATCTTTCTGGAAACGTTGGAGTAGATATTCCATGTTCTCTAACCGATTCCCGATGCAGCAGGTGAGGAAATACTCGGTAGGAAGTCCATCTTGGTCGCGCTTTCCAAACAGGTGGTGGGGGGTATCCTTCAAATCATCCTCGTGGATTTTGTAGAGGCGCGCCATGATCTCTTGTATGGCTCGCACCACACCATCTACCCAGTTGCTGTCGAGGAAGGTGAAGATTGTGGGTCCGATGTCTTCTTCGGGGGAGGGAATTACAGCCTTGATGACCCATTGCATCACATTGGTGTTACTGTGAGGAAGTTCGGTTCCTTCAATCGTTGGCAAGGGCCTGTTGACTCTCTTCAGTAGGTCGTGGAGCTGCAATTCAAATGGCCAGAAACTGTCTCCAGTGATGATGCGTTCCGAACGGAAAGAGGCCATCTACATCAATTTTTTTGACATGGGGTTGGGTTAGTGACAAATGTGCAAGATTTTAGGATGATAAAATCATATTAATGCAAGTAGTTTTCAAGATGTAGGGGAAAATACATAAGCACTTTTGCAAACTAAGGTCTCCTACAGTCAGGATGGCTCTGATACCAAGTCTGTGGGGTCCCCTGGATTTAATCATCCGAGAAATCCCTGTTATGTAAATATCCATGTTCCCATGATCAGTTAGTCGTGGAGCATAACCGACAAGTATCATTACAGCATCCGAAACATAACAAATACAAGAATTACATAGTTTCCATTATGGCTACACAATCTTTCAGCAGCGGAGCTTCATCACATGTAGGGCCCAATCATGCCTCAACTTACATGCGACTAACTGGGAAGACGGTCTAGCTCACTAGACGTCACCTTAATCTTCTGATGTCAATACTCTGAAAGGCTGGCCAAGGAAATAGCCAGGGACAATGCCATGAGTACGTTTGAATGTACTCGCAAACCACCAAGATATGTTAAATAAGGAAATGCCATTCTGGGTGTGGTGAGATAGCTCTATCTAGGGTTGTTTTTGAAAGGCCTAGACTATCTCTTGTAGTTATGGCAACTCCATATCTTAGTTGAAAAAGAGTTTTGAAACATGCTTCCGTTTTATAAATCAAGATATCCCCATATCCTTGCTGAAAACCTTTTTGAAAATAGTTTTGGATAAAAACCCTTTTTAAACCTCTTTGACCACCTATGGTAAAAACAAAACTTTAAACTCAGGTTCCCTCGGAACCTCCATACTTTCATCCATTTTTCCAAACACAACCATTTGGGTACTCCTAGCCATCACCTTTCCAACCGTCCTTGACTGTGGACGTGTGTATTCGAATAGATTATACTCTGCAGAGTTGGCGCACTTTCCCCACAAGAATCAATACATCCGACGCGATAAAACCACGACCCACTACACACGGTAGATGGGAGTTCAGATAATCAAACCTAACCTTTCGCTTGTCGACCCTAGCAAAGGCTGCTTTTCCTTTTGGGTTTGTTCTCCCCGGCAACGAGTATGTGGCTCCCAGCCATAGTCCTGCCTTCCGTACACGCGTATACCCAAACCGCAGCTTGCCATATACCTTAATTTGGTGACTCCACTTCCTTCCGTACAACCTAAGTCATACCGTCCACGGGAGACCCAATTGTTGCACCGGCACTCCTGCCAAGACAGGCTCACTCTTGCCGAAGCAAGCTATAGGCTCCAGATCCGTAGATCTATTAGCGCCTGCCCGAAATTCAAAGGATTTCTCCCAATAAGCATTGTACAAGCCGCCTCGGCTAAAGAAGACAAACTATGAGCTAAGCCCCAACACCTAGGGTAATGTGGTTGCACAGATAAAATTGTTCCGGTAAAGGTGTAGAACATCTCTTCTCTTTCTCTTGTTCATTTTCTCATTTCTGAACATCACAACTTCTTTGGTTAAAGAATCCGCTTGGAATGATGGCTCTTCCCAAGGGTTTTACAAAGCAGTGTTGAAACATTTGTAGTAGGGTAAAACCCAAAACAATTTATTTTCTCAAAGTCGGGGTTTTCAACGATGTAGGATGCTTACCATCGTACTCTCGGTCTAAAGCGGTAAGATGGTAGGTTCATCAGGGTGGTTCCATGAGGAACACCAAGTCATAACTTGGAGGAGCCAAGGTATTAGCGCAATATTTATAAAATAAGACATGCAGATAAATAGTGCAATTTATAAAGGAGGTACAAACAGGTACTAAAAGAGTATGACAATTATCAGAATTCAGGAATGGTGGCTTCCCTGGACTTCCTTAGATAACCAATAATACCCAATAAATAATAAAAAGAAGTCCCTTTCTTCTCGTCGTCAAACAATCACACTATCGCCGTTATCGAGTATACATGCAAGCAGACAATACCACAATCAATACAAGGCACATAGGCATCAATCCATACATCAAGCAAACATAAGAATGCTACTTAGCTTACTAGGTTTTGGAGAAGTTGGGGACTAGTAATGGAATTACTGGATTGCCATAGAGGTATTTTTCCCTTGGAAGATAGTTGTAAAGGCTATTTACCAAGAAATTGGGGTGGCGTTTGAGGTCTGTAGGATAACAATGTGTAACAAAGATATCCTAAGATAGGTTTTGAGAAAACAAACCCAACACACGTGGTTTCACTAGATTATCACTTATCTAGATTTAGTTATGCTTTTTATAGTGGAATAAACTCTAGTTTGAGGAACTAATTCACCAGAATTTATCTGGAGGCCCAAAAATTATTTACTTGGGTGGGTAGATAGTGTTTGATGTATGGAACCACATAGAAGTGGAATTTTGTAAATAGAATTAATAGAATTCCCTTAATAAATCATCAAAGGTAGTTTTGTAAAGTATTTGTCTTTTTCACCAAATTTCTTTTAAAGAAGTTTTTTGTATGATTCCAATTTTACATGGTAGGTATGGAAAATACATTTCTAGAGAAATTGGAATTACCCATTTTGGATATCCAGAACCACTAGAGGGATTTATCTAGTGAAAAAGGGGTACACAGGATAGTTTAATTCACTATAATTCAACCAGAGCTCAATAACATCTGAGATGCTACGGGTTTGATAGCTTTTGATGAGACAAAACCATGGGAGTTTGAAATAGGTCAATACCACTTTTGGTTTGACCTAGAGAAATTATCTAAGTCAGATAATGGTTGTTTTTGTTATTTTTGCTATAGGGTGACTTTAGTTCACCTTGACCTGAGATAAATGCTAGATGGTAGGTATATGGATATAATTTCAATGGAGCTTGGTTTCATCTAATTTGGATATGTGTAGGTCACTGAGGAATTTAATTAGTGTATAGTAGACTTTGCTGCAGATTAATTGCCAGCAAATAATAGAAATTATTTTTGACCAGGTGTTGCCTCTGTGTGTTTAAGAAAACATCTGAGGACTATAAGAAATTAAGATCTTGGCAATTGGACAAGATTTGCATTTTTATTTCGATTTAAACTAGAGGGCAACAATCTGGATCTGGGCAAAAATGATAAAACAGAGGGGGGGTAGCGGGGCTGGTTCCGCATGGAAATGGCCCGTGGGGAGGGGATTCGGCCCACCCGGCGCTGGCTCGCACGGGAGGCGTGTTTGAAGCTGCAAGGTGGGGCCCGCCGGTTAGCGACAGGGGCCAGTGAAGGGGTATCGGGCGACAACGACCGTCGGATTAGAGGGGAGATCGACGGCTCAACGTCATCTCCCAGCTCTCGACGCGGCGGCAGGGCTCAAACCCTAACAGAGGGTCGCGCGGGACGGGGAGCTCACCTGGGGGCTCGGGGGAACGTGTGGAGGCGATTAGGCGACACGGTCGACGGCGGGGATCTCGGGCATGGGTGGCACGGCGGCATTTGCCTCCGGGAAACATCTCGCGTGACGGTCCCGGAACGGGGCTCGTCGGGGCTCGCTAGAGATCCTCCAGGAGTTGTTGCATGTTGACAAAAAGAGGAGGGTCAGATGCAGGAGAGCAAGGAGGTGCCGAGAGAGTGACATGCATGAGGAGAGGAGCTGCGGGGATGGAGCCTTGCTCGGTTTTTCAGAGAGGCCGAGGTTTCTCATTCTTCTTCTTTCGGGCATTACAGAGCAAGGGGAAAGGGGGGAGGAGCTCTGGAGAGGTAAGTGGAGGGGAGGGGATTGAAATGAGCCAGGGGAGGAGGGCTGGGGTGGTCTGTGGCTTATAAACCAAAGGGGATTGGTGTAGGGTTTACCATGTCCAAGGAGGGCAAGGTCAAGTTCATGTGCATGCCATTGGCTACCAGGGGCGATGGAGAGGGGAGTGGTTGGGCTATGGATAGAGCCCTAGGTGGAGAGGAGGGTGGTAGCTGCTGCAGTTCTTAGTTGTAAGATATTTTGCCAAGGTGGGCCATCTCTCTCTCACTTGATCAAGAGCTAAGGGGGCATGGGTAGGGCGGTTGCTGCAGGGGTACACAACCAGGAGGTAGTGATGTTGCTTGTCGAGGAGTGTTGGTGAGCTTGGGTGATGATTTAGCTTGGGTTTAGGTGGTTTTGCAAGTTGATCAAAAGATGGCTTGTGAAGGAGTTTGAAAAGTTTGTACTCGACAAAGTGGGAGAATGGGACTAGTGTGTAGATGGGATCAAGCTATCTCTCCAAGAATTATTTGGGGTTTTTCAAGAGCTTATAAGTCCACTTAAAAGCATTAATTCCAAAAGTGCAGAAATGGTTTCTAGAAGCTAAGGTGATATTTTTACATTAGGAAAATTGAGATTTTGGTGTGAAAAGGTCCTAGATACCACATTCCACCTTGGGGAATTTTATTGGGATTTATTGAGATGGGAAAGTATTTTTAAGGAATTATTTCTTGTTTCTTCCATTTAGGAAAAGGGCAAAAAGAAATAATAAAGAATCTCAAAAAAAATATTTTTAGCTGGTAAGATAGAGTACGATAGATGGATCTCAAATGTGTTAGAAGCTGGGGAAGTGCTTTGACAAAAACCAAACTTTTCAACGGGAAAGGGGTTTTGGGGATTTTGTCTATTAAAGGAATTAAATAGATTTGGAGCCATAATAATTATGGATAATATTTGATAAATCTTGATGATCAAGGTAGATTATATAGACAAGGTGTGGGAAGCATTTGCAACCTTGGGAAATGGAAATCCAACTTGAATTAGATGAAAAAACAAGGAATTGAGGATTCTAGGGTGATGTTATTTTATACCACCAAATCCTTGCTGGATCTTGGAGCTCAGAGCTCACCTTGATGCAAGGGATAGATGGATAGTTAGAGCAAGTCATATGTATGATCATGGCAGAAGGAGTTTGGATTGGTTACATTGGAGGTGGTCTGGAAGTAATGGCAAACTTTGTTCAAAATAAGGCTACCATACAATATGAGTCATGATGCCTTATAAACCATGTGGGTTTAAGAAGCACAAAGATCCACTTGGAACAAGAGAAGTATATGTTGATAGACCTATATGAGTAGAACACAAGCATGCAAATAGTTGGTCCATAGAAGGTTGGATGATGGTAAGAGCTTCTGTCAAAGTAGGCATGATGACTAGATTTGCACGAAAATGTATTTTGCAGTTTTGAGGATTTTGACTAGAGTATGAGAGGGGATGTTTTTGAGAGGTTGCAAGGTACCAAAGCATCATCAAGTGGATGATGTTGAAGTGTAGAGGTAGTAGAAGGGATCCATGCTTGGTATTGATCTTCGTTGACTTGGAAGCTTCTAGAATGGATCACTGCAGAATTGTTATGGTTAAGAGTTTTAGATGATCCCCTAGTATCTAGAGATCAGATCCACCTTGTATTCTTGCTTAGGGTTTGGGGATTTTAAGGTTTCTTGATCCTAGAAGATGAGTTCCCAGGGTAGCTCATACTACTTCTAAGCAATTAGGTCAGACAACAGATCAAGGCAACTCATCAGACAGCAGATCAAGACAACTCATCTTATAAACTGAGTAAATCCACTACTCGGGTTACCATCAAGCCTAGCTTGAGGTAAGGTTGGGGCATTTTGAAGAGGTTGGATTTTGAATAAGATGAGAGTCTTGGTACTTCTACCAAGAGTAGAATTCAAAGGCTTAATAAAAGGTTTTCGTGATCCTAGAGGTGGGAGTAGTTGAAGGTTCTGTCTTGAAAACATAAGGAGGTTATAGATCTCCATAGTTTTGTCAATGGAAGCTACTAAACTAGTTTTGGTTATACAAGCATCTTGGCTCAGGTGTTGAAATGCCAGAACATTTGAGAATATGTAAAATGAGCCAGGATAGTTTTGTTAAATAGCTTTAGTCGACTGATGATGAGGTAAGGAGTATCGTATGGTATACACTCACATGCACAAGTACAAACATACAACAAGCAAACACTGCACCAGTGAACAAGAAAAAGTTTTTGTTCGCCCTGATTTTTGTATTATGTACAACTAATCGGGGTTGCTGAATTTGGGATGTTATAGCTATCTAGGGAGAGGGCGAGCTCACCTCCACATCCTTGCCTTTGGAGTCCACAACTCAGGTCTCCTTAAAGATGCGGTAGTCATCGAATGATGAAGACGTAGTTTTTCTACAACATAGTTCGCGAATAACTTCAGGAAAAAGACCCTAAAAACAAAACAATACATCCATCAAGTAAAAGACTCACATCAAAGTCATCAAGGTCGAAGGAATCTTCAGATGCCTCCTTTTTCTTCCTCAGTTTCTTCCGCGAGGGAGGAGCAAGAGCGTGCACAGGGATCACTGGAATTGGATCTGTGGTATCCACCTCAATCGAAGGGTCCTCCGCCGTATCCGGAGAAGAAGCATCTGAGTCCTAGCTTCGGGAGCGTTTACGAGTGGCGCCCTCGCTGCACTCGGGGGCTTCCTGCTCCTCAACAACAGGCAAAGTAGACCCATATTCATCCTCCTCTATAGCCTCGGAGGGAATTATCCCTTCAGGCTATGGGGGCATAACAGTGTTCACCTTCCATTCCTGCAAAAGCACAAGGTTACATACGCAAAACGCCATGTGGGCCAACGAAGCACAGTAGAAGAGCAAACAAGAAAGTTATCTCAGGAGGGGGTGACTCGCGTGAAACGGAAACATGAATGAATCCCCAGGGAGTTTCTCCTTGCGGGTGAACTTGGTCGGTCCTCTTAACCTTTTGTCCACCTCGCCTGAGGACAAGTTCTCCTGAGAGACGCGAGTGATGTCTTTGGCGCCAGTCCAAAGATACATCGTGTGCACCCTAGCCTGTAGTGGTTGCACCTGACAGTGGATCCAAGTGCGGATGAGGTCCAAGCCATCAATCTCCTTCCCTAGAATGAGCTGGAGATGGCAGATGCGCTGATACAAAACTTCGACTTCCTCGGCCTCGTCGGGCATCACCACATTTTTCCAAGAGCTTATCCTCTTCCATTCCTCTTTCGGATCAAAACGAGCAAGTCCATAATGTTCACCATCAGCCTACTAATCAGGGATGAAAAACCACTTCTCCCTCCATCCCCGGAGGGACTCGGAGCTCTTGTGGGATAAGTATTGGACATTTGGGTCCACGTGAATGTCGCAGCCTCCAATATCGTAGACTACAGATCCAAAACCTGATTGCTGCTATACCTTGAAGAGTTCTTTGAAAAGGCTGAAGTGCGGATCAATTCCGAGCCATCACTCATAAAGAGTGATATAGCATGGAATGTGCAAAACAGAGTTTGTGGTCAGCTGATGCAGCTGGAGCCCATAGAAGCAGAGCAACCCTCACACAAACTTGTGGAGGGTAAGAGAAAGGATCCCAAGGACGAAAGCAAGGAACATCACCCGAAATCCTATAGGGGGATCAAATATTACCTCCAACCCAGGCATCTTGCAGTCTGCTTCATGGCAGGAAGAATACCATGTTGGCGGTGTTGTTGGAGCTCGTGCTCCTTAATGGCAATGCGCCTCCACGAGCCATTGGTGACACGCATTATAGCAGTCTCTTCTTCCTTCCTACAGCAGCAGCACCGGATTCGATGGTGGCGGCGCCCTTCTTCTTGGCCGTAGAAGTGGCGGCAGCAGATCCAGCAACGGTCACACTGTTTTTCTTCCCCATCTTGAGACCGTCCAGCGCAACAGCGGGAGTGAGAGCGACGGAGCAGTAGCAAGTAGCAATGGAAGTAGTGCACAAGTAGTAAGATGATGAATTGTGGGAAAATTTACCGCAGAGGAGCCCCTACTTAACCACAGGTCAGATGTAATCTAACGGCCAGAAAAGCCTCAACCAGACGCGTGGCGATGAAAAACAGTGAACCGTCACTGCACTTTCCCCAATATGTGTGAGAATCGAGGAGGCGTGGTTAAAACGAAGATTACACATGCCTGGTCAAATCCCAGTCAGAAACAAGGCCCCACCTTCGTCACATCTCGTCAATACCACTTAAGCGGGAAAATGAGATCATCTAATCATTAGCACTGGCATCATCTACTCCAGCAGGAGATCTCTTTGATTAATTTAGTCGTTGCTTGACTCTACAAGTCGACGAAGCACTCGGGGGCTACTCCTAACAGGAGTCCTCGCCGCGCACCTGAAGATTACATAGGCACAGAACTGCCTTCACAAGTTAATGCCCCTCTTCGAATCAATGATTCGATTATGGACTCGGGGGCTACTCCCATAGGGAGCACTAAAATCATATTCGGCAAAAACCAAAAAAATGATAGGAGCCGAAAAGGTTCGAAGTCCCCACCCGAGTCTACAACTAGAATAAGCACTCGAGGGATACTCACATAGGGAACGCTGGCCGCGCACCCTATGAAATATCTTAGTCATTAAAAGTGTGTCGACTACGTCCACACTCGAAATGGCGAATCCACCTCATATTCTCCCTACAAAGAGACTGCGTCTCCTGGGTCACCCGAATCACCTCCGTGGTGAATAAAAATTTGGATGCCGCGTTGACAACGTGAAGGTAAGAACTGAAAAAGGCCTAGCAACATATCTGCTACACTCTACCAAATAAAAGTCGTGCCTACAGGCACGATGAAATAAGCCTTGGCAAACGCGTCGAGTGCCCACAACTAAACCCTAGAATTCAAACTTTGTAAGGCCTCTGTGGCAATAGTCAAATTACGCCAGTATTATCCCAAAATTGAGTCCGAGGACTCGAATTTGAGTAGATAGCGTTGTTTTTCCCTAAGGCAGTTAACTGATCCCGATCCATCAGATGAATCGGGCACGCATATCAACAATCCCTATGACAAGAATTGCGGCACCTAAAAGAGCTTCAGATGAGCCTATATCCAATGCACGTGAAAGACTTATAATCTCTGCCGAATCTACGATTCGGCTAGATACTCGGGGGCTAATGACATGGATATACCTTATAGGTACTTAAGATTAACCTATACGGTTTAGCCCAAGAAGGAGTCCACGGTGCAATCGAAGCCCAACAAGTATTCTGGTGGCCCATTGGACTTTGACTTCTTAAAGGTAAGGCAAAGTGTAGATAGAAAATTAAATGGAAACCCTAATCTGTAACTGACTCGACCTGCTACCCTGATACCTAGCCTCTCTATATAAAGGCCATGAGAGGGTGGCGAGGGGGACGAACTCATATGCCCCTGCATACACCTTGACAGATTGCATCTACGCACCATTATAACTTTTGACTCCCTCATAATCAAGAGCAGAGAAGCAAGAGTAGGGTCCTCTACGAGGCTTGAACCTGGGTAAAACCTCATGTCACCTGTGTGCTTGTTTGCTATCCGATTGATGCCTCTAGTGCTCCCCACTTGCTCGAACCTAAGTCCATCATAGATGGGCATTGATGAGTTAACACCTCATCACTAGGGTTCCGGACGAAGTGGGGCGGGGATATGAAGGAGGGGCGCCCATGAGTTGTGCGCCCTACTGACATGGACGAGAGGGATCGTCACCTGCTACTCCATTTCTGTCTACCGTGAGGAGGCAGCCGACAGAGAGGACGACGGTCCACAATGATGGCAGCAGGGAGGTGTCGCGGGGCAAAAGGGTATCGGTCATGGGGAGAAGGTTTTGTTGGTCCAGGAATAGGGAAGGTGCAACCCGGGTGGGCTGGTACTACTTCGGCTTGGGCTACTGCCTGGGGTCCCTGCTGTGCTACCACGCTAGGTCTGGGTTCTCTATTTTCTCTAATTCTTTTTATGTTTTGAATTTTGTTAGTTTGAAAATTTTAAAAAGATGTTATTTTCAAACATTTGAGAAGTCTATAACAAAAGAACAGAGGACTGAGGCAGGAAGATGGCATCTGGAGGGTGGTCTTGGAAGGTTTATGCAAGCTTGCACACTCATGTAGTAAAATCCATTAAAACCCAAAACAATTAAAAAGGAGAGTGGCTAGTTGGGAAACTCTAATGGGCATGCATTCAAGCTTGACCTAGTTTGTGAAAACAATGTAGGCTCAAGTGATCATTAGTTGTATGCCTCATAAGAAAACCAAGCATCCCAACAATGATTTCATCTAAAAATGAGAGCATTTGAATTATGAGGCCTATTTTGTGTGTATGCCCCACTATTTGATACCTGTCCCTAGCAAATCAAATAACCTCACCCCTGAATAAAACCATGAGTGGAATAAGATATGGCATCTACTACTACATATCATGCAGAGGTGGCCATATAGGCTTGCATATAAATATTGTGAAAACAACATGTATCAAGTATAGAAGCATGTAGAAAGAAGTGGATCCATCCCAACACATATGAGCTAGATTTAAATACGAAAAAGGAAGGAAGGTCTCAAATATAATTATGATGGTGGAATTTATAAGGGGGAAACGGAAAGGTGGTGCAATTAGAATAGATATTCCCCCAAACCAACTTGGGCATTAATGAATATATCAAGATCCAACTACAATATATCAATAGGCAAATACAATTAATAAGGCAAATGCATTATGAAGAGAAGAACCAGATGAAGAGGGGTTTTAATATGATGCTCAAATGCAATGTGGCATGGTGACATGAACATGATATTATGATGATGCAATAATGATACGTAGGAAGTAAAATAATACATAATAAACCATGTAGCATTACAATGTTACACAATTGGGATGCTATAACTCTCCCCCACTAAACAAGAATCTCGCCCCGAGGTTCCTAGGAAAATAAATCTGCACGTTCCCATGTAGCTTCTTCACGGAATGGTGTAACCAAGGAGCCTTGCAAACCTAAGAGACTTGTTGAAAGTCCTTGGTTCTGCTTCTAGAAAAGAAAGAACTTGAACAACCTACAGGATTGTTTCGAGACAAGAAAGATAGGATGAAAATAGATTAGGTGTGATCGAGAAACATGAGAAAAGAATAGAACCACTTCTTGAAAGAATTTGAAAAGACGATGTATCAAGGAGAGAAAAGAAAGACATATTGTTAGGATTCAAGATTAACGGATGATTGTTTTTTTGTCGGAAGAAAAGCGCAACTTTGGAGAAGTGGTCAACCACAATGAAAATAGCATTGCTTCTGCCTTAGATTTAAGAATTGAAGTTCAGAAGAACAACATCGCCTTCAAAAAACATAGTTCCTTGATATCAACAAAAATGATTTAGATTAGGAATTCTCGGATTAGATTCTTCTTGCGCTGGTAAGAACCAAAGGATCACATAATTGAGGTGTTGAGATTTATCTTAAAGAGAAGGAGGTGATACAAGTTTATGGTGGAATCTTGATAAAGAAGTTGAATATTGAAGATATGGAATTTATTGTAGATATGCTTATTTATTTCCTTAACCATGAGGTTATTGCAATAGATTTTGCGATTGACAGCATTGCCATAATTGGCATTACCAAGAGAAAAGGATTTGAAGTCAGATATATCTCCCATTCATCTTGTTTGACGATGTCGAGCACCAGTAGAATGAAGAGTATCAAGGTAGGATTTTGCATTTGTTTCCACCAGATCGTTGAAGATTTGCTCCATATGGAAATAGACGATACCACCAACAAGAGGCTATCGATTTCATTTTTTGAGAGAATACTACGGGGAACAAAGGCGGAAGTAAAAGTCTCAAGAGATAAAGGCCTCTTCTAACTTTCGTGGAATGAGAGAAATCGCATTAATCCACCAATTCACTATACAAGGGCAAATGATAAGTGTATTGGTATGGTAGCTACTCCATCCCACACCTAAAGCACTACTCCGTACATGAATAGAAAAATTGTGTAACCCTATTCTTAGAAAATCATATTGAAGATCTTGACAAGAAGTATTCATGAAAAGTTGTAAGAGAACAAAGATTTGATGCAAATACTTCGTTGAGTCCAATAAGATAAAGATGATGATTATGCCTTCATGTTGGCAGTGCTAGGCCATCGGAAAAGATATGAATGAATATCATGGAGACGAATAAAAGATTCAACAGATATATTAAGGATAGCACCCACACTTTTCCTTCTCCCTGCGTCCATTGCTTTTTGCACTTCTTCCTCCTCGCTGCTACCTTGTGCCACCACTCTCCTTGATCGCCAGCACCGCCATTCCTTTGTCGCGATGACGGGACCCCGCTTCTCTAACACAGCCAATGCGCCTACCGAGATACTTGCTGACCAAGCGAGTGGCTGGTGTGGCTCGTACGTCACCAACGAGCTCGTGCAGAAGTACCGGCAGGGGAAACTCATCCCGTCGGAGCACCTGGTGAAGCATCGCCTAGCGCGAGAAGTGGAGCGGATCCCCAACCCCTAGCCTGGGGAGGCCGTCGTCTTCCTCGCCTACTTCGCCCGTGGGCTCGGCCAGCCTCTAAGAAGGTTCATATTGGAGGTGATGGTGCCGTTCGTGGCCCATTAGGGAATGGCTCGCCACCATCTCAAAGGAGACACTGGCGGAGGAATGGGTCTTCTCCTACTGACCGTACCACTGCAGCCGGCTTCCCACAAGGTTAGGCTTTCTTCCTTTTCTCTGGGTAAACCTTTCCCGAGGAATTTTTCTCCTTGCTTCCTATGTTCCTTGTTGAGTATCTCGTTACGGCACAACTAGCGGAAGACCGTATGGGGGAGGGTGAGCTCCCTGACTTCACCGCCGATCGCAAGCCGTCGAAGATCCCACACACGGAGCTAGAGCGGTCCCCCACCCGGGCCGATGAGGGCTCCGAGTTTCCACCCGGTGAGCAGGTTTTCTTGCCCGGATTTTCGTTGTTCTTATTTTGTTATACGGTTCACGTTGTACCCCATGTCTTGGTGCAGCCTCCCATGGCGAGGACGTGGACCTGGCAGAGGCCGCCACATCGAAGGCTTGAGGGAAGCGAACTGCTTCGTCCAGCACCGCTCCGACCGAGGGCGGGGCAAAGAAGATCCGCCGTCCAAGGGATGCAGCCGTCGTACCGAGTGTTGCTAGGTATGTGCCCTTGTTATCCTTTTTATTTGTGTCTGTTGGTTTTTTCCTTGCTCATTGTGCTCTTCTCGCCCTTATTTCAGTGAGGCGATGTCCTTGACCGGCTCCGAGACCATCACCACCGCGTCCGACCCTTCCTCGGCTAGAGCGGAGGGGCCAGCTGCTTCCTGTGCTGCGAAGGCGGCTGAGGCTACTGCCTCTACTGCGAAGGCGGCTGAGGCTGTCGCCTCTACTGTAAAGCCAAATGAAGTTGCAGCTTCAGCAGCCAACCCGGTCGAGACCGCGGCAGACGCGGCGGAGATGGTTGTGTCGGTTGGGCCCTTAGTCCTGCATCAGGCCTCTTCCGCTTCCCAGGCCGTCGATCTGTTCCTGGCTTTGGGCCAGGTTTAGACGGGTTCTGCCGCGTATTAGGTGGAGGAGCCCATGGAGGTGGAGAGGGAGGCCCCTGCGCTGCCGGTGGCCAAATATGGAGGCAGGGAGGTCATTCCAGGCTCAGACGCGGGGGCTCTGGAGGCGCCGCGCGTTGCCTCCGGCATAACGACAATCTCCAGATTATAGGCAACCGATCGGCTCCAGTCGCGCCACCTCTAGACTCAATCTTGGCGCAACTCTCCGAGTCAGCACCCAATTCCCTTCGTCTGGTTCGTCACCTGGTGGATGTGATGAAGCAGGGGCTTGGAAAAGAGAGGGTGCTGGGGGTGTCCCTTGAGGTAAATAATTCCTCCGTTATATTCGTTGCCCTTCTTGCTATTCCCTTCTTAGTCATTCTGCTCTCTTTGCAAAAAGCCTTTGCCGAAGCCACCAAGACATCGTAGGACTTGGGGCGAAAGATTGCTTGCTCTGCTTTGTCTTCCCAGTTGTGCGAGTTTTTGTGCTTCTTCTCGACCATTGGGTACCCCCCAGAAGATCTGTTAGTAGACAGGGACCGGGAGGTGGAGAGGCTGAAGGAGGAGGTCGCACGGCTGGAGGATTCTAACCAGGTGCGCCAGGCCCAGATCGGCCAGCTGTTGTCCCATCAACAGCAGATGAAGGTCAAGGCCAGCTAGGCGAAGAAGACCGCCGACATCCGGGCCGAGGCACTAAAGAACATCAAGAAGATCTAGACCCGCTAGGTGGAGGATCTGAAGACTGCCCAGGCCCGAGAGAAGGTGGCTCTAGGGTAGCTTTTCTAGATCACCGATATGGTCATCAGTAAGTGATTCTTTTAGCGAGCTTGTTTCTCCTACCACGGCAGCCAGAAAGTTGACAGTTTCCTTTTGCCTTGTGCAGCTCAGTATCCTGAGGCGACCGACCAAGCCTTGGTGCGTGTCCCCGAGGTGGACGCCGGACATGATCTGCACTCGGTGGACCTGGTGACGGTCATTATGCGAAGAGGCCAACCGGCTGAGCGGTTTTGCCCTCGAGGTCTTCGACTACGTTTGGTCTAACACCGACCGCCTGGGCACGATGGCCGCCTTGGCCAAGACGCACTCTGGCACCCCGGAGCTCATGGACGTGGAGCGAGACTGGGCTGCTCGTGGTGCTGCCGAGATGGTCTTGGCACTGATGAAGTCCTGGTGCCCGGACACGGACCTGCTGAGTCTCTCCAGAGGGTTTCATCAGGGGACAAGTTACGACCAGCTTTGGGAAGAAGTTCTTGACATCCGCTCCTGCGTTGTCAAAATTGCAAGCTTCATCCAGCTGGACTGGGACTTCGCTGATCCGGCCGTCTCGAAGGGGTATAACTACATCCCTCTACGCGACAATGCCCCGGCTGCACCAGGCCCTGCCTCCGTCGACCTTGCTTCTAGCAGCCATGCTCCACCCAGTGTCGCTAGCCCTTTCAGTGACCCTCAGGCCTGATCCCTAGAAAGCTAGGTGTATTTGTATCTGGTTGAAAACTTGTTTTCTTGTGGTACTGACTATGTTCTTTGCTGAACAATTTACTTTTTCTTTGTGACGAATTTTGTCTGGAATTTTGTCTCCCCTTTGTAATGTTATCTTTTGTTGCACTTGTTGTATGCTTTCTTCGGTGTGGGGGCGCGCAAGCGCACCCACAGCGTGTAGTCCCCGGGGTTTGGGCTGGCTGGATAATCTAGCTGGGACGAAGCTCCTTTTTGTTGTTGCTCCTTGCAGGTTTCCTATGTGGGGGCACGCGAGCGCACCCACATGGTGTAGTCCCCGAGGTTCGGGCCGGTAGGCGAATCCAGCTGGGTCAATGCTCCTTTGTGATCCTTTGTCGTCTGGCGGATGGCCTCCGTCTCGGATGATTTGGATCATGCAAGGATGGAAGATACAAACAATGGTTTGCACATTAGACATGTGTAGGATAAACATAGTTTTTAGTTTCTCTTTTGGTTGAAAAGTTTGTCATTTCGTGCAAGACTGGTAGCTTAGTCTTGTTCTTAGCGAGCATTGGCCTTTGAAGTTGTGCCCTTGCCAGCGCTTGGCCGGAAGTAAGGGTTTTCTTAGTTAGTGTACTGCACAATACTTCGGATTTTGGCTACCACCTTCGAACGAGCGGGCACAACCAGAACATCTAGACGCCTTGTTTTCCTTAGGATTTTTCCTCTACGGGACTTTGAGTTTTATGCCCTTGCGGTGTCTGTCAGTCGGCTTGCGGTCTGCAGCCAGAATCAAAGAGGGATCTCTTGGAACCGCGTACATTACTTCATCTTTTCAGAGTTCTCGGCCGTCTGGGCTATCCAGCGAGTCCCCGAGGGAGACTGGTGGGTCTAGGGTTAAAAAAAGCAGCCGGAGAACTCAAGTGCAGCAGAAAATGCTGAATTATTACGGAGTCCCCGAGGCTATGTTGAGGCCCCTCAACTTGTTCAATACATAAAGTTAAGATACATTTTCCCTTTACTCAGGTGTAGAATGGGTGAAGCAGCTTCACATTCTACGGGTGAAAGAACATTTAATGGTTCCCTATGTTTTGCGTATTAGATAACAATATTGTGCTCATGTGTGCTAAGTGTGCAGGGAAGTGTTTTTTGTGTTTGGGGGCGGATTATCTGCCCCCATCAACGTCCGGATAATCCGTCCTTTTCCTCTTCGCTTGGGCCGGCTTTGCACGAGTCTCTGTCTAGGGGCGGATTTTCCCCCGGACAGTCTGGCACGGGGCAGATTTTCTTCCCTGGCCGGATAATTCGGCTCTCCCCTAGGGCCAGATAATCCGGCCCCTAGGAAAAGAGCAAAGGCAGCCACGGCGCGAGTCTATGTCCGGGGGATGATTTCCCCCGGATAGTCTAGAGCAGGGCAGATTTTCTTCCCCGGGCCGGATAATCCGGCTCTTCCCTTGGGCCGGATAATCTGGCCGCCAGGAGAAGAGCAAAGGTAGGCATGGGGTGACTCTATATCCGGGGGCAGATTTAACCCCGGATAGTCTGAGGCAAGGGCGGAGTTTTCCCCGGGCCGGATAATCCAGCCCTCACTTATGCCAGATAATCTGGCCCCAAAAGGCTCCAATGGCTCCATCTGGACAGGGGGTATAAAAGACACCTCTTCCCCTCCTGTCAATCTTCTTGGTTCTTTCGAAAAATATCAGACCTGTTGCAAAAGCTCTCTCTCTCTAGATCTCCCACTTCAACCACCCGAAGGCTTCGATCTTTGGGGGATCTGAAGGAGGAGACATAATACATCATCATCACGAATCAAGCGTACCAACTCCTCTCCATTCACTTGGAGAATCCGCGATCTAGTATTCTCGTTAATATCTTGATCTTGTGTGTTTGTTATTGATAACTATTGTTCTTGTGGCGACTAGTTGTCATTACCGGAGAGTCCAATTTGGTTGTGGAGTTGTGCCCCGCTAGTTGTGTAAAGGCGCCGGTTCCTACCTTGAAGGGTTCCTATAGTGGAAAGATGGATCATGCCTTTGGTGGTAGGATCCATCGGAGAACATGGTGAGGCCTATAGTGGCGTGGTGGTCTTAGTACTGCCCACCCCTCCAACACAGATGTACTTCCCTTAACAAGGAAGGAACTGCGGTAAAACAAATCATGTGTCTCCAAGTGCTCCACTACGGTTTACTCGTTCCTCTATCTCACTCGCCTTTACTCGCTAGTAGATAGGTTTGCATATAGGGAAATTCTCCATAGTAGTATATCTAGAGAATTTTCCTTTCGTGTCAAGCCTAAAATTGAAAAATCATTAAAATTTGAAGTAGCACCTATTCATCCCCCCTCTAGGTGCCCATACGATCCATTTCAATAGGCGTTTAGTTTCTTTGCTGGAGCGGTCCATCTTGTTCTTTGCCGGCTGGCGGGGATCGATGTAACACCCCCGGGATCAGGGTTAAACAAATCTAGACCTTAGCCTGACATAAGCTTAACTTAGACCTCGAGGATAGACAGTGAGAAATCGGTAACACAACAGTAAGCCCGCAACACAAAAATTATAACAGCAAGCTCATAACTGAGCGAAGAACAAAATATTACAAGCAGAGGTCACTGACCCCAAACATCAAACATCGGAAGGAAAATTATGCTATTAAGTATAGGAAACTTAACAAATGGCCTAAGAGGCCTAAAGCATAACGATGCTGTCCCAGCCCATAGATTCCAGGCTATCGGCCGAGAACCCCAAGCTACTCGTCGGTGTCGATGTCGTACAGAACTCGTCTTTAGGGGAACATTATTCTGCTAGAAAAGTATCAACAAAGCAAGGGTGAGTATAGGGTGTACTCCTGAAGACTTATGGTTGGTGGGGTTATTTTGCATAAAGCCATATTTGTTTATAAAACAAGAAGGAGAAGAAGCTAGTCTAATCAGAATATTTTATAAGGGGATAAGAGAGCGACATCTCCAAAGAATTGATCACCATCTTTTGATATCCACCAAAGTAATCCTCATCTCACAACTAGGATCACCCCCACATACCCAAGAGGAAGCATCCTTAAGCACACGTTGAACTACCAAGTTTTACGATTAGGTTAATTTTCTCTATGATCTTAGAATTCGGTCACCAAGCGTTCATAACCGCGAACATGGCTTTTCGAAAAGATTTAACCCTGCAGGGGTGTACAACTTTACCCACACGTACCAACCGACTCTTAATGCCAATGTATTAGCCCTCTTCCTTGGAAGGCCAGCAGAGGGTGGTTGGCCACGAGCTTTACCTTGCTTTCGCCAAGACCATGAGTCACGCCCTAAGGATGGTTCCACCGTAATGAGTAAACTCCCGAAGCCGGTCCCTAGAGATGTGGGAAGGATTGGTTTACTAGGGGCGCCATCTACCCCAAGCAACCCCGACCACGCTTACCTACCTATTATGATGCACCTCCTTCACCCCCTCTTTCGAAAACATTTTCAATGTGTATGCCAAATGGAAAGCCCGAACTATGTGACTCATGGAATCTACTAGGCAAGTTAGTTGCTTGTGAGGTTTTCCAGGCCCCGTGTGGCTGTACGCTCGTCTCGGTTCCAAAGGCAAGAACTCGGGTTCTAGTAGTGGCGAGCATGGGACCACAAAAACCACATCCCACCGTGGCCTCCCATACAAGCCTTAGCATGTTTAACCTTTACCACTGATCTTACCTCATCAGTATACCTTGTTCTACTGTCATACTAGATTCTCTGCATTTGGTACATCTTCTAGATGAACCAGCACTAACAGCTATGCATTGCTAAGCAAGACACATATATAAGCTCTAGAAGTGCACACAAGCCAAACCTAGTTGTGCTAGGAGTAGTGGATCAGGTAATATAAGCTCAAAGGGAGTAATGCAACAGATAGGATACATTATCTATCGCTAAAAGACCATAGTGGAATCGTATGTATCATGGTAAGAATGAAATACTTTCGAAAGCATATGATTCTTTTATGTGTGAGGTTATGCTTGCCTTGTTTGTTGATACCCAGATATAGATCTTCACAAGCCTTGTACTTGACTTGATTACAGTTGGTCAAGTATTGTTCGTCGATCTTTGATGGTGTTGATCTCGGTATTCGATCTCGATCTCGATATCGTATTCTACCAGAAGAAGCAAACACCGGAAAGAAAGAGGCAACAAAAATCAACACATGGCATCGATGCAATGCTCAAGCAAGGATGATGATATTACAAGTTAATTTGTATTGAAATGAAACCCTATAGCATTCTTGACAATTTAAGCGGGATCCGAGAGGTCCAAACCCTAAAACAGGAGAGACCTCGGAGTCACCTGCAGGGGTTCATTTAGTTCTCTAAATAAACTTGCAATGAAAGTTGTTGAACAATCCATCATATTGATGCTAAAGTGTAGATATTTTTTTTTGAACATTTTGATATATTATACATATTTTTCTGACTTATAAATAATTAGATATTGAATTTATAAGATTAAACTCTTTTATGTAATTATTAAACAATTTCTGAAATTAATAAAACAATTATTAAACTTTTACTGCGCAAGGATGGCTTTAGCGAGGGCGTTAATCCTTTTTACACCGCAGCAAGGACTAGCCACTGTGGCTGACGAGTGGAACATGGGCCATGTCAGACCCACGTGGCGGCCACACGGACTCCACACGGGAACCACGTCGACTCGCCGGCAGGGCGCGGCAGACGGTGGCCGGCAGCGGCACAGGAGGGCGAGCGGGGCTATGCGAACCTAAATAGGGCGGTGCCGCTGGCATTTGGTCACCGGAGGCATGGCTGTGACTGGGCCCGACGGCGGTGTTGGGTTCGCAACATAGAAAATAAAAAAATTCCTATGATGGGAACTATACGCCAAAATTTATCTACTAGAAACAAGCAACAGGTGGATATACATCCATATGGAACTTACCCTCGAAGACAACAAAGCTTTGTTAACAAGATGGAACTCGTGGATGATGTCCTTCAGATCCAGCAGTTCCAGCATCATCAGGTCTAGCACCATCAAGTCCAGCACCACAAAGTAGCGGTCCACTGAACAACCTCCGCCTACTCGCTCCAGCGATGTAGCAGAAGCAGCAACTCCTTTCCAGATAAAGCCACCGGGAACATGTATCTCGCTAATCCGAGA
Source organism: Avena eriantha (assembly GCA_910589775.1). Taxonomy (NCBI): domain Eukaryota; kingdom Viridiplantae; phylum Streptophyta; class Magnoliopsida; order Poales; family Poaceae; genus Avena; species Avena eriantha. The sequence continues at coordinate 153,158,750 of OU342740.1, read as the reverse complement.
CAATGGGCACTAACTAGAGGGAGAAGAGAACCTTCACGAGGAGGTCGTGCAAGAGGAGAGGAGGAGGACGTGCTCCTTATATAGGGGAGGGGGCATCCCAAGGGGACATGGCGCCGCCCATGGTGGGTGCCCCCACCTCTCCCTCATTCACGTGGGTGGAGCTCCCACTCACATAAACACACACCTCCACTCCTGTTAACTCACATGCATTAAATTTACACCAAATTTAATGAAAGCTCTCATTAAATAAAACACATTAATTTTTTATTCAGAATTTTGTTAATTACTTTAATTAACAAACATTCACATAAAACTCCCTACAATATTTCAATATCACATGCAGAACCAGTTTCAGCAATTTCACCCAAAACAATTCCGGTTTCCATCGAAATGATTCCAACGCTTTCTTAATCTTTATTTGAAACATATTTGCTCCTAAATGGTGTTAGTATCCCTTAAGTGTGTCACCCTACGGTTCGCGAATAATGCAGACATGATCGAGAGCCCTCTCCGATCAATAATCAGCAGCGGGACCTAGAGATCCGTACTGACTCCGACACATTCAACGATGACTCTTGTGATCATGTGAACCTTTAACGCAATTAACTTAATCCCTTTGTCTAACAATATATTACATGTCCGAGGTTTGATCATCAGTATCTCAATGCCTAGTTTGATCTCATTACCGACATGCACTCTTTTCTCGTTCGCGTGATATAACATTATAGTGATCACATCACTTGCTTTCAAGCTATCTTAATGCGATATCACCGTGAGGGCCCAGAGTATATCTATCCGTCATCAGGATTGACAAATTCCACTCTTGATACATGAGCCTCAACATAACACCTTCGAAGTATCTGAGCCCACCTTTATAGTCACCCTTTTACAGTGTGACGTTTGATGTTATCAAGTTACTCTTCCGATATTAGCAATTAACATGATCTCATGGTCTAAGGACTAATATTACTTCTTATGATGTTATAGAAATATAAACATAATGACTTTGATTGTAATGCTATACTTCGGATGAATGTTCATCACATCATGCCACCAATGTTCTGACCTCGTTATGAACAACATCCAATGTCCATGATCAGGAAACCTTGATCATCTTGTTAATCAACGAGCTAGTTTATATGAGAGGCATTACTAGGAACTTTGTATTTTGATTATTAAACACAAAGGTATTAACTTTTCCAATTAATACAACTATAGCATGCAAAATAAACATTTATCATAAACAAGGAATAAGATAATAACCACTTTATTATTGCCTCTCGGGCATATTCCCTTTAGTCTCCCACTTGCACTAGAGTCAATAATCTAGTTTGAAAAACTTTCCATACTGAACACCTATGGATTTCTGGTATTGCATATACACGATTGCTAGTGGTTAATATAATTTCTGGATCTGCAGTTTCAGGACCGTGTGTATTTGCATGTCTTTGCGTTCCACACATCAGTCATTCTCAAATGAGATGGCATTGTATAAATTTGGTCCTTTGGTGAGACCTTTAGTTCATTCAGTTTAAATATGTTTATATTATTCTCATACAATATATCTTCATAGTATTAGCCCACTTTGAACCACACCTAGTTTGATAACAAACTACTTAACACAATTGCCCTCCTTTGCCGCTACTATAGCAGTCATATACTTAGCCTTTTGTTGTAGTATCCGTCACAATGTCTCAACTTTGGAACTCATCCAAATCCATCATGGAACATCCTTTCCATTACATTAGGCCACCCATAGTATAAATTGAGATAAATTTAATTTGTATCTTGTGACAAAACTAGTATTAATATAACACTTTACAATGAACTACCTTTAACTATTTGTCACTTATACATGATATATTCTTAGTTCTTCCAAAGCTCATAAGGATATCTTTACTATCGCCCAATGATCATCTTATAAATCATTCTGGTATGTTCTCATAACATTTAGAGCAGAGGGCATATCTGGATATATACATATCATAGTATACTCGATCAAAATATTCATGTGATTTTACTCACCAAGTGTTGAAACACATGAATCTTGATACAATCCTTTCCATGCAGCAAGAACCTTTCTTGTTGTTTCCATATTGAACCCTTTCAAAATCTCATATATGTACGTCCGGCATAACCATATTAGCACCTCAATCTATACATATAGACATTGATGCCAAATATCCCGGTTTTGCCCAAGTCTTTCATCAAAATCCTATTTTAATGAAATTCTTAACTTGTGTCAATAAAAGATACATCATTTCCAATCAACAATATGTACTCTGCATAATGAATTGGAAATTTGTCTCAACGCTCCCACTTAATTTCTTGCAAATTCAAGCATCTTCATCTTCTCAATGAAATTAAACTCCTTTAACATTTTGATCATGGTGAAGATTCCAACTCCGCTATGCTCACTTCAACTATTGAAGTTTGCATGCCCTTTTAGCACCCTTTGAATTAACAAAACCCTTCGGACCGTGTCATGTACATGTCCTAGGTAACCATACTATTAGAAGAACCTTGTTTTGTTTATTCAACTACCATATACAAAATCATATATAGTGGTTGCTACATAAATCCGTCAAGACTAAATATCGCTATGAAAGATCAAATCTTGTAATAGTTAACTCATTGAACATTGCCATAAACTTCTTTCCAACATGTAGACTATTTCATAGATGTTAAACATCCATATCTATTTCTTTATAGATCCAAACACGACCGATAGGCTTCACGCCTTTCCGGAGGGTCTTCCAAGTTCAGAAACTTGATTTCTCGTGTATGGATACTATCATGGATTCTATGACTTATAGTCATTTTATGGAGTCAGGGCCCATGATCGCTTCTTTGCATGCATTCGGTTCATTATTGTCAAAACAATAACGATTTCTATTTCAAATCTTACTATTTGATTCTTACCGACCCACATGGTTCAATAGGAACTCTAATCTCCAAGATCACACCCTTTGTAATCAGGGGAGCCATGAGCATTGTGGCCGCCACCGGGACTCTTTCTGGCGCTATGCTACTTAGCACATATAGCTAAGGTTCAACAACCTTATCAAAGTTCTATTGTCCTCCTACTTAACTTTTCACGAAAAATTCATTCTCAAGAAACTTGACGTTACATGCGACAAACTCTTTTGTCCTCAGTGTTAAGGAGGAGTTCCCAACAAATTCTTTGGGATAACCTACAAAGAAGTGCTTATCCGACTTTGGTTGTCAACATTTTACTTATGCATAGCATACCAAAATTTAAGAAAAGACAATTCAGGTTTTATCCCAAACCATAACCCATATGGTGTCATTTCAACGGATCACGATGGTGCTCTTTTCAGTGTCAAAGTGGTAGTCTCTAAAGCTTTAATCCTTAAAACATAATGGCAGTTTTATAAATGACACCTTTGATCTTACCATGTCACATAAGGTTTGATGTGATCTCTCGAACATACCATACTCCTGCGGTTTATCGGGAAATGCAAATTCATGGAATAATTCCTGAAATCTTAGGTGCTTTGCTAAACCTGTAAGAAAAATATCTTCCTTTATGATAAAATCATAAACTCTTTCATTTTCTTGATACAATGATTTTTCACTTCAGCTTGAAAGTCTTTGAACAATTTTCAAATGTTTCACACTTCTTCCTTATTAAGTAAATATATAGATATATTCACTCAAATTTCTAGAGAAAGCATATGAAGCAAAAAGATCCATCACATATGGCTACACATAATGGACTATATACATCAACATGCATAGTATCCAATAAGTTAGTCATTCGTTCCTCTTTGGCCTATGGACGGACTTTCCATTATCTCGAGGAAAGTTTCACAAGCGTCAATTGATCAAAATCAAAAGACTCCAAAAATCCATCAACATGGAGTTTCTTCATGTTTACATTCCAATATAATTCAAACAGCGATGTCACTTCATAAGTGGTCGTCCAATCATTTGTCTTACGACATTTTAGCAATAATGTTTATGGATGTGATTTCTACAACTAGACTTGTAAAAGTTCATCCATCCTTTATGGAATACGGTAATTATTTGAACAACCATTGTTCTCGTAATACCGGAATAAAAAAACAATTATTAAAACAAATCTTGAAGGATAGGTTTGACGACAACGAAAACACAACAACACTTTATTTGTTTTCGATGAACATCATCACTTATTCTCTTGCCAGTTACTTAGGCCGTTCTAGTTCATGAATTATGTTGTTCTATATGACACTGCACACCAACCAATTTGGCATCCAATACCTCAGAACCACATTGTTTAACAAGCAAGGAATACAACCATAACATGTATATCTTCTATATACCTAAGTTGGACATCTCCAACCTTTTCTTTTCTGCCAAATATTTTATAGATTCTCTTTCAACAATTCCTTTTCTTTTAAAAGAATATTTCAACATCAATAGTGGTGTCATTCACTTGAAACATTGTACAAAGTGTATATAGTCAAATACTAATACCTTTGGACTTGCACTTTTAAGTGAATCACCATCATCAAATGTTTGGTGCTCTTTCAAAAATCCATTCTTTAGTAATCTATTAGTGTGGTAAACATTTTACCTGCATCTTCTATTCATCCTTATCATGAAAACTTTCATGATCAAGCTACTATAGCCTATAAGGAAGAATCGCGAGTATAATGTTAGTTCACAAAACCTTTTTGGGAGATCCGGATGCCTAGCATCTCCATCCTTCACAAATTCTCATAAAATATGAGAACATGTATTTCGCTCAATTATAATCTATCATAATGCAACAAAAAACATTGTTTCAGATATCACAATATCTTCCACACATGATGGTTTCTGAAACAATTTTTCAGCTCCTAGATAATGTTGATATTAAAACAACTTTTGAATATCAATAATCATGGAGGCAAACATGATACTTTAGATACTAACATTGGAATTCTTACTCTTTGATTTAATACTACTTATTAAACTTCATGGAGTAAATAGAGTTTGCTGAAAGTTTGCAATAGGACTTCTAAACTTTAAATTGAGATTCAAAACAATACGATACTAGTTTGTAAAGTAAATATCTAGAATTATATAGTTCTTTTATCTCAATTAAAACTAAGCATAACGTAGTGAACAGATGCCAATGACTACAACAAATGATGAAAATTCACTTCGATTTAGTTTATGACAAATTGAGTTCGACTAATCCAAATTAGAAATGAACTCCCACTCAAAAATGGCATCTCTCGTGCCTTTTTGGTGATTGCATGATCCAAATCCACTACACCAAGTCCGATCATCATGTGAGTCGGTGTAGCTTCAAATGCGAGCATGAGTATGGGCATCACATCAACTATCTGACTCATGCTTAACCTTTTGGTCCGTGTTCCGAGATCATGTCTGTACATGCTAGGTTCGCCAAGTAAGATCCTTCGTATTCGCGTGTGTAAAATTGTCTTACACCCGTTGTATGAAAGCGTAGAGTCGAGTACACCCGATCATCACGTGATGTCTCAAAACACGATCCATAGAACGGTGCATACTTAAGGAAGAACACATTTTATCTTGATATTTAAATGAGGTATCATCTTATAATGCTACTAAAACGCCGAACTAGCAATATAAGATGCAAACATCATATGTGTAAAGTGGAATGATATGGTCCATGCATTTGATCACCATCATATGCATCGTGGTATAATCTCTATCATTCGTTTGTGTGTAAGGCCAAGGTCTATGGAACTTACACGTTAATTATGTTAATTGTGTTGTAAGGGTATCTACCATACATCAACTTACAACATTACCATATCATGACACTAGCCCAACAACAATCTAAACTAAACGCCTCTAATTTATCCATTGCAAGTTTTACGTGGCTTAGGGCTTTGGAAGATAGAACCGGTCTTACCTACGAGCATGGAACCACAACTATGATAACTAAGTTATTAGCAACTCGTTGTAAATCAGATATTAACTATAGTAGGAGAGACATAAACCCGCCAGCCACTTATGAAAAACTAGTTGCATGTTAGTCGTCGAACCGGTCTCATGTGTGATGACATGTAAGGTTTGTCCGGGCTGCTTCATCCCACTATGCCACCAATATCCAAAATACATGAAAGAAGCAATATCATGATCATCATCGCCCATATATAAACATATGTGTACTACCCTTGCAAAACACCTACGCATAGATCTGGCGCTGATACCACTGTTGGGTTCGCAAGCATAGAAATAAAAAATTCCTATGATGGGAACTATACGCCAAGATCTATCTACTAGATACAAGAAACGGGTGGATATACATCCATAGAGAACTTACCCTCGAAGACAACAAAGCTTTGTTAACAAGATGGAACTCGTGGATGATGTAGTCGTACACTTCCGATCTCAAGATCATGATGAAGTCCTTCAGATCCAGCAGTTCCAGCATCATCCTAGCACCATCAAGTCCAGCACAGCAAAGTAGCGGTGCATCCGTGATCGCACACACGTTCGTTCCACCGAACAACCTCCACCTCCTCGCTCTAGCGATGCAGCAGAAGCAGCAACTCCTTTCAAGATAAAGCCACCGGAAACATGTATCTTGCTAATCCGAGACCATGGGGAATAACTAGAGGGAGAAGAGAACCTTCACGCGGAGGTGGTGCAAGAGGACAGGAGGAGGAGGTGCTCCTTATATAGGGGAGGGGCAACCCAAGGGGGCATGGTGCTGGCCATGGTGGGTGCCCCGACCTCTCCCTCATTCATGTGGGTGGAGCTCCCACTCACATAAACACACACCTCCACTCATGTCCACTCACATGCATTAAATTTCCACCAAATTTAATGCAATCTCTCATTAAATAAAACACTTTTTTTTATTTTATTCAGAATTTTTTTAATTACTTTAATTAACAAACATTCACATAAAAGTCCCTTCAACATTTCAATATCACATGCAAAACCAGATTCAGCAATTTCACCCGAAACAATTCTCGTTTCCATCGAAATGATTCCAGCGCTTTCTTAATCTTTATCTGAAACATATTTGCTCCTAAATGGTGTCGGTATCCCTTAAGTGTGTCACCCTATGGTTCGCGAATAATGCAGACATGATCGAGCCCCTCTCCGATCCATAATCTGCAGCGGGACCTGGAGATCCATACTGACTCCCACACATTCAACGATGACTCTTGTGATCGTGTGAACCTTTAACGCTATTAACTTAATCCCTTTGTCTCATGATATATTACATGTTCGAGATTCGGTCATCAGTATCTCAATACCTTGTTTGATCTCGTTATCGACATGCACTCTTTTCTTGTTCCCGTGATATAACATTCTAGTGATCACATCACTTGATTGCAAGCTATCTTAATGAGATATCACCGAGAGGGCCCAGAGTATAAATATCCGTAATAGGGATTGACAGATTCCACTCTTGATATATGAGCCTCAACATAACACCTTTCGAGTATCTGAACCCACCTTTATAGTCACCCTTTTACGGTGTGACGTTTGATGTTATCAAGTTACTCTTCCGATGTTAGCAATTAACATGATCTCATGGTCCAAGGACTAAGATTACTTCATATGATGTTATAGCATATAAACATAATGAATTTGATTCTAATGCTATAGTTCGAATGAATGTTCATCACATCATTCCACCAATGTTGTGACCTCGTTATTAACAACATCCAATGTCCATGATTAGGAAACCTTGATCATCTTGTTAATCAATGAGCTAGTTTATACGAGAGGCATTACTAGGAACTTTGTATTTTGTTTATTAAACACACATGTATTAACATTTCCAATTAATACAACTATAGCATGCAAAATAAACATTTATCATAAACATGGAATTAGATAATAACCACTTTATTATTGCCTCTCGGGCATATTCCTGTCAACACCCGGATTTTTAATCCCAGATGCCTGTTATGCCATACATCACAATCCCACGATTACCATTTTTGCCAGACATAACAGATTGGATATATCAGTACATCATCCATTACAAACTATAATAAGGTCTTACACAAATAAAGGATCTCATGATCCAGTCTTAATACAAGCAAGTAGCAGAATAATAAGCATAGCGGTGTCCTCCATCTTCAGTGTCACAGGCAATGCTGACGATGGGAGATGTTCCTTGTTGTCGTAGACATCCTATTGTCCTTGTTCCGGATAGTCCTCTTCATAGTCTGGCCACGGGAATAGCGAGGGACAAAGCCATGAGTACTCTTTAAGTACTCGCAAACTATCACTAACAAGTAAGGTAGGTCTAGTAGGAAATGCTAAACTCTAAGTTTATTTATAAGGTTAAGTTTGAAACCTAAGCTGAGTTCAGAAACAAAGAAAGATAAAATAAAGTTCTAAAATCACCTAAGTGGGAACTTTGTTGTCATAGTCACAACCCTGTTGTGGTCAAGTCAAAGTCACAATTCATTTCATAAGTCATTTTGAATTCACATGCCTACACGGGAAAATAAATGGGCCAGCCCAATCTGCACAGCACAGCGCAGCGGGCTGCTGACAAAACGGACCCACTAGTCAGGGACTTAAACTAACCAAAACGATATCGTGCATTCTAGGCCATATGATTAAAATCTAATTTAACGGTTGAGATTCATCATCTTCGACGAACAGCTCCAACGAGGAATTAAACCTAACGTGGCGGTGGGGGTCTCGTGAGGCTCACCTGGGCTCCAGCTAGGGTCGGCGATGGGGGCGAACGACGTGGTTGACAACGGCGGTTAGAACGGTGGTCGCGGCGGCTCCTAGGGCGGCATCAATCGACAGTGCCCTTCTCCTCCTACAGCGGCGGGCTCTGGCCAAATTCCGGCGAAGCGGTGCTCGCCTTTCTCCACGGAAGGGTGTGGGAGACTCAGTGAGGAGTGGGGAGTGTGTTGGTGTGGAGAAAACAGGCAGAGGGGGCCTCTATTTATACACCGGTGAGGTGAAATTGCGGCATGGGCTCGGGCTTGTCGGTGACGATGATACATGCCACCAGCGGCGCGGCTGAGGGTAGGGGATGGTGCGGTATTCCCTGGCACCCATCAAAGAAGTAATTGCATGGAACGGGACGGTCTAGGTTGGTCGGGCACGTGCGATGCTCTGTGCGGAACCGGCGGTGTTCGAGAGGGTGCACGAGAGCTACGGGTCGCGCAACGGCGAATGGGGTGTCTCAGAGCTAGCTATGATCATGGCGAGTTAGGGCACGCATGGAGAGAGCAAGGCGTGGTTGGTGCGAGCTAGTTGGGTGCGGTGCTCTGGCGCGATCTCTGTATGGCGCAGAGACACTGGGCGCGGTGCTTCTGGGGTGGTCCAGGGCTCTCCTGTGGTTGTTGCTTGGACAGGAGGTGGCGGTGGACGGTGGCGTGTCTGGTGCACATCGTAGGCGAGGGCGGCGTGGCCTCTATTGCTCTGTCCACGGTCGGCCAGCGAGTGTGGCTACGGGCGTTGGTGCACAACGGCTAAGATGTGGCTTTTCTGGTGCGGTTAGAGACTGGGGAGACAAGGGAGTGAAGAGGGAACCATTTGGTTGAGTAATCACTGCTCAAACAGTGAAGTTAGGCCGGATTAGATTAGTGTCTGCAAGGTGTTTGTCATAATGGCCGCATGAGATTTAGTTTGAAAATTTTGAATGAAATTTGATGAGTGTTTGAATCTTATGCTTGAGTATATATGGTTGCTTGGAAAAGTCAAGTGGAATTGATTTGATAGGTTTTTGCAAAATGGTGATCTTACCATATGAACTAGATTCAAATTTGAATTGTCCTTTAAATAGATTTAAAAGTAGTTTTGGTGAGTTTGTAAAGTGGGCTTGGGTTCACTTTTACTTGGTCTAGCAAGGGGTGAAAAGAAGTGGAATTGTTTATGTTAGAAATTCTCTTCTAGCAACACTCAAAGTGACCTAGTGCTTAACTTTGGTCAAAATGACCATTAGCTTATTTAATTCATATTTGATTTCTTTTTCTTTTGATTTTGTTTGTAAATGGCCTAAATGATGTAGTATTCACCTTTAAACCATTTCCCATCATTTTGTAGCAATAAAACATGGAAAATCACTCAATCCTACACAAATGCAAAACACACATGCATTCATATAGATTTTTGGAATAAAAGTTTTTGTTAACCCTAAACTTGGGTGATTAGAACTTGATAATCTTGATTAGAATTTTTGGGGTGTTACAACATCATACTTTATGATGATGATCCCATATCCAATGATTTGCATGCTGATGGATTTGGCTAAATTTTGAAAACAATCAAAGAGGAAGTAGTATGAAGCGTATGGCTCCATCAGCTGCTCTCTCAAGAAGGAGCCAAACCCGGTTGTTTTCTTTGCTCAATTTTAGGGTCCGTTATGCTAAATGGATGGACCTCGATGTAATTTTACCTTTTTTAGGTCCTTTATGTAAAATGTACTCCCACCATCCGTGTAAAATTCTAACCAAGAAGTGTAAGCGGTGAAATTTAAACGAATTTAAGCTTAATTGTCAACGAGTATGAACATTCTTGGATTTCAAGCCGAACGAGCAAGGTCAAGGTCATATAAACATCATACTTTATCCTGAAGATCCCATATCCAAGAATTCGCTTGTCGATAGATTTGAACATATTTTGAAAACAACCAAAGAGGAAGTAGTATGAAGAGTATGGCCATATTTTAAGAACATTCAAAGAGAAAGTAGTATGAAGAGTTTGGCTCAGATCAACTCATCTCTCGAGAAGGAGTCAAACCAGGAACTTTTCCTTGTAGGGTCCTCTATGCTAAATGTATGGACCTCGATGTAATTTCCACTTTTCTGGGGTCCTTGATGTAAAATGTACACCGGCCGACCGTGTAAAATTCTAACCTAAAAGTAAGTGATGAAATTTAAATGAATTTAAGCTTAGTTGTGAACGAGTATGAACCATTTTTTGATTTCAAGATGAACGACCAAGGTCAAGGCCATATCTACATCATACTTTAGGCTGATGATCCCATATCCAAGAATTTTCATGCCGACAAATTTGGCCATATTTTGAAAACAATCAAAGATATTAAAATTAAAAATAATGAATTTCAATTTTCCATGTGAGGGGAATTTATTTTCTGAAAAGCAAGTAAGAAGAATTTATTTCCTTTTTTCTGTGAAGAAATAAAGAGACAGAAGAGACTATGAGCATAGAGGAGGCAGCGAGAGAGCTGTGAATTGGAGGATTTGAAGGTGGTGCAATGTCAGAGCAATGCTCGAAGGGGTTCCTGACACAAGGTAAAGGGTACAGTGAGTAGAGTAAATTTCAGGACATTTACAATATATATGCATGCAAAACAAATTTTGTTTTCTCTATCCATCACTCCCTCATCACCATCGACACCCCGGCCAGCCAATATCTCCCTCGTCCACAACATGGCGGTGCACACGCGCGTCGACCGATGACCTGCCTTGTGTCGGCGGCTCCATGTCTATGTATGGCGTCTTCAACAGCTGCGTTGGTGGGAACCATTTTGGTCCTTGGCAGTAAAATGTATAACTACTACAATAGAGTAGCAATTCAAACTTACCTAGTTTTGAAAATTTCACTTCCTTCACAAACATCTAGGGGAAGGACATTCAAAATATCAACATTTGTAGTACTAATAGTTCTACTACTTAAGTGTTCGAAAAGGGATTGGTTGATACTACATCCCATCGCATTGGATCTGGCCAGACTTCCTACTCCGCACTACTCCACCTCCATACCCTAGGAAGAGGAAGCACCAAACACACCCGCAGCAAGCTGGTTTGAAAGTAAGGAGCGCTCCTTTTTTCCCGTGAAACTAGTACTCCCTCCTTACCAAATTAGGACGCATATTAAATTTGGTCGAAGTCAAATTTAATAAACTTTTAATAAGTATACGACATCTACTCAATGTTATTAGAATCATCATGAACTATATTTTCATATTATATGCATTTGTCATTACAAAAGTCAGTATTGTTTTACATATAGTTCGTCGAACTATATAAAAGATTAACTTTCACCACACCTAATTTGGGAAAGAGGAAGGAGTATGAATACTATGTCTCGAACAACTGCTCTCTCGAGAAGGAGACGTACCCGAGTGTTTTATTTCTTATTATTAGGGTTCCATTGTGATAAATGTATGGACCTCTATGTAATTTTCCCTTTTTTAGGTCCTTGATGTAAAATGTACTCCAGTCATCCATGTAAAAGTTTAACCAAAAAATGTAAGTGCTAAAATTTAAACAAATTTAAGCTTAGTTGTCAACAAGTATGAACATTCGTGGATTTCAATCCAAACGCACAAGGTCAAGGCCATATCAACATCATACTTTATGCTGATGATCCCATATCCAAAATAATTTGCATGCCGATAGATTTGGACATATTTTGAAAACAATTGAAGAGGAAGTAGTATGAAGAGTATGGCTTGATGAGGTGCTCTCTCGAGAAGTGGCCATACACGACTTTTGTCCTTCCTAAATTTTACAGGGGTTGGTGCTAAACGTATGGACCTCTATGTAATTTTTCCTTTTTTAGGTCCTTGATGTAAAATACACTTCCTCCGCCTATGTAAAATTCTAACCTAAAAGTGTATGTGGTGACATTTATACTATTTTAAGCTTACTTGTCAACGAGGATGAACATTCTTGGATTTCAAGCCCAACGACCAAGGTCAAGGCCATATCAACATCATACTTTATGCAGATGATACCATATCAGAGAATTTGCATGGAAACATATTTGGCCATATTTTGAAAACAATCCAAGAGGAACTAGTATAAAGAGTTTGGCTCAGATCAGCTGATGTCTCGAGAAGGAGCCGAACCAAAAAGTTTTCCTTTTAGTGTCCTTTGTGCTAAATGTATGGACCTCGATGTAATCTTCCCTTTTTTTAGGTCCTTGATGTAAAATATACTCCCACCGATCTGTGAAAATTGTAACCTAAAAGTAAGTGGTGAAATTTAAACGACATTAAGCCTAGTTGTCAATGAATATGAAGCATTCTTGGATTTCAAGACGAACAACCAAGGTCAAGGCCATATCTACATCATACTTTATGCATATGAGACCATATCCAAGAATTTTCATACCAACGAATTTGGCCATATTTTGAAAACAATCAAAGACGAAGTAGTACGAAGAGTATGACTCGATCAGCTGCTATCTCGAGAAGGAGACGAACCCGGCTATTTTCCTTGCTTAATTTTAGGGGGGTTGTGCAAAATGTATGGACCTCGATGTTTTTTCCTTTTTTTCGGTCCTTGATGTAAAATTAACTTGCATCGTCCGTGTCAAATTCTATCCTAAAAGTGTAAGTGGTGAAATTTAGATGATTTTAAACTTACTTGTCAATGAGTATGAACATTCTTGGAATAAAGCCGAACGACCACAGTCAAGGCCATATCAACATCATACATTTATGCTCATGATCCAATATGAGAGAATTTGCATGGCGACATATTTGGCCATATTTTGAAAACAATCGGAGAGGAAGTAGTATCAAGAGTTTTGCTCAGATCAGCAGATCTCTAGAGAAGGAGCCAAACCAGAAAATTTTCCTTTTAGCGTCCCTTATGCTAAATGTATGGACCTCGATGTAATTTTTTCTTTTTTGAGGTCCTTGATGTAAAATATACTCCGACCGACCGTGTAAAATTGTAACCTAAAAGTAAGTGGTGAAATTTAAATTAATTTAAGCTTAGTTGTCAACGAGTATGAACCATTCTTAGATTTCAGGATGAACCACCAAGGTCAAGGCCATATCTACATCATACTTTATGTTGATGATCCCATATCCAAGCATTTCCATGCCAAACGAATTTGGCCATATTTTGAAAAAAATCGAATCTGAAGTAGTATGAAGAGTATTGATCGATTAGCTAGTCTCTTGAAAAGGAGTTGAACCTGACTATTTTCCTTACTTAATTTGAGGGTCATTTGTGCTAAATGTATGGACCTCGATGTCATTTCCTCTTTTCGGTCCTTATTGTAAAATGTACTCTCGCCGCCCATGTAAAATTCTAACCTAAAAGAGGAAGTAGTATGAAGAGTAATGCCCGTGTAAAATTCTAACCCGAATGACCAAGGTCAAGGCCATATCCACATCATACTTTATGATGATGATCCCATATCCATGAATTTTAATGCCGACAGATTTGGCTATATGTTGAAAAAAATCAAAGAGGAAGTAGTATGAAGAGTATGGCTTCATCAATTGCTCTCTCAAGAAGGAGCTGGACCCGACTATTTTTCTTGCTTAGTTTTAGGGTCCTTTGTGCAAAATTTATGGACCTTGATGTAATTTTCCGTTTTTTGGGTCCTTGATGTAAAATGTACCCCACCTACCGTCTAAAATTCTAAACTAAAAGTAAGTGGTCAAATTTTAACAAATTTAAGCTTAATTGTCAACGAGTATGAACATTCTTGGATTTCAAGCCGAAGGACCAAGGTCAAGGCCATATCAACATTATACTTTATGCTGATGATACCTTATCAGAGAATTTGCATGGCAATAGATTTGGCTATATTTTGAAAACAATCAAAGAGGAAGTAGTATGAAGAGTATGGCTCGATCAACTGCTCTCTCGAGAAGTAGCCATACACGACTTTTTTCCTTGCTTAATTTTATGGGGGTTGGTGCTAAATGTATGGACCTCTATCTAATTTTCCCTTTTTAGGTCCTTGATGTAAAATATACTTCCACCACCGATGTAAAATTCTAACCTAAAAGTGTATGTGGTGAAATTTAGACGATTATAAGCTTACTTGTCAATGAGTATGAAAATTCTTGGATTTCAAGCCGAACGACCAAGGTCAAGGCCATATTAACATCATACTTTATGATGATCATACCATATCAGAGAATTTGCATGGCAACAGATTTGTCCATATTTTGAAAACAACCGAAGAGGAAGAAGTATGAAGAGTTTAGCTCAGATTAGCTGATCTCTTGAGAAGGAGACGAACCAGAAAGTATTCCTTTCAGTGTCCTTTGTGCTAAATGTATGAACCTTGATGAAATTTTCCCTTTTTTAAGGTCCTTGATGTAAAATGTACTCCCACCGATCTGTGAAAGTTGTAACCTAAAAGTAAGTGGTCAAATTTAAACAAATTTAAGCTTAGTTGGTAACGAATATGAAACATTCTTGGATTTCAAGACGAACAACCAAGGTCAAGGCCATATCTACATCATACTTTATGCATATGATCCCATATACAAGAATTTGCATACCAACAAATTTGGCCATATTTTGAAAACAATCAAAGATGAAGTAGTACGAAGAGTATGGCTCTATCAGCTGCTCTCTCGAGAAGGAGACGAACCTGACTGTTTTTCTTGCTTGATTTTAGGGGGTTTGTGCAAAATGTATGGACCTCGATGTTTTTTCCCTTTTTGAGGTCCTTGATGTAATATGTACTTCCACCGTCTATGTCAAATTCTAACCTAAAAGTGTAAGTGGTGAAATTTAGACGATTTTAAGCTTACTTCTCAACGAGTATGAACATTCTTGGAATAAAGCCGAACGACCACAGTCGAGGCCATATAAACATCATACATTTATGCTGATGATCCCATATGAGAGACTTTGGATGGTGATAGATTTGCTCATATTTTGAATACAATCGAAGAGGAAGTAGTATCAAGAGTTCGGCTCAGATCTGCAGATCCCTAGAGAAGGAGCCAAACAGAAAATTTTCCTTTTAGCATCCTTTATGCTAAATGTATGGACCTCGATGTAATTTATGGACCTTGATGTAATTTTCCGTTTTTTGGTTCCTTGATGTAAAATGTACCCCCACCTACCGTCTAAAATTCTAAACTAAAATTAAGTGGTGAAATTTTAATGAATTTAAGCTTAGTTGTCAACGAGTATGAACATTCTTGGATTTCAAGCCGAACGACCAAGGTCAAGGCCATATCAACATCATACTTTATGCTGATGATACCATAGTGAATTTGCATGGCAATAGATTTGGCCATATTTTCAAAACAATCGAAGAGGAAGTAGTATGAAGAGTATGGCTCGATCAGCTGCTCTCTCGAGAAGTAGCCATACACGAATTTTTCCTTGATTAATTTTACACAGGTTGGGGCTAAATGCATAGACCTCGATGTAATTCTTCCTTTTTTAGGTCCTTGATGTAAAATATACTTCCACTGCCTATGTAAAATTCTAACCTAAAAGTGTATGTGGTGAAATTTAGGAGATTTTAATCTTACTTGTCAACGGGTATGAACATTATTGGATTTCAAGCCGAACGAACAAGGTCAAGGCCATATCAACATCATACTTTATGCTGATGATTCCATATCAGAGAATTTGCATGGCAACAGATTGGGCATATTTTGAAAACAATCAAAGAGGAAGTAGTATGAAGAGTTTAGCTCAGATCAGCTGATCTCTCGAGAAGGATCCAAACCAGAAAGTTTTCCTTGTAGAGTCCTTTGTGCTAAATGTATGAACCTCGATGATATTTTCCCTTTTCTAAGGTCCTTGATGTAAAATGTACTCCCATCGATCTGTTAAAATTGTAACCTAAAAGTAAGTGGTGAAATTTAAACAAATTTAAGCTTAGTTGTCAACGAATATGAAACATTCTTGGATTTCAAGACGAACAACCAAGGTCAAGGCCATATCCACATCATACTTTATGCATATGATCCCATATACAAGAATTTGCATACCAACAAATTTGGGCATATTTTGAAAACAATCAAAGATGAAGTAGTACGAAGAGTATGGCTCGATAAGCTGCTCTCTCGAGAAGGAGACGACCCCGATTGTTTTCCTTGCTTAATTTTAGGGGGTTTGTGCAAAATGTATGGACCTCGATGATTTTTTCCCTTTTTGTGGTCCATGATGTAAAATGTACTTCCACCGTCCGTGTCAAATTCTAACCTAAAAGTGTAAGTGCTGACATTTAGACGATTTTAAGCTTACTTGTCAACAAGTATGAACATTAGTTGATTTCAAGCGGAACGACCAAAGTCAAGGCCATATCAACATCATACATTTATGCTGATGATCACATATGAAAGAATTTGCATGGCGATAGAGTATTTTGAAAACAATTGAAGAGGAAGTAGTATCAAGAGTTTGGCTCAGATCAGCATATCTCTAGAGAAGGAGCCAAACTAGAAAATTTTCCTTTTAGCGTCCTTTATGCTAAATGTATGGACCTCGATGTATTTTTTGCTTTTTTGAGGTCCTTGATGTAAAATGTACTCCGACCGACGTGTAAAATTCTAACCTGAAAGTAAGTGCTGAAATTTAAATGAATTTAAGATTAGTTGTCAACGAGTATGAACCATTCTTGGATTTTAGGATGAACGACCAAGGTCAAGGCCATATCTACATCATACATTATGTTGATGCTCCCATATCGAAGAATTTGCATGCTGATGAATTTGGCCATATTTTGAAAACAATCAAATATGAAGTAGTATAAAGATTTTTGATCGATTAACTAGTCTCTCGAGAAGGAGCTGAACCTGACTATTTTCCTTGCTTAATTTGAGGGTCATTTGTGCTAAATGTATGGACCTCTATGTAATTTTCCCCTTTTAGGTCCTTGTTGTAAAATGTACTCTCATTGCCCGTGTAAAATTTTAACCTAAAAGTAAGTGGTGACTCTTAAATGAATTTCAGCGTAGTTGTCAACAAGTATAAATATTCTTGAATTTCAAGCAGAATGACCAAGGTTAAGGCCATATCCACATCATACTTTATGCTAATGATCCCATATCCAGGAATTTGAATTCTGATATATTAGGCTATATTTCAAAAACAATCGAAGAGGAAGTAGTATGAAGAGTATGGCTTCATCAGTTGATCTCTCGAGAAGGAGCCAAACCCGACTATTTTTCTTCGTTAATTTTAGGGTCCTTTGTGCAAAATGTATGGACCTCGATGTAATTTTCCTTTTTTTGGGTCCTTGATGTTAAATGTACCCCCACCAACCGTCTAAAATTCTAAACTAAAAGTGGTGTAATTTTAACGAATTTAAGCTTAGTTGTCAACGAGTCTGAACATTCTTGGATTTCAAGCTGAATGACCAAGGTCAAGGCCATATTAACATCATACTTTATGCTGATGATGCCATATCAGTAAATTTGCATGGCAATAGATTTGGCCATATTTTCAAAACAATCGAAGAGGAAGTAGTATGAAGAGTATGGCTTGATCAGCTGCTCTCTCGAGAAATAGCCATACACGACTTTTTTCCTTGCTTAATTTTACGGGGGTTGGTGCTAAATGTATGGACCTCGATGTAGTTTCCCCTTTTTTAGGTCCTTGATGTAAAATATACTTCCACCGCCTATGTAAAATTCTAACCTAATAGTGTATGTGGTGAAATTTAGGCGATTTTAGTCTTACTTGTCAACGGGTATGAACATTATTGGAATTCAAGCCGAACGACCAAGGTCAAGGCCATATCAACATCATACTTTATGCTGATGATTCCATATCAGAGAATTTGCATGGCAACAGATATGACCATATTTTGAAAACAATCGAAGAGGAAGTAGTATGAAGAGTTTAGCTCAGATTAGTTGATCTCTCGATAAGGATCTGAACCAGAATGTTTTATTTTAGTGTCCTTTGTGCTAAATGTATGAACCTCGATGAAATTTTCCCTTTTTTAAGGTCCTTGATGTAAAATGTACTCCCACCGATCTGTGAAAATAGTAACCTAAAAGTAAGTGCTGAAATTTAAACAAATTTAAGCTTAGTTGTCAACGAATATGAAACATTCTTTGATTTCAAGACGAACAACCAAGGTCAAGGCCATATCTACATCATACTTTATGGATATGATCCCATATACAAGAATTTGCATACCAACAAATTTTACCATATTTTAAAAACAATCAAAGATGAAGTAGTACGAATAGGATGGGTCGATCAGCTGCTCTCTCGAGAAGGAGACGAACCCGACAGTTTTCCTTGGTTAATTTTAGGGGGTTTGTGAAAAATGTATGGACCTCGATGGTTTTTCCCTTTTTTAGGTCCTTGATGTAAAATGTACTTCCACCGTCCGTGTCAAATTCTAACCTTAAAGTGTAAGTGGTGACATTTAGACAATTTTAAGCTTACTTGTCAACGAGTATGAACATTCGTTGATTTCAAGCATAACGACCAAAGTCAAGGCCATATCAACATCATACATTTATGGTGATGATCCCATATGAAAGAATTTGCATGGCGATAGAGTATTTTGAAAACAATTGAAGAGGAAGTAGTATCAAGAGTTTGGCTCGGATCAGCAGATCTCTAGGGAAGGAGCCAAACTAGAAATTTTTCCTTTTAGCTTCCTTTATGCTAAATGTATGGACCTCGATGTATTTTTTGCTTTTTTGAGGTCCTTGATGTAAAATGTACTCCGACCGACCGTGTAAAATTCTAACCTAAAAGTAAGTGGTGAAATTTAAATGAATTTAAGATTAGTTGTCAACGAGTATGAACTATTCTTGGATTTCAGGATGAACGTCCAAGGTCAAGACCTTATCTACATCATACTTTATGTTGATGCTCCCATATCCAAGAATTTGCATGCGACGGATTTGGCCATATTTTGAAAACAATCAAATATGAAGTAGTATGAAGAGTATTGACCGGTTAACTAGTCTCTCAAGAAGGAGCTGAACCTGACTATTTTCCTTGCTTAATTTGAGGGTCATGTGTGCTAAATGTAGGGACCTTGATGTAATTTTCCCCTTTTAGGTCCTTGTTGTAAAATGTACTCTCATCACCCGTGTAAAATTCTAACCTAAAAGTAAGTGGTGAAACTTAAATGAATTTCAGCTTAGTTGTCAACGAGTATAAATATTCTTGGATTTCAAGCGTAATGACCAAGGTTAAGGCCATATCCACATCATACATTATGCTGATGATCCCATATCCACGAATTAGAATGCCAATATATTTGGCTATATTTTGAAAACAATCGAAGAGGAAGTAGTATGAAGAGTATGGCTCGATCAGTTGCTCTCTCAAGAAGGAGCCAAACCCGACTATTTTTCTTGGTTAATTTTAGGGTCCTTTGTGCAAAATGTATGGACCTCGATATATTTTTCCTTTTTTTGGGTCCTTGATGTAAAATGTACCCCCACCAACCGTCTAAAATTTTAAACTAAAAGTGGTGAAATTTTAACGAATTTAAGCTTAGTTGTCAACGAGTATGAACATTCTTGGATTTCAAGCCGAATGACCAAGGTCAAGGCCATATCAACATCATACTTTATGCTGATGATGCCATATCAGTAAATTTGCATGGCAAAAGATTTGGCCATATTTTCAAAACAATCGAAGAGGAAGTAGTATGAAGAGTATGGCTCAATCAGCTACTCTCTCGAGAAGTAGCCATACACGAATTTTTTCCTTGCTTAATTTTACGGGGGTTGGTGCTAAATGTATGGACCTCGATGTAGTTTCCCCTTTTTAGGTCCTTGATGTAAAATATACTTCCACCGCCTATGTAAAATTCTAACCTAAAAGTGTATGTGGTGAAATTTAGGCGATTTTAATCTTACTTGACAACGAGTATGAACATTATTGGATTTCAAGCCGAACGACCAAGGTCAAGGCCATATCAACATCATACTTTATGCTGATGATTCCATATCAGAGAATTTCCATGGCAACAGATTTGGCCATATTTTGAAAACAATCGAAGAGGAAGTAGTATGAAGAGTTTAGCTCAGATCAGCTGATCTCTCGAGAAGGATCCGAACCAGAAAGTTTTCCTTTTAGCGTCCTTTGTGCTAAATGTATAAACCTCGATGAAATTTTCCCTTTCTAAGGTCCTTGATGTAAAATGTACTCCCACCGATCTGTCAAAATTGTAACCTAAAAGTAAGTGGTGAAATGTAAACAAATTTAAGCTTAGTTGTCAACGCATATGAAACATTCTTGCATTTCAAGACGAACAACCAAGGTCAAGGCCATATCTACATCATAGTTTATGCATATGATCCCATATACAAGAATTTGCATACCAACAAATTTAGCCGTATTTTGAAAACAAATCAAAGATGAAGTAGTACGAAGAGTATGGCTCGATCAGCTGCTCTCTCAAGAAGGAGATGAACCTGACTGTTTTCCTTGCTTAATTTTAGGGGGTTTGTGCAAAATATATGGACCTCGATGGTTTTTCCCTTTTTTAGTTCCTTGATGTAAATGTACTTCCACTGTCCGTGTCAAATTCTAACCTAAAAGTGTAAGTGGTGACATTTAGACGATTTTAAGCTTACTTGTCAACGAGTATGAACATTCGTTGATTTCAAGCGGAACGACCAAAGTCAAGGCCATATCAACATCATACATTTATGCTGATGATCCCATATGAAAGAATTGCATGGCGACGGAGTATTTTGAAAACAATTGAAGAGGAAGTTGTATGAAGACTTTGGCTCAGATTAGCAGATCTCTAGAGAAGGAGCCAAACCAGAAAATTTTCCTTTTAGCGTCCTTTATGCTAAATGTATGGACCTTGATGTATTTTTTGCTTTTTTGAGGTCCTTGATGTAAAATGTACTGCGACCGACCGTATAAATTCTAACCTATAAGTAAGTGGTGAAATTTAAATTAATTTGAGATTAGTTGTAAATCAGTATGAACCATTCTTGGATTTTAGGATGAACGACCAAGGTCAAGGCCATATCTACATCATACTTTATTTTGATGCTCCCATATCCAATAATTTGCATGCCGACGAATTTGGCCATATTTTGAAAATAATCGAATATGAAGTAGTACGAAGAGTATTGATCGATTAACTAGTCTCTCGAGAAGTAGCTAAACCTGACTATTTTCCTTGCTTTTTGAGGGTCATTTGTGCTAAATATATGGACCTCGATGTAATTTTTCCCTTTTAGGTCCTTGTTGTAAAATGTACTCTCACCGCCCGTGTAAAAATCTAACCTAAAAGTGTTCTTATCTTACCACTATATAGTGTTCTAAAAACTTTGAATATTGACCGTTGGATCAAGACTCGTGAATCCCAATAGTGCTAGCCATTGGATATTCTTTTCCATTTTAGCATCGAGAATATATACTATTGATAGTATTTGTTTTCTTATCTTAACACTTTTATATATAGTATAGGCTAGGATAAATTTTAATATTGGCCATTGAATCATGACCAGCGAATCACAAAATTTATGCTAGCTGTCAGATCCTCTTTTCCATTCCTTCATCTAGAATATACTGTTAATAGTCTTTCTTTTCTTATCTTATCACAATTATATATAGTACATGGAAAACTTTGAATCTTGGCCATTGAATCGTGGCCCACGAATTCCTAAGTTGCTCCAAGCTGTTGGATCTTCTTTTCCATTCCATCATCTAGAATATACTATTGATCGTCTTTGTTATCTTCTCTTACCACTATATAGTGCACGAATAACTTTGAATATTTACCGTTGGTTCAAGACTTGCGAATCCCACCATTCCCAGCCATTGGATATTCTTTTCCATTTTAGCATCGAGAAGTTATACTATTGATAGTCTTTCTTTTCTTACCTTACCACTATTATATTTTTATTTTATATATAGTGTACAAATAACTTTGAATATTGACCGTTGAATCATGACCCGTGAATCCAACATTGCTGCTAGTTGTTGGATCCTCTTTTCTATTCCATCATCTATAAGATACTATTGATAGTATTTGTTATCTTAGCTTAGAACTATATAATGTACGAATAGCTTTGAATATTGACTATTGGCTCAAGACTCGCAAATCCCAACATTGATAGCCGTTGGATATTCTTTTCCATTCTAGCATCTATTATTGTTAGTATTTCTTACCTTATCTTATCACTATATAGTTTACGAATAACTTTGAATATTGACCGCTAGATCGAGAAAGATTCACGAATCCTAGCATTGACAACCATTGGATCTTATTTTCCATTCTAGCATCTTGAAGATATTATTGATCGTATTTCTTATCTTATCTTTTTTCTTAAAGGAAATCTACGACCTTTATTTATTAAGCCTCAACCATATATTGGGCTAAAATAGATTCAATACACCTAGGAACATTCGAAAACCAAGTACGAGATAATTCTAGGATGCATCCCTCTCTAGCAAAGACATGAGCAACCTCGTTAGCAGATCGCCTTGCCCCCTTCAATTTACCCTCACTCTATCTCCGGAGCTCCCTCTTCACTTCTTCGACCAGAGTACACTACAAAAACCATCGCACTTGCAAAATATTACCAAGTGGATCTACCAAAACAATCCTACACATGCATACTACTATTTTGAAGAGCAAAACATGCATAGTCAAATCCGGGACATAAATTTGAACAAGTGGTGTATCTTGCCTTATGTTTGTATTACGAGTGATGATTGCATTCTTTTGTAGCAATCGCACTCTCCGAACAATCTAACGTGAGGACAAAATAATTCCATTCAAAACAATTGCAAACATAGGAACCACAACAATGATGATCATAAGCATGCATGATGGGTTTAATGTCACAATGGATGTACTTAGTTTTCTGAACACTATTATAACACATGATGCATACATGAGATCATTTAATGCAATAGGGTACTTAATATTAAATCTTGATGACCATATAAGAGGTTCTAATAGTTTTGTTGCAACATCTCTCCTATTCGTCGAATTAAATTTTGTTTTGGAGTATACTGGATAGAGGACATTAATCTGAACCAGTAGGAATTGGATTCAACCTAAATGGAGTTGTAAATATTTTTCTATGATTTCATTTCTATTTAATAGAGTTTAAATCATTTAAAATATATACTACATCATAAATTATATCTTAGACCAGATCTATATTCTACGTGAAATTGTGAATCCATAAACATATTATTTATATTTTTCTAATCTATAAATAATTTATTATGAATTTAATAATCTAAATTTCCATTAAAACTAATTATATTACTACAGTTATTATACATTACTAAAATTATATATAACAGCATAATAATGTTGCATATCAAATTACGAATCTATAGATATATTATTTTTATTTTTCTGAGTTGTAGTTATTTTTCTACAAATTAAATACTATAAAAGAACTATTTAATCAATTAAAGAAATATACAACAACTATACAATGAAAATTAGATCGGATCACGAAATAGTGTTATACGATAAAGTATCTTCCCAACGATATAATGTTTGCAAATTTTGGATATGCATATATTTCCTATGGTTTTTGCAAGATTATAAACTTTTCTGCCTATTTCAAGACAAAGATGTGGCAATGATTCACTGATACCTCTTCGCTTTAGTGGATTAGCGTGGATCACTGGATCTGGATCAGACGGCCATGGATCGCCGGCTTCATGGCAGGTGGGCTTGAGCTCAGCTCGGCTTCGTCTTCGGCAAGGCTCTGGGATCAAACGGTTGTTGGTGATGATACTGAGCTGGCATCGACGGCGATGGTGTTAGCGACGGCGAGAGGGCTCGGTGGTGCATGGTGGCATCTATCCGTCGTCTCCCAGAGATGGAGAAGGAGTCCACAACACGTAGAGGAGGGATGTGAGTTCAACGGTGTCAACTTCGACGTCTCCAGCTTCCTATGGTGGTCGTGATGCTCGGTGGAGAGTTTTGGCGGCGAACTCTGGCGGCACAATTTACCTTCCCTGCTGATAAGAAGAGTGAGGAGAAGCTATGAGGGGACACGGTAATTCAATAGGAATAGAAAGAGGAAAACAAGAGAGGACTGGACGACAGAATACTCTGGTTCAAGCTTGCCTTTGGCAGCCAGATTCCGTCGAGATCTAAATCGGTGGGGGAGGAGGCTAGGGTTTGGAATTCGGCGAAAAATTGTGTGAGGAATATTATGGGGATTATAAGGGGCGTTTTCGTGGAGGAAGAGTCAAGAAAACAACACGAAATCGATGAGATTCTTCCGGAGTTCGTTCGAATCATGGCTGGTTTGATGTCCATCATGAGGAAGGAGAAAGTTGGGTAGGTCCCAGGCATTAGCGGAAGAGAGGGGGCGGATGGGCTACGTGGTTGCTATTGCGATGGGGCAGGCCAGTGCGCTGCGGCTCTACGTGCTGCCCGCAGGCGGGGTGTGTGGTAGGTCGAAGGTGGGTCGGGGCGGTAGGCTGGCCGTGGTTAGGTGGGCTGGGATGGCTCGGTAGCCTGGCTTAGTTAGGTTTGGCTTTTTTTGTTTCTTTTTATTTATTTTTCTTTTCCCATTTGCTTCATAACTTTTGGAATATAGCTCCAAATTGACCCAAACCAATTTCCAATCACACACTGTGACATTATAGAAAATGATTTTTTACCAGAATTGGAATATCACATATGCTATTTGCACATATTGCATTATATGGCAACTTTAGATATATTCAAAATAGGGTTTTATAAATGGGGTTTTAATTTAAGAACTTGTATGAATGCAATGATGCAAGGATTCATCTATGAAAGGCAAGCACAGTGCTTTGGATTTTTTTCAAACTTTCCCACCAATGTGATAGCCATATTAACCCATTCTTTTAATGTGGTTTGGTAAAATTTCAAACAAACAAACAACAAAATTTTATTTTCATTCGAAATTTTCAACAAGACCAAACAATTAAATCAACTTATTAATTTAACATTGCAAAATAGGAAAATTTTGGGATGTTACAGACTACCACCCTTAAAAGGAATCTCGTCCTCGCTATTCGAGAAGGCTAGAACGAAATAGGTTCGAGATACACTAGGGTACTACCACCCTTAAAAGATTGTATTTGTTGGATTCTCTGGGTACAATAAATTTGTAAGATTAACTCACACTAACTTAATTCTCCGTAGCCTGATGGACAAATTGGGCTTCTTGCCATGGCCATTGCGATGGCGATTGCCACCGCTATTCTTCCTTTTCTCAAGATAATCTGATGTGTAATGCCCTGTTTCGCCACACTTGTAGCATGTCACCTGATTTGGATATTTCTTGGGCTTCTTATTGCTACTTATTATATTAACATTACCATTATTGTTTTCATCCTTTCTATCCACATTATCCTATTCTAGACAATCAACAGTATAATGCCTAGGATTGTGACACTTGAAGCATATGAATTTTGCTTAGATCCTTCCTTTTGTTTGGTAAGAACGACATGTCTTGGCGCATTCCATCTCTAACTTGCTGATTCACTTGGTGTACCATCGTGTAGAGGTGACATTGCAAGGGGTTATGGTTGGTTCCTTCACACAAGAAGCATGTAAATTCAGAGGCGGGGCATTTTTCAAAGGGGTGACTTGCTTCACAGTAGTGGCACTGTCAACACCCGGATTTTTAATCCCAGATGCCTGTTATGCCATACCTCGCAATCCCAGGATTACCATTTTTGTGAGAAATAACAGATTGATATCATAGTACATCATCCATTACAAACCATAATAAGGTCTTACAAATAAAGGATCTCATGATCCAGTCTTAATACAATCAAAGAAGAAGAATAATAAACGTAGTAGTGGGCTCCATCTTCAGGGTCATGGGCAATGCTGATGATGTGAGATGATCCTAATTGTCATAGACATCCTGCTGTCCACAATCCTGGTAGTGATTGAAGTTTTCTTCTTCTTCTTCTTGGTAGTACTCCTCCTCCTCGTATCCTTGGTTGCTACTATTGTCTATAAATGAATACCAGGTACACAATCACCAAACAATACTTAACTACTTCTATTCAACACACTAAGGTTCACAATCGATGATCTAGCATCATCACAATCATCACATGAAATAAATACTAAGTGTTATTTATCTTATTTTAGAAAAGTAATTTCTACTCATTGAAATTAATTAATATTTAATATTCTCCAATTAAAATATGGGATCATGTGGACACATGTCATCACCACATATTCTAATACATGGGAATGTGATTTAAAGTGTTGATCATATTTTATAAAGTTTAAGATTATCATTTAATAGATTTAGAGTGACTAGAAATGCCTATATAGCATTATTTTGGTACTAGTCCAATGTCACTGCATGTAAACCTAAATATTTTTACACATTCTGATAGATCTTATCAAATATGATTTTTGAGAGTTGGAATCAACTCAAAAGCATTTATGGTTGATTTTTGAAAAATGTTTGAATTTGGAAAAGTCTTTGTCTTGTTATTTTTGGTATGGGTGATCTATAATTCCAAATGATTTAAATTCAACGGGCTTGGATAGATAATTCGAATATATTTCTAATAAAATTTGAATCATGCAATTTGGTTAAGTGAATCTCCCTGAATTGATTTTTAAATCTCTGGACATAAACTAGTTTTAACTAAATTGGAAAATCATTATTTGAATTCACTGGGATGCGCGGGAAACTAAATGGGCCGGCCCAATCTGCACAGCACAGCATGGCGGGCTGCTAATAGAGGGGGTTCACTCATCAGCGACTCTATCTACGCGAAGCGGTATCTACGAATCTGAGCCCTACGATTTAAATCTAATCCAACGGCTCAGAGTCATCATCGACGACGAACTTTTTCGGCGAAGAATCAAACCTAGACCGGCGGTGGGGGTCTGGAGGGGCTCACCTGGGCTCCAGCTAGGGTCGGCGATGGGGGCGAATGGTGTTGTCGACCACGGCAGTTCGAATGGCGATCACAACAGGTCTTGGGGTGGTCGCAATGGACGACGCCCTTCTCCTCCAGTAGCGGTGGGCTTTGGCAAAATTCTAGCGAGGGAGAGCTTGCCTTGTGCCGGGAAGAAGTGTGGGAGCGTCAGTGAGGAGTGATGAGGGTGTTGGTGTGGAGAATGGAGGCGGGGGAGGCCTCTACTTATACTGCGGTGAGGGGACTGAACGGCGTGGGCTCAGGCTCGTTGGTGATGACACTACAGGCGGCTAGCGGTGCGGCTAAGGATAGGGGGCGGTGCGTGGTTCTCTGGCAATCATAGTGGGCTTAAAGGCAAGGCACGGGGCGGCGTGGATTGGTCGGGAGCGTGCGGCCCTCCGCGCAGATGCATCGTTGTTTGCGATGGCGCACGGGAGCTACGGGTCGCGCGACGGTGAACGGGGGTGTATCTGGGGTTCTCGTGATCATGGCGAGCTAGTGCACGCGATGTGGGGGTGTGGCGTGCTTGCGTGCTTTGGGCATGGCGTAGAGACGGTGGGCGTGACGTAGCTAGGGTGGTCCAGGGCTCTCCTGTGGCCGTGGCTTGGACACTATGTGGCGGTGGATGGTCGCGTGTCTAGTGCGCGTCGTGGGTGAGGGCGGTGTGGCTTCAGGAGCGCTTTTCATGGTCAGCCGGCGATGACCACATTCGAGCGGTGCGGCACTAGTGCACAATGGCAAAGAGGGGGTTGGTCTTGTGTTGTTAGACACTTAGGGAGACAAGGGGAGTAGAATGAGGGCACTGGTTGGAAGGATGACTTCTCAAACAATGAAGTTAGGCAGATTCTTAATTAAGGTAAGCAAGGTGTTTAAGGAAATAGCCGCAAGAAATAAAGTTTGAAATTTTTGAATCAAATTTGGTGAATGATCTATACTTATGCTTGGTAGTCCCTGGTTGCTTGGTTTGTGAAGGGGAATTGGTTTGAGTGGTTTTTGAAAAAGTGTGATCTTAGTACATACACTTGATTCAATTTTCAAATGTCCTTTAAATAGCTTTGCAAGTAGTTTTGGTGAGTTCGTAAAGTTTCTTGTATTCATTTTTACTTGGTCTAGCAAGGGCTGAAAACAAGTAGAAATGTTTCTATTAGAATTTCTCTTCTAGGAACACTCAAAGTGGCCTAGTGGTTAACTTTGGTTAAAATGACCATTTGCTTTATTTATTCATATTTGATTTCTTTTTCTTTTGATTTTGTTTGTAATTGGCCTAGATGATGTAGTATTAACCTTTAAACCATTTCTCATCATTTGTAGCAATCAAGCATGTTAAATTTAATCAATTCTACAGTAATGCAAAACACACATGCATTCACGTTGATTTCTGGAATAAAAGTGTTTATTAACCCTAAACTTGGGTGATTAGAACTTGATAATCTTGATTAGCATTTTTTGAGTGTTACAAACTTTCCCTCCTTAAACAAAATCTCGTCCCGAGATTTAAGAAAAACTAGGAACTAAAGAGATCTGGAAACTCAGTCCTAATGTAATCTTCTCGCTCCCAGGTAGCTTCTTCTTCAGTATGGTTGCTCCATTGGATCTTGCGAAACTTGATACTCCGGGTCCTGGTGGTTCTAAAGACTTCCTCCGAAATATGAATGGGTACTTCATGATATGCCAGGTCCTTGTTGATATCTATGGCTTGGTGATCGATGTTCTTGAACACTTCGGTCTTCTCCCGAACTTCTAGGCATTTGCGAAGTAACGAGATATGGAACACATTATGGATGGCTGACATCTCCTCCGGCAGTTCCAGTTGATATGATACATCTCCCCGGCGATTCAAAATCTTGAAGGGTCCAACATATCTGGGGGCTAACTTCCCATTAAGTTGAAAACATTACATTCCCTTCAAAGGTGACAATTTGAGATACACAAAATCTCCGACATTGAAGGTCAGGTCTCGATGTCTCTTGTTAGCATAACTCTTCTGTCTGGATTGGGTGGTCTTGAGGTGCTCACGGACTTTGTGAACCTTCTCTTTGGCTTCCCGTAGGCTGTCGGGTCCGAAAATCTGACTCTCTCCTACTTGCGACGAAATCAAGGGGGCACGACAATTTCTTCCATATAAGAACTCAAATGGGGCCATTTGCAAACTGGCTTGCTAACTGTTGTTGTATGAGAATTCTGTGAAAGGAAGACAATCTTCCCATTTTGATCCATGTTCTAACACACAAGATCTCAACATATCTTCTAAGATTTGGTTGACTCTTTCAGTGTGTCCATCGGTCTGCGGGTGGTAAGCTGTGCTGAAGTTTAACTTGGTTCCTAATCCTTCTAGGACTTTCTGCCAAAATCTTGAGGTTAATTGGGTTCCTCCATCCGACACTATGGTTTAGGGGTTCCATGCAGACTGACTATTCTAACAATGTACATCTCTGCTAGCTTCGAACTTTGGTAGGTTGTCTTAACAGGTATAAAATGGGCTACCTTGGACAGTCTATCAACTATGACCCAAATAGAGTCATTTCCACTAGTAGATGTAGGCAAACTGGTGATAAAGTCCATTCTGACAGAATCCCATTTCCATTCCAGAATCTGCAATGTTTCAAACAGTCCTGCGGGTCTTCGATGTTCCGTTTTAACTCTCTGACAGATATCACAATTGGTTATGTAGCTTCCGATTTATCTTTTCATCTTGTGCCACCAAAATTGCTCCTTCAAATCCTGATACATCTTTGTTCCTCCGGGGTGGATAGAATAAAGAGTATCATGAGCTTCCTCCATGATAACTTGCTTCAGCTCGGAATCTGCTGGCACATAGATACGTCCTTTGTACAACAAAACTCCTTCTTCATCTTTGGTGAATCCCGGTACCTTTCCTGTACTGATACAACGTTTGATTCCGTCGATACTTGCATTTCCTTTCTGGGCTTCCTTGATCTGACTGATCAAAGTGGGTTGAAGTTCAATGCTAGCTAAAAATACTTTGCTAACTAGCTCCATTCTAAACTACTACAACTCTTCATGCAAACTTGGCTAGGGTTCTTTGATCATGGTCTTTAATCTACACGGCAATCTGCTAAGAGCATCCGCTACAACATTGGCTTTGCCGAGGTGATAGTGAATGTCAAGGTCATAATCCTTGATTAAGTCTATCCATCTCCTTTGCCTCATATTCAGCTCCTTCTAGGTGAAAATATACTTCAGACTCTTGTGATCTGAATAAATCTCACAAGGTTACCCATAAGGTAATGACGCCATGTCTTCAATGCTAAAACTACAACTGCTAGTTCAAGGTCATGGGTAGGGTAGAATTTATCATGTTGCTTCAGATGTCGGGACATATATGCTATGACTTTTCCTTCTTGCATGAACACACATCCGAGACCAATCTTGGATGCATCACAATACACATCAAAAGGCACAACACGGCGGGCTGCTGATAGAGGGGGTCCACTCGTCAGCGACTCTATCTACGGGAAGCGGTATCTGCGAATCTGAGCCCTAGGATTTAAATCTAATCCAACAGCTGAGAGTCATCATCGACGACGAACTGCTCCGGTGAGTAATCAAACCTACCGCGGCGGTAGGGGTCTGGTGGGGCTCACCTCGGCTCCATCTAGGGTCGACGATGGGGGCAAATGGTGTTGTCGACGATGGCAGTTCGAATGGCGGTCACGGCAGGTCTTGGGCTGGTCCCAATCGACGGCGCCCTTCTTCTCTAGCAGCGGCGGGCTCCGGCCAAATTCCG
The DNA here is from genome assembly GCA_910589775.1 of Avena eriantha. NCBI lineage: Eukaryota > Viridiplantae > Streptophyta > Magnoliopsida > Poales > Poaceae > Avena > Avena eriantha. The sequence continues at coordinate 153,127,484 of OU342740.1, read as the reverse complement.
GCGAGGGAGAGCGCGCTTTGCTCCTAGAAGAAGTGTGGGAGTGTTAGTGAGGAGTGGTGAGGGTGTTGGTGTGGAGAATGGAGGCAGGGGAGGCCTCTACTTATACTGCGGCGAGGGGACCGAATGGCGTGGGCTCAGGCTCGTCGGTGATGACAGTACAGGCGGCTGGCAGCACGGCTGAGGGTAGGGGGCGGTGCATGGTTCCCTGGCGATCATCGTGGGCTTAAAGGCAAGGCACGGGGCGGTGTGGATTGGTCGGGAGAGTGCGGCGCTCCAGGCGGACGCAGCGGTGTTTGTGACGGTGCACGGGAGCTACGGGTCGCGCTACAGCGAACGGGGGTGTCTTTCGGGTTGGGGTGATCATGGCGAGCTAGTGCACGCGAGGCGGGGGTGAGGCGCAGTCTGTGCGAGGTGGTCGGGTGCGGCGCACTGGCGCGCTCTGGGCATGGCGCAGAGACAGTGGGTGTGGCGTAGCTAGGGTGGTCTAGGGCTCTCATGTGGACGTACCTTGGACAGGGGGTGGTGGTGGATGGTCGCATGTCTGGTGCGCATCGTGGGTGAGGGCGGCGAGGCTTCTGGCGCGCTGTCCACGGTCGGCCAGCAACGACCACATTCGGGCAGCGCGGCACTAGAGAACAACGGCAAAGAGGGGGCTGGTCTGGTGTTGTTAGACACTTAGGGATACAAAGGGAGTAGAATGAGGGCACTGGTTGGAAGGATCACTAGTCAAACAGTGAAGTTAGGCAGATGCTTAATTAAGGTAAGCAAGATGTTTGAGGAAATGGCCACAAGAAATAAAGTTTGAAATTTTTGAATCAAATTTTTGACTGATCTATACTTATGCTTGGTAGTGTCTGGTTTCTTGGGTTTGTCAAGGGGAATTGGTTTGAGTGGTTTTTGAAAAAGTGTGATCTTAGGTCATACACTTGATTCAATTTTCAAATGTCTTTTAAATAGCATTGCAAATAGTTTTGGTGGGTTTGTAAAGTTTGCTTGTATTCATTTTTACTTGGTCTAGCAAGGGGTGAAAAGAAGTAGAAATGTTTCTGTTAGAATTTCTCTTCTAGGAACACTCAAAGTGGACTAGTGGTTAACTTTGGTCAAAATGACCATTTGCTTTATATATTCATATTTGATTTATTTTTCTTTTGATTTTGTTTGTAATTGGCCTAGATGATGTAGTATTTACCTTTAAACCATTTCTCATCATTTGTAGAAATCAAGCATGGCAAATTCAATCAATTTTACACTAATGCAAAGAAATTATGCATTCACATTGATTTTTGGAATAAAAGTTTTTGTTAACCCTAAACTTGGGTGATTTGAACTTGATAATCTTGATTAGCATTTTTCTGGTGTTACAGGAACTGATCAAGATGCTCCTTGGAGGTGTTACCTATTTCCCCACATATTCAGCAAGGTGAATGTTTTCGGACTTTAACTCCTTATGTTTTTGATATCCGAGTGACGAGACGAGATTATAGTATGACCAATTTAAATTCTTCCCAGGATATCATCCCTTGATGATCATAAATGGTATGTTGCATCTCCCACCAAGTTGAAGTGTCGTCCTTTAGGAATTGGGTGGCATAATTAACCATTCTATTAACTTCAATATTGGCATCCTTCATTCTTCCTTCTATCTTGTGCATCCACTCCTTTGCATCGGCGTGGCACATACGCTTGGAGAAGTTGAGTTCCTTGTCTTCCTCGTTGTCGAGTTGACAGGTTTAGAGTAGGAACAAATGGATTATAGAAGAAGAAGAAGAATATCCCATACAAGCAACTTTAGTTTTGGAAAATAGGTTTTAGTTCCTATCTAAAAAAACATAAAAAACAGCAACCACTACATCGCATCTACATTGTAGCAAAATCTATCCGCATTTTGTTCCTAATAGTTCACTTGTAATCTTCGAGGCTTCGAGTCTTATAAAGTCTTCATGATCTTGATAGTCTTCATCTTCTTCATAATATTCATCTTTCAAGGTCTTTAGTTAATACCCTTGACGTAAGGTCTTCAAAGTCTTTGGTACTTGTAGTCTTGAAGTCTTCGGTGCTTGTAGTCTTGAAGTCTTCAATTCTTGTAGCTTCAGTCATGGAACATATTTTGTGGAGGTCTTCAAGTCCTGACGTGAGCAAAACATTGAGATAGTCTTCTTTGGAAATGTAATCACGAGAGAAGTTTCTTCTTAAAGTGCATAATGGTCATCTCTAATGTTGAAAAGAAAAGAATAGAATTTTAAAACTACAAAGATAGATGACGAGAAGTATGAGATTTTTGTGAAATAACTTACAAAATATTAATCCTAAGGATTTTCTAATGCTAGGGTCATGATCTACAGTCAACTTGTGCTCTGATACAATCTATTATGGCCATGGATCAATAAAGATCCTAAGTCCCTGTGATTAACATGCTAGTCCCTAGATCATTAGCTAGCACTCACAGTCGACTCCTCTTTTTATTGTATTTCATATCATATCCTATAGCCCCCATGAATGAAGTTGGATAGGAAGTCCAAATTTATGCTTTTATAGGATGCTAAAGAATGAACTAATATAGCCCCCCAAGGCCCGTGCTAATATTTAACTTAGTTAAAATATTAGCCCGAGTCTTAGTAGACTTCTAACTCTGGTTACTATTCTGACTTACAGAAAGTTAATGCTTATAACCAGTAATTGTTGGAGAATATTTGCAACAAGAGGAGAGAGATAAGATCTCTCCGGATTGAAAATTCTCAACTAAAAGTTTCCAAAGATGAGGCTGGAGGTAAACATTTTAGAGGTAAGCATCCACGAAGGAGAATGCAGACATCACGCTCCAGCCAAATCTTTAGTGGTAAAAGCTTTTAGACACTGATTTTTTTCTGTCTTAGCAGATGTCGAACGGCTTGTCAAGACGTGCAAAGGATGCCAAAAATACGCCAAACAAGCTCATGTCTGGATGATTAGCTGTGAACAATTCCTATAACATGACCCTTTGCGGTCTAGGGGCTTGACATGATAGGACCGTTTAAATGGGCCCCGAGTGTATTTACTCACCTCTTAGTGATGGTGGATAAGTTCACAAAATGGATTGAGGCTAAACCCGTCACAAGTTTTGATGAAGCAACAACCAAAAGATTCGTCGAGGACTTCATAATCCAAACAACGGGAGCCATTTTTTCTATAGCCAGTTCACCAATACAAGCTGGTTAGTTTCCATAATTAACTGAATCGACTAGTGGCACTGTCATAATTTCAAGGAAGAAGCAATCTAGGACTAATCAACATTTTATGAATCGACTAGTGGCACTGTCATAATTTCAATTTCAAAGACAAATAAGATTTATCAGCAGTTTAGTGTGTTGTTTGTTTTCCCAATATCACCAAATAGTAGTGGGAGAGTGGCAAACTTATAATGCAGAAACCCATGTCTAGATACATATGGAAAGAGAACATGGTGTCCATTCATGAACATGAACACCAACACATGTTCCAGATAGATAAGGAGTTGCCCTAGGATTCTTATTGCACCCTATAATGGGAAGTAGACATGGGCATTGCTCCCTGAACCCTTAACATTACAAAAGGAGAGGAGGACGAACTGGTATTCGTGTCCCCGCTAACGGGAATCAGACTTGGGCATTGCTCTGGTACGCCTCCAGACATGCCCTTCGCTCCTCGTTCCCTTTCCAAACACCCTCAAGTAGGGTGATCCCTCTACTCATGTCCGCCTTCATCTCCTTGACCGCATCCAGGCAACAGTTCCTGTCATGGTAGGCTCAGATGGTAGCCTTGGTTTCCTCGACGCGTCCTCTGAGTACGCCGCTGACTTCGTCCTGCAAGAGAATGCACCTTTCCACGAGATTCTTCTTCTCCTCCGTGAGCTCGTTGATTATCTTGATGGCCTGTTCTTGCCTGATCAAGTTACGGTCGAGCACTTTCTGCAGCCTACCTCCGTTCTAAACTGCTCCAACTCTTCAAGCAAACTTGGTTGGGCTGCTTTAATCATGGTGTTTAATCTACACGATAGTCTACTAAGAGCATCTGCTACCACATTGGCTTTGCCGGGTGATAGTAAATGTCAATGTCATAATCCTTGATTAACTCTATCCATCTCCTTTGGCTCATATTCAGCTCCTTCTGGGTGAAGATATTCTTCAGACTCTTGTGATTCAAATAAATCTCACAGCGGTGACCCATAAGGTAATGACGCCAGGTCTTCAAGGCTAAAACTACGGATGCTAGTTCTACGTGATGGGTACGGTAGTTTTGCTCATGTTTCTTCATTTCTCTAGACATATATGATACGACTTTGCCTTCTTGCATCAACACACATCCGCAACCAATCTTAGATGCATCTCAATACACATCAAAAGGCTTCTTGATAACCGGCATAATCATAATTGGGGCGGAAATCAATATCTTCTTGAGCTCTTGAAAACTTGCTTCACATTTGTCTATCCATTCAAACTTCTGATCTTTCGTCAACAACTGGGTCATTGGTTTAGCGACACTCGAAAATCCTTCTACGAACTTGCGGCAATATCCCGCTAATCAGAGAAATGTGCGGACTTGGGTTTGAGTGGTTGGGGTTTTCCATTCTTCAACATCCTTAATCTTGGTGGGATCGATAGCAATTCCTCCTGCCGACACGATATGTCCTAGGAATCCTACTTCCTTTAACCAAAACTCACATTTGCTAAACTTGGCATACAACTTATGTTCTCTAAGGGATTCAAGGATGGTTCTCAGGTGTAGCTCATGGTCTTCTTATGACTTGGAATAGATCAGAATATCGTTGATAAAAACAATGACAAACTTATCCTGGAAGTTCATAAAAATCTTATTCATGAGATTCATGAAATATGCGGAGGCATTGGTTAATCCAAAAGAAATGACAGTGTACTCATACAATCCATATCTAGTGGTAAGGGCGTTCTTTGGGATATCCGTTGCATGAATCTTGAGTTGATGATAACAAGTTCCAAGATCAATCTTAGGAAACACTCTGGCACCAGTCAACTAGTCAAACATATCTTAAATCTTCGGAAGTGGGTACTTGTTCTTGATGGTAACGTCATTCATCTTCCGGTAATCCGTGCACAAATGGTTACCTCCATATTTCTTATCCACAAAAAAATAGGCAATCTCCATGGCGATGCACTTGGTTGAAGCAGACCTTTGTCCAGCATAGCATCAAGTCCACTAATTCAGATGGGTTCATACTATAAGATCTCTGAGCTATGGGTCTAGTCCCAAGAACTAGTTCAATGATGAACTCGATATCCCGATCTGGGGGCATACTAGGGAATTCATCTGGAACACGTCGGGTTATTCACAGACTACTCTGACTTGGTCTAGGTTTGGTTGGGCTAGACTTTTGTTGCATTTGAATTGACGGGGCAGTGTCTCACATTCATGCTCTACTGGTACTCCAGTGCTACTAGTCATGGTTATGGCTTTCTTGGCACAGTCGATTAATCCTTTATGTTTCGACATTCAATCCATTCCTAGTACTACTTCCAAACCTTTGGTTCCAAGTACTATTAGATTAGCATAAAAATCTATTCCATGGATCCTAATAGGTACAACATTGCAAAAATTTCTAGCTTTGGTGGTTGACCCAGGTATTTGAACTATCATAACATGCTTCAATTTTGTTGGTTGAATCTTACTAGTGAATGCAAATTCTTTTGTAACAAACGAGTGCGATGCTCTAGAATCAAACAACACTCTTGCAAGTACTGAGTTAACAGAAAACATACCTAGCACGACATCTGGCGCTTCCTGAGCTTCTTCAGCATTCATGTGGAATATACGGCCGTTGCGGTTGAGTGGGTTCCCTGGGGCAAATCTCCTTCCAGGCTGAACACGGCGCTGCTGCTGAGCGGGTGCATTCACATTGGTGGCTGCTACAAGATTCTTGGCGCACTCGTTGGAGTAGTGCCCCTTGACTCCGCATTCAAAGCAAGTAATCTAGGACTTGTCTTTTCCTGCAACAGGCACAACATTGGTTCTAGTCCTTGGGGCAGTATTATTGTTGTTGTTGGACTTGGGCGGTGCACGGTTGAAGTTATTAGAGTTGTCGGGGTTGGTGTTGTGGTTTCCTCCAGACTTCAGGTTTCGTCTGCTACGATTGGGATAGTTGGGAATGGACATAGGGGGTCTATTGTTTGTTTGGGCATATCCTGCAGACGGGTTGGGGCGATTCTTTTGGGTATTGTGGGATCCAGTATGGTGCATCCTCCTGCGCTTGCGATTGTCATTGGCTTGGTTTATCTTTCCTTCCATCTCGATGGCAGAGTCCACTAGCTCTTCTAGATCTACAAAACGGATTTGACTAACACAGTCTGCATCTCATCATGTAATCCATTCAGGAACCTTTCCTTCTTCTTTGCTTCGGTGTTAATCACACCAGGGGCATATCTAGCCAGGGACAGAAATTTTTCATGGTACTCAACTACCGTCATACTTCCTTGTTTTAGTTCCCTGAACTCATCCCTCATCCTGGTGAATAATCCTTGGGGCACATGGTTGTGGATGAACTTGATCATGAACGCTTCCCAAGTCATCATCTGACCGTCATTCTTGGTACGAGTGCTATTCCACTAGGGTCTTGCATCTCCTGCTAGATAGTGGGTGGGAAACAATACCTTCTCATTGGCTTCAACTCCTGCGACCTCCAAGTTGTTCTCCATGGTTTGCAGCCAGTCATCAGCATCTAGGGGCTCCTCGGACTTACTAAATATAGGTGGGTTGGTATTCTGAAAGTTCTTGAGCTTGGATCCATGGTTATCCTAGTTTCTATGACCTTGATTATTGTGGGCAATCTGAGCTATCTGTTGAAGAGTGGCTAAGTTGGCTTGGCGTTCGACTCTACTAGCTTCACCGGTAGAAACTAACATTTGCAGAGTCTGTAGCATGGGGTCCTGAGATGAACTACTTCCATTGGGGTTATCGCAAGTCATCTGAAGATTGAGATAGATAATGAGACAAGAGGGAAATTTCAAGGGTTTATGGGTTGGTTTTAGAAACTTTAAACTTGGAGTTTGACTCAGGTTTTGCAAACTAACTACTTTATTTGCATTGATTCATTCATAGCAACCAACACAAACACACACCACAACACAAATAGAAAACAAATGGTTTTAGGAACCATTTTGTGAAACTACGATACAAAGGGACTGGGTACATCTCATTCCTACGGAAGTGCTTAAGTGCATCTAATCATCATCAATGAAGGCGGCATCATCATCATCAGTGTGATACTCCATGGTCTCGTCCTCCCGATGGTCGTCATCATCACTAAGGTAAGAGTAGAGATCTCCACGGATATCTTCCCCTTCCACGTCCTTCGCTTCAAGTTGGATCTCCTGTTCATGGATGGTCTTCTCGAGAGTGGCCACTTTCTTGCAAAGACGTTTGATGATGTGATCCTTCTTTTTACACTGACGATGAAGTGAATGGCGCTCCTTGGCGAGGATGGCGAGGGTCTGGTCCTTCTTGACTGCAATGGCATGGTTATGGTTGGCGTAGGCATGGGTATTGTCCAACTCTTTCTGTCTATCATACAACATGAAGTCGAGATTATCCACCTAGTGTTTCAGCTCCGGGTGTCCTAGCATCTCCAAGGGTGTTCCCATAGAATCACTCCTTGCCTACTGAGCAAAGCGAGTTCCACTGATCTGGTTGATGTTTTGCCCACACAGACGGGCAAGAGCTTCATGCATAGCCCTGGCTAGTCCGTCTAGCTAGTATTTCTTCCTCAATCTAAATTGGATCTTTTCCGAGGTGGGTGCCTCCATCTTGCCTCTGAGATCTACAACTATCAGCCACTATAGATCTCCTCCTACATGATCGTTGAGTTGTGCCCCGAAGAACTCCGGGTGCGGGCGCTCAAGATACTCTGACAATGCATCTAGATCCCTCTCAAAAATCAGGTGGCCTCCGTAGCCCAGCTGGTAAAACTTGCAATACTGTACGTCCATCTATAAGAATTTAGGGTGAGCAAGTTAGTGAGGTGATCAAATGTGTCAAAAATTTTGTAGAATTTCAATAGTTTTTGAGGAACATGAATCTTTTTGAAAGAATCTCGAGGATAAGAGTGGGAATAGGTTTTCATAAATACTCACTACTTTTGTTTTGAAACTAAGTTTTTGTGTTCGGACGTCCATTCTAACTAGGGTCTCCTATGGTCAGGATGGCTCTAATACCAACTTGTCAACACCCGTTTTTTTAATCCCGGATGCATGTTATGGCATACCTCGCTATCCGAGGATTACCATTTTTGTGAGACATAACAGAATTCGTACCATTGTACATAATCCATTACAAACAATAATAAGGTCTTACAAATAGAGGATCTCATGATCTAGTCTTAATACAAATCAAGCAGCGGAAAATAACCGTAGTAGGGGCTCCATCTTCAGGGTCACAGGCAATGCTGATGATGGGAGATGATCCTAGTTGTCATAGACCTCCTGCTGTCCGTCTTCCTGGTAGTCATCCTCATAATCTGGCCACAGGAATAGCCAGGGACAAACCCATGAGTACTCTTTAAGTACTCGCAAACTATCACTAATAGGTACGGTAGTTCTAGTAGGACTCTTAAGCTCTTGGTTTATTTGCAAAAAGCTAGGTATATCTAGAACTGAGTTTAGAAGTAAAGAAAACTAATTGAATGTTCTACAACACTTAAGTGTGAACCTAGCTTTCATGTTCACAACCCTTTTGTGGTCAAGTCAAAGTCATAGTTCACTTCACAAGTCATTTTGAAAAGATCTGACGACGGAACAGTACGTCCACTCCAACTCTCCATGACTACGGACGATGTTATTCGAATAGTTTGACACTCTACAGAGGTGGTACACTTTCACCACAAAATTCGATACATCCGTCAGGGATAAACCTGAATCAATCATACTTAGTATGCGGATAACCAATCACAACCTTTCAATTACACACCTTAGTACAGGCACCTCCCCTATGAGCTTGGCCTCTCGTCCATGCCCATCTGCCATCCTGGGCACTTCATAGGTGGACATTCATCACGAGGTAGTCTCAGCTCAACCTCTTCCACAAGGGAACCCATACTAATGCATATAAACTTCCAGATAAGCCCTACCCAATTCATGTATTGTGGTTGTACGGTAAAATTGGAATGGTATCGCATCCGAACCCAACCATCTGATTTTGTAAAGGGCTAAGGCTCATGCCTCAACATCATTGTGTTCCTCAGCACATGTCAAAACATTTCAATAGAATGAAGCATCATTCCAAGGTTTTCATAATAATTTTCACCAAGTATTCCCATCTAAAGTGATCAACTTTTATGCTTAGCACTAGCCACTAAAGTTATGGCTATTCCCTAATGAGGGGTCCTAATCGAGTGTAGCTATCCAGATCTAATCTCATGCCTTGGAATGACATCTAAGTGTGACTACTTAGGCCTAGTTTTATACTCTTTATGGTATCTATCCTATTTTTCCAATACTCACCAAGTACTAACTAAAAGTAAAGAACTTTGGGAAAGTAAAAAAGGAATAAAGCTTGCAAGTAAAACTTGGGATTGGTATAATCAAGGGTGCATAACCAAGCATGCCTAATGCATCTTGCATAGGTTATCTTGCATAATTATAACTTGCAAGTGTTTCCTTGCTCAGTTTACTTGAAGTGCTAGGCTTGCATTATTAATGATGGCTTGCCTTGAGTAGTGTACTGATTGAAGTTCTCATCTTCTTCTTGGTAGTACTCCTCCTCCTCGTATCCCGCGTTGGTACAATCGTCTATAAATGAATATAGTGTACACAATCACCAAACAATACATAAATATTTCTATTTATCACACTAAGGTTCACACTAGATGATATAGCATCATCACAATCATCACATGAAATAAAGACCTACTCTTATTTTTCTTATTTTAGAAAAGTAATTTCTACTCATTGAAAATACTTAAGATTTAATATTCTCCAATTAAAATATTGGACCATGTTGACACATGTCATCACCAATATTCTAATACTTGGGAATGTGATTTAAAGTGGTGGTCATATTTTCTAAATTTTAAAATTACTATTTAATAAAATTAAAGTGACCTAGAAATGCCTATATAGCATTCTTTTGGTACTAGTCCAAGATCACTGCATGTAACCCTAAATATTTGTACATATTCAGATAGATCTTTTCAAATGTGATTTTCGAGAGTTGGAATCAACTCAAAAGCATTTATGGCCGATTTTTTAAAAATGTTTGATGTTGGAAAAGTATATTGTAACATCCCAATTTCAGCAACCCTGATTAGTTGTCTAGAATGCAAAAATCAGGGGGAACAAAAACTTTTTCTTGTGCTTTAGTGCAGTGCTTGCTTGTTGCTTGTTTGCACTTGTGCTTATAAAGTGTATCCTAGGATACTCCTTACCTCAACCACCGTTGGCAAAAGATATTTACCAAAAACTATCTTGGCTTACTTTACATATTTTCAAACGTTCTAGCATTTCAAAATAGGAGGCAAGATGCCTATGTAACCAAAACTATTTTTGTTAGTTTCTATTGACAAAACTATAGAGAGATATACAATACAATCTCCTTATGTTTTCAAGACGGAGCACTCAAATAATCTTATCTCTAACTTTACCAAAACCTCTTGTTGAAAGCTTTTTGATTCTACTCTTGGTAGAGATACCAAGTACCCTCAACTTGTTCAAAACTCAACCTCTTAAAAATGCCCCAACCTTACCTCAAGCTAGGCTTGATGGTAACCTTAGAAAGTAGATTGAGGTACTTTAGAAGCTCATCACTAGGATCAAGATGTTTCCCAATCCTGAATCCCTAAGCAAGAAAGCAAACATTGTTATGATCCCTAGCCACTAGGTGATCATATTAAACCTTCAAATAGATCTATTCTGAGGATTTCTATTCTAGATGTTCCCAAGTCCTTGAAGGCCAATATAAAGCAAGGATCTATTCAACTCACTCTAGACTTCAATATCAACCACTGGTTAAAGCTCTGATACCTTGCAACTCCTCCAAGAACTTTCCCTCTCATACTCTAGTCAAATTCCTCAAAACTGCCAATTTTGACAAAGTCTGGAAACAGTTTCAACATCACCTTTGTGAATGCCTCCTTTTCTCAAACCATGTGAATTTTTGGAAATGCACTTGAACTATATTGTTAAACATCCTAAGGAATACCAATGCCCACATTGGCCCCTGGATAGATCCTCCTCCAACCCACTTGTCCATGATGGTTTTGCAGACAAGAAAATAACAATTCCTGCAAATCTAGTCATCATACCTACTTTGGTAGAGGCTCACATCCTCATATAACCTCCTATAGACCAACTCTCTACATGGTGGTGATCCACTCATTGATGTATACCAAAACCTACCTCACTTGATCCTAGTGGATCTCTATGCTGATTAAACCCACATGGTTTAGGAGGCTTCATGACACTTTATGCCTGGCAGCTTTATTTTCAAAAAAGTTTGCTATCACTTCTAGACCACCTCAAATGATATCAATTCAAAATCCTCTTGCCCTGATCATCTATATGACTTTTTCTACTCACCCATCTATCCCTTGTACCAAGGTGAGCTCTGAGCTCCAAGATGCAAGCATGTTTTGGTGGTATAAAAATAACACCACCCTATATCATCAACACCATGTTTTCCATCCCTTTTCAAGTTGGAATTTCATTCAACAAGGTTGCAAATGCTTTCTACCTCTTGTATACACCCTCCATCTTGATCACCAAGATTTATCCATAATTATTATGGTCCTAGAACTACTTAATTTCTTAAATAGCAAAAATCTCCAAAACTCCCTCCATAAAGGAAAGTTTGGTTTTTACCAAACCACTGCCTCAACTTTTGACTCCTGTGACTCCCACCTATCATACCTCACCTTCCCATCTCAAAAATAAATATTTTTGAGAAGCTTTATTATTTCTTTTTGTGCATTTTCTTAAATGGCCGAATTGGAATAATAATTGTTTTAATCACTTCTAATCCTCAATAAATCTTTGGAAAATTCCCCTAAGTGTGTATGCACATCTGGGACCCTTCCACACCAAAATCCATCCTTGCCCAATGTAAATTTATCAATTGATCCTCTAGAAATCACTTCTGTCCTTTTTGAGTAATTGGATTTAAGTGGACTAAAACGCCACATAAAAATCTCAACTAAATCCTAGGAGTCTACCTTATCTATCTACCAGCACCATTTACACTTCTGGTACAATGCAAGTTGGTGGACTTCCTTCACGACCAACCATTGGATCAATTTTTGCAAACTAGCAAACTACTAGTCTAAAGCACTTCAAATTCACATAAAAACTTGATCAGAGTTCAACCTCAGCACCATGAAACCCCAATGGTCGACCGCCATTATAGCCCACTCCGCATTTCACCATTTTGCCCTTAAACTAGTATTAAGAGAGAGAGAGAGAGAGACAACAAAGATCTTACAACATTTGTCCCCCTTTAAATTCCACTGATGCCACCACTCTCTCTGAGCTCAAGCCCCAGCAAATACCAATCTTACCCCTCCCCACCTTCCCTAGACCAATCACTGGCCAGCATTGCCCTACCCCACGCCCACAATGGTAATTTACCCCATCTACTCCCTCCCCTTTGTATAAAGCCAGCAGGCCACCCCCAGCAAGCCCTCTGCCCCTCATTTCCCCCCTCTCCACCTCACTTACCTCCCCCGAGCACCACACCCCCTCTCCTGCTCTGTGCTGTCCGAAGGAAGAAGCAGAGGAGCTCTCGGCCTCCTCTCAAAAATCGAGCAAGGCACCTTCTCCTCTGCTCCTTTCCCTCTGCATGTCATCCCATGAGTTCCCCTAGCTCTCCTCCACCTAACGGTGCTCTCCTTTTTTCCCAGGACCCTCTCCTCCGCCGTCGTCGTCGAGCTCCGACGAGGTCGCTCTCGGTCGCCGTCACCCGAACTGCTTCCAGTGGTCCTCCACGGCCGTGCGGCCCACCGATCTGCTCAGCACCGACGAACGCATCGCCCTGCAGCCTCCCCGACCCTTCTCGAGCCCTCAGGTGAGCTCTCCGCACCACGCCACCCTTTGCTAGGGTTAGTCTCGTCGCCGACGAGCCCTGGGTGGACGACGACTCTGAGATGTCCTTCGCCACTAGATCCGACGGTCACCGTTGCTCGGTACCGCTTCGGTGCTCTCGCTCGCTGACAGCAGGCCCCGCTCGTCAGGTTCGAACTGAGCCCTCCCGCGCGTCGCCCCGTGCGTCGTGGGCCAAATCTCCCGCTGCGGCCCATTCCCCAGTCAGATCCAGCCCAGCCACACAGCTCCTTTTTCTTTATTTCCAGATCCAGAAAAAGGACCAGCAGGTTTAAATCTATTTAAAATAGTAAACCAACTCCAAATGCCTAAATCTAATTTTCTGGTGGTTCTCTGATGTTTTCTCAAACATGTAGAGGCAACCCCATGGCCAAAATAATTTTCTCTAGTTACTAGTAATTATTCTGCTAGATTGTATCCGGAACCCTAATTAATTTCCACAAAGTGTTCTACATCTCCATTTGAGATGAACCAAGGACCTACTGGAAGGTATTGGAAATACATCCAGCACAAGTCTCATACCAAGGTGAACTGTATTCTGCCTTCAACAAAAATAACAAATCTAGCAACTTCTTGTCCTAGATAAATTCCACAGGCCTAACCAAATATGGTATTGACCTGATCCCATCCCAGTACACCCTAGTACCAGTATCTACCAAACCCCAGCAGCTCATAATTTATTGAGTTCTGGTTTAATTTTAGTGATTTAAATAGTCTTGTGAAAGGTATTTTCACTAAATAAATCACTCCAGGAGTTTGGCCACTCCAAAATGGTGAATCCAATTCCTACAGAAAGGTATTCTAAATACCTAGCACATGCCCTTGGAACCAACTCAATAGCTCTTGTAATTTTAATCTAGTAAAAAGGAAAAGAATCATACAGAACTACCTTTGGGAATTTCCTGAGGGTTTTCTGGTAATTGTTTTGACTTGATTCCAACTCTAGGTGGTTCAGTACATAAAGTAATACTTAACCGTCCAAGGAAATAATTTTTGGATCTCCAGAACTTTTCTGGTGAATTATTTCCTTAAACTAGAGTTTATTCCACCTTAAAAAGCATATCTAATTCTAGAAATTTGATAATCAAGTGAAACCACTTGTGATGGTTTTGTCTTGACTAGACCTATCTGAGGATATCACCTTTGCACATTGATATCCTACTGACCACAGATCCCTAATCCAAGCTCTTTGTATCTAGCCTTGACAACTATCTTCCAAGAGAAAACACCCTGGTGGCAATCTTGTAAATTCCACCTTTTGAATCCCACCTCTCCCAAAAACCTCCCAAGTCTAGTAGTGTTTCTTATGTTTGTTTGCTGTATGGTTTGATTCTTGTTTGCCTTGTATTGATTGTGGTATTGTCTGCTTACATGTGTATTCGATAACGACGATAGTGTGAGTGTCTGACGACAAGAAGAAAGGGATTTCTTATTATTATATGATTGGGTATTCTTGGTCATCTCAAGAAGTCCAGGGACTTATTGCTGATCACATGCAAGCCACCATTCCTTAACTCTAATATATGTCCTACTATCTTTTACTTGTTTTGTATCCATTTTATAAATTGCATTATCTACCTGCATATCTTGTTTTATAAATACTGCGATCGTAACTTGGCTCCTCCAAGTAATGACTTTGTGCCCTTCGAGGCACCACCCCGATGAACCTATCATTTTATACCCTTTAGACTGGGAGTATGATGGTTAGCATCCTACCTCCTTGGAAACCCCGGTTTTGAGAAAATAAACAGTTTTGGGAGTATTCCGCACTACAAATGTTTCAAAACAACTTTTGTAAAACCCTGGGAAGAGGCATCGTTACCAGTGGAAGTTTTAACAAAATATATGGTGATGAGGAGAAAGAAGATTGTGATCGGATGTTCTACGCCTTTATTGGAACAATTTTTATCCGCTAAACCACATTACCCCAGGTTGCTGGGGCTTAACTCATAGTTTGTCCGTATTAGCCGAGGCAACTTCTACCATGCTTATAGGGAGGAATCCCTGGATTTCCGGGCGGGCGCCCCCATATCAAGGATCTGACGCATGTCGCTTGCTTCGGCAAGAGTGAACCTGAACAATCAGGAGTCTGGTGCAAAAATTGGGTGTCCCGCAGACGGTATGACTTAGGTAGTACGGAAGGAAGAGGAGTCACCAAATTTAAGGTATACGCCAAGCTGCAGCTTGGGTATGCGCGTGTAAAGAAGGAAGGACTATGGTTGGGAGCCACATACGCGTTGCCGGGTTGAACAAACCCAAGAGGAAAAGAATGCATGTGCTAGTGTAGACAAGCGAAAGGTTATGTTTGATTATCCGGACCCCCATCTATTGCGGTAGTGGGCCGTGGTTGTATCCCGGCAGATGTATTGATTCTTGTGGGTAAAGTGTGTAAACTCTGCAGAGTATAACCTATTCGAATAGCCGTGTCCACGGTCAAGGACGGTTTTAAAGGTGTTGGCTAGGAGTACCCAAACTATGCTTGTTTGAGAAAAAAGTACTTTGAGGACGAAGGTTCCGGGGGAACCCCAGTTCGAGAACTTTGTTTTGACCCAAGGGGTCTAAAAATGTTCAAAAGGGGTTTTTACTACAAAACTGTTTTCAAAACTCTTTTTCAACAAAGATATGGAGATGTCTTGGTTTATAAAACAGAAGCATGTTTTCAAATCTCTTTTTCAACAAAGATATGGAGATGCCAAAATTTCAAGGTTCGGTTAGGCCTTTTCAAGAGCAACCTCAGATAGAGCTATCTCTCCACAACTAGAATTGCATTTCCTTTGTTCACTTATGTAGGTGGTTTGCGAGTACATTAAAAGTACTCATGGCTGTGTCCCTCGCTATTTACTTGGCCAGACTTTCAGAAGATTAAGGTGACGTCCAGCGAGCTAGGCCTTCTTCCCAGTCAGTTGCCTGTAGGTTGAGGCACGATTGGGCTCTGTGCTTGGCGTTGTTCTGCTGCTAATGATGATGTAGCCATTATGGCAATTATGTATGTCTTGTATTTCATTATGTTTCAGATGTTGTAATGGTACCTGTCGGTTATGTTCCATGGCTCACTGATCATGGGAACGTGGATGTATGCATAACAGGGATTTCTCGGATGAATAATCCGGGGAGCCCACAGACTTGGTATCAGAGCCATCCTAACTGTAGGAGACCTTAGTTAGCATGGACGATTGACAGGAAGCGCCAAACCTATTTTCAAAAAAAAGACAAGGGAGAAAACATGACTATTTGCAAAAGTGCTTATGTCTTTCCCCTCTCTATCTCTGAAAACTCCTTGCATTAACTTGATTTCCTAAGTTTAAAATCTGGCACGCCGTCACTAACCCGACCCTATCTCACATATCCGCTATAGGTGGCCTCTTTCCGCTCAGAGCACATCATTGTCGGAGACAGTTTCTGGCCCTTTGAAGAGCAGCTTCACAACCTGCTGAAGATAGTCAAGAGACCACCGCCAACCATTGAAGGAACAGAACTTCCTCGCAGTAACACCAATGAGATGCAATGGGTCATCAAGGCTGTTATTCCTTCCCCCGATGAGGACACCGCGCCCACAATCTTCACCTTCCTCGACAACAACTAGGTAGATGGCGTGGTGCGAGCCATACAGGAGATCATGGCACGCCTCTGCAAGATCCACGAAGATGAGTTGAAAGATACTCCTTACCACTTGTTTGGAAAGAGAGACGAAGACAGACTCCCCACTGAGTCTTTCCTCACCTACTGCATCGGGAATCAGCTGGAGAATATGGAATACCTACTCCAACGTTCCCATGAAGACCTTGACAAGGCCAGACGCGAGAATCTGCTTCTAAAGATGGATATCAACCTACTCCGTAAGCGCGAAAGGAGTCTTCAGGCCACCAATGCCTGCTTGGCAAGAAAGCTGATCACTCAAGTACCCCCAACCCCTGAAGACGAGAACCTCGGGACTGAAGACATACTCGCCTTCCTCAATGAGTACCACCCTATCGTCCAGTCCCCCGCGCCGACCGAGTCAACTTCCAACCCTGCACCATGGGAAGGAACCACTCTCACCTTCACCGAAGACGAGCTGAATATCCCGCAAACCCTAGAGGATCTGCAGTAGTTGGAGACCCCGAATGCTATCCAAGACTCCGTAGATGCACCCTCTAATTAATCACCCACTTCGCGGTACTCGCCCATATAGCAATAGGGTAGAGTCATGTATCGTCTCTAAACGCGTTTTGTAATGCCTAAGTACTATTAGCACCCCCGGGTGCTGTTTTGGTTGGTATGTAATGACTTCCTTGATTGCTATGCTTGCTTGAATTGTTCCTTTTTGCATGTTTTACCAAAGTTGTTGCATCAGACCCAACCTGCATCGTCTTCCACCAACAAGACCTCCCCCAGGATGGCCATGAAGACCGGAAGCTCGAAGAAGGCATGTAGCCGCTGCGAACACGAAGGACACCTAGCCAACAGATGCTCCGACCACTGCCCCAACTGTGGAGAACCCCATTCACCCAAAGCTTGCCGAACTCGACTTATCACTTGTTTCCTCTATGAAGGTCAAAACCATGTCCATATCAAATGACCAATATATCCCCTCTTTGGCAAGGCCTGTCAACCTCCCGGTGTCAGCATGGAAAAGTCGTCAACTCAGCCACGACGAAAGAAGAACCCCTGCTTCACGTGTGGACTATCCGGCCACTTCAGAAGAGAATGCCCCGAGAGAAAATCCGCCAAGACTCCCCGGCAGAGAAGCTCGAAGACATCCAAGGTCCCCTCCCTCATAAAAGATGGTCACCCTACCGCTCGCTGCCGCGCAGCTCAAGACTGAAGATGTCTCGCGCCTTCCTAGGTGACAGCGCCCCGTGGAAGTAAAGATAGAGAGAAGCCCCTTAACCCACTCCAGGACTCCCCGAAAGTCGACGAGTGCAGCCTGTAGTAAACTAGTCCATGTCCCCCTGGAACGACACCTATGGTACTACCCTCTCATAAGTCAATGTCCGCTACCTTAGGAACCATCTTTTGCCACCCTCTTAAGTAAGTTCCCTATCTGTAACTCTCCGACCTACCCAAGTCAAATCCTAAGGGGGAAAGACTGCATCTTTCCTGCAAAATAGATAACCTCTCTGCCTGACCCTGTGACCCGACAACAGAAATCTCAGAGCACAGACTTATCACAAACTTTACAGACTTGGTCACAGACTTGGATGCAATTACCCACTTAAGAGAAGTGCCATAGACCCTTACCGAAGGAAGATCCCTCCCAGCAACCATGGTTGCAAAGAGCTCGACCCCCGAGTTTCAAGAAAATTGAAGTTCAACCTTGCTATCAAGATGTTTCTACTCGAAGGAAAAGTCGGCAAGTTAGCCCGCAAGAAACTCATAGTACTAACTCCGAGACAAATCCCCTAACCCTACTCTCCGAAATCTCGGGACGAGATTCTTTTAAGGGGGAAAGGTCTGTATCATCCCAATTTCAGCAACCCTGATTAGTTGTCCAGAATGCAAAAATCAGGGGGAACAAAAACTTTTTCTTGTTCTTTAGTACAGTGCTTGCTTGTTGCTTGTTTGCACTTGTGCTTATGAAGTGTATCTTAGGATACTCCTTACCTCAACCTCAGTTGGCAAAAGCTATTTACCGAAAACTATATTGGCTTACTTTACATATTCTCAAACATTCTGGCATTTCAAAACAGGAGCCCAGATGCCTATGTAACCAAAACTATTTTTGGTAGTTTCCATTGACAAATCTATGGAGAGATATACAATACAATTTCCTTATGTTTTCAAGACACAGCACTCAAATAATCTTATCTCAAGCTTTACCAAAACCTCTTCTTCAAAGCTTTTTGATTCTACTCTTGGTAGAGATACCAAGAACCCTCACCTTGTTCAAAACTCAACTTCTTCAAAATCCCCCAACCTTACCTCAAGCTAGGCTTGATGGTAACCCTAGAGTAGTTGAATAGTTATAAGATGAGTTGCCTTGATCTGTTGTCTGATGAGTTGCTTTGATATGCTGATTGACTTGTTTGCTTAGAAAGTAGATTGAGCTACTTTAGAAGCTCATCACTAGGATCAAGATGTTTCCCAATCCTGAATCCCTAAGCAAGAAAGCAAACCTTGTTATGATCCCTAGACACTAGGTGATCATATAAAACCCTCAAATAGATCTATTCTGAGGATTTCTATTCTAGATGTTCCCAAGTCCTTGAAGACCAATATCAAGCAAGGATCTCTTCAACTCACTCTAGACTTCAATATCAACCACTGGTTAAAGCTCTGATACCTTGCAACTCCTCCAAGAACTTTCCCTCTCATACTCTAGTCAAATACCTCAAAACTGCCATTTTTGACAAAGTCTGAAAACAGTTTCAACATCACCTTTGTGAATGCCTCCTTTTCTCAAACCATGTGAGTTTTTGGAAATGCACTTGAACTATATTGTTAAACATCCTAAGGACTACCAAGGCCCACATTGGCCCCTGGATAGATCCTCCTCCAACCCACTTGTCCATGATGGTTTTGCAGACAAGAAAATAACAATTCCTGCAAATCTAGTCATCATACCTACTTTGGTAGAGGCTCACATCCTCATATAACCTCCTATAGACCAACTCTCTACATGGTGGTGATCCACTCATTGATGTATACCAAAACATACCTCACTTGACCCTAGTGTATCTCTATGCTGATTAAACCCACATGGTTTAGGAGGCTTCATGACACTTTCTACATGGCAGCTTTATTTTCAAAAAAGTTTCCATCACTTCTAGACCACCTCAAATGATATCAATTCAAAATCCTCCTGCCCTGATCATATATATGACTTTTTCTACTCACCCATCTATCCCTTGCACCAAGGTGAGCTCTGAGCTCCAAGATGCAAGCATGTTTTGGTGGTATAAAAATAACACCACCCTATATCATCAACACCATGTTTTCCATCCCTTTTCAAGTTGGAATTTTATTCAACAAGGTTGCAAATGCTTGCTACCTCTTGTATACACCCTCCATCTTGATCACCAAGATTTATCCATAATTATTATGGTCTTAGAACTATTTAATTTCTTAAATAGCCAAAATCTCCAAAACTCCCTCCATAAAGGAAAGTTTGGTTTTTACCAAACCACTTCCTTAACTTTTGACTCCTGTGAGTCCCAACTATCATACCTCACCTTCCCATCTCAAAACTAAATATTTTGGAGAATCTTTATTATTTCTTTTTGTGCATTTTCTTAAATGGCCGAATTGGAATAATAATTGTTTTAATCACTTTTAATCCTCAATAAATCTTTGGAAAATTCCCCTAAGTGTGTATGCACATCTAGGACCCTTCCACACCAAAATCCATCCTTTCCCAACGTAAATTTATCAATTGATCCTCTAGAAATCACTTTTGTCCTTTTTGAGTAATTGGATTTAAGTGGACTAAAACCCCACATAAAAATCTCAACTAAATCCTAGGAGTCTACCTTGACCTTATCTATCTACCAGCACCATTTACCCCTCTGGTACAATGCAAGTTGGTGGACTTCCTTCACAACCAACCATTGGATCAAATTTGGCAAACTAGCAAACTACTAGTCTAAACCACTTCCAATTCACATAAAAACTTGATCAGAGTTCAACCTCAGCACCATGACACCCCAATGATCGACCACCACTATAGCCCACTCCACATTTCAACATTTTGCCCTTAAACTAGTATTAAGAGAGAGAGAGAGACAACAAAGATCTTACAACATTTGTCCCCCTTTAAATTGCACTGATGCCACCACTCTCTATGAGCTCAAGCCCTAGCAAATACCAATCTTATCCCTCCCCACCTCCCCTGGACCAATCACTGGCCAGCATTGCCCTCCCCCATGCCCACAATGGTAATTTACCACATCTACTCCCTCCGCTTCATATAAAGCCAGCAGGCCACCCCCAGCAAGCCATCTGCCCCTCATTTTCCCCCTCTCCACCTCACTTACCTCCCCCGAGCACCACACCCCCTCCCCTGCTCTATGCTGTCCGAAGGAAGAAGGAGAGGACCTCTCGGCCTCCTCTCAAAAATCGAGCAAGGAACCTTCTCCTCTGCTCCTTTCCCTCTACATGTCATCCCATGAGTTCCCCTAGCTCTCCTCTACCTAACGGTGCTCTCATTTTTTCCCAAGACCCTCTCCTCCGCCGTCGCCGTCGACCTACGGCGAGGTCGCTCTCAGTCGCCGTCGCCCGAACTGCTTCCAGTGGTGCTCCGCCACCGTGCCGCCCACCGATCTGCTCAGCACCGACGAACGCATCGCCCTGCAGCCTCCCCGACCCTTCTCGAGCCCTCAGGTGAGCTCTCCGCTCCGCGCCACCCTCTGCTAGGGTTAGTCTCGTCGCCGGCGAGCCCTGGGTGGACAACGACTCTGAGCCGTCCTTCGCGACTAGATCCGACGGTCACTATCGCTCGGTACCGCTTCAGTGCTCTCGCTCGCTGACAGCGGTCCCCGCTCGTCAGGTTCGAACTGAGCCCTAACCGCGTCGCCCCATGCGCCGTAGGCCGAATCTCCCCCTGTGGCCCATTCCCAGATCAAAAAAAGGACCAGCCCAGCCAAATGCCTAAATCTAATTTTCTTTATTTCCAGATCCAAAAAAGGACCAGCAGGTTTAAATCTATTTAAAATAGTAAACCAAGTCCAAATGCCTAAATCTAATTTTCTGGTGGTTCTCTGATGTTTTCTCAAACATGCAGAGGCAACCCCATGGCCAAAATAATTTTCTCTAGTTACTAGTAATTATTCTGTTACATTGTATCTGGAACCCTAATTAATTTTCACAGAGTGTTCTACATCTTCATTTCAGATGAACCAAGGACCTATTGGAAGGTATTGTAAATACCTATCATCCAGCACAGGTCTCATACCAAGGTGAACTGTATTCTGCCTTCAACAAAAATAACAAATCTTGCATCTTCCTGTCCTAGCTAAATTCCACAGGCCTAACCAAAGATGGTATTGACCTTATCCCACCTACCAGTACACCCTAGTACCAATTTCTACCAAACCCCAGCAGCTCATAACTTATTGAGTTCAGGTTTAATTTTAGTGATTAAAATACTCATGTGAAGGGTATTTTCACTAAATAAATCACTCCATGAGTTTGGCAACTCCAAAAAGGGTGAATCCAATTCCTGCAGAAAGGTATTCTAAATACCTAGCACCTGCCCTTGCAACCAACTCTATAGCTCATGTAGTTTTAATCTGGTAAAAAGGAGAGGAGTCATATGAAACTGCGTTTGGGAATTTCCTGAGGGTATTATGGTAATTCTTTTGACTTGATTACAACTCTAGGTGGTTCAGTACATCAAGTACTACTTAACCATCCAAGGAAATAATTTTTGGAGCTCCAGAACTTTTCTGGTGAATTATTTCCTTAAACTAGAGTTTATTCAACCTTAAAAAGCATATCTAATTCTAGAAATTTCATATTCAAGTGAAACCACTTGTGATGGTTTTGTCTTGACTAGACCTATATGAGGATATCACCTTTGCACATTGATATCCTACTGACCACAGATCCCTAATCCAAGCTCTTCCAAGAGAAAACACCCTAGTGGCAATCTTGTAAATTCCACCTCTTGAATCCCACCTCTCCCAAAAACCTCCCAAGTCCAGTAGTGTTCCTTATGTTTGTTTGCTGTATGGTTTGATGCTTGTTTTCCTTGTAATGATTGTGGTATTTTCTACTTGCATGTGTATTTGATAACGACGATAGTGTGAGTGTCTGACGACAAGAAGAAAGGGATTTCTTATTATTATATTATTGGGTATTCTTGGTCATCTGAAGAAGTCCAGGGACCCATTGCTGATCACAGGCAAGCCGCCATTCCTGAACTCTGATATATGTCCTACTCTCTTTTACTTGTTTTGTATCCTTTTTATAAATTGCATTATCTACCTGCATATCTTGTTTTATAAATATTGCGATCGTAACTTGGGTCCTCAAAGTTATGACTTCATGCCCTTCGAGGAACCACCCCGATGAACCTATCATTTTATCCCCTTTAGACTTAGAGTACGATGCTTACCATCCTACCTCCTTGGAAACCCCGGTTTTGAGAAATAAACTGTTTTGGGAGTATTCCCCACTACAAATGTTTCAAAACGACTTTTTTAAAACCCTGGGAAGAGGCATCGTTCATAGTGGAAGTTCTAACAAAATATATGGTGATGAGGAGAAGAAGATTGTGATGGGATGTTCTACGCCTTTACTGGAACAATTTTTATCCGCGCAACCACATTACCCCAGGTTGCTGGGGCTTAACTCGTAGTTTGTCCGTATTAGCCGAGGCAACTTCTACCATGCTTATAGGGAGGAATCCTTGGAATACCGGGCGGGCGCCCCCAGATCAAGGATCTGACGCTTGTCGCTTGCTTCGGCAAGAGTGAACATGAACAATCAGGAGTCCGGTGCAAACATTGGGTCTCCTGTGGACGGTATGACTTAGGTAGTATGGAAGGAAGAGGAGTCACCAAATTTAAGGTATACGCCAAGCTGCGGCTTGGGTATGCGCGTGTACGGAAGGAAGGACTATGGCTGGGAGCCACATACGCGTTGCCGGGGAGAACAAAGCCAAGAGGAATAGCATGCCTTTGCTAGTGTAGACAAGCGAAAGGTTAGGTTTGATTATCCGGACCCCCATCTACTGCAGTAGTGGGTCGTGGTTGTATCCCGGTGGATGTATTGATTATTGTGGGTAAAGCGTGCAAACTCTGCAGAGTATAACCTATTCGAATAGCGGTGTCCACTGTCAAGGACGGTTGTAAAGGTGTTGGCTAGGAGTACCCAAAATGTGCTTGTTTGGGAAACAAGTACATTGAGGACGAAGGTTCCGGGGGAACCCGAGTTCGAGAACTTTGTTTTGACCCGAGGGGTCTAAAAATGTTCAAAAAGGGTTTTTACTACAAAACTGTTTTCAAAACTCTTTTTCAACAAAGATATGGAGATGTCTTGGTTTATAAGACAGAAGCATGTTTTCAAAACTCTTTTTCAACAAATATGGAGATACCAAAATTTCAAGGTTCGGTTAGGCCTTTTCAAGAGCAACCTCAGATAGAGCTATCTCGCCACAGCCTGAATTGAATTTCCTTTGTTCACTTATCTAGGTGGTTTGTGAGTACATTCAAAGTACTCCCGGCTGTGTCCCTAGCTATTTACTTGGCCAGACTTTCAGGAGATTAAGGTGACGTCCAGCGAGCTAGGCCGTCTTCCTAGTCAGTTGCCTGTAGGTTGAGGCACGATTGGGCTTTGCGCTTGGCGTGGTACCAATGCTAATGATGATGTAGCCATTATGGCAATTATGTAAGTCTTGTATTTCGTTATTTTCGGATGTTGTAATGGTACCTGTCGGTTATGTTCCACGGCTCACTGATCATGGGAACGTGGATGTATGCATAACAGGGATTTCTCGGATAAATAATCCAGGGAGCCCACATATATACCTTGTTATTTTTATTATAGGTGATCTATAATTTCAAATGGTTTGAATCCAACAGGCTTGGATTGATATTTGGAATCATGCAATTTGGTTTAGTGAATCTCTTTGAATTGATTTTTGAATCTACTGGCAGAATCTAGTTTTAACTAAAATGAAAAAAATCTATTTGAATCAACGGGCTCTACGCGGGAAACTAATTGGGTGGGCCCAGCTACGCGGTGCGTGCACAGCGGGCTGCAGACAGACGGGTCCCACACGTTAGTGAATCAACTAAATCGAAACGGTACGCTCTATCCTGGGCCGCGCGATCGACGGTTGAGCGTCGTCGTCTCCGATGAACAACTCCACCGAGGAACTAACCCTAGCGCTACAGTGGGGGTACGTGGGGGCTCACCAGGGCCACAGCTATACTTGGCGATGGGGGCGATCGAACGTGTCGAGGCCAGCGTGTCGAATGGTGGTCACGACGGCCCCTAGCTCCAGTTCCTCTTCTCCTCTGCAGCGGCGGGCTCCGGTGAAATTCTAGCGGGCTGTGCTCGCCTTGCTCCGAGAAAGGGTGTGGGAGATGTGGTGAGGAGTGGGGAGTGAGGTGGTGTGGAGAATTGAGGCGGAGGGGGTTTCTATTTATACACCGATGAGGTGGTGTGGGATGGGATGGCTTCTCCGGCAACGGGGGTACAACGAGCTAGCGGCATCACTGGCGGTCATCACTGGCTTAAAGGCGTGGCACGGGACGGTCGAGGTTGGTCGGGCGCGTGCGATGCTCTGCGTAGTGGCGGCGGTGTTCGAGACGGCGCACAGGTGCTACGGGTCGCGCGGCGGCGAGCGGTTGTGTCTGGCAGCTAGCTGGGGTTAAGGCGAGTCTGTGCACGCGATGTGAGGACGAGGCGTGGCGTGGGCGAGCTGGTCGGCTGCGGCGCTCTGGCGCACTCTCTTGCACGGACATTTGGCGCGGCGATGCTGGGGTGGTTGAGGTCCTAGCTTTGATCGTGGGCTGGACAGGGGTGGCGGTGGACGATCGCCTGCCTCCTGGTCATCATGGGAGAGGGCGGTGTGGTCCGTGGCGCTCTGTCCATGGTGGGCCGGCGAGGCTGGCTTCGGGCGGCGCTTCACTGGCGCAACGTCAAAGGGGGGCTGCGTGTCTGGTGCTGGTAGAGGCTAGGGGAGATAGGAGGAGTGCAATGCGGGAAATTGGTCGTGTGATCAATGCTCCAAACAGTGAAGTTAGGCCAGGTTTGATTAGTGTCTGCAAGGTGTTTGATTGAATGGCCGAAAGAATTTAAATTTGAAATTTTTGAATTAATTTTGGTGAGTGTTTGGATCTTATGCTTGAGTGTCTATGATTGCTTGGAGAAGTCAAGTGGAATTTATTTGAGTGGTTTTTGCGAAAATGGTGATCTTACCATATGAACTTGATTCAATTTTCATTTGTCCTTTAAATATATTTGAAAATAGTTTTGATGATTTTGTAAAGTGGGCTCGGGTTCACTTTTACTTGGTCTAGCAAGGGGTGAAAAGAAC
This sequence comes from Avena eriantha, assembly GCA_910589775.1. NCBI lineage: Eukaryota > Viridiplantae > Streptophyta > Magnoliopsida > Poales > Poaceae > Avena > Avena eriantha. Next base: position 153,101,453 of record OU342740.1, on the reverse strand, counting down.
TGTAAATGTTTCTGTTAGAAATTCTTTTCTAGGAACACTCAAATTGGCCTAGTGGTAAACTTTGGTCAAAATGACCATTTGCTTATTTGATTTGTATTTGATTTCTTTTTCTTTGGATTTTGTTTGATGTAGTATTCATCTTTAAACCATTCCTTATCATTTGTAGCAATGAAACATGGCAATTTCACTCATTCATATACTAATGCAATTCACACATACACTCATATTAGATTTAATAATAAAAGTTTTTGCTAACCCTAAACTTGGGTGATTTGAACTTCATAATCTTGATTAATATTTTTGGGGTGTTACAATAAGCCGTCCTAGGGAGAGCCTTTAGGGCACGCTCACAATAGTCTACAATCTCAATTCCCACAGGCAAAACCCTTGTAACCCATATTCCTGCACTGCCGTATTACTGGATTGCTAGGAGGAGTAGGATTCGTCCAAAGCCGGCGGATTCGAACCTGGGTAAACTTGTGTGCTCACCGTCCTGGAATACCGTACATCTCACACCCCTCTCTTCCACATGCCTCGAGGACCCCCTCATGGTGTACCTGTCATCAATCCGATGATAGTTGGCGCCCACTATGGGGAAAGTGAGCTTCATACACCATTATGTCTTTTGGCGAGATCGATGTTTACATCGACTTCGTGGAACCTGTCCCACCCACCCCAACGGTGATGATAGAGGCAGGAGAAGTTTCTGGGTCCCCTTTGTCCGCGGAGGTGGCAGAGTTCCGGATCTCAGAAAACCCTAATCCCACCCAGCCCACGGATATGGTGGAGAAAGTTGAACCTGAAGCAGATCTTGCAGTGCAATTGAATCTGGGGTGGATCTCCCTAGCGAGGCCGATTCTCGGATCGATCTACCTGCGGAGGTCGAAATCCAGGAAGAGCAAGAAAACAACTCCAATTTCGGCTCTGATACTACCAAAACAGATAAACCCTTCTTGAGATATATGTTGAGGCGCATGATAATGAAAGACACAAGCGCGGATGAAATTCTCGAGACCATCAGGTGTTTCGAGGAAGCCGACCAAGAAGCCGCAACTATCTCAGGAGGCGTGCGTCGCACTTTGTCAGATATGTTGGATCCGGATCTGGCTCTGCCGATGCTGGAGACAACAAAGACTCGGTGTTGGAGGCAATCGGAACAAACATCGACTTACTGGCATCTTCGGATGATTCCATGACGTCGGCAGATTTCCGGAAGTTCTCCGCGGAGTACGAAGAGGAGTTTAACTCCAAATCGGCAGAAGAAAGAGAAGCCATGGATGAAGGATCCGGAGAAAACTCTCCTAAAGAGCCGGATAACATGGATCTCGGAAACAATCATGAGGTCCAGATGTCCGAAAGTACCGATCAGAGCTTGACTCCGGGAAACGGACCCAAAGCCGTCTTTGCTACCGGCGCAGCCAAGATGGCAAAGAAGAAGAATAAGAAGAACAAGACCCCGGCAAAAGATCTTCCAACAGAGGAGGTGATTGTCGAGGAATATGAGGAATACTAGGATAGAGCACTTAGACCAGACGATCCCAAATAAGAATCGGTGGATGGACACGTGGTCACCGCAGATGCACGTAAACTCATCGATGCTGCATTAACCACACCTATCCCTACAGCTGCAGAGCTTACTACCGAGGAGTTGGAGGAAAGGGCCTAGGCCCTTGAAGCGCATCGCCAAGTACTCCTGGATGAAGCCAACAAAATCGAGGAAGAAAAGAAGTGCATAACAACTTCGGACAAGTACATCGCTCAGCAGCATCAGAATACCCGGAAAAGGCACACGCGTGAAAATCAATTCTCGGAAGTTCACAAGGTTCTATTTGAAGGAGACCTAGGGATGCCCCGGCTCGACAGCAAAGGAGATCTGGTGTACCCAACACCATTACAAAAAACTGCCGCAACTTGAGATATCCTGGCAAATAATCCAGGCCCAGAATAGGTTCGATTGGGGATCAAGCTACTCTCCAAGGGTCTGGAGTAGCAGAAGGTCACGAAGTCCGGAAGCGGAAAACTGGTCTCTCAATGCGACCAATATCGCACGGATCCGGCCTGGAGTGACGTAAGACCTCAACGGGTTCCGGTACAGCATCACCGTTCCTACCATCGGGAAGACAACCACTCAAGAACCGGAACTTCAGCGCAGCACCACATAACTGCAAGTGACTAGCGCAACGTTGCTCCAGCTCCCGAGCAAGAGGCAATTGTTGCACTGTATCCGAGAAATGCTCTCTGGCGAGAGTCTAGCCATCACAGGGAAGAAGACAAAGAGAAACGTCGAGAGGAGGACCGTCAAAGAATGCCATTTCCTATATACAAGCCGTCCGGCTGAGCCCCACCACGGTGGGAGTGACGGACGAAGGAACGACGAACATCGTGACAAGTAAAGCCGGCAGGGGGCTCATCGTAACAAAGATCCTCCCCGCAACCGGAATAATGATGCTCCGGACAGAGACCGGTGATCAGTCGGAAACAATCCACCTTCTCCACCAAGTAGCCACCACAACGGTTCCTAAGGAGGCCAGGAGGGTGTCGTGGCGGAGGAGGTGGTGGCAGAAGCTGAATTCGGGCTCCAAGGCACCGCAGCCACAACCGTCACTCAGGACGACAATCACTGTCACCAAGTGATGCGAGACATCGGATCAACTGTAACATTGAGGTTCGGTGCTACAAGAATGAAGAAATCTATGTGGGTCCAAAATGCTTCGGACAACGCATAAGAGCAAAAAGATTCCCAGAAGGATTTGCTATATCAAGGCATATCCAACCCTACGACGGTGTAGCTCGGCCAGATACTTGGCTCCAGGATTTTTTCCAAGCTTGTTGCATCGCCAAAGGCGGAAACAGGTTGGTCACAACCCGATATCTCCCACTTATGTTGTGGAAGACGGTACGATTATGGCTCAATGAACTTCTGGAGAACACCTTCCACAACTGGTATGACATGCAAAGTGCGTTCTTTTGGAATTTCGAAGGCACATATCGGAGGCCCTGTATGGTAGGCGACCTACAGCGTTGCACCCAGAAAGCCGGTTTAACTTGCCGAGATTACATTGGACAATGGATTGACACCAAGAACTCCTGTGAAGGAGTAAATGACCAAACCGCGATTGATGTGTTCATCGCAAGACTCCCAATTGGTTTACTACGCCATCGCTTGAAATGTGACAAGGTCACTAATCTGGGAGAAATGATAGAAACAACGAGCAAGTATGCAGATGCTAACGACGACGCAGAGGGATTACTGAATGCCCTAGCTATGCCATGGTCGGCAAAACAACCAAAGCAACAAGCTCAGAAGCGCAAGAACACCTCGGAAGAAAAACCCAACACAGAAACAGTAGTGGTCACTGCTACATTCGGGTCTGGAGGTCGAGGAGGACGTAGAGGTCGCCGCGGACGCGGTCGTTGTACATCAAGAGTCCAGGGTAGAGGAGACCAACAACCTGGAAAAACCTACTCCTGGGCCGACATTGCCAATAACCCATGTGTGCATCACTTAGACGCCAAAGGGGGCTCGTCTCACACAAACGTCGAGTGTCGTTTTAATGACAAAATCAAGAAAGACGATATCGTTGGGTATAGGGCTAAGCGGAAGAAGGGAAAGAAGAATCCTGAAAAATATAAAGACACCAAGGAAGATTCCGACATGGAGGAAGCTGACCCTTCAAATCCCAAGCCAGAGGGGAAGAAAAACATCCCCACAAAGAAAAACACCCACATCACCTTCCTTGGATCTCAACCAGCTAAGGTCAAGAAAGCAGTTCTGCATGAGCTTAACGCAATTGTTCCGGCTGTCCCTCAATATTTGGACTGGTTGGAAGTGGTAATCACCTTTGACCATGCTGTTGATCCGCCTAAGTGGCACATGCAAGGAAAATATGCCTTAGTCATCAATCCACTTATTGATGGCTATGGTTTCTCCAAGACTCTCATGGAAGGCGGTAGCAGCATCAATATTATGTATGTCGAAACACTAGGCCGGATGCGGATCTTGGAGACCCAGCTGAATCTCAACTCTATGATCTTTCATGGAGTTGTCCCACGAAGACAAGCAAATTCCCCGGGAGAGATCAATTTGGATGTTACCTTTGGAACTCCAAAGAACTATCGGACGGAGGCTCTTTCCTTCAAAGTGGTCCCGTTCAAGAGTGCATCATGAGCATAGCATGCATCTCATGGTTTGATAAACCTTGCATTAAGAGAAAATAAAAACCCTAAAACCCTAGTGTTTCCCCTCTCTTTGAAAACCTTCAAATGGTTTCGATTATTTTGAAAACTACCAAAATGTTGGAGCCCAAATGGATTAAAAGGGCCTCACAATATTTGAATAGTCTTACAAAACTCTCTGGTACTTTTGAAAAGTACTCAAAATAGAAAAGAAATTGAATTTACAAAGAGACAAAAGAAAATAGAAATTGAAAAAGGTTTTAAACAGAAAAACCTGATCCTAACCTACTCTGGGCCACAGCCTAACTACTTTCCTCCTCTCTATCGCGTGTAGAAGCCCCGCAGTAGCCCCGCAGTGGCCCATCCACAGCCCAATCTGCACCAGCACTGACCTGATACCCCTTCGTCCTATTTCTTCCTCGTCGGCTTCCTCCGTCGAAGGAAGCAGCTGCCTGGCGCACCCGAGCTCGCCCAATGCCGCCGGTCGTGCCGTGATGAACGCCACTTCCCCAGAAGTCTACAAGAACCTATGTACCGTTGCGAGTAACCCTAGCCGTGTGCCACTTCCTCTCTTCCTATCCCTCCCTCGGTTCCTCTTCTGGCAGAAAAATAAAATAATGAGATCTATCTCATAGCATCAAAGTCGTGCATCATTGTAACAACTAAAATCATCTCCTTAGTGAAACCCTAACAAACCCCTCTCATATGCCTCCGGAGTTTATCAGAAGTGCTATGTAGGGCATTCCGACTCCACTTAAAATGGTTCATATATCTTTAGGGTTTGATTTAACACCTTTAAATATGTCATATCATCATTCTGTTTGAGCATTGCATAGATGCCATGTGTTGATTGTTGTTTTCCTTTCCGGTGTTTTTGCTTCTTCTCGGTAGACCTCGGAGATGATGTGAGCAACGAGATCGAGATCGAAGAACGAGATCAACACCATCGTAGCTTGAAGACTGAGATCAACACCATCAAAGGTCGTCGATGAATGATGCCAAGCAGATGAACCTAAAGTTCTATATCTGAGTATCGACAGGCAAAGGCAAGCAAAACCCCACACATGATAAAATTCTATGCTTTCAAAGTATTTCATTATTGCCATGTGCATATGATTCCATAGTGTTTTATCGATAGATACAATAATTCTATATGATGCATGTTACCTTTGTAGCCTATATTCCCTTATACACTGCTCCTAGCATAACTAGGGTTTGGCTTATGATCTTCGCTAGAGTTGTTATATCTGTTGCGCTTAGCCATGCTTAGCTGTTACCACTGATCCATCCGGTTGATGAATCAAAGATATGAATGAACCTAGTATAACATGATGACGTGGTATGATCAGAGATGAAGGTTAAACATGCTAAGGCTTGTATGGGAGGCCGGGGTGGGTTATGGTATTTGGAGTCCCATACTTGCCAATACTAGTACCTGAGTTCTTGCCTCTTGAACCAAGACGAGCGTACAGCCACATGGGGGCCTGGAAACCCCCTCGACCAACTAACTTGCCTAGTAGATTCCATGAGACACATAGTTCGGGCGTTCAATTTGGCATATGCATTTTGGTTGTTCTCAAAGGAGGTGGAGGAGGTGCATTCATACAGGTAGGTATGCGTGGCCGGGATGAAGAGAGGCACGGCCTCCGTAATCTTGTTCCCCGCACACATCTCTAGGGACCGACTTCGGGATTTGACCCGTTACGGCGGGATCTCCTTAGGGTGTGACTCATGGTCTCGACAAAAGCAAGGTAAAGGTAGTGTCCATCCACTCTCTGCCGGCCTTCCAACAAAGAGGGCTAATAATATTTGGCATTAAGAGGAGGGTGGTACGTGTGGGTAAAGTTGTGCACCCATGCAGGGTATTAATCTTTTCAAAAAGACGTGTCCACGGTTATGGACGACATGGGAATGGATTCTAAGATCATAGAGAACAATAACCTAATCATAAAACTTGACAAGAGATGTGAGGTGTGCTTAAGGATGCTTCCTCAGGGATCAAGGGGGTGATCCTAGTTGGTAGGTTCAGCTGATAAAGTTTCGGTGGATACCAAATATGATCAAAGCTAGAGATATCGTTTTCTTATCCCTTTCAAATGTTCTATTAGTCGAGTTTCTTCTCTCTCTCTTTTATAAAGAAAGTTAGCTTTATGCAAAGTAACCCCACCGGCCATAAGTCTTGAGGAGTACACCCTGTACTCAGCCTTTCTTTGTTGTTACTTTTGTAGCAGGTAAGTGTTACCACGGAAGGTGAGTTTGTTACAAAATCGACATCGACGAGTAGCTTGGGGTTCCCGGTCGGCAACCTGGAATCTATGGGTTGGGACGTCATCATTATGCTTCAGGCCTCTTAGGACATTTGTTAAATTTGCTATAAGTAATAGCATAATTTGCCTTCCGTTGTTTGATGTTTGTGGTCAGTGACCTCTGCTTGTAATATTTTGGTTCTTCGCTCGGATATGAGCTTGATGTAATATTTTTTGTGTCATAGGGTCACTGTAATGTTACCGATTCTTTCTCTGTATGCTTCCGAGATTTAGTTTAGGCTTATATCAGACAGAGGTCTAGGATTTGTCTAGCCTTAATCCCAGGGGTGTCACAATATTCGGACGTCTGGCTTACTAGGCTTTCATGGATCATCCGTGTTACATTTAAAATATGATGAAAATTCTAGGTCCCAACGGTTTGATCACCATCAGGGGAGACCCGAAGAAAGCACGAGAGAGCGAGGATGGAAATGCTGGCTTTGCTGAAGCTGTGCTGCACGCCCAGGAGTACCGGGAGATCAAGAAGACCATTGATCCGTCCGAGATACCTGCAACGAAGAAGGAGGTGACAAAGCCAAATTCGTAGTTCAAGGCACCAGAAGAGACGAAGAAGACACCATTGAAAGATTATGACCCCTCCAAGGTGACCCAGATAGGAAAGCGCGCTCGTCAAGTTCCTCCAAGCAAATCAAGATATCTTCGCATGGCAGCCCTCTAACATGACCGGAGTACCTAGGGAACATGCTGAGCACTCTCTAAATGTACACCCGAACGCTAAACCCGTCAAACAGTCCCTAATGATGTTTTGGTGATGAAAAGCGTAAGGCAATAGCTAAGGAACTAGCCTGGCTCGAGTTAGCCGGATTCATAGAAGAGGTCATCCATACTGATTGGTCGGCCAACCCTGTAATGGTCCCTAAAAAGGACACCACTGAATTAAGGATGTGTGTTGATTATACTACCTTGAACAAGGCTTGTCCCAAAGACCCGTTCGCTCTGCCTAGAATTGATCAAGTTATTGATTCTATGGAAGGCTCGGAACTCCTATATTTTCTCAATGCATATTCCGGTTATCACCAAATCTAGATGAAGGAATCAGCTAAAATCAAAACTTCATTCATAACCCCCTTCGGAACCTTCTGTTTCATTACGATGCCCTTTGGGGTAAAAAATGCAGGAGCTACGTACCAGCGCACTATGCAGCATTGCCTCCATGACCAAATCGAACGCAATGTACATGCATATGTGGATGACATTATGGTGATGTCCAAAAAGAAGGAAACATTAATTTCCTACTTGGAGGAAACGTTTGCCAATCTACGAAAATACAACATAATGCTTAACCCGAAGAAATGTTTCTTTGGAATTCTAGCCAGAAAATTGTTAGGTTTCATCTTATCTCAAAGAGGTATAGAGGTGAACCGAGACAAGATCAAGGCTATACTCAATATTCCAGGCCAACTCGCATGAAGGACGTTCAAAGACTAACTGGCTGCATTGTTGCAGTCAGTCGATTTGTAAGTTGGCTCAGATAAAGAGCCGCACCACTCTAAAAGATCATGAAAAAGACCAAAATATTTGTTTGGACTAATGAAGCTGAAGCTGCACTACAAGACCTGAAAAAAGTACTCTCGTCCGCTACTATCCTTGCAGCACCAGAACCAAGAGAACCGATGTTGCTCTATCTTGCTGCGACAAACAGGGTCCTCAGTGTCGTCCTGGTATTGGAGAGACTAGAGGAAAATCAGGAACACCTGGTGCAGCGTCCGACTTACTACCTCAGCGAAGTCCTAACTTAATCAAAGCAGCGGTAACCGCACTATCAAAAGCTATCTTATGAGAGATATAATCAACGGCACTATTTTCAGGAACACCTGGTGCATCCCGTAAGTTACGGCACTATTTTCAGGAACACCCAATTACCGTGGTGAGCACAGCTCCCATGAGAGATATAATCAACATCAACGAGGCTACATGACGCGTCGCAAAATGGGGCATAGAGCTTTCAAAATGGGGCATAGGCTACATGACCTCGTACAACAATCAAATCCCAAATCCTCGCTAACTTTGTTGCTAATTGGACAGAGAAAACGGACAATACGATCCTCCCGGAGTCGGAATATTGGACCTTATATTTTGACGGGTCTAAGGCTCGGGGGGCTCAGGGGCTGGCGTGGTGCTCAAATCACCCCAAGGAGATAAACTTTTATATGTGTTGCAAATCCACTTCACAACGACAAATAATATTGCCGAGTATGAAGCACTGCTGCATGGAATCCGGATTGCTAAGGATATTGGCATCCGACATTTCATGTGTTACGAAGAGTCGGATCTTGTTGCGCAGCAAGTGTCACATATCTGTAATGCAAATAAACACATGGCAGCATATAAAGTTATCGTGGATGAACTATTTAGAACGTTCGAGGGATTTGAGGTTCAACACATCCCTCGAGCAGAAAATGAGGAAACAAATGCATTATCTCGAATAGGCTCTGCATAGAAAAAGGTCCCGGATGACGCTTTTTTAGAGCACCTCAAAGTTCCCTCTATAAAAGGAGTAGACGAGGAATATGCGACCAAATCCAACTCACCGTTAGTAGCAGTTTTGGCTGTAATTCCCAGCTAGACTCAACCCTACCTTGATTACTTGGTAGATGGCAAATTACCCGAAGACGAAGTTCTGAGCCGACAGATCGTCCGACGAACAAAATCCTATACTATAATTAGTGGTGAGCTCTATAAGAGGAGTGTGTCTAGGGTCTTTCAGCGCTGGTATCTCCAAAAGAAGGAGTGGAAATCTTACGAGAAATCCATGAAGGCCAGTGTGGTCACCATGCTGCAGCCAAATCTATAGTGGCAAAAGCTTTCCGACAAGGTTTTTGCTGGCTTACAGCCAAGGCAGATGCCGAACAGCTGGTCAAGGCGTGTAATGGCTGCCAAAAGTAAGCCAAACAATCTCACGTTCTGACTAATCAGCTGCGAACAATACCTATAACATGGCCTTTCGCGGTCTGGGGGCTTGACATGGTAGGACCATTTAAAGGGGCTCCAAGTGGATTTACTCATCTCTTATTGATGGTGGATAAATTCACAAAGTGGATTGAGGCTAAATCCGTCACTAGTTGTGATGGAGCAACAACCATAAGATTTTTCGAGGATGTAATTATCTCATACGGTTATTCGCATAGCATTATCATGGACAATGGGAGTAATTTCTCTATGGGAGAGCTTGTCGAATTATGCAACGAACAAAATATCTGGCTTGACATTGCGTCAGTCGCACATTCGTTGGCTAATGGATAAGTTGAAAGAGCAAATGGTTTAATCCTACAAGGTCTAAAAGCAAGACTCGAAGCACCACTAAGGCGTGCTGCGGGGGCTTGGGCAGATGAGTTACCATCTCTAATATGGAGCTTACGAACAACTCCGAACAGGTCAACTGGATACACACCGTTCTTCTTGGTCTATGGTGTTGAGGCAGTTCTTCCTAGTGATTTGATTCACACTTCTCCTAGAGTTACCGCGTATATTGAAGAGGATGCCGAGATTTCTCGTCAAAATGATCTCGACTTAGTCGAAGAAGTTTGCGTCGTTGCTGAGATGAGATCAATAGCCTATCGGCAGAAGTTACGCAAATATCATAGCCAGAGAGTCAGAAACCGGTCTTTCAGTAAGGGCGATTTGGTTCTCCGGCTTGTGCAACAAAGAAAGCACAAACTTTCCCGAGTATGGGAAGGGCCCTTTTTAGTTAGACGAGTATTGCACAATGGTTCTTACTATCTAATTTATATGCGGGAAGTCAAAGAAAGCCCTGCTACTAAGAAAAGAAAGAGAGCTGGAGGCAGCACAAATCTGGAGGAATTAGACAGACCATGGAATATTGCTCAGCTACATCCCTTTTATTCTTAGTTTATGTTTCTTTGTAATCATATATGTGAACATGTTCAATGAGAAATAAAGTGTTGGTTGCCTCGTTTTTTCTGAGAAGTTTTATGTTACCATCTTATTTCTGAATGATCATGTTATAATCGAAAATCCTAGAATACTTGAAAGTACTTTTTGCTCATGTTTGTTCTGGTTTATAATTCCGATTCTAAAATTGCTACCTTCAGATATAAATCTAAATTTTCTAGTCTATACTTTAGTTATTTATCTGATTGCCGGATGTGAGCATTTTCCGATTAGTGAATTGTTAGTACTAGAAGCCGGCTTTGGTTTCAAGTTTAAACTAGTTTAGCAAATCAGCTCCGTTGCTCGGAAAAGTTCCCGTCCTAAAGGTCGGCCGGCTCACGAAAGGGACGAGGCGGAAAGCCAGATAAACAATGAGTGCAGACAAAAAACACAAGTTCTTATGCAAACATTTTAGGCACAGAAAATTTAATGCCAAAAGTGCTAAATAGAGATAGCAAATCTTAGCACTAGCAAAAGTATTATACTACTTATTTACAACCCAAATTGTTTTTCAGAATGACACATTGTTTGTTCTTATGCTCTATGATGCAGGGGGAGAGGTAGGAGCTACCGGATCACTGGACACATCAGCCTCGCCTTGATATCTTTCCGAGATGTTCAAATCCGATATGGTTTGTTCATCGTCGGAAGCTTGAGCTGTTTTTCCGGCAGGCAAAGGTTGCATGTCCACGCGAGTGAGGAACGGAGTGTCTTAGCTGGTCAAGTCAGCTACGTGGCACCCGTATCCAGCGCAGGAGTCCATGAAGGCCTTTATGTCTTGCTCATGTCCGTCTTCATCTACTTTGCAGTACCCTATGGTTACTTGCCAGATTTCCATGTTTCCATGGTGGCTCACAACCATGGTATGAGCGTTCTGCGTTGCGGTTCGTGCGTAGGACATGTTCCAGTCCTGGATAAGCTGGGGCATCTCCTTGGCCTTATGTCACACTTCAAGGACGGACATGCTATGCATGTCCGGAACCTTGAGAACTTAGCCAATATCCTACAAGGATTGGCGGAAATCATGAAGCAGATCGCCGACTTCTGTAAGCCGGCTAGTGTGAGGTTCGGCATAGGCTGAGTCTAGTAAGTTCAGAGGACCTGCGCATGTAATGTAAAGGGTTAATAAAACAATTCTGAGCTTCATAAAGTCTGAATAGGAAGATAATTTAGAAAGAAGTAAACATACCGAAGATGACATCGTTGACTTTGGTCTTCTCCTCCCGTAGGCTCTGGAGTTTAGCCCGGAGTGCCTCGGTAATGTCCATCTCTCTGAACAAAGCATCATTAATATCCGAAATCTTTTGATCCTGGGCCCTGATCCTTCCATCACATTCTTCAGTGGCCATGGAAGAGGATTCGAGGACTTGAGAAATTCTCCACCCGTGATCCGACTTCAGTTGGTCCAACTCCCGACGTAAGTCGGTGTTCTCCACCTAGAGTCAGAAGTCTACTAAAGACTCGGGATAATATTTTAAGTAATATCAGAACGATCCTTGGGGGTTACACTAGTTCATTCTTTGGCATCCTAAGAAAGCATAAATCTGGATTGTTTATCCAACTTCGTGCTTGGGGGATAGAGGGTATGATGTAAAATAACATAAAGGAAAAAGTGAGTTGGAATTCCGACTTACACGTTCTTCATGAGTAAGTTTGCTCAAGCACATATTCACTTCAGTTGTAACCTTCTCGGTGAGGGCCAGCGGGATCACTGGTGGTGGTGGTAGCACACCGACTCTCAGTCACGAAGACGGATCTGCTCGAGGAGTTCGGAGTATTTAATATGCTCCGCTTCTTGTGCTACCTCCTCGGCAGTAATATTCCGGCTCTCCAAGCATTGCCGGCGAGCCGCTAGATTTCCACTATTGATTTCCGAGTAATGCCAAGTTTGGCAAGACCCAGATTGTTGAGGAGGTTGTGAGAGAAGACCTCTGCCGAGGGATCATTACCCGAAGAGGGTTCACCCTTATAAAGACCTGAGTCACCCATGGTGACATCAGTTTGCGACCTAAGGATCACTGGCTCTACTGATTGAGCTGGATCTTCTACGACGGTCGGCCGGTACTGCGGAAGGCTGAGGAGCAGAGGCAGCAGAAGGTTGAGGGGCAGGAGTCGGAGGAGCTATGGCAGGAGAAGTCAAATTTAGTTTGCGACCCAAGGATCGCTGGCTCTACTGATTGACTGACGCAGGGGCTTCGACAAAGATCCCTTCCTCTTTCCCTTGGCGAGCTATTTAGCTCTAAGAAGGTAATAGAATAAAGAAACATTACATCTAGGAAAAAATAACGAACAAAGTACAAAAACCTTGTGAAGAAATGTTACCTCTTCACAATAGGCACCTCTTTTGTGCCAATAGCCAGAGTCAGAGCCTTACGCTTCTGAGTAAGGGTCTCTAGCAGGGGAAATCTCATGGGGATATCCCTCGATTGGAGCAAGCTCTGACTCGGGGAGCTCAGCAAGCAGAAAAGAAGAAAAATCTCAGTATTGTGGAAAAAGATGATAAAGGTGAACACATAATTCGAGTTATTGTTGGAAACTTACTGGTACCACAGGGTCATAGGCCGTATGCATGTTCAAAGACAGCTCCGGGATTTTCCTCTCGACCTGCTCCTTGATCAGCCATATGATCTGGGACTCGTAGTCCTTATCCGAATAAGCATTGGGGCAGATCCGGAGGGAATCTGTCTTGCTCTTGGTGATGGAGTGCATGAGCGTATCACCATGATGTTGGAGGGGCTAGATCTGGCGTGCCAGCCAATAGCAGACTAAATCAGATCCTTTCAAATCCTTGTGCTTCATCAGATATTCGATCCGCTTCTTGGCAAGAAGCAGATCATCACTGAGAGCCGGCACATCCGCGTCCTAGGATTCTTGGGGCGTGGCAGCACCGTCGACGAAAGCCGGCAAAGCAGTAGCTTTGCCGGGAGCAGGAATATCCTTATGGTAAAAGAAAGTGGACGGCCACCTTTTGACTGATTTGCTAGCCCTAATCCGAGGATAGACGTGCTCTCTTCTAACAGAAAACTAATAGTCCCAGTAATATAGGGATTACCGGCAGTGATGGAATTTCTCTGGACATGAAAGTAAAACCAGATAAGATCTAGACTCAGCCTAATATCTAGATACCCCTCGCACAAAGAAGCATAAGAACTCATCCTAAGATAGAGTTCAGGAGAGATGATGGAGTTGAACTCGATAGTGATCTATAAACTCAAAAGAAAGCTGAGGGTGGAAAACTCAAACCTCTGTCAAGGTGGGTGCCAGAGTGCACCCGCTTGCTGTCACGAGGAGTAGGGACAGTTTAGTCGTAGCCACTCCGCCAGTCACTGGCGCTGAGGAGCCCCTCGTTCTCCACGATGCAAAGGTTGCCGTCGTCAAGAACACACGGGATCCAGACCCAGAGGTTTCTCTCCTTCTCCGCCACCGCAGCCGTCACCGCCGTCGCTACCATCGGAGGTTGATGCTGAAGCCATTCTCCTGTGGGCAGGTGACCTAGGATGAGGCAGAGAAGCAATGTGCTCGTGGGAGACATTGGAGAGAAGGAAACGAGGCAAGTGTTGGTGAAGAAGATGGGGAGAAGAATCCAAGCAACTTATATTGTCCAGCCACGCCAATATTCATGTAAACGCAACAATGAACGTGCCATGCGTCGCAGAAGGAGGTGGGTAACCCCCACGCGATGATTACACCGACTCGATCTCCGCGCATGCATTAAAATGACGCCTTGGTTCCGCGAAAGGCGGACCCACCAATGATCGTGCTGACAGGAATGTCTATCAGTGACATGACTTAACCATGACTAGTGTCAGATTACGTCAGAGACCAAGTTTCGGCTTAGTTTAAATTTCGAGCTGAAAACCCGAATAATGTATCCATAGGTTCGACTTATTTGAGACTTGGATCCTATCTTTTCTTTTGATGTTTCAGGAACCCTTCATGATTCTGCAAGATGAAGATCAAGCTAGACAATGATGAAATCAGACTTTGGCTTGTGGCACCACCTCCTCCACCACGACGCCCCCTGGACTCCTTCGGAACCATTGTGGTGGCTACTTGGTGGAGAAGGTGGATTGTTTCCGGCTGATCGTCGGTCTCCAGCCGGAGCGGCATTATTCTGGTTATGGGGAGGATCTTCGTTACGACAAGCCCCCTGCCGGCTTGACACGGCACAATGTTCGTCGTTCCATCATTTGTCACTCCGACCGCGGTGGGGCTCAGTCGGACGGCTTGTATGTCTAGGAGGTGGCATTCTTTGATGGTCCTCCTCCCGATGTTTCTCTTTGTCTTCTTCCCTACGATCATTCGACTCTCGCTAGGGAGAATTTCTCGGATACAGTGCAACAATTGCCTCTTGCTCGGTAGCTGGAGCGACATTACGCCAATCACTTGCAGTTATGTGGTGCTACGCTGAAGATCCGGTTTTTGAGTGGTTGTCTTCCTGACGGTCAGAACAGTGATGTTGTACCGGAACCCGTTGAGGTCTTACGTCATTCAGGGCCGGATCCGTGCTACATTGGTCAGATTGAGAGACCAGTTTTCCTCTTTCGGACTTCGCGACCTTCTGCTGCTCCAGACCCTTGGTGAGTAGCTTGATGCCTAGTCGAACCTGTTCTGGGCCTAGATTATTTGCCAGGATATCTCCAGCTTCGGCAGTGTTTTGTACTAGTGTTGGGTATACCAGATCTCCTTTGCTGTCGAGCCGAGGCATCCCTGGGTCTCCTTCAAAGAGAACCTTGTGAACTTCCAGAAATTCATTGTCATGTGTGTGCCTTTTCTGGGTCTTCTGATGCTGCCGAGAGATGTACTTCTTCGCAGTTGCTATGCGCTTCTTTTCTTCCTCGATGTTGTTGGCTTCATCTAGGAGTACTTGGCGACGTGCTTCTAGGGCCTGGGCCCTTTCCTCTAGGTCCTTGGCAGTAAGCTCTGCAGCTGTAGGGATAGGTGTGCTTAATGCAGCATCGATGAGTTTACACACACCTGCGGTGACCATGTGTCCATCCACTGATTCTTCTTTGAGCTCATCTGGGATAAGTGCTCCATCCGATTCATTCTCATATTCCTTGGCAATCGCCTCCTCTGTCGGAAGATCTTTTGTCGGGCTCTTGTTCTTCTTGTTCTTCTTCTTTGCCTTCTTGGCTGCGCTGGTAATGAAGACGGCATTGGGTCCGCTTCCCGGAGACAATCTTTGATCGGTACTTTCGGACATCTGGGCCTTGGGATTGTTTCCGAGTTCCCCATCATCCAGAGAAATCTCTGGGGATATCCCTGGATAAGAGCAAGCTCTGACTCGGGGAGCTCAGCATGCTGAAAAGAAGAAAAATCTCAGTATGGTGGAAAAAGATGATAAAGGTGAACACATAATTCGAGTTACTGTTGGAAACTTACTAGTGCCACAGGGTCATCGGCCGTGTGCATGTCCAAAGATAGCTCCGAGATTTTCCTCTCGACCCGCTCCTTGATCAGCCATTTGATCTGGGACTCGTAGTCCTTATCCGAATAAGCATTAGGGCAGATCCGAAGGGAATCCGTCTTGCTCTTGGTGATGGAGTGCATGAGCCTATCACCATGATGTTGGAGGGGCTCGATCTGGCGTGCCAGCCAGCAATGGACTAAATTGGATCCTTTTAGATCCTTGTGCTTCATCAAATATTCGATCCGCCTCTTGGCAAGAAGCAGATCATCACTGAGAGCCGCCGCATCTGCGTCCCAGCATTCTTGGGGCATGGCGGCACCGTCGACGAAAGTTGGCAAAGCAGTAGCTTTGCCGGGAGTGGGAATATCCTTATGGTAAAAGAATGTGGACGGCCACCTTTTGACCGATTCGTAGCCCTAATCTGAGGATAGACGCGCTCCCTTCTAACAGAAAAACTAATAGTACGGTAATATAGGGATTACCGGCAGTGATGGAATTTCTATGGACATGAAAGTAAAACGGAAAAGATCTAGACTCGGCCTAATACCGAGATACCCCTCACACAAAGAAGCATAAGAACTCATCTCTAAGGTAGAGTTCGGGGGATATGATGGAGTTGAACTCCGTAGTGATCTATAACATCAGTAAAGAAAGCTGAGGGTGGAAAACTCAAACCTCGGTCGAGGTGGGTGCCGAAGTGCACCCGCTTGCCATCGCGAGGAGTAGGGACGGTTTGGCCGTAGCCGCTCCGCTAATCACCGGCACAGAGGAGCCCCTCGTTCTCCACGATGCGAATCTTGGCATCGTCAAGAACGCACGGGATACAGACCCCGTGGTTGCTCTCCTTCTCCATGGCTGCAGCCGTCGCCGTTGTCGCTGTCGTATTGGAGGATGATGCTGAAGCCATTCTCCTATGGGCAGGTGACCTAGGATGGGCGGCGCTAGAAGATTGTCAGGAGGCAGAGAAGCACTATGATTGTGGGAGACGTTGGAGAGAAGGAAACGGCGCAAATGCTGGTGAAGAAGATTGGGAGAAGAATCCAATCCATTTATATCCTCCAGCCATGCCAAGATTCGTGTAAACGCAACAGTCAATGCGCCATGCATCGCGGAAGGAGCTGGGTAACCCCCACGCGATGATTACGCCGCCTCTATCTCCGTGCACGCATTAAAATGACGCCTTGGTTCCGCGAAAGGCGGACCCACCAACGGTCATGCTGACAGGAATGTCTGTCAGTGACGTGACTTGACCATGACTAGTGTCAAATTACGTCAGATACCAAGTTCTAGCTTAGTTTAAATTTCGAGCTAGAAACCTGAATAATGTATCCATAGGTCGACTTATTTGAGACTCGGATCCTCTCTTTTCTTTTGAAGTTCAGGAACCCTTCACGATTCTGCAAGACGAAGATCAAGCTAGAGGATGATGAAATCCGACTTTGCATCATGGAGGCTTTTGGGGGCTGCTGTTGGGGATATACTTTCCGGGTATCCTCACTATGCCTCACTGACCAGGGTGACCCACTTCGGGTTAGAGCTTTCCTTCACGGGCGGCCTGGTCAGGGAGATGAGACAGACTCTAATCCGGCTACGGGATGGCCCAAATGACTTACCGACATAGGCCCATAGTGTTACTTGTAGTTCAAGATGTACTCTGTAACCGACTCTTAGTCGTAGCCAGATAGGTCTATCTTGTAATATCTAGGCTGGATATCTATATAAGCCGTCCTAGAGAGAGCCTTTAGGGCACCCTCACAATAGTCTATAATCTCAACTCTCACAGGCGAAACCCTTGTAACCCTTATTCCGGCACTCCTGTATTACTGGATTGCTAGCAGGAGTAGGATTCATCCAAAGACGGCGGATTCGAACCTAGGTAAACTTGTGTGCTCACCGTCCTTTAATACCGTACGCCTCACACCCATCTCTTCCACATGCCTCGACGACCCCCTCATGGTGTACCTGTCATCAATTCGACGACAATTATCGCTAGAGAACTCTCTCGACGGCAAGACCTAGCATGCCGCCCCTCGTTCTACACCATGTGAAGCACCACATCACCTTGTCGCCTCCCCACCATCTCCCTCGCCTGAGGTGAGCCTCCCTTGTCGATCTCTGGCCGTCTAGGTTTCCCGCATCACCGCCGGTTTTCTATCGAGGATGACGACAGGAAACCATCCAATCCAACTTGATCGGACGGCCCCAAGCCCTCCATACCTCTTCGCCTCGTCGTGTGGATGATGTGTGGGCCCCACGGCGGGATTTGAATCCCGCACCCCACGCATTGCCCCAGCCAGAGTGGCACGAATCCTCTCCGAGCGGCCCACTACTGTTGCAGATATGGCCCGGCCACCCCTGCCCCATTTCTTTTTATCTAGTTATTTAGAGATCTTCAAAAAAGTTGCTTAGTTTAATTAAAAATGAAATAGAAAACAACTAAAATTGTTGAGATGAATTTTGGTACAGGTTCCCTAGTGTTTTCTTTAACATAAAAACTAAGCTCCATACCGAAATTTGTTTTGTTTATTTCCTGGAATTAAAGCTCCAACCTTTCAACATACCGAAATTTGTTTTGTTTAACATAAAAACTCCCTCAAATATGAACCCCATAAGATTTTGGATTCTACTCCTGGTAGAAATACCAAGGACTATCAAGTTATTCAGACTCCAACCTTTCAACATACCCATCCTTACCTCAAGCTAGGCTTGATGGTAACTCTAGTAGTATTTTGAATTGCTTGGAAGATGAATTGCCTTGATCTGCTATTGGACTTGTTTGCTAGGAAGTAGTATTAGCAACCCTAGGAGCTCACCCTATAGGATCAAGCCAAATTAAGATTACAAAAACTAAGAAATATTCCAAAGTTGTATCTAATCTCTAGTCACTAAGGTGACAATATAAACCCTTAACCAGATCAGTTTTCATAACTAATTCCTTCTAGAAGTTTCCAATTCAATGAAGACCAAATACATGCATGGAACCTTTCCACTCAATATACACATCAAAATTATCCACTTGATGATGCTTTGGTACCTTGCAACCATTCATAAACTTCCCCTCTTATATTCTAGTCAAAAACCCTAAATATGCCAAAATATGACTAAGTTTGGAAATGTTAACATGATGCCATCTTGAGTCTCCCTCATTTCCAATCCTTCTGCATTTTTGGTAATGCACTTGAACCAACTTGTAGAACATCATAAGGACTACCAAGGCCCACCCTTTACCCTAGAAATATAATCCTCCATCCCACTTGTTCTTGATGGTTTTGTAGTCAAGAAAACAAGCTTTGCTACAAATCTTTTCAACTAGCCTACTTTGGTAGAAGCTCACCTCTCCATACCTCCTTCTTTGGCCAACTATTTGGATGATTGTTTTCTAATCATAAAGTTATATACATCCCTACTTCACTTATTTCAATTGGATCCTTGTGCTTCTAAAACCCACATGGTTTTGAAGGCCATTTGATAATATGTTTTGGCACCCTTTTATTCAATTTTTGGCATCAATCCTTGGAGACCTCTATCATTATCAACCCCAAACCGATGTACCATGGTGATCTACATCACTTGTTCTATCCATCCATATAACCCATGACCCAAGGAGAGCTCTGAGCTCGAAGATCCAACAAGGTTTTGTTGATATGATGTTAACCTTACCCAATATCCTCTTATCCTTATTTCCTACCAAAACCAAGTTGGTTTCTCAGAACCCAAGATTTCAAATGATTGATATAGCCTGTGTACATCATATACCTTGTTTATAAATATTTATCAAACATGATCCATAATTATTATGGACCAAAACCTATTTAATTTCGTTAATGGACAAAACCTCCAAAACTCCCTCTCTAAAGGAAAATTTGTTTTTTTCCAAATCACACCCAAAACTTTAGGCTCATTTGAGGCCTATATATCATAACCTATTTTCCCACTTCAAAAATAAATATTTTTTAAGAGTTTTATTATTTCTTTTGGGCCATTTTCTTAAATGGAAGAAATGGAATAATAATTGTTTTAAGTACTTTTCCTTCTCAATAAATCATGGGAAAATTATCCAAAGTTTGAATCCATTTTTAGAACCATCTCACACCAAAAACCATCCTTGTCGCATTAAAAAATATTGAATCAACTTCTAAAAATCATTTAAGCAATAATTGAATAGATGATTGTA
Organism: Avena eriantha; assembly: GCA_910589775.1. Taxonomy (NCBI): domain Eukaryota; kingdom Viridiplantae; phylum Streptophyta; class Magnoliopsida; order Poales; family Poaceae; genus Avena; species Avena eriantha. Next base: position 153,081,472 of record OU342740.1, on the reverse strand, counting down.
AGTTGACTAAACATCCTTGGAAAAAACCCAAATATTTCCTACAGAGGTATCTTGAACTCTATATCCACCCATACCCTTACCCCGTCTATATAGGATTAAATCCAAACTTTTATCCATGATAAACCATTTGGACTAAAATTGATATTGTTCAAAACTATAGTCAAAACCACATCAAACCCTTCTCACTTTGTCCACTACTCCACCCCATTAGCCACCATAAATCTTGTAAAGTAATTGGCTACAGTTGCCACCATCCCTCACCTCTCTCTCTCTATTCCCCCTGCTCAACCAGAGCCCCACCCAGGGTCTCTCCACCACCCTCTCTATCCAAAGGGAGCAGCCCTAGCGTCCCTAGATCCCTCTCCCTCCATATTTTCTTCTTTGGCAGATGTGCAAGTGGAGATGCAAAGCCTGCAACACACCAGACCCCATATCCTCTCTATGCCTTCCTTGACCACCCCTACACAAGCTCTACCGCCCCTCTGCCCATCTAGCAGCCAAGACGCCTCCATATGTCCTCTCTTAGATTCGATACACCATGGACATGCCCTCCTTGGGTTAAATAGCCAGAGGCCCCCTCAGCGCATCCCTCCCACACCATTTCACTCCCCTACCATCCCACCCCCACCTCCACAAAGCCTAGAAGTTGTATCCCTCTCCACAACTTGGGAGGAGATGAAACTCCCACTAGTGATGCAAGCCCAAGGACAGGTTTTCCCCTCAACCTGAACATTCGATCCCTCATTTTCCTTCTGCATGTCCTCGACCCTCCCAGTGCATCCCTCTACCATGACTAGGACAATCCTAGCTACTGGTTACAACAAGCATCCCTGGTGGCCGACGCAATCGTCATCGCTGGAGAACTCTCTCGATGGCAGGCCCTGCCATGCCACCCCTCATTCTACACCGCGTGAAGCACAGCATCGCCTCATCGCATCCCTGCCATCTCGCTCGCCTCAGGTGAGCCTTCCTAGTCGATCTTTGGCTGTCTAGGGTTCCCGCGCCGCTGCCGGTTTTCCATCGAGGATGATGACGGGCAACCATCCGATCCAACTTGATCGGATGGCCCCAAGGCCTCCATACCTCTTCTCCCTGCTGTGTAGCTGAAGTGTGGGCCCCACAACGAGATTTAAATCCTGCACCCCGCGCACTGCCCCATCTCGGGTGGGACGAATCCTCTTTGAGCGGCCCACTACGGTTGCAGATCTGACCCAGCCACCCTGCCCCATTTTTTCTGGTTATTTAGAGATCTGCAGAAAAGCTTCTTTTTTTAATTCGAAAATAAAATAGAAAGCACCAAGAATTCCCCAGATGAATTTTGGTACATGTTACCTAGGGTTTTCTTTAACATAAAAACTAAGCCCCATACCCAAATTTGTTTTGTTTATTTCCTGGAATTAAAGCTTCCAAATAAGAGGGACTTTCTCGGGATCCCGCTCACAACCCTAACCATGGCACACGTGCTCAGCACCATGCTATTGACAAGGGAGGGGACAACTGTCAGGTGTGTATGGGGTTGCCGAGAAGATACATATTCTTCTTTTTGGAGTAAGGGCATCCACTATGTTAGCAACAAGGTTATCCAAAAAGCAAAAAGCAGTCCACAAGGAGTTCCACATTCATAGTGGAGGCTATCAATAAGATATCCATAAGCTCAAAACCTTAGCGGTGACCTACAAGGTTGTGGGTTTTCCATAAGCAATAGAATACTATTTTAGTTTCTCCTCTCTCTCTTGCATGTGTGCAATTTTTACCGATACATGGGTACAACTTATAGACAAGTTCAACTAGATACATTGTGGTGCAATCGATTAGGTTGTGGTATGGTACGTGGGTCCCAGCTTATGGACAAATTCGGCCACGACCCAATCCTAGTATGAAAATAGAAGTTGTAAATATTAAATAATATGTCTGGTCAAACTGACGTGATGATACTGTACTATGCTAGGACGCTACATGGTTAATTTATTGGTGCACAAAGACGCGCTAGTCTATCACACTAGCTGGTGTCCTGGATGCAGCCACTTCCTACAGTAGAAGAAAAGAAAAAACATATTTCAAAGAGCCACCCCATCTTCCCCATCTCTCCTTAGTTTATCCCCACTTGCTGATGCCAACTGTCCACATCCCTGGAACGCACTTCACACATTTTACTCACCATGTTGCCCGCTGCATCACTCCCTCCAGGCCACCACCCCTCTACTCCAAAAACCACCAACAACTCTACCTAGAACTACCCTCGCCACCAATCCATCCAGACGTGATGGTGGATTTGAGGTGCAACCTACGGCACTACGGCTGGAGCAAGGTCGGAGATGCCATCTTCAATGAAATCTCTATGAGTTTTGACACTACCAGTGTTGTTAGCCTGGCCGCATGCTCCAAGGAGTTGTACCGCCAGGTCGCTAGTGGAAAAGGTAGCAGATGCCCCAACGACCGTTGTTGGTCATCGGTCTCCTACAACAACGTCGACGTGCACAAAATTCAGTGCTACTTTGCCCCATGCGCAATCTAGAAGGAGATAGGATGCGAATTCGTCACCCGACCATTGACTGTGCACGAGCCCTGTGACCACTTGAAACTTGGCCACAAGAGGCATTTGCCCGAAGTGACCTACTTCTACAAGCACTGGTCCCTGATTGAGTTGGTGCATTAACTAGGGTCGAAGAGACTAGAGATCATCGACATCAGGCAAGAGGGCACGGAGTTTGCTGCCCAAATTGAAGTGTACACCATAGATATCGTCCTATCCATTAGGTACGTTAGGTTGGAGGCGTGCGAATTTCCACGGTACAAGGTAATGCTATTTTTGCAGTCGTCATGGCATAGGCTCCATTAGGTCGAAATGGTGGCAACATCTTAGCTGATGAGCAGTCCTTCATTGGATGAAGTCGCGCTGAAAGGACTCCTACCATACCTGTCAAAACCACGGTGTTACCTGCGAGCATCTCCATCGGTCCTCGAAATTCCTCCTTGATTACAAGTATATCAACAACTCGTTTCAAGTGTGAGTTAACACATTTAAATATTCTTGTGATGATCCTAATATGAATATATGTAATGTGGTACTAATTCATTACTTCATGTTGGTGACAAAACCAATTGGTATCGGTTGTCCAGCCATATATTCCTTCATGTTCAAGCTCGTTGTTGCAGTTCCATGGAACTGTGTGGTGCTTGGCTACGATTTCGCCGCCCTGCCGTTTGTGCCCCACTCTCACCTCAGAGAATCCCACTCCATGAGGTTGCACATTTTCCGCTATGGTAGGAAAGCCATGTATATCTCTAAGCTAGTGTCGGTACTGGGCTCGCAGAATGTAGATATCGGGGTAACCTGGGACGATGACACGGTGTTCCGCTTGCTATTGGATCGGCGCGATGAAGTCATATTGATATCCGTAATGTGACTCAGGACGGTGGCACTCTTGTCACAATAGTACAGGGTGAAGTTGAGCTTTGCACATCCAAATGGCTTGTATTAGGAGGTATTCTTTGTGAAGCCTAAAGCCACTTGTCTTTTTCGGTTTATTGGTCTAATTTGGTCACTCGTTGTAGGAATCGACCATCGGAGTTCACCATGGAATACAAGTTTTGTATCGACAGGATTCTCTAGAGAATAACAATCTTAATCTTCTTGTGATGATCCTAACTTGAACACATGCACTCCTCGACAATATTTTTCTTATCACTTTGGGAAATGTGGGTCCTAGCTTAAGGTAGGTGTGAGTAAATTGTATCGAGTTCTATAATTGCTAATCTATTTTGCAGTAGGAGTAATACCTATGTACTGGTACCTTTTCAGACTGACGGAACGAGTGCAGAATATGGTCTCTCTTTCCTTTTGAATCATGGCCTTGCTACATCTACCAAATTTCAAGGTCTGCATTGCTAAATCTATCAATTCATTTGGTCATTATATGACTACTAAACCGGTCACTTTGAACTGGTGCTAAATCTGTCTAAGTGCCGCTTATTATGAACTAGGAATCTCTTGATATTTTGCTGTCTTATTCAGTACTACTGAATATTTCAAATGCTAGTTAATCTTTCAAATATTTTGTTGTTGCTATTACTAAAGTATTTTTTAGAAAAAATAGTGATCTATTGGTACTTGCTTAGATCAAGGGCAGTAGATGGTCTTGCTCTTCTTCTGAAAAATTGACAGAATATGGTTTCTCTTTCCTTTTGAATTATGGCCTCGCTACGTGTATTGAATTTCAATGTCTGCATTGTTAACTCTATCACTTCTTTTGGTCATAATATGTACTGCTAAATCGATCACTTTGAAATGTTGTTGAATCGGTCGAGTGTGTCATATTATAAACTGGGAATCTGTTGATATTTTTCTATCTTATTCAGTACTGCTGAATCTTTCAAATGCAAGTGAATCTATCAAATGTTTTGTTGTTGCTACTACTAAATTATTTTCTATAACTAATAGTGATGTACTGGTACTTGTTTAGATCAAGGGTAGTAGATGGTATTGCTCTTATTTTGAAACATGGCTAGAATATGGTCTCTCTTTCCTTTTGAATTATGGCCTTGCTACATCTATTGAATTTCAATGTTTGCATTGTGAAATATGTCAATTATTTTGGTCATTAATTGTACTGCTAACTCGGTCACTTTAAAATTCTGTTGAATCTGTCAAGTGCCACTAATTATGTATTGGGAATCTATTGATATTTTTTGTTTTATTCAGTACTAAAGTATTTTGTAGAACTAATACTGGCGTAGATGAGTCTTGGGGCATTTTGGGTTGCATATGTGGGTCACACAGGCATTGATGTGTGTAAAAGGTATGCACAGAAAAGTAGAATTGATCGTTATTTTTCCTTGCTCCAATGGTCAAGTATGTTCAGAGAAAAGTGACTGATCCCGTGCCAAGGTTTTTTCAGAATGAAACAAGAATTGATTCTCACCATTCTGCTATTGAATTTTAGAGTCTGTATTTCTGAATCGGTCACTTTGAAATGCTGCTGAATATTAGCTAGGTTAATCCTCTGAGAATACCTGTTATGCATTTTATAGATACAAATAGTATGGGACAAAGCACAATGGATAGGTATTATAAATTCCTTCCAGTAGAAATTGGAATTATTATTTTTAGGGTTACTAATCTTCTGGAATGATTTATCTAGAGATAATACCACATGAAGAATGTTTTAAATCATTACAAATATTCAGAAGTTCAATAATCCTTGAACTCCTGGGTTGTGATAGATCTTGCATTATTACATCACTAGGGGTTGGAATAAACCCAAAAAGTGGATTATAATTACCTAGATAATTTTTATAAGTCATAACATAATTGATTTTGTTATTTTTTGCTAAAACCAAAATGAAGCTCAAGTTGGCATGAGGCCAAGGTCATGAGACATTTATTTTAAATACCTTCTAGAGGAAGATGGATTTTCCCCATTTGGTTAAAGGGAACTTACTGAGGAAATTATTTATTGGAAAAGATATTAGGTGGTAGATTAAATACCATACAATAATTATAATTAATTTTGACCTAGGGTTTGCTCTGCGGGTTATAAAAACATATGGGGACTGGTCAAAAGTTATATCTTGGCATTTTCTATAATTTTCCTATTAATTAGGCAAATGTTTCTGCAAGGTAATTGTTAAAAAGAAAAAGGAATAAGTCATGCGCGCCAGATCTTAGCCAGATCCCAGACGACACCTGCTAGGGCCGTCCCAAAGGCACGCGCTGGCGTGTGGAAATGCCGTGCGTTCAAAGGTGGGGGCGGTCCCACTGGTCAGCGGGTTAGGGGCCCGAAGTGGTATCGTGAGACAGGGTCCGTTTGATCACATTGCGATCAACGACCACCAATTATCGTCCTCCTCTGGCCAAGGAACATAGGGAGCTAACCCTAGGGGTGGTCAGAGAAGTAGAGGGAGCTCAATGTGGGTCGTGTTGGCGACGGGGAGGTGGTGGAGTGGACATGGAATGAGAACAAAACTCTGGTGGTGGGCGGCAGGGGCAGGTTCCATGGCCGAAAGTGCCCTGCGCAGTGACACCAGCGGAGGAGTTCAGGAATTCGCTAGAGTTGACCCTTGGGCATCTGCATGTCGAATAAAATTAGGGTATATGATGGGGATTGAAAAAGGTTCACTCCAGGGCAAAAATGGAGGGGAAAAGAGGCAGGGAGCAAGACATGCACCAATAGAGTGAGTGGGAGGCCTTAGGCAGCTAGGAGAGTAGTGAGGTGAGGGAGAGGAGTGAGAAATGAGTGTAGGAGCAGGGTTGAGGCGCCTTTGGCCTAATTAACCCGAGGGGGTGCATGTATGGTGCACCAAGTGCACAAATGTCTAGGACTTGGTCTAGGGATCGCTCATTGGTGACTAGACGCGGTGGAGAGGTCATGTGTGGGTCGCATGGATAAGAGATGGGTAGAGGAAGTGATGGCAAGCAAACATGGCTACTCTCTCCTTTAAACGGCTAAAAAGAAAGAAAGTAGGTAGAGGGAGGTGGGGCTTGCTTGGGCTGCTGCCAGGTGGAGTAGAGGGGTATGGTGGATCTCTAGTTTGAGAAGAGGAGCATAGAGGAGGTGGGGTGCTGCTACAAGAAATAAAGGCAAGCTAGGACATAGGTGTGTGTATCCCCTTCCTCCAAGCACATGTGGACAAGAGAGAGTGTAGTTGGGCATTGTAGTGCTACAGTTTCATGACCAGAGTGTGAGGCTAGTTGCTGTGGAGAAGTGCTTGACAAGTTTGATGAAGGTTGGATTAGGTTTGGATCATAGTTTTCACTAATTTCAAATATTGGCCATCGAGAGGATCTTGGGGAAATTCTCCAAATTGATCTTGGAAAGGTGATTTAAAGGTGCTGGGAGTTATATATGGTCAAGGTAGAAGCCCTTTAATTATTTGAGATTTTTCAGATAATTTTAGATCCTCCTTTTATCAAATGTTCAAAATGTGCTGAAACTGATTTATGGATTTTATTTGAGATTTTTGAAGTGAACAAGTTGGGTTTTTGGTTTGGGATGGTCCCAAATATGAGTTCACACATTGGAGATTTTTCCAAAGATTTATTGAAGAATAAAAGTATTTAAAACATTTATTCTCACATCTGCCATTTGAGTAAATAGGCAAACAAAATTATTCTAATTCTTCAAAAGTATTATGTATAGGCCTCAAATTTTCCTAAATTTGGACAAGTGTTTGGGATAAAAGCAAACTTTTCTTTATTGAAGGAGTTTTTGTCAAATGAAAGAATTACTTAGTTTTGGGCCATGTATATATGGATAACATTTGATAATTTTTTATATCCAAGATAGATGATGTCCACATAGTGTATCTATCATTTTAAACCTTGGGTTGGGATAATACAACTTTATTTGGAGGAAAACAAAGGATAAAGGATCTTGGGCACTATTATTTTTATACCACCAAAAGCTTGTTGGATCTTGGAGCTCAAAGCTCCCCTTGGGTCATGGGCTAGATAGATAGCTATACCAAGTTATTTAGATCACCCTGGTATAGAAGATTGAGGTTGATTAGGAATGGGCTTTCCTAAGATTAATACCAAAGTTGGCTAAAAATAAGGGTGTCATAGAAGAATATTAATTAGCTTCAAAAACCATGTGGGGTTTTGAAACACAAGGCTCCAATTGTTACAAGTGAAGTATGTATGGCTAGACCTTCATGTGTAGAGCACAAATATGCAAGGAGTTGGTCAAAATATGGTACCATGAAAATGTGAGCTTCTTCCAAAGTAGTAATGTTGGTAATATTTGTAGATAATATTAATTTCTTGCCTACAAAACCATCAAGAACAAGTGTGTTAAAGGATGGTCTAGCCAAGGGAAAGTGTGGGCCTTGTAATTCTTTAAGATGGTTTACAATATGGTTCAAATGCATTTCCAAAACTGCACAAGGGTTGGGAAAGAGAGAGTCCCAAAGATGTGATATTGATAACAGTTTCCCATACTTGGCCATTTTTTGGTAGTTTTACGGTTTTTAACTAGATTATAGGAGTGATTGGTTGCAAGGTTCCAAGGCATAATAAAGCGGTTGATGTTTAAGTGTATCTTTAGTGGAAGGGATCCTTGCTTAAGATTGGTCTTCATTAACTTGGAAGCTATGAGAAAGGATTAGCTCTGGATTGATCTGGTTAAGGGGATTAGAGGGTCACTTTAGTGACTATAGATCAGATCCAGCTTTGCAAACCTGGTTAGGTGGCTATTCTTAATTTAGCTTTAACCTAGAGGATGATCTCCTAGGGTATCTCATACTACTTCATAAGCAAACAAGTAAAACAGCAGATCAAGGAAATTCATCAGACATCAGATCAAGGCAATTCATCTTAGAAAGCACACCAATCTTCTACTAAGGTTATCATCAAGCCTAGCTTGAGATAAGGATGGATAATTTGAAAAAGTTGGAGTTTGAATAAGGTAAGGTCCTTGGTACCTCTACCAAGAATAGAACTTAAAGCTTTAGAGAAGGTTTTGGAAAACCTAGAGGTAAGAGTAGTTGGAAGTTTTGTCTTGAAATCATAAGGAGATTATATCTTATAGATCTCCATAATTTTGTCAATAGAAGCAATTAAACTGGTTAGGGTTGCAAAGGCATCTTGGCTTAGGTTTTTGAAATGCCAGAACATTTGAGAATATGAAAAATAAGGCAAGATTTTTTTTGAAATAGCTCTTGTCAACTTCTGGTTAGGTAAGGAGTATATCACCTAATACATTGTCAGATGTATTACTACATCACTAAACAAGAAAAAGTTTTTGTTCCCCCTAATTTTTGCATTATGGACAACTAATCAGGGTTGGTGAAAGTGGGACGTTACAACCTGTCATTATTTCACCAAGCATGATGCAATTTAGGTCATGGGTTCTTGCCTTTCTAAAAGTTTGAGCAGTTTTAGCAGGCTTGCCAAACTTTGCAAAGACGTACCTTTATAGCAAAGTTCATATGAGGTTCAACATCTTGGTATTTTGGTATGAAGTACAGAAAAATGTAAGCGACTCAACTTACAACTACTCTGTCTAACTAATGTAAATCTAGACAAAGTTGAGGCCATTAGAATACGAACTGGAGGGAGTAGTATAAAAATGGAAGCAGCAAATAAATCATGTATTAGTTCTAATAACTGATGTGATAATAGAACACTCCATGGAAGCGTGCTAGTCTAAAGTGGTTATAGTACTCCCTACTCCATAACTCTAGTCGACATGCTCGATGCAGCTACACCCAACAGAATAGAGCCAAATGAGCCATTCCCAACTTCGCGGGGCCGCATTTGGATCTTCTCGAGCGTGCACTTCTCACATTTTTCTCGCCATCTCACCCGCAACATTGCTCCTTCTAGGATGTCTCCCCTCTCCTCCAAATATGCCGAACAATTATACATAGATCCATCCTTGCCCCCAATCCATCTAGACGTGATGATTGTGGATTCAAGGAAGAACCGGCGGAACGACCGTTTGGACAAAGGTCGCCGATGATGTATTCAACAAAATAGCTATGAGTATGGACACTACAAGCATCATCCAGGTGGACACATGCGCCAAAGAGTTATACTTCCGATTCACTGGCGGAGAAGGTAGTATATGCCCCAACAACATTTGCTAGACTTTGGTCTCCTACATGGACGTCTGTGACCACAATATCGCATGCAACTACCACCGATGTGTCTGCATGGAGCCAGGATGCAAGTTAACTAGCATCGAGAAAGTGTCCGTCGAGCACCTTATATCTTCCCATTGGATGACAGTGCCTAGATACAGTCCCAATAAATGGGATTCGTCTATGCCGGTTCATGCACCAGGCTCACTAAGAGCTGGCGTCATCGGCATTGGGAAGGAGGGCAGGGTGTTTGTCGCCCAAATTGATGGGCATAGCATAGACTTGCTCTTGTTCGTTAGGCAGGTCAGGTCGGCAGCATGCAAATCGCCATAGTACGACGTGAGGTTTTGGTCGTTGGTCTTGTTTGCTAGTTTCAATCAGGTTGTAGTAACGAGGTCATCCGAGACAACGATTAGTCCATCGCCGATCAACACCGCTCAGGAAGTGCTCTAGTCTTTTATTTCGAAGCCACGACTTTACTGCCATACTACTGAACCAATCATCGGACAAGATTCACTGGTGAGATATGACAGGTGACAATGAAACGAGAGACGTGTCCTAGGCAGTAAATCAAGCGTGCTGCCCGGCTAGCACATTGACACGCTGAAGCATTCTCTTTTCTTCGAGTATGTATGATGGGACATGTAGTGGTTCCTAGCTTAGTGTAGACTTGTAGTTCTACACTTCTACTAATTATTTTGTATGGAGTTCAGCTACTGCTAATCAATTTTGTAGTAATACCTATATAGTGGGACTTGTTCAAATCAAGTGGAAAATATACATGGTCTCGCTTTCCTTTTGAAACTTGGCCTTGTTGCATTGTTGTACAACCATTAAATTTCAATGTCGGCATTGCTGAATCTGTTAATTCCTTTGGTCATTTTTTGCCACTATTGAATCAGCCACTTTAAATTGTTGTTGAATCTGTCAAGTGATGTTGAATGTTAAATGGGAACCTATAAGATACGTTTCCTATCTTATTCTGTACTGCTGAATCTTTCAAATGCTACTGAATTTGTCAAATTTTCTGTCGTTGCTTTTACTAATGTATTTCGTAGAGCTAATACTGTTGTACTGGTACTTGTTTAGATCAAGGGAAGTAGATGGTCGGTCTTGATTTTGTTTCGAAGCATGGACTTTTCACAATCTAAATGAGGCTTGGGATTTTGGGTTGCATATATGTTGGTTAGACAAGCATTTATGTAAGAATGAGGTATGCGCACAAAAGCAGACATGATCTCAGTTTTACATGCTCCAATGATGTAGTTTGTTCGGAGAAAAGGGGCAAACTCATTGTGTGCCAAGGTTTATATTGAGATGATAGGAGCGCAGCCCTTTTATATTTTAAAAGAGATAAACATGGACACAAAATATTTATAAGAAGACTAATACGTAAGTTGTAGTACTAATAAACGTTTAATGATATCTTTTCTATAGATATTTTTTGTGTAGTTGTAACACCCTCAGTTTACATCTATTTAATTCGAATGTATTGATTTCAAATCCCTTGTGTGCACATATATATCTTGGGTTTACATATATATATATGTATATCTTGAGTTTACATTTTTCTTCTAGCAATATTGCATTATGGAGAGGCTGACATCGCGGAGCCCCAACCTGAGGTGTCCCTCGAGTTTAATGGGCGGGTTTGAAAAAAGTTAAATACTTGTACAGAGAGGCTGGAATGTGAGACCCACCACCCAGAACATACAAGGATGCATCGGGGACCCACAAGACAGAACATACTAGATAGGCTGACATGGGGGCCCCAACAGCAAGACGATACGTGGTTGCCGCATCGAGGAACGAGGCCAATGTTAAAACAACGGACGTGACTAGAAAAAAGCCCATCATACAAACGTTTCATTTATAGAGAGACTGATGTTTAGGACCTTGTAGTACGATGGCTGTTACATTGAGCAACATTTCCAAGTTCGAAACAGGTATGCACAAGCAAGAAAAATTTCCAGCATGCACATATTTCTTCTAATGAGAGGATCACATGGGATACCCGGGAGCCTAAAAAAATGGTTGATGCAGTGAGAAACATTATCAAGATTGAAATACAGAGGAACGAGCGAAGAAAAAAGTCAATCATACAACTGATCCTTTCCATGAGAGGATGACATTTGGGACCCAGCTGCGTGACCAAATGGCAGATTCGTCGAGCAGCGCTATCTAGTTCAGAATAGGGTAGTGCTAGAGAACAAAAAAATTCCATCATCCACACGATTATTCTAGTGAGAGGATGACATAGGAACCCACCAGCCTAAATAAATGGCTGATGCAGCGAGCAATGCTATCAAGTTCAGAACACGAAGGCATGAATGTGGGAAAAAGTTCTATCATACTCACATTTCTTCTAATGAGAGGCTAACATGTGGGGCCCAATAACGTCACTAAATGATAGATGCATCGAGCAGCACTATCAAGTTTGGAACATGGTAGCGCGAGCAAAGGCAAAAATTCCATCAAACACATGATTCTTCTATTGAGAGGTTGATATAGGGGACCTAGCAGCATGACTAAACGGTAGATGCCTCGAGCAACATTATCGAGTTCACATCAGGGAGGCACAAGCCAAGGGAAAAAATCGATCATGCACACATTTCTTCTAATGAGAGGATGACATGTGGGACCCGACAACCTGATTAAATGGCAGATGCATCGAGCGACGCTATCAAGTTTGGAACAGGGTATCACGAGCCAAGGAAAAAAATCCATCATACAGACAATTCTTCTAATAAGAGACTGACATGTGGGACCCAGTAGCCTGACTAAACGGCATACGCATCAAGCAACGTTATCGATTTCAAATTAGGAAGGTGCGATCAAAAAGTATGGTGGCCTAGAGACACTAACGTCCAGGACACACATGTCTCAAAAGACCTCGGTGAGTCAACATTGAGTGAGGAACCGAACATCTTGCTTCTGCCACATGTTGCCCGAGATTCCTCCATGTTTTTAGTGGTTTTGTCATAGTAGAGGGCCGCGAAACCAGAAATTCGTTGCGGATGATGCGCCTTCTACGACGTCCGACGGGCCAAGTCATTGCGGATGGACACTTTTCTTATAGTGTGGTCCCGCAATCTGAGGATTGTCCTTGTTCCCAGAAGCTCTCCTACATACTTGAGGCCACTATGGGTGACCAACCCGCTACTACCGCTTATCAGGCTAATAAAAATGTTTATCAACAGAAGGCAAATGATAACGCCTTTGTCTAGATTGGAATGCTCTATGCCATGGAGGCCAACCTGCACAAGTGCTTTGATAATACGAGCACCTTTGAGATCATCTCTGATCTCAAGGCCATCTTTGCACCCCATGCCCGGTCTAAGAGGTATGAGGTTTCAAACCTCTTCTTCTCGTCTAAGATGGAGGAGCATAGCTGAAGGAGATATGCCCTAGAGGAAAATATTAAGGAGTTTTATTTGATATATCTCTTATATGTTCATAATACGTTTCATGCCGTTCTATACCTCTGTTAATACACATGTGGTATGTAAGCAAACTATGTCTCTAGTTACCTCTAGTGAACCAGCTCATTGGTCATGAGCATGATCTGGGGTTTCAACATTATGGGCATTTATGCCAATTAACAATGAGGTCATGTCATTGGTTGAATGATATGATAGACAAACATCCAACAATTGTATCATAATGAGATCTAGTTACAAAGTTCACCATTAATGATAAACAAAGGAAACCTCGCAACCTGATCCTTAGAAAGCGAGATAATCCAAATCACCGTTCTGGAGGGATCTTAGATGGTATCAAGGATCATACATCAATGGGCGATCAAAAAGGTGCCACTCAGGTTTGCCAAAGGGGCGCATAGAAGAGTACATATCAAGACCAGGATTTGCCAATCCATGTTACATATAGATACATGTGGCAAACTCGGTGACATTGCATTAACGAAGCTTGCAAGCGTGTGACTTGATCATGAAATGCAACGACATGGGAGCGAGTAAACAAGTTCATCGGCAACGAGATCAAATGAAGGCATGGAGATACCAAAGATCGAATCTAGAGTGAACTAGGTATGAAGTGTCAAAGTGAATGGTAAACAACATTAACGGTTCAAGTGATAAGATTCGTGAAATGCACGGGGGTCATCATGGGCATCGAGGTCCCACTGATGATCATTGATATGAGAGATGTCTCAATCATGTCCAGAGTGTTTCCAAACCGAAGGATTTCATGCTTAAGGGTGGGGACGCATAGGGATAGATGCGGCATCGTAGGAAAAATAGAGAGAGAAACCGGAATAGTTCCGGGTAATACCCAATGTTGATCGACGGGTCTAGAAGGAGTTCCGGAGTGAAGGAATATTTTTATAGGTAGCCCATTTCTAATGGGCCTCACCCGAAGGGGTCGCCCAAAGGGGCAAGACTCCTAGGGAGGAGGGCCAGTCGACCAGGGCTTGGTGGCCTGCCCAAGTGGGGCCCACCTAGGGCCAGTAGTTCCCCTTAGTGGCCGAAGGCTATGGGGGTTAGTCCCACACCGCTTGCCCCTTTTTTGGTGTGCCTCCTCTCCCACTATATATAGGGGGTCACCCCCTCCCATTGGAATCATCCCATTCTCTCTTTTCTCTCTCATTTCCTATGAGGATTTCTCTGTAATATTGTAGAGCACCTAAAGGGTTTTTTAGTTCTCCACTTACACACTACCGTTGTGTGATCTTTTGTCCGCCATATTGCTCTTCCGCTGCTCGGCTGGATTGGAGCCCGGGAAACACTGACTACACCAAACGTGTGTAGTACTTCGTAGGCTCATTTTCATCGACATACACCTTCCTGCATAAGGCGTTCCTTAGTCTTCAAGGGTATGAATATTGTCTTACTTTTTAGTTACTATGTCTACATAGTATAGATCCCAATATTAATGTTCGCGTATTTAGAATTTTTATTTTTTCTGCTCCGGAACCATACAATAGCATCTTCAGCGAGCAAGTGGTTAAAATGTCTGGCTACATTCAATGCTTGAACGACCTTGATTGCAAGATCAACGACGGGCTAGCGATTGATAGGGTGTTGCACTCTCCTCCCTAGCTACACGAGCTTTGTACTAAACTACAACATGCATGGTAGGGGAAAACCCTATTTGAATTGTTCACCATTCTCAAGCACTCCAAGGTAGAAATCAACAAGGAGCACATTATTTTGATGGTCAACAAGACTGATGACTTAAAGAAATCCGCCAAGTGGGGAAGTGACAAGAACGGCAAACCAAAGAGGTACGTAAAAACCGTTGCCTCTTCCTCCAGGGAACCCAAGGTCAAGCCTAGCACCACTGGCTTCTACTTCAAGGGTGAGGTTCACTGGAAGCGTAACTTCCCCAAGTACCTAGATGATAAGAAGGCTACCAAGGTTGTTACCAAAGAGAAACATATAAGAAGGCTACCAATGTTGTTACCAAGGTTTATCGGCACATGGTGAAGGACGAGGTGCGATGCGCGTCCGCAATGGCAACCGAGTTGAAGTCATGGCTGTCGGAACCCTCCATCAACATCTCCCTTCAGGATTAGTCTTAATGTTGAATAAGTAATACTATGTACCGGCTTTGAGCATGAATATTGTCAGTGGGTCTTACCTATTGCAAGACTGTTAGTCGTTTAAGTCATAGAAAAGTGGTTGTTATATTTATATGGATAATGTGTTTTATTCTCATGCGCGACAAAGAAAAGGTTTATTCTTATTGAATCTTGATTGTGATGATACACACATAAATAGAATTGATGCCAAGCAATGCAAGCATGATAGCAATAATTACATGTAATATGGCATTCCCGTCTCAGTCACAATGGTATAAAACGCATGAAGAAGGTCCATTTTGATAGACTCCTAGAATCGTTGTATTTCGAATCCCTTGATAGATGCAAACCATGCCTCATGGGAAAAATGACCAAGACGCCATTCAGTCGTATGCTAGAACAGGATGCAGACCTATTGGGAGTCATACATTCTGATATATGTGGAGAAATGAGCGTCTCCATGCACAATGGTTATCATTATTTTGTCGCCTTCACTGACCATTTGAGTATATATGGGTATATCTACTTAATGAAGCACAAGTATGAAACCTTTAAAAAGTTCAAAAAAAATTAGAGGGAAGTTGAGAGTCAACTCGACATGAAAATCAAGCACCTTCGTACTGATCGAGGGGCTAGGTATTTGAGTTACGAGTTTGGCACACATCTGAAGGCTTGTGGTATCGTACCACAACTTACGCCAGCTGGAACACCATAGTGTAATGTTGTATCCGAGCAACTTAATCGCACCCTACTAGATAACATGCGGTCCATGATGTCTCTTACTGACTTATCTATATCTTTCTGGTAATATGAACTTGATACTATTGCATTCATTTTAAATAGAGCACCATCCTATTCGGTGAAGAAAATACCATGTGAGATATCACATGACACTAAGTCAAAGTTGTCTTTTCTAAAAGTTTGGGGATGTGAGGCTTGCGCTAAGAAACTACAGCCTGACAAACTCAAACCGAAAGAAAAAATGCATCTTTGTAGGATATCCAAAGGAGACTATTAGATATACCTTTTACAACCAAGCTAAGGGAAAAACTTTTGTCACAAAGAACAGTGCCTTCCTCAAGAAAGAGTTTCTCGCGAAAGGTGTAAGTGGAAGGAAGATAGATCTCGATGAGATTATCGACCATGATCTTCAAATACTGAGTGTAGCAACGGAAGTTGTTCCAGAGCCACCATTATCAACTGAAGTGGGAGTGAATGATGATCATGAACCTCATGATGAGATAGCTATTGAACCTAGCAGGTCAACAACAAAACGTGTTTCCCCTGAATGGTATAGTTATCTTGTGAACATGGTCATGACTGTGGAACATGATGAACCTGCAACCTCCACGGAAGCAATGGATGGCCCTAAACCCGAGAAATGGCGAATAGCCATGGAATCTAAAATGAAGTCCATGTATGGCAACCAAATATGGACCTTGGTAGATATTCCCGAAGGCGGAAATGCTGTCAAGAATAAATGGATCTTCAAGAAAAAGTGGAACACTGACGGAAAGGTCACCGTCTAAAAAGATTGACTTGTCGCAAAAGGTTTTGGACAAATTCAAGGAAATCACTACGAAGATACATTCTCTCCTGTAGCCAAGCTAAAGTCTATTTGTATTCTACTAGTAGTTGTTGCGCATGTTGATTAGGAAATATGGCAGATGAATGTAAAAACCGCATTCCTGAATGATAAGAATGAGGAAGAGATGTATATGATGCAACCAAAGGGTTTTGTCAATCCATTGGATGCGGGTTCTGAAGAAAGCATTTCGGAGCTAGAATCTTTGATTTGATGAAGTCATCAAAAGTTTTAGATTTTTCCAGAACGCAGAAGAAGCCTGCATATATAAGAAAGTGAATGAGGGTTTAGTAGCATTCCTAGTAATATATGTTGACGAATAGGGAATGACATAAATCTTTTGAAAGCATGAAATATTATTTAAATAGTAAATTCTCTATGAAGGACATGGGTGAAGATTCCTACATACTAGGTATAAAGATTTATATAGATAGAGTGCCTGTTGGCTCTTGGTCAAAGCACTTACCTAGGAAAGATTCTGAAGTGTTGCAGAATTGATCTATCAAAGAAAGGTTCATTGCTGATCATAAAAGGTCACATGTTGAGTGTGAATCAATGCATGGAAACAGAACATGACAAGGAACCAATGAAAGGCATTCCCTATGCCTCTTCCATTGGCTCCATCATGTATTCCATGCTGAGAACTAGACCAGATGTATCTTTGGTTCTTAACTTGACGCGTCGTTTCCAAAGCAACCATGGGTCTGTTGATTGGAATGTAGTTAAAATATCCTCAAATACTTGAGGAGAACTAAGGATATGCTTCTAGTCTTGAGGACGGGAATAATAACTTTCCATAACAGGTGACGTGGATGCAAGCTTCTGCACTCATACAGATGACTCAAAGTCTCAAACAGGGTACAAGTTAATGGTTAACGGTGGCACAGCAAGCTGGAGGAGGGGAAAGCAAAGCTCGGTGGCTGAATCTACAATGGAGTCAGAGTACATGGCTGCCACACAAGCAGCTAATGAAGCTGTGTGGATGAGGAAGTTCATTACTAAACTTGTAGTGTTCCCAACCGCGCAAGACGCTATGTGCATCTACTGCGACAACATGCAGAACCATTGTGAATGCGAAGGACAAGAGGTTCCACTCCATGGCCAAGCACATACACCGGCATTACCATGTAATAAGATATTACGTAGAAAATCGTTACATTAGAGTTTGTAAAGTACATACAAACGTGAATGTAGTTTATCCATTCACCAAGCCTCTTCCATAGAAAAAACATGATCAACACGGATGTTATGGGTGTTAGATTACAGCCTATAGTAAACTAGTGTAACTATACTCTAATGAAAGTGTGAGACTGGAGGAGATATGCCCTAGAGGCTAATAACTAAAGTTGTTTTATTGTTATATCTCTAAATGTTCATAATAGTTTTGTATCATGCTATAACTATATTAAGTGGAAACATTAATACATGTGTGGTTTATAAACAACCAGGTCCCTCGTATCCTCTAGTACTAGTTCGTTGTGCAGGTGATGGTCGAGGTTTCCCGATCCTTGAGTTGACATAAAATAGTCACCTGACAAAGAGATCGCTTAATGAAGTGAAGGACACACCTGACCATACAATTGTAATGTGATCCAGTCATAATGTCCAAACATTGCGATATATAGCAAAGCATAGTAACTTAATCCTTCGATCATGAGATCATGTTTAATCACTATCTCTCGTGGATGATTTTATCACACCAACATGAATGTCCGTTACTAGGTGGCCATAAATGTGTGTTTCAGGTATTCCAGAGAAATAATTGAGGCGTATGATAGAGATCAGGATTTGCCTTCCAAGTGACGGATAGATACTCTGGGCCCACTCGGTGAGATCATGTCCATGACTTTGAACTCGAGCTTCTCACGCCTAAAACTGTCCTATGATCCAAAGACAACATCAAGATAGATTTTGCCTAAAGAAATTTTGCCTTTACCTAGGACTATGCCATGGAAGGATGTTTCCGTTGGTGCTAGGTGCGTCAGAGGTCAGTTCATGGGTGGCGAATTTTTGTCGTAGATAAGGTTGATGCTTCTTCCCACGTTGATGAAAGCCTTGCTCATGTCGAATCCGCTAATTTGGACTTCTACTATTGTCTAGGGGATGACCCTCGGATAGGCCAAGACAGGACCAACCGGCTGGCTCCAAGGAGCTCTGGCCGCCTGGACCCAGGACAAGGAACCAGAGCCGGGTGGAACTCTCCACCCGATTTGTGTCCAAGTTTCACCGGCTGGCCTCTCTAGCCGGGTAGGCAGAAGAACCGGCTAGGAGGCCGCTCCTAGCCGGCTGCCTCGGATCCGCTGGCCATGGTACGGTGGGGGTGACGTTCCTTGCTGAGCGCACCTCTGAACGGACATGCTGGCTAGCCTGGTTGGCGCTACCTGACAACTCGGCCAAAGCTGGAGGCTGCCGAGCAAAGCAAGGGCTGACGATTAAAGAGCCGACTTATAGATAAAGAGCCAACTGACGAGGAAAGAAAGAGGGTTGTACACTGTAGCAATGTCCTCCCCTTTACTAGAGGCTTGATTGGACCCGGGCCTACCGCTCGGGCCCGTCCAGCCATCCCACTTTGTAAAGCCCAAATCCAAACAGTATAACCTAGAAATCATCATGTAAGCTACCTTCTCAACCAGTATATAAGTAGAGGTAGTGCTAGGGTTCTAGGTAGACAATTACAAGTTAGAAGTCCTCTAGATTGGACGAGTTGAGCAGTTCCTCTTCTTCTTCTAGCAAGGAGTAGCCAAGAAAATAGCTCAAGGAGCACCTATACTGGGTATTCTCCCCTTGATAGTAGATCATTACAAGAGTAGGAGTGTTACCTCGCCAAGAGCACTCTGAACCTGCGCATATCGCTGTGTTTGCAGTATCTGTGCCCAACCCATTGCGAGTAGCCACCAAAAGCATCCTGATTGTCCCCTCTCATGCCATCCCTAATGGCACTGCCGTGTTCCACACCATGACAGTTGGCGTCCACCATGAGGCACAGCGGTTCGACTAGGATCAGGTTTCGCACAGGACTTCCGCTCGTTTCCGGTGAGCGAGTCACCTCCGGCCTCGTCCTCACCTTTGGCTCCTTCGACTGCGTCCTCGACAACGCATCCTGCTTCACTGGGGGAACCTTCCGAAGCAGTGGCTCCATCATGCACGTCGGCGAGCACTTCGTCCATGTTGCCACCATCGTCGAGACCTTTCCTCACGAGGTCATCACCTTGTCCAGCGCGCCTCTTGGTTTCTCCTCTTCACGTGTCGCCAGTGGCAGCATCGAGGTCATGATGGCGGGCTTGGGCGAGAATCGCCGCCCACCTCTGGAGCGCAACAGGGATGGCCACTCCGCTAACTCTAGCCTCCCAAACCAGGACCTACCCACCGCGTCCATCTAGCACCTCCGCAAACCCATCAACTCCATTGAGGCAGATCCGGCAGTAGCTGCAGTTGCAGCAGCGCTACAGGTGAATGCAGAACCGCCACCCATCTCTGGAGCTACAGTAGTCGGCAGTTGTATTCGCCAGAGCCTCCTGGAGAAAGATGGCAAGGTGGCGGCCATCCACTGGTGGATGAATGCGACCATGCACGAGTACAACATCGTGCACGGCTTCGCCTCTTGCCCGGCACCAGCCGCCCGACCCATCCCCAAGGCTGAAACCTCGGCTCGGAGATGGCTCGTCCTGCTGATCCGCATACTCCTGCGGTGTAGTCGGTCTACAGCACCCCCGCCAAAAACATGAGGGATGCAGAGGAGGCAGTAGACGAACTAAGCCACCTAGAGGGCAAGGAGCTGCTCCGTCAGCAAGCGCGTGTCCATCTCCTCGTGGTCACGGCTCACAAACAGCAGGCTGATGGAAAGCTCAGCATGGGTGGCAACAGCAAGACCCAACCAGCTCGCCGGATGGTGGATCCAGCCATAGTTGCCAGCAAAGCCTCTTCTCCAAACGGTGCGAGGCCAAGCAACCATCCACGTGGTGGATCAGCGGGCAGTGGGAACAAAGCCCGCGACGTTGCAGCTGTCACCAGCCGGAACCGCGAGCTGGCCGACGAAGCCGGAAAAGGCCAAGTGTTGCCAAAGTACCCCTATCTAGATGGTTGGGACCGCTCGAGCCGGAAGAACCACAAGACGCGCGTGCACGCATCGACCTACTGGTCCAGTCACGTGTGCTGGAAGAAGAAAGCCCGGCTGGTCCAAGATGCTTCGGACTGTGAATCCGGAATGAACCATTTCCAAAGGGATTTTCGCTCCCAAGGGACACGACAAAGTACAACGGCTCGGTTAAGCTAGAGGACTGGCTGGTGGACTACAGCACCACGGTGGACATCACGTACGGCAACCGCCGGGTGGCTATGCACTATGCCCCTCTCATGCTCCTCGACTCAGCCATGACATGGCTCAATAGCCTCCCCGACAACAGCATCAACGCTTGGATTGATTTCGAGCAGGCGTTCGTCCGCAACTTCACCGGCACCTACAAGCGCCCAGGTCGACCCGGCGAGCCCACCCTTTGCGTGCAGCGTCCGGACGAATCTGATCGCTCCTACATCACCCAGTGGACGAGCCTGCACAACTCCTGCGAAGGGGTACATGAGCACCAGGAGGTCGACTTCTTCGTCAACGGCTGTAGAGACAGCACTATGCTCAAACACAAGCTTTGATGGGTGGAGCCTACCACCATGGCGTAGACCATGGCCATCATGGACAAGTACTCCACCGCTGATGCGCCAATGAAAAGATCCGTCCGAGTGGACGACTAGGGGCTAATCATCGTCGGTGTCGCTGTGGATCGGCGCCAGCTAGAGGGGAATGGCCACAGCTCCAGGCGGCATAACAACCGCCACGGCAAGAGAAAGGACCACCAGCCAGGTAACCAATATGGTTCTAGGCAGGTGGCGGCAGTGTAGGAGGATCCGGCTGCAGGCGGAATCAAGAGACAGAAGCATGATTTACGGCCCCCAAGACCCAAGTACACCATTGAGTCAATGCTTGATGGGCCATGCAAGTTCCACAACGGAGGCAACAAACCGGCTACACATACCACATGCCAGTGCACCTGGACGAAGAAGATGGCGGAGATTGCTGGTGTGCCAGCTACGCAGGCACCACGACCCCCAGCTGGTGGGCCGCCAGGCGACTGCAATAACCAGCGTAGGAGGGAGAATGATGATAACAACTATCCCCGCCAGGTGGGAAACTACCACAACTTCACGACGGAGCCGGAGACCAAGCAAGGAAAGAGAGGCCGCGAGGCGGAAGTGAACACGATCGTCCCTCCCGTCCCCCAGTACCTCAACTGGTTGGAGAAAGAAATTGAATGGAGCCGGAAGGACCAACCAACTGTGTTGCCTCAAGCAGGCACTTACGTGATGGTCTTGGATCCCATCATTGTTTCCAAGAAGCATTCATGCAGATTTTACCGCGTCCTCGTAGACGGTGGGAGCAGCATCAACCTCCTGTACCACCGCTCGCTAGACCGACTCGGCATCAGCGAGTCGCAGATGGAACCATCGAGCACCTCCTTCCATGGGGCCATTCCGGGCCCGTCGCATTCGCCCATCGGAAAGATCTGGTTGGACGTCATCTTTGGCATGGAGGATAACTTCCGCCGCGAGCCTATCTGGTTTGAGGTGGTCAACCTCTCTAGTGCGTATCATGCAATACTGGGGCGCCCGACACTAACCAAGTTCATGGCGGTGCCACATTATGCGTACCTCAAGATGAAGCGACCAGGTCCAAAGGGTGTCATCACCGTGGCCGGCTGCTATACTGGTCCGTGGAGTGCGCCACATACGAATCAAAGATAGCGGAGGCAATGATCATCGCGGAAGAAAATCCCCTTATCATGCAAAACATGGCGGCCCTGCAGAAGGACATGCCAGCCGGCCGGGGAAGCGCAATTCAAGCCATCCAAGGGCACGAAGAAGATCCTGCTAGATGAGGCCGTGCCAGACAAGTTCGTCCTGGTCGGAGACGGCCTTGACAACAAATAGGAAAGCGCGCTCGTCGACTTCCTCTGTGAGAATCGGGATATCTTCGCATGGTCCCCCAAGGGCATGCCAGGTGTTCCGAGGGATCTCACAGAGCACTCCTTACATGTCAGGCCGAATGCAAAGCTGGTCAAACAGTCACTACACCGCTTTGCGGAAGAGAAAAGAATAACCATTGGTGAGGAGATTACCTGGATCCTCGCAGCCGGATTCATCATGGAGGTTCTTCACCCGGAATGGCTGGCAAACCCCGTGCTTGTGCTAAACTATGGCGCCCCGCCAAAACCACTACTAGAAAATCGCGTTATTTTTGTGCATTGCATCATCATGACCGCAAGCTCATGTCATCATGCCACCTTGCATTTGAGCATCGTCATGTCATCTTGCATTTGTTTGCATAAAACTATTTTCGAAAAGTCTATTTCTATTTTCTAAACGCCCTGTTATTTTTTTCTCAAATAAAAACTTAGGTCTCCGAAATATTTTGTTTTGTCTACCAACGGTTTGCAAAAGCCTCGTTTTCAATAAATAAAATATTTAAATTATTTTTGGAGGTAGCCAGCCAGGCCCGAAAGCCCCGCCGGCCACCTCCAGGTAAAAATTCTACCTACCCTAGATCCCCCCAAACCCTTTTCCTACCTAAACCTAGTCTACCCGCCCTTCCTCCACCAACCGGCCACATCACCTCCTCCACTCGCAGCGCGACACGTTGCCGCGCTGGCCTGCCTGGTCCCACCAGCTGCTGCTCCCGCTCGCCACCTGGCCTCCACCCCGCCGTTTTCTTGCTTGGGCGCGTTTCCACCTGCCCCAATCCCCTGCGTACGCACACCATCCCCCAGCCGACAACCGTTGGCTCTACCTACCCACCTCTCTCTCTTCCTGACCCGGTCAACACGAGCGACGCACGCCACCTCCTCCCTCATCCCGCGACCCGCCGTCGTCCCCGCCGCCAGCATCCGCCGCCACCGGAGCCCTCCTCCTTCCTCCACGGCAGCCCCGCCTCCACCTCGTCGCCCGTCCCGAGCCTCGACCGCCACCTCCGGCCCTCGCCTGCCGTCGCCGCGTTTCCTCGGGCTTCCCCGCCGCCGAGCCCCACCACGGCGACCTCCTCTCCGTGACGCCCTCCCCGCGAGCGTCTCCACCCCGTCCTCCTCCATCTTCCCTAGCGACCACCTCCTCCCTCGTCGAGTTCCTCCTCGCCGGAGCTGCCCATCCCCTCGTCAGTCTGCCGTCCCGGCCGCGCCTCCAGCCACCACCTCCAAACCACGCCGCCGCGGGCCCCGTCTCGCCGACCTTTCCCACCTCGACGGCCGCCTCGAGCCACACCACCTCGCAGATCTCGCCGGGGCTGCCGCCTCCTCGTGCTCTGCTCTGGCCTCTACCTCCATGGATCCCACGCCCCGAGCCCCGCCAGCCGTCGCCTCTGCCACTTCTCAGTCGAGCTCTGCCCCTGCGCCTCCCCGCGGTCCCCTACATCTCCAGCCATCATCGCCTCGGGTTCCGCGTCCGCCTCTACCCACACCCTTGTGTCTCTGTCCCTGCACCAGGCGAGCTTGCCTCGTGCCCTTGGCCAACCAAGCCGTGCTGCCTTGAACCGTTGCCGGTTTTCTCTTTGCAGTGCAAGGACATCGTCGCTCTCTGCGGGCGTGCTCTGTTGTTCCTCGGTCGACCCTGCGTTGGGCTTCTTGTGGCATGCCACCATTGGGGGCTTGAGGATGTGTATGCGTCTCCGGTTCCAGCTGCCTTCCGATGAGACAACAAGTTTTTTCGGCAAGATCGACCCCGACCCGTGCCACCAGAGGACCGTCACGACACCGAAACCCAAGTTCCGCGCCGACAAGACCAATCCTGGAACCTGAAGCCCCATGACAAGATCGTCTACAAGGAACACCAAGGTCTACTTCGCGGGTACCGAGCACCGAGACCGCCCCGCCGGACACCAAGACTATCGACATGGAACGGAAGGACGTCAAGTTCTTCATCCTGGCATGCCAAGTTCTTCCTCTCGGACCCGAAGACACCGAGACCCCGGACACCAAGATCTCCTCCATGAACGACAAGATGGACACCGACCAAGGAGAATCCTCTGCGCCCCGACGCCAAATCAAGCCCTTCTTCCCAGCACGGCAAGATCTACTTCCTTTGTCCGAGACCAATCCCGTCGAGCCGTTTCCGCCCCCGTCGAACCCTGTCGAACCCCGAACCCTCGGAGCCAAGTTCGCCGAACCCTAAATGTGATTCCCTATCCGAGACCCCCATTATTTTTATAATACGACATTACCGACTGTCGCATATTAAATTGTTCGTCTCGCATGCATATCATAATCATGCCGGAACTTCTGCCGTAGTATTAAATATTGCATTCGGTGTTTCTTCTAGTGTTTGCTTCTTGGCGGATTAGGCCGATGAGTTGATGCGATTATCGACAAGTTCTTCGGATATGAATCTCCGGCAGTGTTTCCTAGGCGAGCATTCTCCCCCTTTCAACCTATTTTGCATTTATAGTCTTTACTCCCTTCTATTGATCTATTGCTATCCTTGACGGGATGCTTTAGTGATCCGCACCAGATATATTCCTTGCAGCCCTTATATTGCCTTGGACACCTCCTATTGCCTGTTGCTTGTTAGACAGCTGGCCCTGTGAGTCGTAGTTGCTTGCTCAGGTGTTGCCTCGCGTCGTCGATGTTCCACAGTTGTTGGGCGGTTGGCAATTGTTTAATGGTGGTGTTGATCATGATTTTATTACAGTTTATTAATTAATGTTGATAGTAGATTAATGCAGAGGCACCGGTGGGTAATAGACAATATTTGGTTCTTAACCGCTCACTAGTGTCCCCTAGGACCCGAGTTCTTGACACCTGTTCCGAGATTGAGCGCGCTAACCACAGGTGGGGTGTGTGGGCACCCCCATCGGCTTACTACCTGATTTCAAAGCACTATACCGGGGGCCACAAATAGTTTGGGGCTTTATTACTATTCTGTACTTATGCCATGCTTTACTGCTTTATTTAAGATTGTGCGTGGAGCACCTGTACTGTTTAGGATGTGGAATGTTTTCGCGGTATCGACAAGCCCAGTCACACTTTTCGGGTTCCTAGTCGTTTATAGCCATTGACACAAACCCTGGGTCCGTTCCGGAGCCGGCCGACTTCGTGTGCGGGTAGCTTAGTGGGGTGGCCCCCATGTACTTGTTTTGGGTCTGGGAAACGTCATGACTTAGGGCCCGCCAACATACCGATGGGTGTATGTTAACTGATCTTGCAAAAAGGGTCGAAGTGCGTGTGGATACTTTGGTGCACCCCTGTAGGGTTAAATCTTTTCGAAAAGCCGTGTCCGCGGTTATGGACGACTTGGAGCACAGTTTCTCGATCATAGACAACTATAACAAAAGTTTACTGTTATAATTTGACTTGTATGTGAGAAGACTGGTAAGTGGGACAACTTCCTTGGAAAGATTAAATAAAATTGCCAACCGTGTTAGTTTTTCCTCGGCTGGACTTCCTAGTTTGGTCTCGAGGGGGAATACCAGGATGGGTATGTTTGGTGATAGTGTCAGGTTGGATTCGAATAGTTCTTTCTTATCCCTCTCTAATAGCCGCCAGTTTACTGAGTCTCTATAGGTTGTTTAATGCTGATGCACTGCCGCTTCAGTCCACCATACCTATGTAGGCGAGAGCCGCCGAATTCTAGCCTCGCCGTGTACTGGCCTCAGTATTGACGCTCCTCTTTTTCCTTTTCCCTTTGTCGGCACCCCTTTTGTTTTAGCAGGTTTGAGATCGCCGTCGTTAGCAGGGTTACCCTTCCGGCTTGGCCTGGGCAGGGTTATGGACGCCATTGGTTATTCTTCAGGGCTCTTAGCCCCATTTGCATCTTGTCCGTAGTCGGACGCTCTATTGTTTTAAAGGTGATTTGGATCTTTGTATATTATACCTGTATTATTGACTCATGGAGTCCCTGATGTATATATATGATCTGTGGGTCCCATTGAGGACTGTTGTGTAATGGTATTACTTTGTTTTCCACCCGCACGAAAGTGCCTGATGGGCGTCCTTGAATCGTTTCTATGCGGGTTTGGAGGAAAGGGCTAAAACTTGCATAGGGCCGATTCGAGGGTGTTACATAAACAAGAACAAAACTTGGCGCATGTGTGTTGACTACACTAGCCTCAACAAAACATGTCCCAAAGATCCATTCGCCCTGCCAAGGATAGACCAAGTGATCGATTCCACGGCCGGCTACGAGTTGTTGTCGTTTCTGGAGGCGTACTCCGGCTACCACCAGATACGGCTGAACCCCACTGATCAAATAAAGACATCATTCATTATTCCTTATGGAGCCTACTGCTACACTACCATGTCGTTTGGACTGAAAAAATGCTGGGGCAACGTACCAGCACTGCATGCAGAAGTGCTTGCAGACTCACATCGGCAGAATCGTACACGCCTACATCGATGATCTGGTAGTCAAGACCAAGGAGAACTAGACACTCCTTGAAGATCTGAAGGAAACATTCACCAACCTGCGCCGGTTCCAGATGAAGCTGAACCCGGAGAAGTGCGTGTTTGGCATCCCAGCCAACTAGCTCCTCGGCTTTCTCGTATCAAAATGAGGAATCGAGGTGAAACCGGAGAAGACCAGCGCAATCGAGTGCATGCAGCCGCCTAAGAACTTGCGAGACGTCCAGAAGTTCACCGGATGCCTACCTTCCCTCAGTCGTTTCATTAGCCGGCTGGGCGAGAAAGCACTCCCGCTATAACAGCTCATGAAGAAGGTAGACAAATTCATCTGGACATCACAGGCGGATGAAGCTTTCCGCGACCTCAAGTGCATGCTCACCTCACTGCCTATACTGGCAGCACAAGCGGCAAAGGAGCCCATGCTGATGTACATCGTAGCCACCAACCGAGTCGTCAGTGTGGTGCTAGTGGTAGAGAGGCCGGAAGAAGGAAAGGCGTAGCCGGTGCAACGACCGGTGTACTATTTGAGTGAGGTACTCTCGCTCTCAAAGCAGAACTACCCCCATTACCAGAAGCTGGTGTATGGCGTGTACATGGCCGCCAACAAGTTGAAGCACTACTTCCAAGAGCACTCCATCCGGCTGGTGGCGCTAGCGCCACTTTCGAAGATCATAGGCAGCAGGGACGCTACGGACCGGGTGGCAAAATGGGTCATAGAGATCACTGCCCACAGCATACAATACGAGCCAAGAACGGCGATCAAGTCTTATGCCTTGGCAGATTTCCTTGTTGACTGGGCAGAGACGCAATACCTGCCGCCTTGCCCTGACTCCAGTGGCGGCGCATCCCAAGCCGTCGTCTAGCCGGTGACCTGGAGGTAATCATTGCTCCCCGCGCACGCGGAGGACCCACCCGCCGGCTGTGCTGAGATCTCTACCGGTGGCACCTCCATCGGCTCCTCCACCCAGTAGGCGCCAGAGCTAGCCGCAGTCGTCAGGATAAGGGGAGGTGCGGCCGCACCGCTGCACCCAGGCAGGAGAGCCTCGGCGAGCCGGGAGACGGCAGCGACCCGATGCAACGTCATAGGCACAGCCGACGGCTCCACCTCCGCCGCGTCCGCATCGGCACCAGCAAGCGCAGCCTCAGAGGTCACAACCGGCAACCAGAGTCCCCAGCCCAGGCAGGCGGAGGGGCGGACGCGGTGGCGATGGTCGCGGAGCTGGGAAAGTACATCGCCGCACTGCAAGAAAGACAAGGGCGCAATAAAATGCAAGCCCACCAATGCAAGCAAGGGGTACATGAGCATGTACTCGGCGATGCTCGGCATGATGGCCGTGGCTCTGGGACGACGACTTTTCTTGGCGGTGCCCCCCGCGGGTGCAGTGCTGGTCGAGGCAGCCCACTTCCCTCTGGCTCTAGGCACGGCGCCTTAAGCCAGGTCCACATCCTCGCCGTGCGAGGCTTCTCCAACACACAAGCAGAATATCAAGTTTACTGCTAAAACAAAGTGGAAGCAAGGCAGGCAAGGACAGGGAAAATTTTCTCACCGAGTGGGAACTCGTAGCCCTTGTCAGCCCGGGTAGGGAACTGCTCCGGCTCCGTCTACAGATACTTCTCGGGTTTGTAGTCCGTAGAGAAGAGGGGGAGCTCACCGTCCCCCATGCCATCCTCCGCTAGCTGCGCCCTCAAAATATACTCAACGGGGGAAGATAAGAGGCACGAAACAAAAATCCCTCTAGAAAAATTCACACGGAAAAGGGGAGGAAAGGCCTACCTTCAGCGGAAGCCGGTCGAGGTGATACGGCCGACAGGAGAACTCCCAGTCCTTCACCAGTGCCTCTTTCGAGAGGTTGGCGATCCACTCGGGGAGGGCCGCGTACGGCACGTCCAGCCGGGAGACCCGGGTGGGATCCAGATGGCCGGAGAGGTGGCACATCTTGTGCGACCGCTGTTGCAGCCGGAGCACGCGACTCGCCATCCTGGATAGCAGAATGTCCCGGGCAGTGAGCCGCTCCTTCTCCACTAGCATCGCCAGCCGGGCGGCCATCTGGTCGACGACCCCCTTGGCGCCCAATTGCTGGACGCTCCAGGACTTTCAGGTGGAGGGGACTTCGAGAAAATTGGAATGTTGATCCAAACTACCTCGGTGGCGTTGCGCACGTAGAAGTACGAGCGCTGCCACAGCTTGACGGTGTCCAGGAGCTCTAGCTGTGGCATCACCGTTGATGGACGCAGGTAGATGGCGCAGCAACCTGTCTCCGTCAGCGGCCCTCCCTTCCCCACCACTTGAACCTTGAAGTAGAAGAACTTCAAGAAGTTCGCCGCGTTGGGGTGAATGCCAAGATAGGCCTCACAGCAGGCTGTATGATGCACCATCATCGCCATGGCATTGGCCCCAAGATGATGGAGTTGGAGGTCGAAGGAGATAAGCAGCTCCTGGACGAATCTGCTCAGCGGCAATCCGAGGCCGCAGGCGAAGTGTGCGAGGAAGATGACAGCCTCACTGGGCTGAGGGTTGGGCACTCGCTCGTCCTCAAGCGTGAGGCGGTGCTTCACCAAGCGTTACGCCAGGAGGAACTGCCCCCACCGGTACCTCCGCACCAGCTCCTCGGTGACATAGGAGCCGCACCACCCGTCGGGGAAGGTGGTCATGTTGGAAGCGTGCGGGCCCATCGTCGCTGTGGAAGAAGAGTGACGCCGGCGACCAAGAGGTGGTGGCGCAAGCAAGCAGAAGAAGGATAGAGCACAAAGGAGACTAGAGGCAGCCGGTGCAGGAAGATCAAGTGAGAAAGCCCGCTCCCTTGCATCCCTATTTATCGGGGCAGAAGAAATGCGAGGGCTTCCATCCCTCCCCACCATGTGGCAAGCAACTACCCCACTTCCTCACAACGGTTCGTGACGGATTGCATGCGCCAACGCAACATACACGGAACATACCGCAGGAGTTACTGCGGGAGGAAAAACGCGCCCATGATCACCAAGAAACCGCACTAATGAACACGTGCGCGCAATTACCAAAAACCACCGCGGCATACCAAGAGTTCAAACTGACGTGACGCACACTAGAAATGGCAGGTGGGGTTGATGCGAGCAATGATGACAGCAAACTGGCGATCCCTCTCTCAGCCGAATGCGGCAGCTGGTCCATGAGATCGCTACTCACACCCTATGGGTGGGGCCATCGGCTACTTAGCCTGTAAACCCCAGCTAAGAAATAAATAATAAACTCAAGACGTTAGAAAACAAAACTACCAGACAAAAGCAAACGACAAAGTCTCTGCATCACCAATCATTTCAAACTCGACCAATGAGCATGCAAGAACTTCTCCGCGGGGCGAAGTCCTAACGCGCTCGGGGACTAGTGTCGGGGGGATGACCCCTGGATAGGCCAAGACAGGACCAACCGGCCAGCTCCAAGGAGCTCTGGCCGCATAGACTGTAGCATCCCATATGTCTAACATCTGTAATGCTACATGGTCTAATAATAAAATGCTACTTCCTACATATATTTGTTGCATCATAATTATATCATGCTCATGTCATCATGCCACATTGCATTTGAGCATCATATAAAACCCTTTTCATTTGGTTCTTATTTCATATGCATTATTAATTGTATTTGCCTCTTGATATATTGTATTTGGTTCTTGATAAATGCTTGATGCCCAAGTTGAGTTGGGGGCATATCTTTTATTAACTCCACCACCTTTCTTTGTCACCACCCCATAATTCCACCATCCAACTATATGTGAGCTTTGCATTTTATTTGGGTTCACCTCTATCTCATGTGGGTTGGGATGGGTCCACTTACAATTCCACATGCTCCCATATATGCATCATGTTGTTTTCACATTATTGATATGTGGAGAGCCACATGGACACCTTTGCATGCTATGTCAGTGGAATCCTTGTCGAGCTTGCATATGGTTTGTATTTGAATAAATGCTCATGTGAGAATATAACTTTGGCCATATTATGCCTAGTGGCTCACACACACAAGCTTGCCCACCTCATATTCATGCATGATCTTTTATTTAGTCCATGTGGTAAATAAGCTCTCTTTTCTTTTGTTGTTCCTTATTCCAAAATTATTGGAATCTTGATTATATAAATGCCATGAGAAAGTCTAGTGGTTTTCACTACTAGAGAGGCATTTATTTAATTATGCATGGGCCATGCAAGGTCCTCTTCTTTTCTTCCTTTGGGTTTCTTTTGGTCCTGGAGGGAAGTTTGTTTGTGGAAATTCAAGCAATGAGTTTTCAAAATTCAAACCAAACCCTTTTTGACCACCCTCTCCCTTTTCTTCTTTGATGCCCATTATTGCATGTGCATGCAATATAACCATCTCCTTCTTTTCTCCATCTTTTCAATATTCTAGTGTTGCCCACCTATGTTTTTTTTGGGTTTTGTTTGAACAAATCCTTTACAAACCTAGCAACCTAATCTCTATATCTACCACCTCATCTCTCTTTTATCTCTCACCATGACCATGTATATGCATGTGGACATATACACCCACACCTACATCTAGTCCTACACCTACACATGCTTGTGTGTCTACACGTGAGTCTCTCTCTCCCATCTTTTCTTTCTTGGCAAGAACTCAACATCGTCCCCCCTCCTCCTTTGTTAGTCTATTTTTCTTGGCACTTGGAGTACCTCTCTCTTTTATTCTAGCTCAAATCTGCCGTCTCTCTCTAATCTACCTAGCTTAACCACCTAAACCGAAGAAAACCCAGCCCAAAACCCACCTACCCAGCCGACCCTTGCCCCTTTTGGTTGCACCAGACCACCCCGTTTCCCTCCCGGCGTCAACCAGCACAGTAGGCCGACGCTGCACGCCAGCCCGCTCGCGTGCGCCCTCTCCCCATCTGGGACCCGATCAGAACCAGCGCATGCCCTGTTCCTCTTCCCCGTGGCCTCACGTGCTCCTGCACCCTCGTGCCTCTGTTTTCCTCTCTCCCTCCAATAAATCATCGTAGCAGCAGCAGCCGTACGCCCTTCGCCCACCTAACCCCGAATGGGATCTGGAGGAGACCCCCTTCTTCCTCCCCAACCGCACCAAGCCTGGCCATGGCCGCTCCGGGCGTCACCTAAAACCCTAGACGGGGTAGTTCCATCCGACGTTGACGAGACGGAGAAGAGGATCGTGGGAGTTGGGGAAGACTGCTGGGAGCTCCGCCGCCGCTTTGTACATAGAGGAGTAGCAGCCGACGCCGCCGGGCACGCCAAGGGCGCTGGAACTGCTGGACACGGACACCGTCGCACTGCTCGCCACGCACTGCCCAGGACTCGCTGCTCCCCTTCCTTGCTGTTCACCACCGTCTTCGGTACCTCCCCGCTGAGTCCCTTGGCACCATGGACATGCCTCCTCCTCCCTCTGGTCGCGCCTCGTCGCCTGCCTAGCCGCGCTCGCAACGCCGCTGCAAGCCTCGCCGGTCGTCGCTCGCGTCGTGCAAGCAATAGCAACAACGAAACCCGCGTGCACCCTCTGTTCTTCCGCCGTTTCCGGTCTATGTGGTCCGCCTCCACGCGAACGTGCTGAACAGAAATTGTAGCCCGATCAATCCTCTTCAACTTTCCTTTTTATGGCAGGGAAAAATTCGCCGCCGTTCGGTAGCAATTGTCGTCGCAACCCAGCCCGATCTCAGCCCGTTTTCTGAAAACTTTCCGTCAGTTTTAAACCGCTAGATCCCCTCTGTTGTTCTCCTTGCCCCGTCCGCTGCAGACCTCCGTTGACGAAGCTTTAAACACCAAAGTTGTAGTCCAACGTTGGCTCTACAACTTTCGTTTTTGCAGCGTCGCAAAATTCTCTACGGTTTGCTCGCCATCGTCGCCGGAAAACCGGACGAGCTGGCTATTTTGCCTCTGAAAAATTCAGTTTCGTCAGATCCGATCTCGGCTTTTGCATAAAACCCCCGGCAGATTCTGTTCGTCACGGACAGGTCCCTAGCGCCCCAGCCTCGCCCACGTATCGCCCACCTGCTGGCTCGCGCGCGCAGTGGACCCGTCGGGTTTCGGTCCCCACCTGTCATTGAGCATG
The DNA here is from genome assembly GCA_910589775.1 of Avena eriantha. Lineage (NCBI taxonomy): Eukaryota > Viridiplantae > Streptophyta > Magnoliopsida > Poales > Poaceae > Avena > Avena eriantha. Next base: position 153,048,293 of record OU342740.1, on the reverse strand, counting down.
GGTATGGGTGGGTTCGGTGAGAAAAGCCCGAGCCAGCCCACTGCGCCAGCTGCCGCTGACTCAGCGCTGACCCCGCGTGTCAGTGACTCGGGCTAGACCCACCTGAGTACAAAAAGTTTCAGTGTCCTTTTCTAAATAATAAAAATAATCCAGAAAATGCAAATATGTTTTTAATATCTAGAAATTAATATCTTTTAATTAATAAATCCAGATAATAAAAATGATATATGTTTTTGAATCAGAAAAATGTGAGGATTTCAAATATTTCATTCAAAATAATGTTTCACTGATTTAAATTTTCGAAATTATTTAATTACAATAAAAATGCCTTTTTTTAATTAATTAATAACTTTAATTCTATAACTCCAAATTTGACAAATAATATATCTAAATCATTCAGCGCGACGAGCCCGTTCTGTTTATGCATTCCATGTTCTGAATTGCAGCATGCATCATATAAATATTAAGTGGACAACAAGTTATATGGGAGCAACACATGACTAAAAACTCAATAAAATGCTTTATTCTTGTACCCCACATCTCACCCATGCCATGCTATGCTATGCCATGTAAATTGTGCATCATTCATCATGGCATGCTTGTCTTCTTGTCGCATTTGATTCATATGTTTGTGCACTATATTTATGTGGGCCCTTGATTGTTTGGTTCTTCTTTCGAATAGACGCCGAGCAGGGGAAATATCAGGAATCCTAGGAGTACTACCCAGATCCATCTCTCGCTTCAACTGAGCTGCCAGGCAAGCACTAACACATGCTTGCATACATACAGTACCTATTGCCTCTATCTTATTCTTGCATCATTGAGTCACGAATACATTAAATTGAATCCCATGTACTGCATAGACTTTACTTTAAACCCCACCAAGCTTGTTCCTCCATCCCACGAGCCATTACTACAGGAGTTGTTTGAGCCATGCGAGTCGTAGAACAGCATGTGTAGCGTATGTGAGAGTCTGATGGATAACGAGGTACCTAAACAACTTAACCTGAGTACTATGGGATAACTAATGAAAGAGGCATCGGTGGGCAATATCTGTCATTTGATTTTTATGTCCATTTGTGTCCCATAGGACCCTGAGTACTTCATTCCTGTTCCTTGACTATTCGCACTATCCACATACGGGAGACACTATGAATCCCCCTTTGCATGAGCTTGATTTGTACTTTATTTCTTGGGGCCACAAAGTAGTTTGGGGCTTTATTACTATCCTATACCTATGCCATGCTTTACTGCTTTATTTAAGATTGTGCGTGGAGCACCTGTACTGTTTTGGATAGTGGAATGTTTTCGCGGTATCGACAAGCCCAGTCACACTTTCGGGTTCCCAGTCGTTTACAGCCATTGACCCAAACCTTGGGTCCGTCTCGGAGCCGGCCAGCTTCGTCGCGGTTAGCTTAATGGGGTGGCCCCCTGAAATATTTTATGAATCCTGTGATTGCTTTTTCGTGAAAGCCTCGTTGGATTTTGATTTGGTTTTTCCGAGGTCGATCATGTGTGTGTTGCTATTTGTGCACCCCTGCAGGGTAAATCTTTCTGAAAGCCGTGTCCGCGGTTATGGACGACTTGGAGCACAGTTTCTCGATCATAGACAAGTATAACTAAAGTACCTTCTTTAACTTGACTAAATATCTGACTAGTAAGTAGTGCAATATTCATGGAATGGTTAATAAAACTACCAACGGATGGGTTGTTCATCCGCTTTCTCATTGGTAAGCGAGAAGGAGGATGGATCTATTTCTTTATACTGTTATAACTGTTGTTCTAATTAACGGACATCCGTCTATCATTGGTTAGGCAGATGGTTAGCGAGTATCTATAGACTTGTTAGTTATTATCTTTTGCTGCAATTGCGTCACCCCAGGTTATGTCCCCTTTAAAGGCATAAAGACTTGTTGAGTACCCCTAGGGTCTCACACGATAAATTGTTTGATTAGATGAATAGGTGTATTCGCAAGATGGATACTGGGTGGAGGAGACAGATGATGTTGGCAACGATCACTCGGTGTAGAGATTCCGGGGATGGGGATCCGTGATATCTTTGGGAGGCATGTGCTTATTTATGTGGCATCTTATGCCGATTTGCTTCTTGTCCGTACTCGGATCTTGTTTCCCGCTTGCGCTTGATACTATGTTGATTGATGTATGAGGAGCTATCCTACACTATTATCTCTATCTAGGATATTTGGCTCTTGCCGTATGGCATTGCAATATTTCTATTTCTTTTAGATGGTATGGCTCTGAGAACTGTTGTAAGGTAGCTTGCATGCATACTCACTTGTGTATGTATTTGATCTCTTCGCATGTTGCCTACGCCGCTCGCTCTTGTCCCAATGTTCTTGGAAATGGTTAGGGCGGCCGACGGGCCTACACGTGGGTGGCCCTGGGCCCTCGCTGTACTTCTTTAACAACTTTTGGTTCATCCAGGCTTGAACTTAGAGCGTAGGGTCCGAGGTTGTTACATAGACCCAGGACAAGGAACCACATCCGGGTGGAACTCTCCACCTAGTCCGCGTCCAAGTTTCCTCGGATGGCCTGTCTAGCCGGGTAGCCAGAAGAACCGGATGGGAGACTGCTCCTAGCCAGCAGCCTCGGATCAGCTGTCCATGCTACGATGGGGGTGATGTTCCTTGCTGAGCGCACCTCTGACCGGACAGGCTGGCTAGCCCGGTCGGCACTACCGGACAACTGGGCCAAAGCTAGAGGCTGACGAGCAAAGAAAAGGCTGACGAGTAAAGCTCCTGCTGATGAGTAAAGAGTCGACTGAGAGATAAAGAGCCGGCTGACCAGGAAAGCAAGAGGGCTAGACACTGTAGTGTTTTCCTCCCCTGTACTAGAGGCTTGACTGGACCTGGGCCTACCATTCGGGCCCGTCCAGCCAGCCTACTTAGTAAAGCCCAAATCCAAACAGTAAACCCTAGAACCCATCTGTAAGCTACCTCCTCAACCAGTATATAAGGAGAGGTAGTGCTAGGGTTCTAGGTAGACAATTACAAGTTAGAACTCCTCTAGATTGGACGAGTTGAGTAGTTACTTTTCTTCTTCTAGCAAGGAGTAGCTAGGAAAATAGCTCAAGGAGCATCTGTACTGGACATTCGCCCCTTGATAGTAGATCCTTGCAGGAGTAGGAGTGTTACCTCGCCAAGAGGGCTCCGAACCTGGGTACATCGCTGTGTTTGCAGTATCTATGCCCAACCTGTTACGACTAGCAACCGATAGCATCATGATTGTCCCCTCTCATGCCATCCCCGATGGCACTACCATGTTCCACACCACGCAACTATTAGAGCCGAATGCCCCGGTCGTAGGAAAAGAAGCGGGTAATCGGCCCTACAGAATGTGATTTCTTGGTCTGACCAGTGAAGATATTCAGGTAATGGTCATGGTGCCATTACTACCATATTAAGGTGTAGTGTGATCAACTTCTGGATTGTGTTGGACAGATGCCCCTTTTGGATCATCGACATTCCTCTCCTAGATCTTGGGTACTCGTCCTCGTGGTTTTTGTTTGTTGCAGGTTGCGGATGGCCTGCTGATGGTGTCCTTGGTGGTGGCGGTGGTGCATTGCGGGTTAGGGTTCCTGTTGCACTAGCGCACCCTTGGCGTGCTGCGTCAGTTGCCTTGGCTTTATAGACTGTCTGCATCTCTAGGAACATGTGACATTCCTTCATGAGGTGAGTTTAGCACCTTCTTCCCTTGGAGTCGACGTAAAAATGCATATTCCATGGTCCCTCGAGCATTTGAATTGGTGAAATTGGGGGCTCCCGATCCCTTGGCCGGTATTGATGTGATGTCCTCCTCCCTTCAGCGTCATCTCTACTACAGCGGTTGCCGTTTCTTTGATTGTCTTCTCCGGTGAATCCAACCGCAACATAACTTGCTCCGTCGTACCCATAATTTCTTCACCTTCTCATGTTATCACTATTGAGCCATTCTTGTTCTTCCTCGGGTGAGAGAGCTCTCTTGTTGTTCACTACATCTTCACCATCTGCATAGCGATTAGCCATGTCCATCAGCTATGATTTTTTTGTGTTTGATCAATCCCGACTCCTTGATAAACTCCTTTCGGCAAAAGTTTGTCATTGAATGCAGACATAGTCTCGGCTGAGTTCTTGATAATGCTCCATCTTTGGATGAATGCTTGTATTGACTCCTCGGGCTCCTTCTTGCATGCTTGCAGCTGTTCTATTCATGCAGGACGCTTAAACATGGATGTGAAATTTTGGATGAACTTTTCCTCGAGGTCGCTCCAACTTCTGATGGATTCTCTGGGCAATTGTCTGACTCATGATCGGGCGTCACCACTCAGGTGCAGCCGTAGGCTTTGCATAGCGTAGCTTTGAAGTTACCCTTTAGTTTGATAGTTTGCTAATTATTAGCCAACCAAGCTTTGGGTTTCTGGAGGTCGTCATACTTTTCACATTTGTTTGAGAATTTGAAATACTTGGGTACCGGGGTCTTGCGAACCCGTCAGGTAAAGAAACTGGCACCGCAGGTTTCATAGTCATCCTCACTGTCACCCTCATAATATATTTGGCTGCTACGCTCTTCCACGGATCTGTCGATCTTATGTTGTATAATATCTTTCCTGGCGTCATCCCCCCAATCGGAGTTCGAGAAACATACATGATGTGCTGAACATGATCGTCGAGTATTTTCTGTATGCCGAGGGCTGCTGCAATGATGTGGTGATTTGTCCGGTTGCTGGACGATTTCTTGTTCTCCTTGTGCGAGGGATGGTCCCACCATGTTGAGGTTCATGAGGAAGGGCGACGGAGACCTTCCTGGGGATCATCGTCTGTTGGCTCAAGTGTGAGGAAATTGGTTTGGGCAGCAATAATGGCGGCTTGTGCTGTTTTTGCTTGTATGAATCCCATTGAATCTATTGTCATAAAAGACAAGTCCAAATCTCGGGCCAACTCGCGTCTTTCTGCCTTTCCTCAAGTTGCCTCTATATTCGGAGCAGATCCTTTCTTTTATTGTGGAGGATGTACTTATAGGCCATCAATTCTACGAACGTAGCGTGTCTTGACATTGGTACTCTACCTAAGACAACGTCTCTTGCCTTATGAAATGTTTCCAGTGGCAGCGAAAGTGTTAGCCGCTGACTATCACGTGCTCCTTCCCTTCTTTGTACGATGCGATTATTGGGTCTATCTTCCCAATTCCTGTGGTGTCCTGCATCGTCATCCGATAGAATATCATCAAGGTCAGGGATTGGGTTACCATTGGAGTCTTGAGGTGTTGAGGTTCCTTCTCCAATGATCACTCATACTTGATGATGCATCATGTACAAGTTGCTGCTATCATTATCGGATCCATCGGACACACTGGCTTGGAAACCAGTGAAGTACCATAGATTTTGTTCCGGGTAAGGTCGAGCCTTCTCGATTCTAGAGTCGACGCTTTCCTCAATTTCATCAAGTTCGAAATTTGCAGGGCTTGAGCCGCGTAGTCACGTTAGCTGCGAGTCAGACCTATAGGAGAGAACGTCATATAGGTCAGCTAGATCCCCCAGATATGTAGAGTTTCCGTAGCTTTCCTCGATGTTTGTTAGCTGCTGTGTGGCTTCTACATATTAGTCGATAGAGGATGCAGGTATCGCCATGGGAGCTACTGTTGTGGCTGACGGTCCTAAGTAGATCGGGGGCGAGAGGCAGAGGTTTTGGGTTCCCCCACGTGGAAGTGGAAGATCCCAATCATTATCACTCTCTCCATCGAAGTCGATGGAGGCCAAAACAGGGGTGGGCGGGCGTGGATCGATGAGATCAAGATTTGTTTTTGGTGAAGAGGGGGCCAACAATTCCATGACTTTAGCATCTAGATTTCCCATAGATGGCGCGAATTGACGAGGGGTAACCTTGACAATGCCCATGATTATGGACTTAGGTCTTTGTGGAAAAGAGAACACTGGGATTTTCTCAGTAATTAGAAAAACAAGGGAGTCGAAGTCGTATGATTATTGTTGAGAGAATGATTACAGATTTCTCAAACATTCGGTACCTCTCAGTTGGATCATCCCAGACTTTATATAATAGGCTGAGTCTTTAACCCATATACATATAGGTTACAAGTTAAATTTAGAACACTAAGGGTACGTCAGTTTGTATTTCTTTATTGATCGCTAAGACACTCTTTTGTCCATCAGATGTTTCATAGACTTCTTTTATTCTTCATGGGCTTCGTGGCCATAGGCCTTTCTATGCCTAGGGTAATTAATCACGGGAACTCTACAAGTCATTCCCATGTCAGTGCCCCTAGGGTCTCACACTCTATTGATTAGATTGTCAGGTCTTTCCGTATGGAGGCTACTATGTTGATGAGCGCAGTGATTGATGCAACGACCCTCCTGCATAGAGATTCCATGGATGGAGATCTCTGAGATATGTGGGAGAGAATGTGCTTATTTTAATGGCATCTTATGCCGATTTGATTCTTAATCTGTACTCGGATCTGTGTTCTCTGCTTTTGTTTTATGTTTTTTGAGTGATGTATGAGGATATAATCCTAAATTATTATTACTACTAGATATATACATGGTTCTTGATGCAATGGTGTTGCAGTATATTTCTATTTATTTTAGATAGAATTGCTCTGATGCAGTCTTGTATGTCGATGGAGTATATACTCACTTGTGTATGTTAGACTCACAGCCAGCCCGTCACGTTTCCTGCACTCGAAGCTACAACCATGTATTTTGGGGTGGATTGTTGGCCGGTACCGTACCCTGCCCTTGCAGCCTGCTTGCTGGTGGCCTCATGTCCTCCATGGTAGTACGCCCTCCCTAGATTCAGGTTATACCAGCTTGTGATTTAGAAACGTGAGGTCCGGGGATTACACCCGGTGCTGGTCAGGGAGAAAGATTCCATACCGTAGACGGGTGTACCGCACATTTTCATACCCCGCATCATAGACGGGTGGGCTGTGTGCGTGACATGGGCGTGCTGTTAGCGTACACGTGCATGACGGTTTTGGCGCGACATGCCACCACAGCCTCCGGTGGCGGGGTTGGCCAAGAGCTGACATGGAGTGGTGAGCCTATGGTGCCCGTGAATTCTCGTGGTCATGGCTCCCGCCAATAGCCGACATGGCGCCATAAGCCCATACCGGCCGCGGTTTCTCGTGGTCATGGGACCAATCGACAGCGGACATGGCACCATGATCCCATGTTGGACTCGGATTCTCGCGGTCATGTGCCCCACCAGGAACCTAAGTGACAAGATATATTGTACCCGTTTGCTACTTCTCCTGGGCATAGAGATGACTTGGTAGCATATGTCATTGACGTACGTGGGTTATCACTACGAGATCATACTTTCGGTCACATTCATATAAGATGTGGCATCATAGAACGTAGACGTCCATGGGTTTTGGCCGCGATATCATACTGTGGGGTCTGTTCATAGCCGAGATGTCACCAAGGATCATAGATGTAACATCACAGGGTTTTAGGTTAGAAATTAAGAGACAATATGTGTGTGCATTGCATTCGTGCGTACAAAATCCGGGGAAATTTCGTGCACAACTAAAAGAGGATAGAGGGATCGAGAACTCTCTTGTTCTGATAAGAAACGTCGGGACATGTGTGATAGAAATGGACATGGCCTTTGCTCATTCTTATTTTTGGGAAACAAGAACTCAAATAAATATTTGTATTACGAAATTGAAACTTGAATTAATTGAAGCTTGTTTTAGCTTGATAACTAATGTATCTACTATTGTTGAAATAATTGAGATTGAATTATTAATGACACAATAAGAACATGCAAAATGAATTAGTGTAAACTAAAGAAAAGGAATTCTTTACATACATATAATACCTTTCCTTTCCAACAATTGCAAACAAAAGGGATTTTAAAATAAAGTTGATTTTATATTATAATTCAAATAATTAATAGGTACTTTATTAAAAGAACATCTGAGTAATTCAATTTGAAGTATTATTACATTATATAATAAGTATACAACTTAAGGGAATTCAAGGAATTAAGGTAACTCAAATAAAGACAAAACAATAGATATCTTTATTTTATTATCCAACATATTATAAAGTTATATAATAATCTAAATGAATAAAGAGTCTATTACAAGGTTAAATATTACAAATAAAAAATAAATGATTTATTGAATATATATAAATTACAATGTGTTTACAAGGTAAGAAAGAAGTTACTAGTAGAATCATTATAAATGAAGTAAAGGAATTCAATTCCATAAATGAACAGAAGGAATTATTTATTGAATAAAAATATCCATTACATTGTCTTTACAAAAGAATAAATGATTTAAAAAAATAAATACCTAACTATTTTCATAATCTAACTCTTCAATCTTCTTACTTCTTTCTTGTGATATTTTGTACCTACAAGGAAAAAAATAAAGCAAATAGAGATAAAGCAAAGGAGTTAGTGTTAGTAGTTTTGCTGTCAGAATGAATAGTGAATGCACTATTAATATTTCATGATTGAGCATGTTAATAGAGGGACAAACTTTACCAATAGTAGGATATTTTCTTAGTACCAGAAATTCCTCAGTGCAACATCCTTGGCTTAAGGTGCAAGTTTCACCATGGATGTTAAAAGGGAATGAGTAAAATCAAGGAAATTTTACTAGATATGATCCACAACGTCACAACAAGAAAACAAATAGCTCACTCATACATGCATGCGTGAAGTGTTGTCAATGCTAGGAGGTAGGCAGAGGAGAGATAAAGAGCATTGTCGTACCAGGAGCATATATACTTGGATGATATAAATTCTCCACAATCCTATTTTACAATTTTAGCTAATTTAAAAGTGGAGACAACTATGTTCCATCCTAAAGGACCCATCCTCAAATTGCTCTAGGCCAATCACGTTTAATCTCAGAGTTCCTTTCAGATAACATTACGAAAAATAAGTTGCAACTTGTTGGTATCAGTATCCTATCAATCATATTAAGCCATGCGTTAGGGTCTCACATACACCCACCCTTAGAAGATCGATGCCCTCGTCGATCAACCACAAGACAGGAATGTCCCCTTTTGGCACACGTTTGTGCATCCAGTGGCGGCACATGTTCCATGCCATGTCCACTCTAGGCCACACCTGCTATTCTCCACATGTCCACCACTGTCCCACACACACCCGTGTAACCACGAGGATCAGCTCTGATACCACTTGTAACATCCCGGACTCTCCGTGCCCAGGCTGTCACTCCTGGGAGCTTAATAGGATATCTAGTGTGGCTCCATAGACAAACACTACTCTTCTCTACCTACTTTGTCCTCACTCGTGCACACCTAGGGCCCACATCCCAGTCGGTCACTCATCCTTATATTGCTCTAGGCCAAGCACACTTAACCCTAGAGTTCTTTTCAGAAAGCTTCCAAAAAAGAAGTTGCAATTGGTGGTATGAGTATCCTATAAATCATATTCAGCCATGTGTAGGGTCTCCCAAGAACTTATTATGCTATCTCAAGATATATTGTGCACACTCTAGAAGGAGGAACCACAATAATTAATGAAATAGCAGAAGCCATCCTAAGTACGAGATCATGGATCAATTGTCCCATAGTAAGAACCCTCCTGCAATCAAATCATTTTCCCAGAAAGTTTGTTCTAGGAATCATATGCATGGTTATTGTCATGTTGACAATATACGTTTGTGGGTAACTCACGTTTGCCTACAAGCAATACCTCAAGGTATTCTTATCATTTTCCTAGCAAAAGATCTAGGAATCAAACTCTAGTATTATATCATTGTCTAGATAAAAAATAAACAAACAAGGATCCTAAGCCTTAGGAATCATAGACATATGCCCTGGCATATCATCATAGCATAAATCAAAAAAAATTAGCATAAAAGCAATATATACACCACAATATTCAACACCAATCAAGGCATATATGATGAGGATGGTAGTATCATCAGAACTAAGGCATCACAACAAACACATAGCTATTGTGGGGAAATTACAGTCACATGCAACATTTATAGAGAGGAAACCTAGACCAGGAATGACTGTTGGAGGTAGTTCTTGCCCAACATGAATATATCAAATAAGGTTTTGGAGTGTAGGCTAAGCCAAGACACAATAAGAGTTCAACCAGAATTACCAAAGAAGCTAAATTAACCATCATAGTAGGATATGACCAATACCAAGAGCAACTTTCAGCATCAACAAATGTTGATAGTTCCTAGTTGGAAAAGAGTAACAATAGAAGAGGGGAAAAGGGTGTTACTTAGCTAGGGCGATACGAAGATCGCTAGAGAGGAAGCACAGGTGGCGAAGGGGAGCACAACGGCATAGCGGCACAAGGAGCACCGGCAGCGCTGCAACCTGCGCTGAGCCGCACCACAATAACCACCACCATTTCATCAGCAGTAGCATAGCCTTGCCAGCACCACACAACCACTAGGACACCACCAGAGCACCGTCTGTGCATGGTGAAGCCATGGCATCCAAAACACTAGTGTCGCAGTAAAGAAGGAGAAACCGCATAAAGGTTCGATCCTTATATCGAATTGGACAGGGCGGAAGAGATGAGAGCAGAGGTTCTTTACCCACGAATAGTGGCGGCCGAAGTGGCTGGGTTTGCCAGAATCTGGCAGGAGCAGCGGTGTCACCATGGCGTCGCCAGCACGAGGACGAGAGAAAGATAGGAGGAGCTCAGGGTAAGAGAGTGGGATGCGGGCTCGGTCAGTTTGACTAACCCAGTGCGCCAACTGGGATTGTCTAGCCCAAGCCTGATTGGTTAGACTAACCAGTGGGCCAGGCCCAGTTAGATAAAGAAATTGTAAAATAAAAAGGGAAATGGAAAATAAAATACAATTAAATATCAAGACTATGTAATCTATTAATAAAATATAGCAAAATAAGGTAAAGCTCTAAAGACAAATAAAAATCATTTCTAAGTATAACAGTCAATTTATTATTTTTGAAAATTGCTAATTATAAAATTTACGTCATTTTAGGATTTAAAAAGATAAGTTTTATAATTATTCTTATAAGTCCCTTTCTTCTCTAAAAATAAAATAGGTACGGTCTTCCTTATCACAAAAATAAATCCTAGGTAACTTTAATTGGCTACCTAGGATTTATTGAAAAATAGAATGCAACCCTCTAAAGCTAAAACATGTAGAGCTTATATAAAGCTATTCCTTTAAACAATAAAATTAATTATTAGATTGTCCAAATACTCCAAACCATAGAAAACGATTGAGATCATTTATTTATGATATCAGCAATAAGATAAAACTTGTCTTGAGGATCATACCAGGAAAACCAAGTCTTGAACTCACCATTCACGCACATTGGGAGTGAATGATATCACATACTCAGTTATGCTTACATGAATCCTAGAACTTTCTAATGATATTCACATTATCTTTTAATCCATTTATAATTTGATAGTTGATTTTTGACTAGTATTCAACATGCTAGAAGTATAGTAACTCAAGTTCATTTATACTATAACCACTCTAATAGTTTATACTCAAAGAATCTTTATTAGTGATTAACTAAGTATAACAAACATTTTCTTTGAAAGTTGTTCTTTTTGCCACTTCAAGCAAAAACACTATATTATTTATTTTAAATCTTAGCAACTTACAGCATGGAGTTTCACAATAATTACATGATATCAATTAATCTTAATCATATGTTGTTATTGAACCTTATTTTTATCTCTTGTATGTTAGCCTTAAACTTCTTGTAAATATAATTGGTTGTGAAGTAAACTTAAAGATGAACCGAATTGTATACAAACCGCCTAAGTGTAACTGACTCATCATGTTGGGGATTTACTTTGGGGTTTTTATAAAATGCATATCATTACTTATGCATAATAGGATATTGCTTCTTTAAACATTAATCCTTACCGGACCAATGATGGTGTTTTTAGATATTGGCATTTATATCATCTCGAAGACCATGATTGCATCATCTTGTAATCACAAAGGCAAGTTCACACTTGCTCATTTCCTTTGGTTATTTTATATCAAGTATTTGAAATGTAATGTTTTTATCACCTACATTTCAAAAAGGATGATAGAAAACACTTTTTTTGTGAATAATGTGAAATATTGGTTACTGATCTAGGGTGATCAGTTAAACTATTATGACTGGAAATGGAATCCCCATTCAACGACAATGTATCATCTATTATTTAACAACAAATGTCACTAGTGATTCTTGCATCGTATATTTCATGTTAACCATGGGATTTGGATTGGAACAGAGAAGTCAACTAGATCTTCTTCCTTTCACATGTTAGCAGACGACCTTAACATGACACTATGATTCCTTGCATGGATCTAGCAACATCGGGTGGACACCCTTAGAGCCCCGTGGTTTTGGTGTCTAGATTATCTTGTGAGAGGCTGCTAGAGGTACAATTGGTCATTTTTAAATGGAACCTTTAGGGGCACAACCGACTCATAGAGTGTTCATGGTCCTATTAGAGTTATGGCTGTCTAAAAGGGGGTTTAAGAGAGATGTTGAAGCTTGAAGGATCGTGTTGGCATGTGGGGTCACGGAGAAGGGCCGTGATCATATTGGTTTCTTATACTAGGCCTCACACCAAAGGGAGTGTCAGTAGGAAAGATTACCCAGTTGTGCAATAAGGATAAGGATATCTCATGGGTAAAGCAATGCATGTCTGCAGAGTGTAAAAAAGTGTGACATGTTACTCCCTGCTACGGGAAGGAGGTGCGAACGCTGTAGCAAAGAAACTCCACAAAGTTCTAATCAACATGTGAAGACCGATGGGATAGCTTTTGAAAATAAAAGCAACCTTTGAAGAAATGTTTACAAAAACTTGCATATCCTACGACCAATGGTCTACGATAATAGATAGTGCATCAGACAATCCATTTTAGTGAACTTGCTGAGTACACTCGTACTCAACCGTACCTTATTCACCCTTGCTAGATTTCGGATCATTTTATGACGAACTCAGGAGGAGGACTACTTTGAAGAGTGGAAGATATCCAGTGGGAATCAACGACTACATCAGGAGCAATATAAGAGAAGCTGAAGAATAGTGTATAGATAAATCCCTACATACTAGAACCTATTTCTATATGGCATTGCTTTAGAATCAATCGCACGCCTTGGTTATACATTAATAGTAATATTATTTCTAGAATAGACTTCAAGTTTGTATTTCTGTATTTCTGCTGTATAGTCTTTTCATCACTATTTTGAGGATTGTTCTCTAGATATTTTGTAATGATTTGAGTTGTAATCTATAGTCATGTCTTGGACCCCGCGATATTTGTGTTGCACTACTCCGAGGGATGTGATACTAGTGGAACGCTGTTTCATTGGTGTTATGTCAACGACTATAGTGCACTACATCATGCAGTGGTATTCTGGGTCACTACACCTGGTATCAAATCAAATGCTTTGAACTTCGGATTAAAACCATTTTAGGATATATATAGGTTCGATAGTAACTATAGGAAGCCATATTATCTAAACCATATGTTCTTGTAACTTGTGATAGATATGCACTTGAGGATAATCTTATCACACTTAAGTAGGATGTTTTGATAATCTTTCTTAGGAGTACTTATATATCCTTATTTAGAGAAAGTGTCACTTTGGTGTCCTTCTAAGTAGAACTAACACCATTAAGCAATGTTAAATAATTCAATCTATCAAAGTAGATTATGACTGGTGAAGAATATCTAATGAAGTAGTATTAGTGGTATAGTCCTATAAAGAAGACCTAGGTAAGGTAGTAGAGTTTCATCATTAGTTGATAAAGATAAATACCATAATGAATACCACTAAAGCACTTATAGGTGCAATAATAAGTAAATCATGTGGAATTCACTTGAGAATCTTGCATGATGGATTGAAATTTTGCTAGGACTCCATAATAGCATAACAATAAGAAGAGTCATCATGGTGATGCTAGCTCTGAAACCATGATGAATGGTAATTATGACCAGTATTTTGCAAATAATCTCGAAGTAGAAGAACGAAAGGAACTGTGTAGGACCATGATAAAAGACATAGATGTTATTAATGATCGATAATCTTTGGTTTCAGGTATTAAATTTTCATGGTTAGCCGTTCGGAGAGATTATGTGAGGATAATTTCCATATAATGGAATGTTACTAGTGATTTGTAGTCCTGAAAGGGAGGTAATAAGTTAGTCAAAGACTATGTTGCAACCACTTTGCTCAAAACTATCTAGATGCAATTGACCAGTTTGGGTAAATGTTGAGACGAAGAGAAGCTTGATCTATGTGTGCTATGTATAGCAACATAAAACTATAATAGGAGGTGTTATATACTAAACATCTAAGCTTGAACTCTAGAGATGTTTTACTCAACTATTATAATTTGGCCTTACGATAATGTGCGTTATATGCACCAAAGTTGGATTTGTTTCTTGGATTTTCTTGATTGACTGGATCCGTACATGAAGTTTGACTTAGTGTGCAAATGAATGTTGCATAATAAAGTTATTTCTTGATGTTGCAGACCTACATAGTAAATTAATTCATGTAAGGGAGTGACGAGTTCCAAGGCAAAGATGAACATTTGTATGAAGATCGAAGCAAAGAATAAGGATTATCAACGCGACTCTGAAGAAAGGATCAATTCCTAATCCTTGTTAGTCGGTAATAAGAAGGATGTTTAGTGAAGAAAAGGTACGGAATATAAGAAAGGTGGAACTAAGGTTCATTGTAGAAGGTGTTACTTATAGTGGACTTAATGAAGTTAGTGATACTTATGATCATGAAAGTATCATGAGTTGATAGGAAGAAGAGATGTTTCAACAATAAGTTGTACTCAAGCTCAGATATATCAAAGAGAGTACCAGGAGCAGGGGAGTTGAAGATGTTTAGGATATCCTAGAGGCATCCCACACTAGGATAATTCTCAACTAATACCTTACTGGTTAAATCGATCAAGTAACCTTTGAATGACCTAAGGAGCATAAAACTTTGCCTATATAAATCGGATGAAAGAAGTATTAAATTAAAGCAACCATATTCCATGGCACTTTGCGAAGTCGAGTTTGTCATAGGGATAATGTCCTAAGAATTGGAAGTAAGGTAAATAATGTTGGAAGAGTTCTTGTTTTAGTTGTTTAAGATCTCTTAGGTAAGATACTTACCTCTAAGAAAAATAAACAAACTTTAGGTATAAGTAGTATTTTTTAAAACTCATCTCTGATATCCATAGATTGTGTGGGTACACCATAGGTTCCTTTGTGAAGACCTATAGAGGTGTAAGTGTGTATATTTATAAAACTATAGTAAGTGAATGTTGGTATCTCTGGAGTTAGAGAGTATTAGAACACCTTAAGGAGGAGAGTAAATAATGAAGTAAAAGAGTCAGGATTCAATATCTTGAGTAAGGACAAGGACAAATCCTAAACTATGATGTTGATATACCTTATTTTCATAAGGTTAATTGTATTCAACCAATTTTTGGACCCTTGAAACTATGATAGCATGAAAATTGAAGTTTATACCTCAAGATAGTAAGAGTTAGATCTTCAGTTTGGACATAAAAGGAAGTTGTGTTAGGATAAAGCTCAAAGGGGATTAAGTAGTTTAACCTTGGAAAACCCAAATAAAAGGTAACCAAGAATCTAATTACTCTTAAGTTTGGATATGGAGTACCAAAACAGACCTGTAGCTAGGAATAGGAAACTATGAGTGGTTCAGACTAAATGAGTCCAAAACACTCTTAGTAAGTAAGCGATAAGGACTAAGTATACCATAAATAGGTTAATATTAGAGCCAATGCTATACTTGGCGAAACTCTAAACCAAGATCTTATCCTAGTGAGACTTTCTAAAAACCCAGACACTTCTCAAATAGATGTCCTAACCCAAAGACACTCAAAAGAACCTGATCGAAGCCAGAGTGTTAGATTCAAAGGAATCACAGTGTCAAAGGACCATGGTCAAGTACATAAAAGGGATTCTAGGAAAAGATCTGGATAATAGATACCACAACTATTTCCCACAAAAATCACTATGAAGTGAGGAGAATTACCATCATCTACTTAAGCCAGTTCCATAATCCATAACATAAGAGAGTATGAACTTTGGGGACAAATTTTACTCCAGGGGGAGAGACTATAACATCCCAGGGTTTTAGGTTAGAAAATGAGAGTGCACAAGTGTGTGCATTGGATCCATGCATCAGAAAATCCAGGAAAATTTCATGCAAAAGTAAAAGAGGATAGGGTATCGAGAACTCTATTATTCTGATACGAAACTTCAGGACAAGTGCGACATATTTTGACATTACCTTTGCTTATTCTTATTGTTTGGGGAAAAGTAATTCAAATAAGTAATTGAATTACGAAGCTGAAACTTGAATTAGTTGAAGCTTGTATTAGCTTGATAAGTAATGTATCCAATATTATTAAATAATTGAGATTGAATTATTAATAACACAATAAGAAAATAAAAAATGCTTTCTTGTAAATTAAATAAAAGGAATTCTTTACATACATATAATACCTTGCCTTTCCAACAATTCCAAACAAAAGGGATTTTAAAATAAAGTTGAATTTAAATTATAATTTATTTAATTAAGAGTTACTTTATTAAAAGAACATCTGAGTAATTCAATTCGAAGTAATATTACATTATATAATAAGTATACATCTTAAGGGAATTCAACTAATTAAGGTAACTCAAATAAATAAAAAATAATAGAAATATTTATTTTGTTATACAACATATTATAATATACATGAATATAAATGAATAAAGAGTTTATTACAATGATAAAGATTAAAAATAAAGAAAAGAAATGTTTTATTGAATATATATATTACAATGTATTTACAAAGAAACAAAGAAGTTACAAGCAAAATATTTACAAAGAAACTAAAGGAATTCAATTTCGGAAATAAAAAAACAAATTATTTATTGAATATAAATATCTATTAAATAAAAGAATGTACAAAAGTATTACAAAAATAAAGACCTAACTATTTTCCTAATCTAATTCTTCAATATTCTTATTTCTTTCCTATGATATTTTGTACCTGCAAGGAAAACAAATAAAGCAAATAGAAATGAGTAGTGAAATGCACTGTTAATATTTCATCATTAACCATGTTAAGAGAGGGGAAAATTTCACGAATAGTAGGATATGTTATTAGTACCATAAATGCATCAGTGCAACATCCTTGGCTTAAGTGTAACATCCTAATATCTGCAACCTTGCTTAGTTGTCTAGACTACAAAAATATGGGGGAACAAAGACTTTTTCTTGCTTTTTGACGCAGTGCTTGCTTGCTTATTTGTTCTTATGCATCTGATGGTGTAATAGTAGTTGTACTCCTCACCTCAACCTCAGTGGGTAAAAACTATTTAACAAAAGAAATGTCTTCATTTAATTTGCATTTTATCAAATGTTTTGGCATTTCAAAAGCAAGAGCCAAGATGCCTTTCATACAACAAGTATTTTAGTAGCCTCTATCTACAAAACTATGGAGAGCTATTTGATATAATCTCCTTATGTTTTCAAGATAGAACTTTCAACTATTCTTATCCCTAAGTTTTTCCAAAACCTTTCATAAATTTTTGAACTACACTTTTGGTAAAAATACCAAAAGACTCTCATCTACTTCAAAATACAAACTTTTCAAAATACCCATCCTTACCCCTAAGCTAGGCTTGGAGGTATCCATGGTAGTAGAGTTGTCTGGCTTTTAAGATGAGTTGCCTTGATCTGTTGCTTGACTTGTTTGATTAGGAGTATTATGAGCTACCCTAGGATTTCATCATATAGCATATATCTAATCCAATAGTTTCAACCCTAAGCAAGTTAAAAGCTGGATCCAATCTGTAGCCAATAAGTGATCGTCTAAAACCCTTAATCAGATCCCTTCAGCACTAATAATTTCTAGAAGTTTCCAAGTCAATGAAGACCAAATGCAAGCATGGATCCCTTCTAATAAATCTACACTTCAACATCATCCACTTGATGATGCTTTGGTAACTTGCAACCAATCAAAACATCCCTCCTTATATTCTAGTTAGAAACCCTAAATTTGGCAAAATATGACAAAGTCTAGAAATGTTCTCAAGATGCCATCTTTCAGTATCCTTCATTCCCAACACTTGTGCATTTTTGGCAATGCACTTGAACCAACTTGTAGCCCACCTTAAGGACTACCTAGGAACAATCTTGCCCTTAGATAGATTATCCTTTAACCCATTCATCCATGACGGTTTTGTAGGCAATAAAACATATTTTCCTGCCAATCTTAGCAACATGCCAACTTTCGCAGAAGCTCACACCCTCATATCTCCTTGTTTTTGCCAACCCTTGGCATTGTTGTGATATAATCAACCTTGTCCTTCAAAACATGTATCATGTGTTTCCATTGGTTCCTTATGTTTCTCAAACCAACCCTATTTTCAAGGCTAAGTGAGTTTTTTGTTACGGCTGCCTTATTTTCAAAAAAAATTGGCATCACCCCTAGACTATCTCAGCCATGATAAAGCTCAACTCTTGGTACCATGGTGATCTATATTACTTGTTCTATCTACCCCTCTATACCATGCCCCAAATGAAGCCTTGAGCTCCTCAAACCCATAATGTTTATATGGTATAAAAATAACAATGCCCTAGATCCTCTTATTCTAGCCTCCTTCCAAAAAATCAAGTTTAATTTTCAAAACACAAGGTTGCAAATGATGGATACAATAAGTTTTCTTCATCCACCTTTATCCAATTTTCTGCATAATTATTTTGGCAGAAAAACTAATAATTTCTTCAAAACTCCACCTCTTGAAGAAATTTCATTTACCCTAAATTACTTTGACAAATTATGGAATACTTGGGGACTAAACACCTTAGCCTATCTTCCCAACTCAAAAATAAATTTTTCTGAAAATCTTTATTATTTATTTTTGCCCTTTTTTGGAAATGGCAAAAACAATAAATAATTGATTAAAAAATAATTTTCCCTCCCCATAAATTCTAGGAAAATTCTCCTAGGTGTGATACGGTATTTACTACCATCTCACATCAAAAAACACCTCTATACAACTCAAAAAAATCAAACCAACTTCTAAAAACCATTTCAGCACTATTCAATTAAATGTTACTAAGTGGACTAAAAATCCTTCAAAAAATCTCAAATAATTCCTAGAGATGTGCCTTGACAACATCTATCAACTAGTACCTTGCCCAAGTCAAAATTCTAAAATTCCTTCGTGATCATCCTCATTATCAAATCATGCAAACCAACCAAATTTTGAGTTAAACTAGATCAAATCATCATCAATCCTCACCATCATCCACCACAGCAGCCGTACACCACCACTAGTCGTGGTGCACTGTAGCACAACTATTGTAGAATCCCTTCTCTTTGTCTTTAGTGATTGTAAGAAGGAGAGGAGAGGATATTTTCATAAATAGGTATCTCCCATATTTCACAACAACAGCCACCCTCTCCCCCTCCACTTATCTGGCGTGTACCTGCACACACAACTATTCCCGTAACTATCAACACCCGGATTTTTAATCCCAGATGCCTGTTATGCCATACATCGCAATCCCAGGATTACCATTTTTGCGAGACATAATAGATTGGATATCACAGTACATCATCCATTACAAACCATAATAAGGTCTTACACAAATAAAGGATCTCATGATCCAGTCTTAGTACAAACAAGTAGTGGAATAAAGAGCGTAGCGGTTGGGTCCATCTTACGTGTCACAGCTAATGCTGACGATGGGAGATGATCCTAGTTGTCGTAGCCGTCCTGTTGTCCTCCTTCAGGGTAGTCCTCCTCATAGTCTGGCCACAGAATAGCCAGGGACAAAAGTCATGAGTACTCTTTAAGTACTCGCAAACTATCACTAACAAGTAATGTAGTTCTAGTAGGAAATGCTAACTCTAAGTTTCTTTGTAAAGTTAATTTTTAAACCTAAGCTGAGTTCAGAAACAAAGAAAGATAAAATAAAGTTTGAAAACACCCATGTTGTGGTCAAGTCATGTCACAATACATTTCATAAGTCGTTTTGAAAATATTTGACAACGGAACAGTATGGCCACTCTAACTGTCCATAACCACTCTAGAAATCTAACTATAGTATTATATCATTGTCAAGATAGACAAGAAACAAACAAGGATCCTAATCCCTAGGAATCATCCACATATGCCCTAGCATATCATGATAGCATCACTCATCTAGTTTTAGCATGATAGCAATATCTAAACCACTGGACTCACCAAATCAAGCCATATATGCTGAGGATGATAGTATCATCAAAATTGAGGCATCATAACAAACACATAGATATTGTTGGGAAATTATAGTAACAAGCAACATATACAGAGCGGAAACCCAGATCTGGAATGTTGGGGGAAGATTCCAGGTAGGGTAAAGCCAAGGTGTAAACATAAGGTTTACCAAGATATAGGTTAACTTATATGCGGCAGCCGAGTAGAGGGCGAGATACCCAAGCCGATTAACCCGGCAAGTCCGGACCGACATATGTTATATGTGGGCACAATATATATGTTGTTTCCTCTATCAATTTACCTTCATGGTCGAGTCATTTGTGTTAGGGCGACACAGGGGTTGGCGTACACCAGAAGGGTGTGAGCTAGCCTCAGAGTTAGCGCCTCTATCTCTCCCGGAATTCTTGGAGGGGATAACCATGCTAAGTCAAGCGTGCCCCTAAATCTCGAAGCAACGTTAGGTTGCAGGTTTCCCAGAGGGAACAGTGTCAGAACCACCAACGGTCTGAGTGGATGGGCGCGTTAAGTCCCATCGAGGGTATCAAGGGGTGACCCCATGATAGGAAGAGCATTTGGGCCTAGCCAATGACTTTCGTATGAGCATATTCATGGAATATTCGGGGCCACTTCAGCCCTAAGTGTAACCTAGCCAAACCTTTATATGGTGCGCCAGGGCCTCTAGAGAGGGGGTCGGTTCATTTTCGTACTAGCAAGTAGTTTAGAGTGAGGAAGAAGCACTATCTTCTTCTTCCTCTCGATACAACTCAAAAGGACCCATTGTACTTGTCCATTGATCATATTATAAGATCTAGATACAGGAGTAGAGGTTTTATCTCACTAGGAGAGCCTCAAACCTGGGTATATCACGTCTCTTTGTGTATTCTTTGTGTGCGGTTTCCGCCACACTATCCCTCCCCGGATTCCACTAGTGTCCATCTGACCCCATATTTAGCCACCGCATGGCATCTGCCGTCACAACACCACGAAAGTTGGCACCCACCGTGGGGACAGCAGCGACACTAACTGGTGTGTTCATTTAGACAGGAAACCTCATCACATCAGGAGAGCGCGTCGTCTCTAGTTTGGTCCATCGATTCAGCTCGCTGGACTTCATCAGTGATAACATGGACATCTTCGGCAACCGCCCCTTCCCGTGCAATTACAAGTTTGTTAGCTTCGGTGTGCACAAGGTCTACATCACGGTCGATGTTTCATGTAGCTTCCCGTAATGAGTCATCATAGCTGTGGATCCTCCTTCTGCGTGGCTCGCGTCCGGCGTAGCGATCGCCCCGCGAGCAGCATGGAGGTGCTGATGACAGCATCGGAAGATGCTGCCGGCAAAGAGTGAGTCGATGAAGGGGAGGTAACTCCCAAAACTTCTAGGTCTAGGTTTCCTCCACTGGAAAGACTCGAAAACATCCTCCAACAGGCCATAGAGAAATTAACTATCCTAGTTGCTCCTATAGTAGATCCAGCTCAGGCACAACCTCAGCTAGAGGAAACCTGACAAAAGGTCCTTTAGGGAGATATAGAGGTAGCTAAGGCTCAGTAGGAGTTAAACATCACCCACCACGAGTATAGCAAGGCTCATAAGTTCACTACGAGTCCAACTCGCTTAGATGGTGTGAGGGATAGGGGAGAGAACCTCATTACTGAGATAGACAAGGAATGTGGATCCAAGTTAGTAGCATGGAAAACCCTTTTTCAATAGGTGTGCCAAAGTATAGTACTCCGGCTAAGAACCTCAGAGCTGCAGGAGCGGCAGGGGCCGAGATATCAGATTTATGCGGTGAGACCCTACACATGCAGCAGGATGGAGTCAATGAGTTAGTGCGCATCGCGAATGAGAAGGTGTAACATCCCAAAAACTTTAATCCAAGTTTATCAAGATCAAATCAACCAAAAATGGAGTTAGCAAAAACTTTTCCAAACTTAATATGAAAGCATTCATATATGTGTGCATTTAAAATAGGAGTTGTTTTGAATTGCCATGATTGAGTGATCCAATGCTTGTAAAATGTTTCTTAGGTGATTTAAACATCATCTACATCATTCCCAAACTTTTCCTAAAGAAAATCAAATCAAAAAGAATTAAAGAGGAGGAATGGTTATTTTGGCAAATTTAACTCTCATGCCTACCTTGGCTATTCCTAGCACTCAAATTTTAAGAGAAACAATTCTTGATCTTTGTACCCCTTCCTAGTACACATAATGAGGTACCAAGGCCCACCTTTGGATCTGCTAAAAACATTCTGTTACTTATTTTAAATTGCATTTAAAAATGGAATCTAATGCATATGCAAAGATCACCCCTATTTCAAAACCCATCTATTTGAGCTCCACTTTCCAAACCATTGCAACCAGAGACTGCCTAGCACTAGTGGAGATCACTCAAAAAATTTGAACTCAAAATTCAAAAAGAATTTTCATGCGGCCATTTGATCAAACACATGGCAGGCAGAATCAAACACAAATAGCTAGCTCATTGTTTCTATAGGGTTTTGCCACCCAATTGACCACAAAACACTCCCTCTGTCTCCACTTGATCAAACCATGCCATTACAACCCCATCCCCTACACCCTAGTGGCAACGCCAAGCCATGCCGAGCACCAACTCGCCGGCCAACCTTGCCCTCACCACAGCAGACCATCTCCCCCTCTCTCTCCATGTATAGGAGGTAGCCAGGAGCTCGCCGCCACCCCCTGTCCCTTGCCCAAGCCCAGGAGTGCTGTGGACCACCGAGCACAAACCGTGCCCAGTGCCACCGCACCATGCCGAGCGCACGCCAGAGCGCCGCACCCGGCACGTGTGCACAAGCCACCGCTCAACCACAGCCCGCGCCTACCACTCCGC
This sequence comes from Avena eriantha, assembly GCA_910589775.1. Taxonomy (NCBI): domain Eukaryota; kingdom Viridiplantae; phylum Streptophyta; class Magnoliopsida; order Poales; family Poaceae; genus Avena; species Avena eriantha. The sequence goes on along the minus strand of OU342740.1, from coordinate 153,025,186 downwards.
CACAACACAGGGAACACGACGGACACGCCCGTTCGCCGCCCAACGCACCACAGCCACCGCTTTACATGGACACCGCCGCTTCTGCCGCGCAGAGCGCCACCTAGCCCCGACCACGTGCCACCACCCCTACGGCCGCATTTAAGCTCTAGAGCACCGCTAGGGAACCGCCCATCGATCGCCACACCCAGGCATGCCACAACCTCGCAGTAGCCATGTCGCCACCGTTGACCGCCCATCCCGCTCGGTCTCACCGTCGAGCCTATAAAAGGAGCCCTCCCCAGCCTCTCTTCTCCACACCATTCCACTCCCCTCACCTCTCTGAACCTCACCCACCTCTAGCCAGAGCAAGTGGAGCAGCAGCTCACCCGAATTGGAGGCCGAGTAGCCGCGGTAGAAGGAGAAGGGCGCCGTTGATTGTGACCGCCCCAAGCCCCACCGCGACCACGCCTCGCCTCGCCGTCGTCTTCCACGTCATTTACCCGCCTCGCCGACCCTGCTGGAGCCCTGGTACGCCCCCAGCAGACCCCCACCGAGCCGCTAGGGTTCGAGCTCGCCGGCGACCAGTTCGTCGTCGACGACGACCCTCAGCCGTAGATCTAGCTTCTAATCGCACGACCCACAGCGCGCGTACCGTTTCGCGTTTTAAGTGCCGCTGACACACGGGAACCCCTGTCAGCTGAGCCCCGCTCCGCGGAGCACCACTGGGCCGGCCCATTCCTTTTCCCGCGCTAGCCCACCTATTCAAATCTGGATTTTTCTTTTTTAGTTAAATCTAGTTTCTGTCCAGTATTTCCAAAATCAATTCTGTGAGTTTTACAAATCCAAATTGCATGAAACTAATTTTTCCTGAAAGGTATGGAAGTAATCTACCCAAGCCTGTTGGATTTAGTTCAATTCGAGTTATAGATCTCTCCTAATAAAAATAAGAAACAAAAGCATTTGCAACTTGCAACATTTTTATAAAATCAACCAAGTTAGCTTTTGAGTTGATTCCAACTCTTAAAAATCACATTTTACCATATCTATCCAAATATGTAATAATATTAAGGTTTACATGCAGTGACTTTGGACTAGTACCAAAATAATGCTATATAGGCATTTCTAGTCACTTTAAATCGTTAAATAAGGAACTTAAACCAAAGTAATATTGATCCAAACCTTAAATCTCATTCCCACATGTTAGAATATGTGGTGAGGACATGTGTCCACATGATCCCATATTTTGGTGGTGAATATTAAATTTTAGTTAAATTTTCAATAAGTAGAAATTACTTTTCTAAAATAAAAAGAGGGAAACTTTTGATTTAAACTTGTGATGCTTGTGATGATAATAGATCATCAATTGTGTGTGTTAGAATGCTATCTAGCCTAGTTAAGTATTGTTGGTGATTGTTCACTCCCTATGTATTTATAGACGATAGTACCGACCAAGCTCTCGAGGAGGAGGAGTTCTACAAAGAAGAAGAAGAAAACATCAACCACTCCACCAACCAAGGCAAGACACCATTAACAATGCTAGCTACTATTAGCAAGCTAGCACTATCCAAGATTAGCCCTTGCAAGTTAGCACTTGCAAATGTAGTACTTAGCAAACTAGAATCAAACTAGATGGTTTAGCAAAGATGCCTTAAGCATGCTTTGATCACACCCCTTATTTAACTAATAGTACCCCAAGTCCTAGTTACAAGTTTTACCCTTATTAGGTTATACCAAGTTCTTTACTGGTTTTGAAGGTAGCATAAAAAGTATAAAACTTGACCTATTTAGAACCCTTTAGATGTCATTCTATGGCATGAGATTGAACCATCTTTTTCACCTTAGTGAACACTCTTAACTTAGTAGTTAGACTAGATCAAAAACTTGAGTCACTTTAGATGGGAACACTTGGTGAAAATGAATTATGAAAACCTTGGAATGATGAGTCATTCTATTGAGATGTTTTGACATGTATTGAGAAAAACAAAGGATTGATGTTGATGAAAATGTTGAGGCATGAGCCTTAACCCTTTTATAAAACTCATGGTTGGATTCGGATGCGATACCATTCCAAATTTACCGTACAACCACATTACCTGAATTGGGTAAGGCTTAGCTGGAAATTTATATGCATTAGTATTAGTTCCCTCAAGGGAGAGGTTTGAGCTAAGGCTACGTCTCAATGTTGTCCACCTATGCAGTGCCCAAGATGACTGATGATCATGGTTGGGAGGCCATGCTCATAGGAGAGGTGCTTATACTAGGGTATGTAAAGGGAAGGTTATGTTTGATTAGCTGCATACTAAGTATGATGATTCAGGGTTATCCCTGACATATGTATCGAATCTGGTGGTGAAAGTGTACCACCTCTGCAGAGTGTCAAACTATTCGAATAGCCGCATCCACGGTTATGGACAGTTGGAATGGCCATACTGTTTCGTTGTCAGATGTTTTCTAAATAGTTTGAAAAGAATGAACAATCTTGACTTGACAACAACAGGGTTGTGTTTATGACAGTAGCTTCCCAACTTAAGTGATTTTTGGACTTTACTTTATCTTTCTTTGCTTCAGAACTCAGCTTAGGTTTCAAACTTAACTTGATAGTTAAATATAGAGTTAGCATTTTTTTTACATAGAATTATAATACTTGTTAGTGGTAGTTTGCGAGTACTCATGGCTTTTGTCCCTGGCTATTATCATGGCCAGACTATGAAGGTGATTATCAAGATGATGGTTAGCAGGATGGCTATGATAACTTGGACTATCTGCCTTCGTCAGCATTGCCTGTGCCCCTGAAGATGGACCCCACTGCTACACTATCTTTTATTTCCATTGCTTGTTGTGTTAAGACTGGATCATATGATCCTTATTTGTGTAAGACCTTATGTATGGTTTGTAATGGATGATGTACTGTGATATCCAATCCATTATGTCTCGCAAAAATGGTAATCCTGAGATTGCGATGTATGGCATAACGGGAATCTGGGATTAAAAATCCGGGTGTTGACAAGTTGGTAGCAGAGCCATCCTGACCATAGGAGACCCTAGTTAGAATGGACGTCAAACAAAAACTTAGTTTCCAAAGCAAAGTGCGTATTTTTGAAAAACTATCTCCTCTCTTACCCTTGTGGATTCTTTATCAAAAACTTCATGATCCTCAAAAATTCTTACACTACTACTTAAAATTTGACACACTTGATCACCTCACTAACTTCCTGATCCTTAATTCTTGTAGATGGACACCCAGTTCAGCAAGTTTTACCAGTTGGGCAACGGAGGTCAGCTGATCTTCGAGAGGGATCTGGATTCACTATCGGAGTTACTAGGACGCCCACATCCGGAGTTTCTTGGAGCTCAACTTCCAGGACCCCTAGGAGGAGACCTACAGTGGCTAGTCACCACAGATCTTAGAGGAAGCATTGAAGCACCAACTTCTGGAAGAATTCAGTTCTCCGTGAGAGAGAACAACTGGCTAGATGGATTAGCCAGGGCAATGCATGAAGCTCTCGCACGTCTATGTGCCCTCAACGTCAACAAGACCCAAGGAACTCGTTTTGCCCACTATGCAAGATGTGACTTCATGGGACTGCCAATGGAAATGCCGGGCCACCCCGAGTTGAGGCGTCAAGTGGAGAACCTTGACTTCTTGCTTCACGACAGACAGCAGGAACTGGACAATGCCAGAGAGTTAGCCAATCAGAACCGTGCCATTGCCGACCAGAAGGCCTAGACTTTCGCACTACTGGTCCAAGACCGTCAGTCTCTTTGCCGCCAGCGCGCCAAGAAGGATCGCACCATCTCCCGTCTTTGCAAGAAGGTGGCTGACCTCGAGAAGAGCGTCAAGGAGCAGGAAGCTCAGCTTGCCGCCAACGAAGAAGAAGATGAGGGTGAAGACATCCAGGGAGACATGGATTCTTACCTCAGCAATGATGATGATTTTCTGGATGAGGATGCCGTGGACTTCTACACTGATGATGAGGACTCCGACTTCATCGACGATGAGTAGATGCACTAGGGCACTGTCGTAGCATGAGATGTATCGATCTCAATGTATCTTAGCTTGCTGAATGGTTCTTCAAACCATCTGTTTTCCCTTAGATTGTTGTGGGTGTGTTGTACCGTGAGCTTGCTTGCATGAATGAAAATGAAGTTAGTTGAAAAACCTGAGTCTAACTCAAAGTTTTAGCTTTGAAAACCAAAAACCATGAACCTTAGAATTTCCCTCTTATCCCTATATCTATCTCAATCTTCAGATGACTCATGGAAACCAAGGAGGGAGCAGCTCATCGCAGGACCCAATGCTGCAGATCTTGTAGAATCTCATTGTAGACCGTGAAGCAAGCAGGGCAGAATGCCAATCCAACTTAGCAACACTTCAACAGATCGCCCCGATGGCTCTCAATAACCAAGGTCATGGAAACCAGGATCACCAGGGATCCAAACTCAAAAACTTCCAAAACACCAATCCCCCAATCTTCAACCAATCTTAGAACCCATCAGAGTTAGTGGAACTGAAGAAGCAGTTGGATGCTATGCTAGCCAAAGGTTTGATTCAACCAAGCGCATCGCCATGGAGATCACTAGTGTTATTCGTTGACAAGAAAGATGGAGGCAACCGTCTGTGCACAGATTACAGAAAATTGAACGATGTCACCATCAAGAACAAGGACCCATTGCCAAAGATAGAGGATCTATTTGATCAGTTGACCAGAGCTCTGGTATTCTCAAAGATTGATCTTAGGACTGGTTATCACCAACTTAAGATCCGTGCAACGGATATTCCGAAGACCGCCTTTACTACTCGCTATGGTTTATACGAGTATACGGTTATGTCTTTTGGATTAACCAAAGCCCCTGCTTATTTCATGAATCTCATGAATAAGATCTTTATGAATTTCTTAGATAAGTTTGTAGTTGTGTTTATCGACGATATCCTTATATACTCCAAGTCAGAAGAAGAACATGAGCAACATCTGAGAATCATTCTAGAAACCCTGAGAGAGCATCAGTTATATGCCAAGTTCAGCAAGTGTGAATTTTGGCTGAAAGAAGTAGGATTCCTAGGACATATTGTGTCTGCCGGAGGAGTCTCTGTTGATCCCACAAAGATCAAAGATGTTGAAGAATGGAAAGCCCCAACCACTCAAACCCAAGTCCGTGCCTTTCTCGGATTAGCGGGATATTACCACAAGTTCGTAGAAGCATTCTCGAGCATAGCCCAACCAATGACCCAATTGTTGAAGAAGGACAAGAATTTTGAATGGACAGACAAATGTGAAGCCAGTTTCCCGGAGCTGAAGAAGAGATTGATATCAGCCCCAATTTTGGTCATGCCAGACATCAAGAAGCCATTTGATGTGTATTGTGACGCATCCAAGATTGGTCTAGGATGTGTATTGATGCAAGAAGGCAAAGTCATCGCTTAGCTATCTCGACAACTGAAGCAGCATGAGCAGAACTATCTGACCCATGATCTTGAGCTAGCAGCTCTAGTCCTAGCACTGAAGACATGGCGTCATTATTTGATGGGAAATCGATGTGAGATTACTCAGATCATAAGAGCTTGAAGTATATCTTCACTCAGAAGGATCTGAATATGAGGCAAAGAAGATGGATAGAGTTAATCAAGGATTATGACCTTGACATTCACTATCACCCCGGCAAAGCCAATGTGGTAGCATATGCTCTTAGCAGATTGCCGTGTAGGCTTAACACCATGATCAAGGAGAAGCAACCAAGTTTGTATGAAGAGTTGGAGCAATTCAGGACTGAATTAGTTAGCAAAGGATTCCTAGCTAGCATTGAACTTCAACCCACTTTGATTAGCCAAATCAAGGAAGCCCAGAAAGGGAATGAAAGTATCGACGGGATCAAACGTCGTATTGGTACAGGAAAGGTACCTGGATTCACCGAAGACGAAGATGGAGTACTGTGGTACAAAGGACGTATCTCTGTTCTAGCAGATTCGGAGCTAAAGGAAGTTATCATGAAGGAGGCTCATGATACTCTTTATTCTATCCACCCTGGAGGAACAAAGATGTATCAGGATTTGAAAGAGCAATTTTGGTGGCACAAGATGAAGCGAGAGATCGGGAGCTACATCGCCAAATGTGACATCTGTCAAAGAGTCAAGGCAGAACACCAGAGACCTGCAGGACTGTTGCAACCATTGCAGATTCCGGACTGGAAATGGGATTCTGTCGGAATGGACTTTATCACTGGCCTACCTACTTCTAGTAGGGGAAATGACTCAATCTGGGTCATAGTTGATAGATTGTCCAAGGTAGCCCACTTTATACCTATCAAAACAACTTACCAGAGTGCAAAGTTAGCAGAGCTATACATTGCTAGGATTGTTAGTCTGCATGGAACCCCCAAGACCATCGTATCAGATCGAGGAACCCAGTTTACCTCAAGATTTTGGCAGAAAGTACAGGAAGGTTTAGGAACCAAGTTGAACTTCAGTACCGCATATCACCCACAAACAGATGGACAGACTAAGAGAGTCAACCAAATCCTAGAGGATATGCTTAGAGCTTGTGTGTTAGAATATGGATCAAAATGGGAAGATTGCCTTCCTTTCGCAGAATTCTCATACAACAACAGTTATCAAGCTAGTTTGCAGATGGCACCATTTGAATTCCTTTACGGAAGAAAGTGTCGTACCCCTTTGAATTGGTCGCAAGTAGGACAGAGTCAGATCTTCGGACCCGACATTCTTCGAGAAGCAGAAGAGAAAGTTCACAAAGTCCGTGAGCATCTCAAGACTGCCCAATCCAGACAAAAGAGCTATGCTGACAAAAGAAGAAGAGACCTGACTTTCAATGTCGGAGATTTTTTATATCTCAAGGTTTCACCCTTGAAAGGAACTCAACGCTTTAGTCTGAAAGGAAAGTTAGCCCCCAAATATATTGGACCTTTCATGATTCTGAACCGCTGAGGAGAAGTATCGTATCAATTGGGACTGCTTGAAGAGATGTCAGCCATCCACAATGTGTTCCATATCTCGTTACTTCGCAAATGCTTGGAAGTGCCTGAGAAGACTGAAGTTTTCAAGAACATCGATCACAGAGCTGTGGAAATCAACAAGGACCTGACCTATCAAGAAGTACCCATCTGTATCTTAGAATAAGCCTAAAGAACCACCAGGACCAGAAGTATCAAGTTTCTCAAGATTCAGTGGAGCAACCATACTGAGGAGGAAGCTACTTGGGAGCGAGAAGATTACATTAGGACGGAGTTCCCAGATCTCTTTAGTTCCTAGTTTTCTTTGTAAATCTTGGGACGATATTTTATTTAAGGTGGGAAGGTTTGTAACATCCCAAAAACTTCAATCCAAGTTTATCGAGATCAAATCAACCAAAAATGGGGTTAACAAAAACTTTTCCAAACGTAATATGAAAGCATTCATATATGTGTGCATTTAAAATAGGAGTTGTTTTGAATTGCCATGATTGAGTGATCCAATGCTTGTATGTTTCTTAGGTGATTTAAACATCATCTACATCATTCCCAAATTTTTCCTAAAGAAAATCAAATCAAAAAGAATTAAAGAGGAAGAATGGTCATTTTGGCAAATTTAACTCTCATGCCTACCTTGGCTATTCCTAGCACTCAAATTTTAACAGAAACAATTCTTGATCTTTGTACCCCTTGCTAGTACACATAATGAGGTACCAAGGCCCACCTTTGGATATGCTAAAAACATTCTGTTACTTATTTTAAATTGCATTTAAAAATTGAATCTAATGCATATGCATAGATCACCCTTATTTCAAAACCCATCTATTTGAGCTCCACTTTCAAAACCCTTGCAACCAGAGACTGCCTAGCACTAGTGGAGATCACTCAAAAAAATTGAACTCAAAATTCAAAAAAAAATTTCATGCGGCCATTTCATCAAACACATGGCAGGCAGAATCAAAGACAAATAGCTAGCTCACTGTTTCTACAGGGTTTTGCCACCCAATTGACCACAAAACACTCCCCCTGTCTTCACTTGATCAAACCATGCCATTACCACTCCATCCCCTACACCCTAGTGGCAAGGCCAAGCCATGCCGAGCACCAACTCGCCAGCCAACCTTGCCCTCACCATAGCAGACCACCTCCCCCTCTCTCTCCATGTCTAGGAGGTAGCCAGGAGCTCGCCGCCACCCCCTGTCCCTTGCCCAAGCCCAGGAGTGCAGTGGACCACCGAGCACAAACCGCGCTCAGTGCCACCGCACCATGCCAGCGCACGCCAGAGCTCCGCACCCGGCACGCGTGCACAAGCCACCGCTCGACCGCAGCCCGCGCCTACCGCTCCGCCACGACACAGGGAACATGACGGACACGCCCGTTCGCCGCCCAACGCACCACAGCCACCACTCGCCATGGACACCGCCGCTTCTGCCGCGCAGAGCGCCACCTCGCCCCGACCGCGTGCCACCGCCCCTACGACCGCATTTAAGCTCTAGAGCACCGCCAGGGAACCACCTATCGATCGCCACCCCTAGACATGCCTTTACCTCGCAGTAGCCATGTTGCCACCGTCAACCGCCCATCCCGCTCGGTCTCACTGTCGAGCCTATAAAAGGAGCCCTCCCCAGCCTCTCTTCTCCACACTATTCCACTCCCCTCACCTCTCTGAACCTCACCCACCTCTAGCCGGAGCAAGTGGAGCAGCAGCTCGCCGGAATTGGAGCTGGAGCAGCCGTGGTAGGAGGTGAAGGGCGCCGTTGATTGCGACCGCCCCAAGCCACACCGCGACCACGCCTCGCCTCGCCGTCGTCTTCTACGTCGTTTGCCTGCCTCGCCGACCCCGCTGGAGCCCTGGTACACCCCTAGCAGACCCCCACCGAGCCGCTAGGGTTCGAGCTTGTCGGTGACCTGTTCATCGTCGATGACGACCCTCAGCCGTAGATCTAGCTTCTAATCGCACGGCCCACAGCGCGCGTACCGTTTCGCGTTTTAAGTGCCGCTGACATGCAGGACCCCCCTGTCAGCTGAGCCCCGCGCCGCGGAGCACCACTGGGCCGGCCCATTCCTTTTCCCGCGCGAGCCCACCTATTCAAATCTGGATTTTTCTTTTTTAGTAAAATCTAGTTTCTGTCCAGTATTTCAAAAATCAATTCTGTGAGTTTTACAAATCCAAATTGCATGAAACTAATTTTTCCTGAAAGGTATGGAAGTAATCTACCCAAGCCCGTTGGATTTAATTCAATTAGTGTTATAGATCTCTCGTAATAAAACTAAGAACACAAAAGCATTTGCAACTTGCAATATTTTTATAAAATCAACCAAGTTAGCTTTTGAGTTGATTCCAACTCACAAAAATCACATTTTACCATATCTATCTAAATATGTAATAATATTAAGGTTTACATGCAGTGACTTTGGACTAGTACCAAAATAATGCTATATAGGCATCTCTAGTCACTTTAAATCATTAAATAAGGAACTTAAACCAAAGTAATATTGATCTAACCCTTAAATCTCATTCCCACATGTTAGAATATGTGGTGAGGACATGTGTCCACATGATCCCATATTTTGGTGGTGAATATTAAATTTTAGTTAAATTTTTAATAAGTAGAAATTACTTTTCTAAAATAAAAAGAAGGAAACTTTTGATTTAAACTTGTGATGCTTGTGATGATAATAGATCATCAATTGTGTGTGTTAGAATGCTATCTAGCCTAGTTAAGTATTGTTGGTGATTGTGCACTCCCTATGTATTTATAGACGATAGTACCGACCAAGCTCTCGAGGAGGACGAGTTCTACCAGAAGAAGAAGAAAACTTCAACCAATGCACCAACCAAGGAAAGCCAGCATTAACAATCCCAGCTACTATTAGCAAGCTAGCACTATCCAAGATTAACCCTTGCAAGTTAGCACTTGCAAGTGTTGTACTTAGCAAACTAGAATCAAACTAGATGGTTTAGCAAAGATGCCTTAAGCATGCTTTGATCACACCCCTTATTTAACAAATAGTACCCCAAGGCCTAGTTACAAGTTTTACCCTTCTTAGGTTATACAAAGTTCTTTACTGGTTTTGAAGGTAGCATAAAAAGTATAAAACTTGACCTATTTAGAACCCTTTAGATGTCATTCTATGGCATGAGATTGAACCCATCTTTTTCACTGTAGTGAGCACTTTTAACTTAGTAGTTAGAGTAGATCAAAAACTTGAGTCACTTTAGATGGGAACACTTGGTGAAAATGAATTATGAAAACCTTGGAATAATGAGTCATTGTATTGAGATGTTTTGACATGTGTTGAGAAACACAAAGGATTGATGTTGATGAAAATGTTGAGGCATGAGCCTTAACCGTTTTATAAAACTCATGGTTGGATTCGGATGCGATACCATTCCAAATTTACCGTACAACCACATTACCTGAATTGGGTAAGGCTTAGCTGGAAATTTATATGCATTAGTATTAGTTCCCTCAAGGGAGAGGTTTGAGCTAAGGCTACGTCTCAATGTTGTCCACCTATGCAGTGCCCAAGATGACTGATGATCATGGTTGGGAGGCCATGCTCATAGGAGAGGTGCTTATACTAGGGTATGTAAAGGGAAGGTTATGTTTGATTAGCTGCATACTAAGTATGATGATTCAGGGTTATCCCTGACATATGTATCGAATCTGGTGGTGAAAGTGTACCACCTCTGCAGAGTGTCAAACTATTCGAATAGCCGCATCCACGGTTATGGACAGTTGGAATGGCCATACTGTTTCGTTGTCAGATGTTTTCTAAATAGTTTGAAAAGAATGAACAATCTTGACTTGACAACAACAGGGTTGTGTTTATGACAGTAGCTTCCCAACTTAAGTGATTTTTGGACTTTACTTTATCTTTCTTTGCTTCAGAACTCAGCTTAGGTTTCAAACTTAACTTGATAGTTAAATATAGAGTTAGCATTTTTTTTACATAGAATTATAATACTTGTTAGTGGTAGTTTGCGAGTACTCATGGCTTTTGTCCCTGGCTATTATCATGGCCAGACTATGAAGGTGATTATCAAGATGATGGTTAGCAGGATGGCTATGATAACTTGGACTATCTGCCTTCGTCAGCATTGCCTGTGCCCCTGAAGATGGACCCCACTGCTACACTATCTTTTATTTCCATTGCTTGTTGTGTTAAGACTGGATCATATGATCCTTATTTGTGTAAGACCTTATGTATGGTTTGTAATGGATGATGTACTGTGATATCCAATCCGTTATGTCTCGCAAAAATGGTAATCCTGAGATTGCGAGGTATAGCATAACGGGCATCTAGGATTAAAAATCCGGGTGTTGACAGAAGGAAAGAGGAACTCCTCAAGGCAAACCCGGGGAGAGTAGGTGGCTCCCACGTCGTTCATTTGGCTAGGGGTGCTCCCGCAAAATCGGGCGAGGCAGCTGATGTCTGCGCACTTCTATTCTTGTCGAAAGTTGTTGGGCCTCCAAGTGCAGAGGTTTTTAGAACAGCAGCAAGTCTTCCCTTAAGTGGATCACCCAAGGTTTATCGAACTAAGGGAGGAAGTGGTTAAAGGTATCCCCTCTCAAGCAACCCTGCAATCAAGATACAAGAAGTCTCTTGTGTCCCCAACACACCCAATACACTTGTCTGGTGTATAGGTGGAGTAGTTCGGTGAAGAGCTAGTGAAATACAAGTGGTAAAGATAATTATAAGTGGTAACGGTGATCGAAAATAGCTTGATGGCATGGAAGAGACTAAAGGCAAACTGAAATAAAGATGGAAGCAAGCAAACATGTGACAGATCTAGATGCAAACGGTGTTTCAATGCTTAGAAACAAGGCCTAGGGATCATACTTTCACTAGTGAACACTCTCATATAAATATCTTCTCTTTGTGATACTACTCTTAACTACTCTCCGGTTGGACACTCTAATCCAGGGCTATAACAACACACCTCAAAGTTAATCTTTCCCATCTAGATAACCCAACCACTGCCACCTTGAGTACTAGATGAGTCCAACAAACACCACAATTTCATAAAGACATCCAACTCCAAATATAACTCATAACAAGTATTTGTAATCTCTAGCCTAAGTGCCACCATGGTGTGCACGCTGTCACTTTCACACACATGGGGAGAGCAGAGATCTATTAAAACACGTGAGTAGCAAGGTAGATCCATAGATTACAAGCTCATGACCACAACAAGATCATGCATAGATAGAGAGATGAAAACATAGCTACCGGTAGGATCCTTAGCCTCAAGAGAGAACTACTCTCTCCTCATCATGGGAATCAGCAACGGCGATCGAGATGGTGGTGGAGATCGATCGAGATGGCTCCGGGGGAACTTCCCCATCCCGGCAGGGTGTCGGAACAGAGACTTTCTGTCCCCCGAATCTCCCCTTTGGTGGCGGCGGCGCTGCGGAACTTTTCGTGGCTGGAGGCTTGACTATTTAGGGTTTATGCATCAGGAGGATTTTATAGGCGAGAGGGGAGACCGAGGGGGTGCTGGAAGGGCCCACACCACCCTCTGGCGCGGCCTGGCCTGGCCCGCGCCACTAGGTGGTGTGGCCATCCCCTGGCCCCTCTCCGTCTCGTCTTCTGGCTCCATGAGTCTTCCGGTAAAATATCGACTTTGGCTTTTGTCTGGTCCAATTCCAATAATATTGATTTTCTGACTTTCCTGGAACCAAAAACAGCAGAAAACAGGCAACTGGCACTGTGGATCTTGTTAATAGGTTAGTCCAAGAAATCATATGAAAAGTACTCCAAAGTTGGAACAAAACATAAGAAAGTAGATAAAACCAAGCATGGAACATCAAAAATTATAGATACATTTGCAATGTATCAACATCCCAAAGCCTTAACTCTTGCTCGTCCTCGAGTAGGTAAGTGATAAAAGAAAGAATAATTTTTGAGGTGACATGCATCATCAAAGACTTGATCAAAGTATTTGCAAAACATTCAAAGCTGGGATCATAGTACTTCAATCATCACATGAAAGACAAAGTTCTAGCAATAAGCAAAGAAACTATGATGCAACATGAAAAGGCACAAACAAAAGATTCATGAATAACAATGCTTGCAAGACGTTTGTTTGTTTCACATAAAGAAAACATAGCATAAAAGTATCCAGCTTGTCCCTCAATAGAGTAGCAAATATATGCATAGGACACCTTCAAAGTTCATAAGAGTGACTAGATACAAATAGTTTAAAACAAGCAATATCAAGTTATGCATCAATCAACTAGTCTTGGGACAATGCACATAAAACTAAGAATGGCCACTACGCTCTCAAAGTAGGTGCATAAAGATAGAAGGTGGAGACTCAATATATAAGTGGAAGAAAGGCCTTCATAGAAGGAAGCAGAGATTCAAGTTTCATATGGTACTTGTAGCTTTCAGCTCTCATTGCCCCTATCATAAGCATATTGAAGTGGTTAAGGTTAAAGTGACACAACTAAGAGGATATGCTTGACAAGTTATAAACCGAAATCTCATGCCCCTTACTTACGAAGACAAATCCTCATGCTACTCAACTTTAGTCACGAGTAAGCTCTTGTCATTGTAAGTATGTGTGTATCATTAAGAACCGCCAACGGGGTACCCCTTGCACATGATACGGGATCTTTCCCATAATCAAAATGACAAGGAAAGCACACAATGAGCATCTCAGTGATCTTTTTATTTGCTATTTGCATAGGTTTTTATTGAGGATGCTTCATAGAGTGCTCATTATGGTGATGCTGCAAGTTTCCACCATGATTAGGCATGGCTTAGGCTAGCGGCCTAGATGTTTCTCTAACACACATACAAACTCCATGATTTTACAAGTTCCACTTTTATTTCACACTGCCGGGATCCGTAAGCAAAAGAACATGATATCAACGGGGTACAAAGTACAAGTGCAATGTTGAAAGCGTTCCCCATGGTACATGTTTCTGATAATATCAACTTATAAAGAGCAATCATATACGCAACAAAGAAGGACCCAGTGGTTCAAGTTTATTAGAGGCAATAAAGTAAGTGTGCCATCAAGTTCGTGAGAGCTTTAATCACTAGTTTTCTCATAACAAGTTTAATTTGGAAGATAAACAAAAGCATGAATATACTTGGAATAGCATAAGATCGTAGGTAGGTATTGTGGACTCTTTGGAATAACTTGGTTTAGGGAGTTGGATGCATGAGTGGAACTCATACTTTGTTGTGGAGGCTAGCAAAAGACTGGGAGCGACAAACTAAGAGAGCAATAATGGCCATAATCATGCAGAGCGACAACACATCATTGATCAAAGCATAAAGTGATACTACAAGTTGAAAACTAAAGGATCATAAAGGCGATGGTGACTTGAGATAGTCATAACATGGTGTGAGCATGTGCCAAGTCAACCCAAATAAAGCATCAAAGGAGAATACCACAATACTATGCTTTAATATGCTAAAACAACGCATGATCCTTCCAGGGCACATTAAGCAATCTCAATTGTTTATAACATGTCATGCTACAGCAAATAATACTAAGACTAAAGCCAAAACAATATCAAGCATGGAATGGCAAAGCATAGGCCACAATAAAAAACAAGCTCTTTTTACCACATAAGTATGAACTTTCCTACTCTTTTCCAAACCAAACCAATCTATTTAAAAACCAATGCATGAAAAAGGGGGGGTCCAACCAACTTATTCAGAAAACTAAGAAAACCAAGCAAACGAAAAACCAAAACAAAAACGAAAAAGAATAAAATCCAAGAAAAACACAACTGTGCATGAAATAATAAAAATGAAGCGTTTGGAAGAAACCTGGGATTTTTATTGATGAAGAAGGGGGATGCCTTGGGCATCCGCAAGCTTTGATGCTTGTACTTCTTTGATATTTCTTGGGGGGACACGCGTGGCATCCCCAATCTTGAGCTTTAGTCCATCCTTCATCTCATTAGTCATTCTCTCCATACGCCTGAAATTTTTCCTTCATACAAAACTTCACACAATCTTTAATACCAGCATTATTGCACTCAAGATAAATAAGTCTTAAGGTTTAGTTCAAACATCAAATAAAATTCCATTATAACACTATCTACTTCCCTCAAAAATCTCAATTCCCCAAAAGAACTCAAGAAGGAACCAACAAGAAGCAAATGCAGAAAATGGCAGAAATCTATCAAAACAAACAAGCAGGTAAAGACGAATTTGTTCGAAGACCTTCTGTTGCTCAAATCAAAAAGTGTTGAACTAACTAAAGTTAGATAACAACTTGGGACAGAAGCACAACAAATTACAGCTCAATCCGACATACAGAGCTCTCTAACGAATTTTTACGGTGAAGCATAGAAATCTGTTTCGGGACAGCAACTTTCCCAATCATTACTTCTCTCTCATTAGAGGTTACTCTTGGCACAAAAAGCAAATAAAAAGGATAAGGAGAGTTTATTACAGAGGTAATAACTTTCAAGACTCATCTAAAACTTTTGGGTTATCTCCTAATAAGTACTTTTTCTTTAACGCCTTTAAGTTAGGCATGATAGTTTGAGAAGATGCTCACATAGGAAATATGAATTGAAGTAAAGGAGAGCATCAAGAAACAAATTCAAAGCACATTTAATTCTAACCCACTTCCTATGCATAGGAATCATGTAAAGAAACAAGTCATGAAAGAACAAAGCAACAAGCATAGTAAAGCAAAACAAGTGTAACTTCAACACTTTCAATATAAAGAGGGGAAACTTCATATTGTTGAGATACATAAAACCATGTTTCCCTCTCTCATAATAACTTTCAGTAGCATCAAGAATAAAGGTAACAATATAACTATCACAAGAAACATTCTTATCATGAGCCATATGCATAAAATAATTAATACTCCCCACATAAACATAGTCATTCTTATTAATTATAGTGGGAGAAAATTCAACAAAATAGCTATCATTATTATTTTCATCATCATAATCATCAGATATAGGAGTCATATTGTAATCATAATTAATTTTCTCCTCAATAGTAGGTGGATTGAAAATATCATACTCATCATTGTTATCATCATATATCGGAGGTATAGTATCATCAAAGTAAATTTTCTCCTCCATGCTTGGGGGACTAAAAAGATCATTCTCATAAAAACTAGCTTCCCCAAGCTTTGACTTTTCCATAGCATTAGCAATAATGGTGTCCAAAGAATTCATACTAACAACATTGCTATAAGCATGCAAATAAAGTTCCATAGGTTTTTTAATTTTCTCTTCAAACACTTCATGTCCTAACTCAAGATAAATACTATAAAGCTCTCTAATTTTGTTGTTGTTTTCCATTAAGAATAACTAGTGAAAACAAGAAACAAAAAGACAGGATTGCAGAATCTAAAGGAAATAAGCACTCACACCGGAGGATGTGAGTACCTTTTACCTTACCTCCCTGGCAACGGCGCCAGAAAATAGGCGTTTGCCATGGGAGGTTCTTCTTCTTTAATCCTCCGATGTGAATATCTTTTACCTTACCTCCCTAGCAACGGCGCCAGAAAAGAGCTTGATGTCTACGCACTTCTATTCTTGTAGACAGTTGTTGGGCCTCCAAGTGCAGAGGTTTGTAGAACAGCAGCAAGTTTTCCCTTAAGTGGGTCACCCAAGGTTTATCGAACTCTGGGAGGAAGTTGTCAAAGATATTCCCTCTCAAGCAATCCTGCAATCAAGATACAAGAAGTCTCTTGTGTCCCCAAGACACCCAATACACTTGTCAGGTGTATAGGTGCACTAGTTCGGCGAAGAGATAGTGAAATACAAGTGGTATGGATAATTATAAGTGGTAGTGGTGATAGGAAATAACTTGATGGCGTGGAAGAGACTAAAAGCAAACTGAAATAAAGATGGAAACAAGCAAACATGTAACAGATCTAATATCAAACGGTGTTTTACTGCTAAGAAACAAGGCCTAGGGATCATACTTTCACTAGTGAACACTCTCATATAAATATATTCTCTTCATGATACTACTCTTAACTACTCTCCGGTTGAACACCCTAATCGATGGTAGGGCTATAATAGCACACCTCAAAGTAAGTCTTTCCCATCTAGAAAACCCCACACTATCACCTTGAGCACTAGATGGTTCCAACAAACACCACAATTTCATAAAGACATCCAACTCCAAATATAACTCATAACAAGTATTTGTAATCTCTAACCTAAGTGCCACCGTGGTGAGCACGTTGTCACTTTCACACACATGGGGAGAGCAGAGATCTAATAAAGCACTTGAGTCGCAAGGTAGATCTACTTGATTACAATGCTCATGATCACAATATGATCATGCATAGAGAGAGAGATCAACACATAGCTACCGGTAGAACCCTTAGCCTCGAGAGAGAACTACTCTCTCCTCGTCATGGGAATCAGCAATGGTGATGGAGATGGCGATGGAGATCGATGGAGATTGCTCCGGGGGCACTTCCCCATCCCGGTAGGGTGCCGGAACAGAGACTTTCTGTCCCCCAAATCTCCCCTTCGGTGGCGGCGGTGCTGCGGAACTTTTCATGGCTGGAGGCTTGACTCTTTAGGGTTTTGGTATCGGGAGGCTCTTATAGGCGAAGGAGGCAAGGTCGGTGGAGTGCCAGGGGGCCCACATCACCTGATGGCGCGGGTAGGGCTAGCCCGCGCCTGGGGGGTGTGGCCAGGCCCTGGCCCTCCTCCGTCTCGTATTTTGGCTCTGTGAGTCTTCTGGTAAAATAGGAACTTTGGCTTTTTTCCCATCCAATTCCGAGAATATTGATTTTTTGACTTTCCTGGAACCAAAAACAGCAGAAAACAGGCAACTTGCACTGTGTCTCTTGTTAATAGGTTAGTCCAAGAAATCATATTAAAAGTACTCCAAAGTTGGAACAAAACACAAGAAAATAGATAAAACCAAGCATGGAACATCAAAAATTATTGATACATTTGCAATTTATCAGGACGTCAGCCCCGTCCGCATGGAAATTGTCCATCTTGTACCTTTGGTGGACAGAAATGTTGTCTTTCCTGAAGAAATTAAGCAAGAGAGTGAGCAAGCTACATGTGATGAAGGCAAGTTCGTCTTGTACTATTTTTCTTACGCTTGCATTTTCTTCTATTGGATTAAATGCCACATGAATGCCATGTCATTGCCATAGTAGTGGTTTTTGCTGATATATCGACATCTTTGTACCCATCTTATTTCACAATCTTTGTCATTGCTACTATGTTGTATATCTGAACCTGTTCAAAATGCACTACAAGTTGGTTATTCTTCTTCTTGGTATAGCTATAGCAGCTAATGTGGTTGGGTGCAATATGCATTACAATTTCTTCTCCTAATGGACTTGCATTTATTTTGAATATTTACATAACATCGTATTGTTTGATAAAGAATGTGAAATGTTTGGTCCTAATCAAAGTCTATGTCCTATTGAGGCACTGCAATTGTGGTTATCAAGCGTACTAGAAAAGGAATAGGGCTGGAAAGGATAACTAAGTCGGTCGGTACCAAGGTGACAATCGAAATTTTCTGAAGGGATGAAGGTTCCTGAGAAGCCTTTCTTGGCTGCAAAGTTTGCTTCAGAGTGTGGATACACTGCAAGAACTCATGCAGCAGTTCTTCCCCACTTCAAAGAATACAAAAAAGATGCCAACCTGATTAAGGACTTTGTTGGAAAAGTTGCTGTAAGTTACTTGCATGTTTGTTGAATTTTTCATTCTTTCTGATACAAGTTTCATATGATAGCTAATCATGTCTCTTTCCTTGCTTGCTTTATTTGTAGTCAAATTTTGATATGGACACCAACTCGCGGACCATTCAAGAAGCATGCACCGCTAAGCTGTAGAGAATAACAAAGAATAGGCAGCATCAGATCAAGAAGCTTTTTTTTGACAATGTAAATGCTAATGAAGTTAGTATCAAGTCTCCTGTGAAAGTCATGTCGGATGATGAATGGCAATCGCTGGTGAAGTTGTGGTCACTGGACAACACAATGTATGTCTCTACATTGGTATATCTTGGTCTCATTACATGTACCATCTTTGATGTATCTGCTGGTGTTTGCATGTACATGCTCTAAACTTTTGTTTACATGTATGCGACCATCTGTTCTTCATTGATGTATATATGTGGCATCTTTTTAACATGTAGTTGCTAGTCTATATTGGTAGTGCTAGCCCATGATAACAGTCTATTCTTTTGTAGAAAACCTGTGAATCAAACAAGGAGAATAGAATGAAGGTGAAGTTCCAGTACAAGACCGGTTCGAGGTCCTACGCGGAACATATTTATGTCACTATAAGAACAAAGCATGTTTTCTCTTTATTAGGCCCAAATAACTTTTGTCTTGAAAGCTTGTAGTTTGATTCTCGATCGAATGACATTTCAGAAGGAGGAGCACAATGGTGAGGAACTGAACGTGGTTGACTTGTTCAAGGCCACACACAACAACTCAAAGAATGGCTTTTCAGAGTCAGCTAAGAACGCTGTTGTAAGTCATTCAAACTGCTATGTTCTATTCTAATAGAATACCTTTGCTGTTTGATTCATCTTATTTGCATCTTATATCCATTCATGGTAGGATGAGATGGAGAAGAGGATGGATGCCGAAGTACCTGATGGTGAAGAACCAATGTCCAAGTTGTTGCTGAAGTGCTCAGAAAGGAATGCCCGTCAAGCACATTCCTGATCAATGTTGGGCTGTAGTCAAACTCCTCTAGCACTAAGTCTTCTGTAGTAGCTGCCCATGTTCGTGACCTCAAGGAGCAGCGGGCAAGGTCCGAACTGAAAGGTGAAGCTATGCGAGAAGAATTTGTTGCATTGAGGAAGAAGTCCGAAGAAGTTGAAGCCTAACAAGATGCTCGAGACGAGAAGTATGAACTATTTCTGAAGAAGCATCAAGAAGAGGATGAGAAGTTCTACCACTTGATGGCACTGCTTGGACCTAAGGCTACTGGGAGCTAGATCATCTTTGGTATATCTTTGGTATGATGACTAGTTCTGTGAGCTAGTTCTGTTTTTGCTTAGACTAGTTATGCACTGTGAAAAACTTATGTGTTGGATGCCTTGTGTGGCTATCATTTTTTGGCTGTCATTTTGGATGCCATGTGTGGCTGTACGTTGGTCATTTTTTGGCTGTCATTTTGGATGCCGTGTGTGGCTGTCATTTTAGATGTTGTTGGTTGTCTATGCCATTGTGAGTCAAGTGATGAGAATGATATTTATTATGTGCTGAAAAGATATGTGTTGTGCTGAAATATTATCTGCTGAAATAATATCTACTTTTATTATTATTGTTGCTATGTGAAGGAAAATAATTATATAAATGTACATACTTGGCATGAATACTGTAGAATTGAAACATCCCAAATACTAGACAAATAAGTGGGCTCTAAAAAGGCCATGGCCCAAGAAATAATGGACATATTTTGAAAACCAATTCATATAAATTCAAAAACTATCAATAAATTGGACAAGAAAAGGGCCAAGATTAAAAAACCATGAGGTTGTAAAATGGCCAAGGCCCAAAAGTGTACAAAGGCTGCGGCCCAAAAGGAAATGCACTGTAAAATGGCCACAACTTAGAGAGTCAGGTAAAAAAAGACAATTACATAGGCTGAATTATTGGACTTGGCCCATTTAGAAGAATGAGTTGGACTAGGCTGAATCTGATCCATGACCAATTGATTTGGTCACAGAAATCTGCCACATAGGATTGGCTGACGTGGACTGGGAAGATAGCCTATGACCAAACCACTATGACCATCTATTTTGGTCATAGTTGTCCATGACCAATTCAAAAAAAGGTCGTTAGTTGTCTATAGTCACCCTCGCTATGTGACCTACTGTTTTTGGTCATAGAAAGGTCATGGATGAATTACTATGACCTTTCTATGACCAATATTTGGGGTCAGTAGTTAGCATGTTCCTTGTAGTGACAATGAAGCATCTGATGTGTTATCCAAGTTAGGCTCATCTATATAGTCAATTGCACCGGGTATAGATGTCGAACACCTCCGGAAACCAACCATCAACCCGTCGCCAGAATCCGAGTTAATCTTTATCCCGACCAATCCTGAGACTGAAGTTGTCCATATGAATATAAATTGGGGGAGAGTTTTCTAATAACTCGGGGACTAGTTCGGCAAACTAGGGGACTGCCTTGTAGAAACCAGGGACTGTGTATCCAAACCCGGTAGATATTATGTCCCTAGATCCAATGGTAATTGATGAATTTGTTTTCCCGGCATGTGTTGTACCAACTTGGGTGCAACCGATATTGTATTTTCTGAGAGATGGAAATTTGTCGAGTGATGAGGTCTTAGCCAGACAAGTGCAGAGAAGGGCAAAAGACTGCACCATTATAAATGGCGAGATATATAAAAGCAAAGTAACTAATGTTCTTAAGTGATGTGTTGACTAGGAAGGGGCAGGAAATCCTTTGAGATATCCATCAGGGAGAATGTGGACATAATGCTTCATCAGAGACCTAGTTGCCAAAGCATTTCAACATGGATTTTAGTGGCCAAGTGCCTTACAAGAAGATGAAGACTTAGTGAGAAAGTGCAATGGGTGTCAGAGGTATTTGAGTAAGATTCATATGCTGGCCTCTGCACTCAAAACCATACATATCACTTGGCCATTTGTAGTGTGGTGTTTGGATATGGTGGGGCTGTTTAAGCCGACACGTGAAAACAAGACTCATATATTGGCCATGGTTGATAAATTCATCAAACCAATAAGAAGTGTGATGGTCCCACAGCCATATCATTCTTGCAGGATATAATCTTGAGATACGGTTATCGGCATATCATAGTAACAGATAATGGCATGAATTTCACCGAAGGAGCCTTTGCTCGATTTTCCATGGACAAGAGGATAAGACTCGATGTAGCATCAGATGCACATCCCTAATTAAACATGCAAGTTGAGATATCCAACGGACTAGTGTAGTCTGGAATAAAACCTCGGCTCATTGAGATGCTATAGCGATCAGCTAGATGCTAGATTGATGAACTCCCAGTAATACTATGGAGTCTAAGGACAACTCTGAATTGTTCAACTTGCTATACGCCATTTTCCTCGTATATGGGGTAGAAGCTGTATTACCAGCTGACATAGTGATGACTCTCCAAGAGTCACCTAGTATACAAAGGCTGATGTACAGGACGCCTGGGAAAATGATGTTGAGTTGCTAGAAGAAGCACGAGAATTGGCATTGTCTAAATCTAGTATATATCAGCAAAATCTCGGACGCTACCATAGCCGAAAAGTAAACCCTCGAGTATTACGAGAAGTTTGGTGCTTCAACTAGTGTAATGCACTATTGGAATATACAAATTATCGCCTCCATGGAAAGGGACATTTATTGTGAGCAATGCACGACACAATGATGCATACTATCTAATAGATGCTCAAGCATAGGAGAAGAACAAGGTGAATAGGTCAGGAGAAGAATCAAAGAGGCAGTGGAATGTAGCAGTACTTCGTCCATTTTACTCTTAGCAGAAGTGTATGTATCTCGAACTCTCATATGTCGGTTTGTATGTCGACAATGATCTTATGAATGAAATCTCAGCACCTCGAGCGGTTACTCGTGGACTTCTTTAGTCGTAATTGTCAATTTAGTACTTTACTTTTTTATGTCGGTTGGCTTAAAATTCTTGCCCCTTAGGCAAGTTTAGTAATGTCGGCACCAAAGGCGCACTCTTTGACTTGTTTTTGTCCAAAACCCGGCTTCATGGAAAGCAAGAGCAAAAGCTGGTGAGTGTTGGACACATGAAAAACATCTAAGGAAAGAAAAATAGGTGAGTCGATACAAGTTTTTTGGACTAACCCCTGTATTTTATTTATCTTGTGCTGAATAACTCTGAGCTAATTCTCATTGTGTTAATGTGACACCCCCGGGATCAGGGTTAAACAAATCCCAGAGCTTAGCCTGACATAAGCTTAACCTAGAGCTCGAGGATATCAAGTGAATAAATCAGTAACCCAATAGTAACCCTACGACACAAAAAATATTACATCAAGCTCATAACTGAGCGAAGAACCAAAATATTACAAGAAGAGGTCACTGACCACTAACATCAAACAACGGAAGGCAAATTATGGTATTAAGTATAGCAAACTTAACAAATGGCCTAAGAGGCCTGAATCATAATGATGATGTCCCAGCCCATATATTTCAGGCTACCGGCTTGGAACCCCAAGCTACTCGTCAGTGTCGATGTTGTACCAAAATTGTCTTCTGAGGAACACTTATTCTGCTACAAAAGTATCAATAAAGCAAGGATGAGTACAGGGTGTACTCATCAATACTTATGGCTCGTAGAGTTGTTTTGCATAAAGCCAGTTTTGTTTATAAAACAAGAGGGGGAAGAAGCTTGTCTAATCAGAATATTTTAAAAGGGGATAAGAGAGCGACATCTCCAAAGCATTGGTCATCATATCTTTTGATGTCCACCAAGAAATCCTCATCTCACAACTAGGATCACCCCCTCATACCCATGAGGAAGCATCCTTAAGTAGACATTGAAACCTCCAAATTTGGGTTAGGTTATAGTTCTCTATGATCTTAGAATCTAGTCACCAAGCATTCATAACCATGAACATGGATTTTCAAAAAGATTTAACCATGCAGGGGTGTACAACTTTAACCACACATACCAACCGACTCTTAGTGCCAATGTTTTAGCCCTCTTCCTTGGAAGGACGACAGAGGGTGGTTGGCCATGACCTTTACCTTGCTTTCGCCGAGACCATGAGTCACGCCCTAAGGAGGGTTCTGTCGTAACGGGTCAAGTCCAGAAGTCGGTCCCTAGAGATGTGTGTCGGGGTTTGTTTACCAGGGGCTCCATCCACCCCAAGCAACCCCGACCATGCTTACCTTCCTGTTATGATGCATCTTCACCCACCAAATCTTTCAAAATGTTTTCTATGCATATGTCGAATGGAACACCCAAACTATGTGACTTATGGAATCTACTAGGCAAGTTAGTCTGTGGAGGAGTTCCCAAGCCCCGTGTGGTTGTACACTCGTCTGGATCCACAGGCAGGAACTCGGTTCCTAGTGGTGGCGGGCATGGGACTTCAAAAACAACATCCCACCATGGCCTCCCATACAAGCCTTAGCATGTTTAACCTTTACCACTAATCTCACCTCATCAGCATACCTCATTCTCCTGTCATACTAGATTCTCTACATTTGGTACATCTTCTGGATGAACCGACACTGACAGCTAAGCAAGACATAGATAATAGCTCTAGAAATGCACACAAGCCAAACCTAGTTATGCTAGGACCAGTGGATGAGGTAATATAAGCTCAATGGTAGTAATGCAACATATAGGATACTCTATCTATCGATAAAATACCATAGTGTAATCATATGCACCATAGAATGAAATACTTTCGAAATCATAGGATTGTATAATGCTGGGCCTATACTTGCCTTGTTTGTTGATACCTAGATATAGATCTTAGGAAGCCTTGTACTTGACTTGGTTACAGTTGGTCAAATATTGTTCGTCGATCTTTGATGGTGTTGATTTGGGTCTTCGATCTCGATCTCGATATCATATTCTACCTGGGAGAAGCAAACACTGGAAATAAAGGGAAAACAACAATCAGCACATGGCATCGATGCAATGCCCAAGTAAGGATGATGATATGACAAGTTCAATTGTACTGAAAGGAAACCATATAGAGTGCTTGACAGTTTAACCAGGGTTCCGAGGGGTCCAAACCCTAATTCGGTGAAACCCCGGGGTCACCTGCGAGGGTTCACTTTGTTCTTCGAATTAAAGTTGTAATGAAAGTTGTTAAACAATGCATGATTGTGAGTCTATTGTGTAGATCTCATTTTTCTGAATATTTTGATATATTATACATATTTTTCTGACTTATAAATAATTAGTTATTGTATTTATAAGATTTAAACTATTTCTAGAAATAATAAACCATTTATAAAATTATTTAAAAATAACCAAGAAACTTTTTACACTAGGGCATCACCTAGAAACTAGGCCTAACCGAAGGGCCCCAGGCCACATCAGCAAGCCACGCGGCTAAAGCGAGACCCAATCGGGTTTGACTGGCTGACCCACGCGCTGCTGACATCAACACGAGTAATACATAGATAATAGCTCTAGCAGTGGACACAAGCCAAACCTAGTTATGATAGTAGTAGTGGATTAGGTAATATAAGCTCAATGGGAGTAATGCAATAGATAGGATACTCTATCTATCGATAGAATACCATAGTGGAATCGTATGCATCATGGCAAGAATGAATTACTTTCAAAATCATAGGATTGTACAATGGTGGTGCTATGCTTGCCTTGTTTGTTGATACCTAGATATAGATCTTCGGAATCCTTGTACTTGACTTGGTTACAGTTGGTCAAGTATTGAGCGCCGATCTTCGATGGTGTTGATCTTGGTCTTCGATCTCGATCTCGATATCATATTCTACCTAGAAGAAGCAAACAGCGAAAAGAAAGGGAAACAACAATCAACACATGGCATCGATGCAATGCTCAAGCATGGATGATGATATGAAAAGTTAAATTGTATTGAAAGGAAACCCTATAGCATGCTTGACAGTTTAAATAGGGTTCCACAGGGTCCAAACCCTAATTCGGGGAAACCCCGGGATCACATGCGGGGGTTCACTTTGTTCTTCTAATGAAACTTGTAATGAAAGTTGTTGACTAATGCATGATTGTGATTCTATTGTGTAGATCTCATTTTTCTGAATATTTTGATATATTATACATATTTTTTTGACATACAAATAATTAGTTATTGTACTTATAAGATTTAAACTATTTCTGGAAATAATAAACCATTTATAAAATTATTTAAAACTAAGCCAAAAACTTTTTCAATTAGGGAATCACCTAGCCACAGTGGCTGACCGAAGGGCCCCAGGCCACATGAGCAAGCCACGGGGCCAAAGCGGGACCCACAACGGGTTTGACTGGGCTGACCCGAGCGCTCCTGACGTCCGCACGACATCACAACGACGGTGAGATGCATATCGGCGGCGGGACGGCGAGCTTGGATGTGCAGATGGTTCCGTTCGAACCGGAGCAACACGGCGAACAGACGGGTGGCGGTGCCGCTAGGTTTTATCACCGGAGACTTGCCGGTGACACAACCGAGCAGCGGCTGGAGGTGGCGCACATAGAGGGTGGGCTGCAAAGCGAGAGAAAGAGGTTTGAGGGGTGCCTGAGCACTAGGTGCTCACTGTGGTGCCAATGGTAGCCTCAGAAAGGTGAAGGGTGGTCAAAATCGGTGGCGAGGACCTCGGCCAGACTTCGGGAAGGTGACCGCGATGGTGTCGATTGTGGCTGCCTCAGCTTGAATGCTTTAGTCGGAAGATGTAGTACATTACGGCGGAGATCATGGCGTGCTCGGTTGACTCCGGGGCTGCCTCTAGCAGTGGCGCGACACGATGATTGGCGACGGTTAGGGTTCAGATTGGTTCGTGGCGAAGAAGAGGGAGGGAGAGTGGCATCTAGGGTTTGTCCAGAGGCGGTCAGGGGTCTTGTAGGCCTCCGGCGGCGGTGGCGCGGATCGTGCCGCTGGGCAGGCATCGCAGCACCGGTGAGCGACGGAGGCAGTGACACCGAGCTACTTCCGCCGGCAGGAAGACGATGAGCGAAGGTGTACCGGGCCTTCGGTCAAGGTGGGCTACAAGCGAAGAGAAGCTTGGATGTGGCTAGGGGGATGCGGGCTGCGTGCAAGCGGCAGGTAGCACATGAGAGAGCTATGGGCCAGCCTGGTTTACTGCTGGCTTAGTTTTTATTCACAAAACATTTTTCCAATTTTTGTTTTATATTTTTGTTTGTATTTTCAAATTATTTTCTTGTTTGATTTGTTTGAAAATACTAGAGGCTTTGTAATATTAAGAAAACATGGTAGAGCCCTTTTATTCTGCTTAGGATCCACACCTTTTGTATCTTTTCAAAATTCAAACTACTTTGAATTGCTTTTAGAGAGAGATGAGAAATAGCTAGGGTTTAGGGTTTTGCAATATATTTTTGTCATTTTGATTTTGTCTTAGCAGAAGATGATGCTCATGAATGGACAAACAAAACCCTATTTAGTATTAGCTAAAACTGGGGTGTTGCATTTAATTTTCGGTCTTGTGACTCATAAGTCGAATGCCGAAAAATGGTAGACATGAGCCAAGATCATAAGATTGAGTAAACAAGAAATAAACTCGAGAACTCAGCCCAAAGGAATCTGACATAAAAGTTTCACAGTAGCAAAGCAACTTAAACTATATAATACATCTACACCTGGCATACCGGTGATTTAAGAAAATTTAAAGTTTTTTTAACCT
This sequence comes from Avena eriantha, assembly GCA_910589775.1. Taxonomy (NCBI): domain Eukaryota; kingdom Viridiplantae; phylum Streptophyta; class Magnoliopsida; order Poales; family Poaceae; genus Avena; species Avena eriantha. The sequence continues at coordinate 152,997,921 of OU342740.1, read as the reverse complement.
AAGGGGCCACAGGAGACGAATCAGGTGCATCACCAAATGGAGGAGTCTTAGTTCCTGGAGTATTAGCCTCGGTTTATTATTCGTCGTCCGAGTTTTATTCATTCTCGTTGGTGTCTTCTTCATATTCATCATCAAGATCATCGAGGAAACTCGGCCCTAAATTCTAGACATGAACCTTGCCATACTAAATAAGATCATTGTCTCGGGCTAGGCACTGCTGAATAACTTTCGGATCATTTTTCCATCTAGAACCAATGCGCATGGTCTAGAGAACATCTAAGTTGATGCTCCTGTACCAAGATAACACAAAGCTCAGAGCTATATCAATGCCAGATCGAGCAGCAGATTCGCGCCATAGGCTCGGTTATTCCTCGCACTCCATCAACCTCTTAACCAGTTGGGTGACATGCTTCAGGACAATATCTGTTGGCCAGAGCACCTAAAAAACTCGGATGCCAGCATTAAGAAGGTCAGCCCCTAAAGATTTCATTAGCCCAAGGCTGGCCAAGAGACCAGCCAAGGTATCATCAATATCATTATCTTGCAGGATCGCACAAAAGAAGAAAAAGTTAGTAAAAGGAATGAGAGTGTAAGGGAAACATCGGAAGAAAGGGAAGGCCAGAGAGAGATTCATGGGTCATGATGCTGGTGATTCGGGTGATCTCAGTCAAAAAAGTCCCAGTATTCTTCTTGAGTTTTTCGAACTTAGTGGAAACCGAGTCAAACTTGATCTCAACTTCTTGCATCCACTCCTTGTCCTTCTCAATCTGGGTGGTGAGCCGGTTTTTTTCTTCGACAACTCTTGATCAACCTTTTCAAGCTCAGCCTTCTGGATTTTCTTTAGTTCTTCAATCTCGACACGAAGCCGAGATATCTCATATTATTTCTCCTTTAGCTGAGCTTGGTGTTCTCATGCTTGTTCGTGAAAATTGAATCATTGATTCGGCCATAGATATGTAGTCCTGGTGCACCTCTACGAGAGCTTTTGTCCTGGTTGTGCCGAGGTAAAAATTATAATGTGAGTCAAAAGACGCAAGTACAAAGTGCAGTGCAAGAAGCAGGTACATTCCATATCAGCGATGCACTTATGCAACTCCTCATTCTTTGCCTTAACTTCGGTTGTGTATGCCACATCAAGAGTTAGTTCGGCAGTTGTAAGAACAGAATATACTGGAGCAAAGTAGTAGAGACATACCCTTGCTCTGAAGATCCAGCAACAATTTCTTGTGATTGGTAGAGAGGCTCTAGTGCTCCAAAAGAAGTTTTTGGAACTCAGTAGTGCATTTGTTGGTGGAAATCTGAAAAAGATGGAATGACAAAGTATTGGTCACCGAGTAAAATGGATATTCGATTCTACTCAAGATTCGAGTCAAGTAAACTTAACCCGAATCTAGGTGGATGGATATCCTCTTCCGCGGTGTATATACTCATTGCAGTAGTATCTTCGTTGTGGTATATATCCTCTTCTTCTTTCTTCCGTGAGTCATGCAAAAGGTTAGTCTCTTCCGCGGCTATCCGCTTGTGAGTGATCACTAATGCATTATCACAAAAGTTATCAATAGAATTAGAGTATATAAGGTATACTATTCAATAGATCTTATCGAGTACTTCATCCTCTCTTTTTATATCACTCATGCGACCTAGCAACTCACAACAACCGGTAAAAAGTACTCTCTCATAAACCTCCACATTAGCAGAGAATTCAAAGTTCCCATTATAAAGCGTTAATTTGATATCAAGGGTATTATTCTTACATGGATATATAAAATGATGTTTGGAACCGCAACATTCACAAGTAAAATTGTACGAGGTACATAATGTGGATCAATAGCCATTCAATCAACTCACCCATTCTTCTAATACCTTTTCCCTCGTAATATAATATCCAAAAGTTCCAACTTTCTTCTCCTCTATTGCGAGCTTCATCTGTTCAAACATAGCAATCTCGGAAGACATGATTAGTAGAAAATGTTTTTATAGTTTTTGTTTTATAATTTTTATGGGTTTTTGGTTTTATAAGTAAAAGCAGTAAAAAGTAATAACCGAAAATAACTTGAAAATTGGTAATAACTTTTAGTACAGCAACAATAAATTATCAACTAAAGACAAAGACCAAATTGCTTAGCTCCTCGGCAACGACACCAGAACTAAAGATATTGAGCCCATAGAGAGCTATTGGTAAAGTTCTTTAGGCCCCTCATTACTATTCACTAGAGAGTACTTGTAAGTTATCTTTAATTCTAATTAATATTGTATAAAGAGTGTGTTTGAATGAGTGTTAAAGTAAACAAGAACAAAGTAAATAACAAAATTAAAACTAAAGTAAGAGAGTATCTACGAAGTGTTGTGTAATATGATTGAGGGGTTCTAAAGGAGTGTATACTTCACCACTAGCATGGAATAACTATGAATGATTAGGATAACCTATCTCTTATGTAATGATATTTGTGGAGAGAGCTCCATAATAAGATGTTCACTACAAGGCTCATAGGAAGCCAGTTTTTTGAGTCAAGAGTGAGGTAACCTCTAAATAACCACTTTGATGTTTGAGAGAAGTCATCCATACAAACCACCACAATTAATGGTTTCCCCGTGGATATCGTAATTAGCTTAGGAAATCCCTCTTTAATCCTCATTTTACCGTGTAGGTTACGAGCCAACGTCAATCACTCATGGGGCTTTCCGGGTACGCTTCCAAGACACTTCCAAAGGATTTCTCCCTCCCTTTAGTCCTAATGGCAAATGATATGTGGTCAACTACACATACCATCTAAAGTGAGAGATGAAACAAAATTCATAAATCAATGGATCTTTGTACACAAGTACCATATTTATTTAAATGCATAATAATACTAGGGTTTCACCATCTCTCCCCAAGAACAAGGAAACTACTCATACATGAAGGGGATCAACATCCTGGCAATTGTATCGATGCAATATGAAGGTACAACTGAATACAAGTGCAAATTCACAATAGAGATTGGACTACAAGAAAGTAAACAAAAGGGGCTTGATGTGAAGACGGTGTTGATGAAGATTGATGCATAGCCCTTCAAGATGCAAGTGGGATATGGTGATGTATATCTTGTGGGTGGCGGCTATGGAGGCGGTGGAGCAGCAGGGCTCCGCCCCTATGGCATGTGTGGACTCTCTCCCTTGTTCTAGGGTTTTCCCCTTTTTAAATAGGCATCTAGAGGTCGGTTTTGCGAATCGACAAAGCTGGGGGCTGAATATGCCCATTGGGCCTTCACAAATGTTGTTCCGTTTGAAAAAACGAAGCCATCGAAGGTCGGCACGGCCGTACGGTACAGGCGGCCCGTACCGTTGGTCGTTACGCGTGTAGAACTCCGTAGTGTTTTGGCCACCATTTCTTCATACGGGCTCCGATTGAGGTGTTTTTTGGCTCGTTGGATTCATATAGACAAGGCTACAATACCATGGCCTTAGATCTTCATTTGGAGTTGATGGAAAAATCCACTTCTTCCGTACCTCAAATGGCTAAGTCTGGTGCCTGCAACTCCTCCATATTGAATCCTCTTGGCTCCTTTTATCCATGATTATCCATAGCACCTGCACACAAATCAAAGACAAGAAAAGGTAATAAAATCCTAATAAAACTAATATTGTGCAAATCCCATGTGGAATTGAACGAAAACTAATAATCATACACAATAGGCATATTTATAAATAGATGTAACATGTAATGAGTGAAAATATGAATAATTTATATACTTAGATATCCATCAATTTTGGACTCATCAAGTATATTTTTGGAATATGACCTAGACGCAATCATGCATGATGCAATTCCCAATGTATTCATAAAGTTATTATTTTTTCCTTGTATGAACATCTGATATGTATCATTTAATATGTGATTCAATTGTGGAACTATATATTCATGATGTTCATACTAGATGTATTTAATTGCTGAGGTTGTGCTGGACACACAACTTAGACTAATATGAAAGTTGGTTCATGACTCAGTTCTACTTGTCATGGGCATGGTGATGCTATTCCAAATTACACATATTCTACTAACGAGTTTAGGGAGTTGGACTAGCCCATATTGAGATACAACGAGGAAGTCATCATTTGTATGTCTCAAATATTGTAATCCTTAGACCTGAGGTTGTCGCACAATCCGAGTTGTGGATCAACCGACTTAGGTCCAAACAATGTTCTGTCCCAAGGCAGTCATAAAGGCAGTGTTCGTGTCAGCAAAGAATCAAGCTACGTTATGTGGATAACTAAGTTGGGATTTTGCCCCTCGAATTGGAGAGATATTCAATCAGCCCCTTGGATGATATGATTCGGAAAGCATGGACATGCGCGAATCATAAGTTTTAATCGGGGCGATCGACTAAGAGATAAAGAAAGACTTTTCCCCTACGCGGTGCTTCCAAGATCTAGCTTAGGTGATAAGCCATGAGATACCACTAGACATGCAGGTGCATATTATTGATGAAGCATATCGGTTGATGTCGTGCCAAACGATCCCAAACATGGATTGAATCCATATGGGCTCCTTTCCCTTAAGTGTGCGACCATGTAGGTTCACGTATATTTGGACACGACACGAGTCACCACTTCAAGTAGATAGCTGGTACCAACATCTAGCAAGATGTGCCAACTCCCAAGTGTCGTAAAGTCAGAAGAAAAACCTTTCTGAATGTGACTTTCGTCCAATTCCCTTTGCCTCATGATATACCTTTTCAAGCTATAGGTGAGTAGTTTCCATCCCTTTAATAGCTCGAATCTCTCTTCTTGTTCTAGGCGATACGATTTATTGGACTAACACTTAGTCCGACTCTTTGGTTAACACTTAACCAAGTCACCCATGGTCATGCTTTCGAATCATATCACATGAGAGGGCCTAGAGAATATCTCTCCATTATGGAGGGGCAAATCCAATATTGGTAATCTAGGTCACGCAACTTGCTTCACAACCATCCCAAACTCTACCTTTATAACTGCCCATTTACAGAACAACGTTTGACAGAACCTAAGCTGGTCATCCACAACTCGGATCATGCGATCACCTCAGGTTGAAGGATTCCATTGCTTGAGACTAGAAATGACAACATCATCATTGCATCTCAACTGTGGGTCAGTCCAACTCGCTAAACTCTTTAGCCAAGTCCGTGTAAGTTGGAATAGCATCACCATGCCCATGACAAGTGGAACTATGTCATCAGCCGACTTGCACATTGGTCTAAGTTGTGTGTCTAGCACAACCTAAATGACCAAGGACATCTAATATGAAGAAACATGAATATATAGTTCCACAACTGAACCACGTATTCAATGATATATATATATATATGATGTTCATACAAGGACAACTTTATTACTTTATGAATACATTGGGAATTACATCATAATACGATTGCATCTAGAGCATATTCCCAACAGTCTCTCACTTGCACTAGATTCCATCATCCTAACATCACATGTCTAGGAATCTAATTCCCATGGCTCTTACGCGTGACTCATTCTTAGGCTGTGGAAGCGGCTTTGTTAACGGTTCTGCAACGTTTGCATCCGAGTGTACCTTGCATAACTTGATATCACCTTGATCCACATACTGGCAAATCAGGTGGTACCACATGAGTATATGTTTGATCTTCAGGTGTTGTCTAGGATCCTTCGCTTGTGCAATAGAACCATTGTTGTCACAATACACGTCTAATGGATTGGATGATCCCTGAACCACACCAAGATCGATTAGGAAGTTCCTGATCCAAATGGCTTCCTTAGCCGCCTCCGAGGCAACAATATACTCAGCCTCTATTGTAGATGCAGGCATAGTCTCTTGCTAAGAACTCTTCTAGGTCACAGCCCCTCTATTCATTATGAACACGTACCCAGATTGTGAACGAGAATCATCTGAGTCAGTAAGATAACTCTCATCCGTGTAACTCTTTACACCAAGTTCAACATCACCTCCATAAACTATAAACACATCCTTAGTCCTTCTCAAGCACTTAAGGATGTTCTTAACCGATGCCCAATGGATTTCTCTAGGGTCAGCCTGGTATCTTCTCACAACACTTAGAGCATAGGAAACATATGGCCTAGTACAAATCATGCCATACATGATGGATCTGACTACTGAAGCATATGGAATCAAACTCATCTGACTTTGCTCATCAGTTGCCGAAGGACACTAAGTCTGGCTAAGTTTTACACCATGGGACATTGGTAAGAACCCCTTCTTAGATGATTCCATGTTGAACTTCTTCAACACTTTGTCCAAATATGTACTCTGACTCAATGCAATGAGTCGCCTTAATCTATCTCTATAGATCCTGATTCTTGGTATGTAATTTGCCTCACCAAATTCCTTCATTGAGAAACTCCTTTCCAATGACACCTTGGTTTCTTGCAGCATCTAGACATTATTTCCAATCAATAATATTTCATCCACATATAAGATTTGAAAGTTTACTTTTCTCTCGCTAAACTTCTTGTATAAACAAGAAGCATGATCACTCTTGATGAAGCCAAACGATTTGACTACCTCATCAAAGCGAATGTTCCAACTCCGAGATGCTTGCTTCAACCCATAAATGGATTTCTGAAGTTTGCATACCTTTTCAGCATTATCCGGATCGACGAAACCCTTGGGCTATATCATATACACGTCCTCGATTAATTTTCCATTAAGGAAAGTTGTCTTGACATCCATCGGCCATATCTCATAGTCGAAATAGGCTGCCATAGCTAACACAATCTGAACTGACTTAAGCATCGCTACGAGTGAGAAGGTCTCATCGTAGTGAACTCCTTGAACCTGTTGGAACCCCTTCATGACAAGCCATGATTTATAGACAGAAACATTTCCATCCATATCAGTTTTCTTCTTAAAGACCCATTTGCACTCGACGGGTCTTGCACCGTCTAGCAAATCAACCAAGTTCCAACTTTGATTTGCATCCATGGACTTTAACTTAAATATCATCGCTCCAAGCCACGACTCAAAATCAGAACCCACCATTGCTTCAAAATAAGTTGCTGGCTCATCACTGTCTAACAGTAACACATCACGAACACTTTGCAATCTGGCCAATCTACACGGTGTAGGTGCAGCTGCCGGCTCAGCCACCACGACCGGCTCAACCTCCAAGGCTTTTTTTGACTCGCTACTAACCAGTTCTTCTCGAATTTGTTCGAGCTGAACCGTGCTCCCACTGACTCCCCGACTAAGAAACTCTTTCTCAAGGAAGACACCGTTCCGAGCAACAAATAATTTGCCCTCTTCTCGGTTGTAGAAGTAGTAACCCAAGGTTTCCCTCCGATACCCCACGGAAATACACTTATATGACTTGGTTGTAAGCTTGTCTGACTGAAGTCTCTTGACAAATGGTTCACAACCCCAAATCTTAAGAAAACACAAACTTGGCCTTTTGCCTGTCCACATCTCATGTAGTGTCTTCTCTACCGATTTTGATGGTACTCTGTTTAGTGTGAACATCGCTGTTTCTATACAATAACCCCAAAATGATAAAGGTAGATCTCTCTGACTCATCATTGATCGTACCATGTCCAACAAGGTCCCATTCCGCCTTTCCGACACATTGTTTCTCTGTGGCGTTCTGGCGGGGTGAGCTGAGGAACTATTCTGTATATGTTTGGAAGATGCCCTAGAGGCAACCATGTATAATGCTATTCCCAATGTATTCATAAAGTTATTATGTTTTCCTTGTATGAACATCTAATATGTATCATTTAATATGTGATTCAATTGTGGAACTATATATTCATGTTGTTCATACAAGATGAATTTAGTCATTGAGGTTGTGCTGGAGACACAACTTAGACTAATATGAAAGTTGGCTGATGACTCGGTTCGACTTGTCATGGGCATGGTGATGCTATTCCAAATTACATAGATTCGACTAAAGAGTTTAACAAGTTGGACTAGCCCATATTGAGATACAACGAGGAAGTCATCATTTGTATGTCTCAAATAATGTAATCCTTAGACCTGAGGTTGTCGCACAATCTGAGTTGTGGATCAACCAACTTAGGTTCTGTCAAACGATGTTCCGTCACAGGGCAGTCATAAAGGCAGTGTTCGGGTCCGCTGAGAATCAAGCTACGTTATGTGGATAACTAAGATGGGATTTTGCCCCTCGAACTGGGGAGATATTCAATTATGTTTTAAGGTTGGTGATCGACTAAGAGTTAGTTGGATGAATCACATATCATCGATTGATTAGACGTTGGGCCATGCAAAGATAAACAAAAACTTGTCCCCTACGTAGTGCTCCCAAGATCTATCTCAAGTGATAAGCCACGAGATTTTCCACTAGACGCGTAGGTACGGATTATTGATGAAGCGCGTCGGTTGATGCCATGCTCCCAAGTACAGCATGTCCAGATCCCCATGAACCTCCTTGTCTCCAGTGTTATATGTTGATCCAAATTCTACAAAGTAAAGGCCAACTTCTGACGGAGCGGAGCGAGGCCCGTCGCCGGAGGCTTGGGTCGATATATATACTTCTTGTATACCGCTGGCTGGGATAAGTTGCATCTGTGAAATCCCTAGCGTTGTGTAAACACTCTCTGTTATAGTGAAGTTTCGCTGGCTGGCGCCCGTGGTTTTTCCCCTCTCTTTGTTGGAGAGGGTTTTCCACATTAAATCTGCGTCCCCCTTGCTGCGATTTTATTTTCGTTCTTCGTTATTTACTTGTCGCAAAGCTAACAAGTGGTATCAGAGCCCCAGGTTCTAATCTAGGATTTGTGACATGTCGTCATTGAAGTTCGATCTACCGCAGCTGGACTACTCTAGAAGATTCTGCTTGTGGCAGGTGAAGATGCGGGCGATTCTCGCCCAAACTTCAGATCTGGATGATGCGCTGGATGGATTCGGGGAAAAGGATGCTATGAGATGGTCTGAAGAAGAGAAGCGGAAGGATCGTAAGGCTTTGTCTATGATTCAACTTCATCTATCCAATAATATTTTGTAGGAAGTCTTGACAGAGAAATTTGTTGCTGCCCTTTGGGGAAAACTGGAATCGATCTGCATGTCAAAGGATCTAACCAGTAAGATGCATGTGAAGATGAAGTTGTTCTCGCATAGATTGCAGGAAGGTGGATCGGTAATGAATCACTTATCTCTTTTAAGAGAGATTATTTATGATTTGCAATCTATGGAAGTAAAATATGATGATGAGGATCTAGCTCTATTACTCTTATGCTCGCTGCCTAGTTCTTATACTCACTTTCGTGATACAATGTTGTTGAGCCGTGATAAGATAACCCTTGATGAAGTGTAAGGTGCCCTCAAACAGAGGGAAAAGATGAAATCTATGGTGCAGGCAGATGGGGCGTCTTCCAAGGCTGAAGCTCTGCAGGTTCGTGGCAGGACCGAGCAGAGATTTAACAACCATGGCAATCGAGATAAGAGAAACGACGACAAAAGTCGTTTGAAGTCCAAGGGAAAGGACAAGTTCTGCAGGTATTGTAAGAAATCTAATCATGATATTGATGATTGTCGGAAGCTGCATAATAAGGAGAAAAGGAACGGTACTTACCAACCGAAAGATAAGGATCAAGGTAATGGTAAGGCTGCTGTTGTTTCTGGTGATAGTTCTGACCGTGAATGTTTAGCCGTTTTTGCTGCTTGTGCTTCTCGTGATGATGACTGGATACTTGATATTGAATGTTCATTTCATATTTGCTGTAACAAAGATTGGTTCGGTTCATATGAGTCTGTGCAGACTGGAGATTTTTTACGTGTGGGGAATGACAACCCGTGCCATATTGTCGGAGTTGGATCTGTTAAGATCAAGACACATGATGGCCTGACGCGTACGTTGAATGAGGTGAAGCACATACCAAGCATAGCCAGAAATATGATCTCCCAAAGTACCATGGACGTTGATGGATACAAGTACGCCGGTGGGCATAGGTTGTTAAAGGTATCGAAAGGCCCTCTTATTCACATGATAGGTGATATGAATTCTGCTAAGTTATATGTTCTTAGATGTAGCACTTTGCCTGGTATTGCTGCTGCTGTTACATCTAACGATTCTGATGATTGTGGTAAAACAAATCTGTGGCATATGCGTCTTGGGCATATGAGCGAACATGGCATGGCAGAGTTGGTTAAGAGAGAGTTGATTGATGGTTGCAACTTGGGTAAGTTTGAGTTCTGTGAGCACTGCATTTTTGGTAAGCATAAAAGAGTTAAATACAATGCTTCCGTTCATACCACCAAAGGCATATTAGATTATGTGCATGTTGATGTATGGGGACCTTCCCGTAAGACTTCTATTGGTGGTGCTAATTACATGCTTACTATTATTGATGACTACTCAAGAAAGGTGTGGCCATATTTTCTGAAACATAAATCTGATGTTTTTGATGCTTTTAAGAAGTGGAAAGTTATGGTAGAAAAGCAAACTAAAAAGAAGGTAAAGGTACTACGTACTGACAATGGTACGGAATTCTGTTCTAGTGAGTTCGAGGAGTTTTGAAGTAATGATGGTATGATCAGGCACCACACCATCCCTTACACTCCTCAGCAGAATGGCATGGCTAAGCGCATGAACAGAACCATCATCGCGAGGGCTCGCTGTATGTTGCCAATGCAGGTATGCATAGACGTTTCTGGGCTGAAGCAGCCAACACATGTGTTACCTCATCAAACGGTCACCTTCTATTCCACTCGAGAAGAAAACTCCTATTGAGGTATGGTCAAGTTTGCTTGCTGATTATTCATAGTTGAGAGTTTTTGGTTGCACTGCTTATGCTCATGTTGATAATGGAAAGTTAGAGCCTAGAGCTGTCAAGTGCATATTCCTTGGTTATGGTTTAGGGGTTAAGGTATATAAACTATGGAATCCTGAAACTAAAAGGATTTTGTTGAGTAGTAATGTTGTTTTCAATGAATCCGTTATGTATCATGATAGCTTGCCATCAGATCCCTCTCATGTTGCTATGGGAGAGGAGGGAGTTCGTGTGTAGGTGGAGAACCTACAGGAAACTGTTGATAATAATGCTATTGTTGATGATACTCATGACGAAAATATTTATGATGATGTTGTTCAACACTCACCTACTGTTTTACAGCAGCCACAGGAATCTATTGCTGCAGATAGACTGAGGCGTAACATAGTTCCACCTCGTCGTTTAATTGAAGTGTGTAATCTTGCTCATTATGCTTTGAGTTGTGCTGAACAGGTGGAGCATGATACTGAACCTGCTACATACAATGAGGCCGTTGCATCCGTTGACCGCGAGAAGTGGGTTTGTGCTATGTAAGAAGAGATGCAATCGCTTGATAAGAATGGCACATGGGAAGTTGTGCGCTTGCTTAAACAGAAGAACGTCGTCCGCTGTAAGTGGATATATAAGAGAAAGGAAGGTTTGTCTCCTAATGAGCCTCCAAGGTTTAAGGCAAGGTTAGTAGCAAAAGGTTTCAGCCAGATTCCAGGTATTGATTATAATGATGTTTTCTCTCCGGTTGTGAAGCATAGTTCAATTCGTCCTTTATTTGGTATTGTTGCTATACATGATCTTGAGCTTGAGCAGCTAGATGTAAAGACTGCTGTTCTGCATGGTGAACTAGAGGAGGAGATTTACATGGACCAACCTGAAGGGTTCATAGTTCCTGGAAAAGAGGATTTTGTGTGCAAATTGAAGAGGTCGCTTTATGGTTTGAAGCAATCTCCAAGACAGTTACAAAAGGTTTGATTCATTTATGATCTCACAAGGTTTTAAGAGGTCTCAGTTTGATAGCTGTGTTTATATAAAGTTTGTTAATGGATCACCTATTTACTTGCTGTTATATGTTGATGATATGTTAATTGCTGCCAAGAGCATGAAAGAAATCACTACTTTGAAGGCACACCTAAGTAGTGAATTTGAGATGAAAGATCTTGGTGCTACTAAGAAAATCCTAGGTATGGAAATTAAACGGGACAGAAAATCTAGGTTGTTGTTTCTTAGTCAGCAAAGTTACGTTGAGAAAGTTCTTCAACGTTTTAATATGCATGATGCAAAGTCTGTTAGTACTCCTGTTGCTCCTCACTTTAAATTGTCAGCATTGCAATGTCCTAGTTCTGATGAAGATATTGAGTACATGTCTCGAGTTCCTTATTCTAGTGATGTTGGTTCCTTGATGTATGCCATGGTTTGCTCTCGCCCTGATCTATCATATGCTATGAGTTTGGTGAGTCGTCACATGGCTAATATTGGTAAAGAACATTGGAATGTTGTTCAGTGGATTTTCAGGTACCTAAGTGGCACATCCAACCCTTGCTTGAAGTTTGGCAAGACTGATGAGGGACTCACAGGCTATGTGGATTCAGATTTTGCTGCCGACTTGGATAAGAGGAGGTCCCTCACAGGTTATGTGTTCACGGTAGGTGGATGTGCCGTGAGTTGGAAGGCAACGCTGCAACCAGTTGTTGCTCTATCTACAACCGAAGCAGAATATATGGCTGTTGCTGAAGCTTGCAAAGTCTGTTTATTTGAAAGGTTTGTATGCTGAGCTTTGTTAGGATGATTCTTGCACTAACCTGTTCTGTGACAGTCAAAGTGCTACTTACCTTACTAAGGATCAGATGTTCCATGAGAGAACAAAGCACGTTGATATCAAATACCATTATGCCCGTGATGTTGTTGCACAAGGTACGCTGAAGGTATGCAAGATAAACACTCATGATAATCCTGCTGATATGATGACAAAGCATGTTCCTGTTGCTAAGTTTGAGCTATGCTCAAGCTTAGTTGGTATAACTGCTTAGCCCAAGTGGCTGTTGGCGCCGAAGGTGTTTTCTTTGTTTGTTTAGGGAGATGATTACTGTTGATGCTACAAGAAGGAATTTGTCACAAGGTGGAGTTTGTTATATGTTGATCCAAATTCTACAAAGTAAAGGCCAACTTCTGACGGAGCGGAGCGAGGCCCGTCGCCGGAGGCTTGGGCCGATGCGGATCGTTGATGACCTAGGTTACCACCACTATATATACTTATTGTAAGCCGCCTGTTGGGATAAGTTGCATCTGTGAAATCCCCGGTGTTGTGTAAACAGTCTCCGTTATAGTGAAGTTTCGCTGGCTGGTGCCCGTGGTTTTTCCCCTCTCTTTGTTGGAGAGGGGTTTCCACGTTAAATCTGTGTCCCCCTTGTTGCACATGTGCAGCGCCCCTACCGGTATCCACACGTACAGGGAGGAGCTCTAGGCAGAGGACTGCTAGATCCTGTCTAGCCCAAAATGGGAGTGGAGAATGTGACGGCTAGGTCAGGGACTATCCCTTGTTACTCCACTTATATACACTCCTAGGTGGGCTCAACGCTTGAGGCCCATTTAGGTTGTACCCTAATCTCCACATGGATCGAATCCATATGGACTTCTTTCCCTTAAGTGTGCAGCCCTGTAGGTTCACGTACACCTGTACACGACACGAGTGACCACTCCGACTCGATAGCTGGTAGCGGCCTCTAGCAAGACGTGCCAACTCCCAAGTGTCGTAAAGTCAGAAGAAAGACCTTTTTCAATGTGAATTCCGTCCAATTCCCTTTGCCTCACGATATACCTTTTCAAGCTATAGGAGAGTAGGTGCCATCCCTTTAGTAGCTCGACTCTATCTTCTCCTTCCATGATATACGATTCATTGGACTAACACTTGCTCCGACTCCTTGGTTAACACTTAACCAAGTCGCGCATGGTCATGCTTCCGAATCATAATGCACGAGAGGGCTTAGAGAATATCAATCCATTATGGAGGAGCCAATCCCATCTTGGTAATCCATGTCACGCAGCTTGATTCACAACCAGCCCAAACTCTACCTTTATAACTGCCCATTTACGAAACATTTTTTGACAGAACCTAAGTAGGCGATCCATAACTCGGATCATGCGATCACCTTAGGTCGATGGATTCCGTTGCTTGAGACTTCAAATGACACCATGCTCGTTGCATCTCAACTGTGGGTCAGTCTGACTCGTTAAACTCTTTAGACGAGTTCGTGTAAGTCGGAATAGTATCACCATGCCCATGACAAGTGGAATCATGTCATCAGCCGACTTGCACATTGGTCTAAGTTGTGTGTCCAACACAACCTCAATGACCAAGCACATCTAGTATGAACAAACATGAATATATAGTTCCACGACTTAATCATGTATTCAATGATATATATTTGATGTTCATATAAGGACAACTTTATTACTTTATGAATACATTGGGAATTAAATCATACATGATTGCCTCTAGTTCATATTCCCAACATAAGAGAGTTGAGCTATTAAAGGATGATGATGATTCTCCTACAGCGCAATAAGGTACATCGTGAGGCAGAGGGAATTAGGCAAAAGCTGCATTGGAAAAGGTATGTCATCATGATTCTATGGTACTTGGGAGTCGGCATGTTCTTCCAGGAGCCTCTACCGACTGATCGATTATGAGTCACACTCAAATTAGATCCAAATCACCATGAGCCTGTAGGGTCACACACTTAAGAGCGGAAGCAAACATGGGCCCAAACCAAACATGGATTGGGTTAGTGAGTTCTACCAAAATAGGCGTTTAGTGGATGGGCCACAAGTTTTTGTGCATACCACTTTCACTCCCCGTATATAGTGGGCACAGGATTCCCAAGGGGCTTGGTTAGAGCATTCCACGCGTTGGAAACCCTAGCCCCATTTTAGTCTAGCCATTGTACCGGACCTAGCATTCCACCACTGGCACTCCTCCTTGTTAGCACTTCGATGATCATGGGATTGCACTGCATCAATCGACGTGCTTTATCGATAATTCGCACATGCGCGTCTAGTGCTAATCATCATAGCATTCTACCTCAGCTAGATATTTGGAACACCATGTATGGAAAATGTTTTGTTTATCTTTCTGTGTCCCAACAGTATAATCACACATTACATAACCCTACATGTGCAGCCATTACATGTGCATCCATTAGATAACCTCACCTAACGTATAAGAATGCATCCATTACAAAATGTAGAAGCTACCTCCCCTCACTCATCTATTGCATGATTTAATATATGCCTATAATAAAGGCACATTTTCAGGTGGCAAGCATCACACAATAGGCATATCTTCCTTCCCATGTGCTTCTGCATACTAATTCCGACTACACGACCGTGCAATGTTGTGCAGAACGCTAGGGCCCCCATCATGCCACCATAAGTTTTAGATAAATTTCCACTAGGGGTACCTATTTTGGTGGGAGCATGATGGTACATTGTAGCCACAGTATTGCCTTTGCCAAATCTGACACTAGGTGCATTTGGCTTCGGTGTGAAATGTAGCAAGAGGTACACAATGTAGTAGTTCGAAATATTTATAATGTCGGTCCTATCGAGCTAAAATGTGGTCCTCAAGAAATAGAAAATTACATCCAAGGACATACATTTATCATAGAGGACCCAAACATTAAGTAAGGAAAAGTAGGCGGGTCCGGATCCTCCATCCAACAGTTGAGCCATACTCCTCGTGTACTACTATAGTACTTACTTCACACAAAAAAGAAAAATGTTGCTCACTTTTGAACCAACATGCTGCAGGTTTGCTACCTCTATCCCTTTTTTATTTAATGAATGGTGGCGTTCGTGATGCTTCGTCTTCGCATAGTGTGAAGTGGAAAACCTAGAGTACAGAGTAGTATAAAAATATTAGAAGGCCCACTAGGTCTTGAAGAAGTGCATCGAATGTGATGGGCCCTATCAACAATTCCTTGTTAGTAGGAGGAGTACATCGAATGGCTATCTTTTGAATAACCTTCCCTCGCTATGTTTGAGAAGGAAGTGAAAATTTAGAAACCAGATTTTTTTAATTTCTAGCACTTTGCCTCCCAGACCCAAAATGCACACACATATGCACTGCCATGTTGTAGAGGAGGGAGAGATCAGCTGGCATGATGCGGGGTTGTAGAGACGGGAGGATGGATGGTAGGGGGCAACAAAGGAGAGAGAGAACACACAATTTTTGCATGCATATATATGTTCTAAAATTTACTAGTACTAGTACAGTATACCCTTTACATCGTGATAGGAACTCATCATATATGTTCTAAAGGAGAGAGAGAACACACAACGCCTTCAACACCTCGTCATTGCTCCTCGCGTCATGTCCCTTTTTTTCTCTGCGCTCATAATAGTCTCTTCTCGATCACTCTTAGTTTTTCCCTTTCTATTTTGACCCATGTTCATCATACTACTTGCTTTATAGAACAAACATTCCTGTCATTTGGAAAATTCAATTTTTTATTTTCCTAATACTTGGAAGCTCCCATTGGAAATATTGCTTCTCATGCCAGGATGTACCGATCCATAGTACCAAATATGGGAACATTATCATAAACTATGATGTTGATATAGCCATGACCTTTATCGTTCGGCTTGAAACCCAAGAATATTTATACATGATTGACCAGTTTTGTGAAGCAATTCATTGAAAAGTTGTCAAAACTCATGTTTATCATTTTTCATGATAGGTAATTGATGTCTACACACTTCTATTCTTGTAGGCAGTTGTTGGGCGTCCAAGTGCAGAGGTTTGTAGAACAACAACAAGTTTCCCTTATGTGGATTACCCAAGGTTTATCGAACTCAGGGAGGAAGTGGTCAAAGGTATCCCTCTCAAGCAACCCTGCAATCAAGATACAAGAAGTCTCTTGTGTCCCCAACACACCCAATACACTTGTCAGGTGTATAGGTGTACTATTTTGGCGAAGAGATAGTAAAATACAAGTGGTATAGATATAAGACAATGGTGCCAGAAAATAGCTTGATGGCATGGAAGAAACTAAAGGCAATCTGAAATAAAGATAGAAGCAAGCAAACATGTACCATATCTTGTTGCAAACGGTGTTTCAATGCTTAGAAACAAGGCCTAGGGATCATACTTTCACTAGTGAACACTCTCATATAAATATCTTCTCTTTATGATACTACTCTGAACTACTCTCTGGTTGACACTCTAATCCATGGTAGGGCTATAACAGCACACCTCAAAGTTCGTTTTCCCCATCTAGATATCCTCACACAGTCACCTTGAGCACTAGATGGTTCCAACAAACACCACAATTTCATAGTGACATCCACCTCCAAATAGAACTCATAACAAGTATTTGTAATCTATAGTCTAAGTGCCACCATGGTGTGCATGCTGTCACTTTCAAACACATGGGGAGAGCAGAGATCTAATACAGCACTTGAGTAGCAAGGTTGATCTACTTGATTACAAAGCTCATGATCACAATATGATCATGCATAGAGAGAGAGATGAACACATAGCTACTGGTAGAACCCTTAGCCTCGAGGAAGAACTACTCCCTCATCATCAGGGGAATCAGCAATCATGATGGTGATGGTTGTGGAGATCGATGGAGATGGCTCCGGGGGCACTTCCCTGTCCCGGCAGGGTGCCAGAACAAAGACTTTCTGTCCCCCAAATCTCCCCTTTGGTGGCGGCAGCGCTTTGGAACTTTTCATGGCTAGAGGCTGTTCTATTTAGGGTATTTGCATCGGAGGCTTCTTATAGGCGAAAGGGCAAGGTCGGTGGGTGGACCAGGGGCCCACACCACCCGGTGGCGCGGCCAGGGCTAGCCCGTGCCACCACATGGTGTGGCCAGCCCTTGGCCCCTCTCCATCTCTTCTTCTGGCTCTATGAGTTTTCCGGTAAAATATCAACTTTGGCTTTTGTCCGGTCCAATTCCGAGAATATTCATTTTCTGGCTTTTCTGGAACAAAAAAAACAGAAGAAAACAGGCAACTTGCACTGTGGCATCTTGTTAATAGGTTAGTTCCATAAAATGTGTAAAAGTACTCCAAAGTGTGGACAAAACATAAGAAAGTAGATATAAAACAAGCATGGAACATAAAAAATTATAGATACGTTAGCAACGTATCAACATCCCCAAGCTTAACTCCTGGTCGTCCTCGAGTAGGTAAGTGATAAATAAAATAAAATTTGAGGTGACATGCACCATCACAATCTTGATTAAGGCATTTACAAAACATTGATAGATGGGATCATAGTACTCTAACATAGCATGAAAGATACAGTTCTAACAATAAGACATAGCAACTATGTTGTAGCATGAAATGATACAAACAAAAGATTGATGGATAATGATTTACAAGACGTTTGTTTGTTTCAAATATAGAAAATATAGCATAGTGGCATTTAGCTTGTCCCTCATGGAGTAGCAAAACATAAGTGCATAGGATACCTTCAAAGATCATAAGGGTGACTAGATACAAATAGTTCAAGAACAAGCAATATCAATGTTATGAATCAATCAACAAGTTTTTGGACAATGCACATTATATTAAGAATGGCCACTATGCTCTCTCAATAGGTGCATAAAGATAGAAGATGGATACTCAACATAAAAGTAAAAGAAAGGCCTTCATAGAAGGAAGCAGGGAGTCAAGTCTCATAAAGAGCTTCCAAAAATTATGGTACTTATTAGCTTTCAGCTCTCATTGCCCCTATCATAAGAATCTTTAGGTGATTAAGGTTAAAGTGACACAACTAATAGTATATGCTTGACAAGTTATAAGAAGAAATCTCATGTCCCTTACTTACGAAGACTGAACCTCATGCTACTCAACTTTAGTCAAAAGTAAGTTGTTGACATTGTAAGTACATATGTATCATAGAGAACCGCCAACGGGGTACCCCTTGCACATGATACATGAGTTATCCCATAATCAAAATGACAAGGCAAGCAGACAATGAGCATCTCAGCGATCTTTTTATTTGCTATTTGCATAGGTTTTTATTGAGGATGCTTCATAGAGTGCTCATTATGGTTATGCTACAAGTTTCCACCATGATTAGGCATGGCTTAGGCTAGCGGCCCAGGCGTTTATCTAACACACATACAAACTCCATGATCTTACAAGTTCCACTTTTATTTAACACCGCCGGGATCCATAAACAAAAGAATCATGATATCAACGGGGTGCAATGTACAAGTGAAATACTGAAAGCGTTTCCCATGATACATGGTTCTACTAATTTCAACTTTTAAAGTGCAAGCATATACACAACAAAGATGGACACAATGGTTCAAGTTTATTAAGTGCAAGAAAAACCTAAATACATAAAGTGTGCCATCAAGTTCGTGAGAGCTTTAATCACTAATTTACACATAACAAGTTTAATTTAGAAGGTAGATAAAAACCTAAATATACTTGGAATAGCAAATGCTAATAGGTAGGTATGGTGGGCTCTTTCGAATAAGTTGGTTTTATTGGGAGTTGGATGCATGAGTGGAACTCATACTTGGTTATGCAGGCTAGCAAAAGACTGAGAGCGACCAACTAAATGAGCAATAATGGCCATAATCATGCAAAGCAACAAAACATCATTAATTAAAGCATAAAGTGATATTACAAGTCGAAAACTAAATGATCATAGAGGCTATATTGACTTTGGATAGTCTTAACATGGTGTGAGCATGCGCCAAGTCAACCCAAATAAAGTATCAAAGGAGAATACCACAATACTATGCTTTAATATGCTAAAACAACACATGATTCTTTCAAGGCACATTAAGAAATCTCAATTGTTTATAACATGTCATGCTATAGCAAAAATCACTAAGCATAAAGCCAAAACAATATCAAGCATGACATGAAAAAGTCCAAGTCACAGTCAAAAACAAGCTCCCTTTTACACCACTTAAGCATGAACTTTCCTACTCTTTTCCAATCCAAACCAACTTATTTGAAAACTAATGTATGAATGAGGGGGTCCAACAAATTTATTCAAGCAAACTAAGAAAACTAAGCAAACGAAAACCAAAAACAAAAACAAATACACTCCAATAACAACACAACAGTGCATGAAACAATAAAAATGAAGTGTTTGTAAGAAACCTGAGATTTTTATTGATGAAGAAGGGGATGCCCAAGGCATCCCCAAGCTTTGACGCTTGTACTTCTTGGATATTTCTTGGGGTGATGTGTGTGGCATCCCCAAGCTTGATATTTAGTCCATTCATCATCTCATTACATCATTCTTTCCATACACCTGAAAATTTTCCTTCATACAAAAACTTCACACAATCTTTATTAGCAACATTAGTGCACTCAAGATAATAAGTCTTTGGGTTTAGTTCCAACACAAATAAAACTTCCATTAAAACACAAGCTACTGTAGCACTTCCCTCAAAAAGCTCAATTCCCCAAAAAGAAATCAACAAGAAGCAAATGCAAATAATGGCAGAAATTTATCAAAACAGACCAGCAGGTAAAAACAAATTTTTTCGAAGACCTTGTGTTGCTCAAATCGAAAAATATTAAACTAACGAAAGTTAGATAACAACCTGGGGCAGGAGCACAAAAATTCACGACTCAATCAGACGTACATAGATTTTACATGAATTTTTACAGTGAAGAACAAAAATTTGTTTCGAGACAGCAACTTTCCGAAGTATTACTTCTCTCTCATTAGAGGTTACTATTGGCACAAAAACCGCACAAAAATGATTAGGAGCGGTTATTACAGAGGTAATAACCTCCAAGACTAAACTAAAACTTTTGGGTTATCTCCCAATCAGTACTTTTTTTAACGCCTTTAAGTTAGGCATGATAGTTTGAGAAGATGCTCAAGTAGGAAATATGAATTGAAGTAAAAGAGAGCATCAAGAAACAAATTCAAAACACATTTAAGTCTAACCCACTTCCTATACATAGGACTCTTGTAACGAAACAAGTCAGGAAAGCACAAAGTAACAAGCATAGGAAAGCAAAACAAGTGCAACTTCAAGACTTTCAACATAAAGAGGGGAAACCTAATATTGTTGAGACACATAAAACCATGTTTCCCTCTCTCATAATAACTTCCAGTAGCATCATGGATAAAATTAACAATATAACTATCACATAAAACATTCTTATCATGAGCCATGTGCATAAAAGAATTAATACTCACCACATAAGCATAGTCATTCTTATTAATTGTAGTGGGAGCAAATTCAACAAAATAGCTATCATTATTATTCTCATCACCATAATCATCAAATATAGGAGGAATACTGTAGTCATAATTAATTGCCTCCTCAATAGTAGGTGGACTAAAAATATCATATCCATCATTGTAATCATCATATATTGGAGGTTTGGTATCATCATAAGAAATACAATAGCTATCTTCCAAAGGAGGGAAACTAAAAAGATCATTTTCATAAAATCTATCTTCCCCAAGCTTATACTTTTCCATAGCATTAGCAATAATGGTATCCAAAGAATTAATACTAACAACATTGTTGTTAGCATGCAAATAAAGTTCCAAAGGTTTTTTAATTTTCTCTTCAAACACTTCATGTCATAAATCAAGATAAATACTACAAAGCTCTCTATTTTTTTTCAGTAAGCCATGTTGGGGATATACTTTCCGGGTATCCTCACGGTTCCTCACTGACCATGGTGGCCCACTTCGGGTTAGAGCTTTGCTTCACGGGCGGCCCAGTCAGGGAGAAAGACGGAGTCCAATCCGGCTACGGGAAGGCCCAGAAGACTTACCGACTTAGGCCCATAATGTTACTTGTAGTTCAAGATGTACTCTATAACCGACTCTTAGTCGTAGCCGGATAGATCTCTCCTGTAAACCCTAGGCTGGATATCTATATAAGCTGTCCTAGGGAGAGCCTTTAGCGCAACACCTCAATAGTTTACAATCTCAACTCGCACAGGAGAAACTCTTGTAACCCATATTCCGGCTCTGCTGTATTACTGGATTGCTAGCAGGAGTAGGATTTGTCCAAAGCCGGCAGATTCGAACGTGGGTAAACTTGTGTGCTCACCGTCTCGGAACACCGTACGTCTCACACCCCTATCTTCCGCACACCTCGAGGACCCCCTCATAGCGTACTTGTCCTCAATCCGACGACAGTTGGCACCCACTGTGGGGCAAGTGAGCTTCGGATCTGTGTTCCGAGCGGAATCTGCAAGAATCGGAATTGGTGAGACAATCGCCGTCGGTCGCATCCTCTACGCTAGTGACGTCCCTCTCATCGTTCTCGACGAGACCTGGATTCCAGCTAGGGAGGTTGTGACTGCCTACACAATCATGTCCTTTGACGAGATCGATGTTTACATCGGTTTCGCTGAACCTGCCCAACCCACCCCAGTGGTGATGATAGAGGCAGAAGAATCTTCTAGGTCCCCTTTGTCCCCGGAGGCGGCAGAGTTCCGGATCTCAGAAAACCCTAATCCTACCGAGCCCGCGCCAGTTGCGGAGATAGTGGAGAAATCCGAACCTAAAGATGACCTAGCGGTTCAAGTCGAATCTGGAGTGGATCTCCCTCGACAGGCCGGATCCCAGATCGACCCACCCGTGGAAGTCGAAATTCAGGAGGATCATAACAACGACATAGATTACGGCACCGATGACGTCGGGACAAACATGCCTTTCCTGAGGTACACACTCAGACACATGATACTGCAAGGCGAAAGCGCGGACGCAATCCTAGAGACCATTAAGAGTTTCGACATGGCTGATCGTGAAGGCCATAGGTACCTCAAGAAGCACGCGTCGCACTTTGTCGAATACGTGGGATCCAGATCCTGCTCTGCTGATGCTGGAGAAAACACCGACTCTGTGCTGGAGGCAATTGGAACAAACGCCGATGTACCTGCATCCTCGGATGAATTGATGACGTCAACAGATTTCCGAAAGTTCTCCGTGGAATATGAAGAGGAGTACAACTCCAAAGCTGCAGAGGAAGGAGAAGCCATGGATGAAGGATCCGGGGAACACTCTCCCAAAGCGCAGGATGACATGGACGTCGGAGATAATCCCGAAGTCCAGATGTCCGAAAGTACCGATCAAAGCTTGACTCCGGGAAACGGACCAAAAGCCATCTTTGCTACCGGTGCTGCCAAGAAGGCAAACAAGAAGAACAAGACCCCGGCAAAAGACCCTCGACAGAGGAGGTGATTGCCGAGGAATACGAAGAAGACTCAGATGGAGCACTTATCCCAGAAGAGCCGAAAAAAGAAGAATCGGCGGATGGACACGTGATCACCGAAGATGCGTGTAAACTCATCGATGCTGCATTAACCACACCTATCCCTACAACTGTAGAACTTACTGCTGAAGAGCTGGACGAAAGGGCCCAAGCCCTAGAAGCGCGTCATCAACAACTCCTGGATGAAGCCAAAAACATAGAGGAGGAGAAGAAACGCATGGCAACTAAGGACTACATGTCTCGGTTGCATCAGAAGACACGGAAGCGTCACACCAATGACGACCAATTTCCACATGTATGTGCCGTCCTTTTTGGAGATGAGATGGGGAAGCCACGGAAAGATTGCAAAGGAGATTGGGTATACCCAACCCTAGTACAGAATACCGTGACGGCCCAAGTAATTTTATCGGCTAATCCAGGACCGGAGGAGATCCGGTTGGGTATCAAACTACTCAACAAGGGACTGGAGAAGCAAAAGGTTGCCCTCTCCCGAAGTCAAAAACTGATCTCGGATTCCGACCAATGTCGCACATATTCGGCATGGGCTGACGTAAGACCCCATTGCGTATGGGAGCAGTATCATCACCCCGAACGCCGGGAAGACAATTATTCAAGAACCGGATCATCAGGACAGCATCACAGAACTGCGCGTGACTGGAGCAACGTCGCCCCAGCAGCCGAAAAAGAGGTCATTGTTGCACTGACTCCGAGGAATCCTCCCCGACGAGAGTCTAATGATCGAAGGGGAGAAGATAAAGAGAAACGTCGGGAGGAGGATCGACGGAAACCATGCCGGAATTGACGCACGAAGGAATGAAGGAAACCATGCCGGGACAAGCCGGCAGGGGGCTCGTCGTAGTCAAGATCCTCCCCAGAACAGGAATAATGACGCTCCGGACGGAGACCGGCGATCAGCTGGAAACAATTCAGCTGCCCCACCATCTCCACCAAGCAGTCATCACAACGGCTCCCAAGGAGGGCAAGGAGGACGACGAGGCGCAGGAGGTGGTGGCAGAAGCCGAAGTCCGGCTCCAAGGCACCGTAGCCATAGCCGACATTCTAGACGATCTCTATCCCCGAATGACGCAAGGCACAGGATCAATTCCAACATAGAGGCGCGGCGCTACAAAAACGATGACATCTACGTGGGCCCAAAGTGCTTCGGACCACGCATTAAAGCTACAAAATTGCCGGAAGGATTTGCTATCTCAAGGCATATCCAAGCCTACGACGACATTGCTCGGCCAAACACCTGGCTTCAGGATTTTTTCCAAGCTTGCTGCATCGCCAAAGGCGGAAACAGCCTGGTTGCAACTCGATATCTCCCACTTATGTTGCGGAAGACGGTACGATCATGGCTCAATGAACTTCCGGAGAACACCATCCATAACTAGTATGACATGCAAAGTGCGTTCTTTCGGAATTTCGAAGGCACATATCGGAGGCCCTCTACGGTTGGAGACCTACAGCGTTGCACCCAGAAAGCCGGAGAAACTTGCCGGGATTACCTCGGAAGATGGATCAACACCAAGAACTCATATGAAGGAGTAAACGATCAAACCGCGATTGAAGCTTTCATCGCAGGACTCCCAATTGGTCTACTACGTCACCGCTTGAAGTGTGACAAGGTCACTAATTTGGGAGAGATGATAGAAGCAGTGAGCAAGTATGCAGATGCTGACGACGATGCAGAGGGATTACTCAACGTCCTAGTTGTGCCTCAGTCGGCAAGATAACCAAAGCAACAAGCTCAGAAGCGCAAAAATACCTCAGAAGAAAAACCTAGCGCGGAAACAGCGGTGGTTACTACTGTTTCCGGGTCTAGAGGACGAGGAGGACACGGCGGAGGCTGCGGGCGTGGCCGTGGGACTTCAAGGGTCCAAGGTAGAGGAGAACAGCAACCAGGCAAAACCTATTCTTGGGCCGACATTGACAATAACCCATGTGTGCATCACCTAGACGCCAATGGGGGATCATCCCACACCAACGCTGGATGTCGTTTCAATGATGACATCAAAAGAGATGACACCACGGGCTACAAAGCTAAGCGGAAGAAGGGAAAGAAAAAACCCGAAAAGGACAAGGAGACCAAGGAAGATTCTGACATGGAGGAAGCTGATGCTCCAAATCCCAAGCCGGAAGGGAAGAAGACTTTTCCCACCAAGAAGGACACTTACGTCACTTTCCTCGGATCTCAACCAGCAAAGGTCAAGAAGGCAGTTCTACACGAGCTCAATGCAACAGTTCCAGCTGTCCCTCAGTATCTGGACTGGTCGAAAGTGGCGACCACATTTGACCGCACTGATCATCCGCCTAAGTTACGCAGGCGTGGAAAATACGCCTTAATCGTCAACCCACTTATTGACAGTTATGGTTTCTCCAAGACTCTCATGGACGGTGGTAGCAGCATCAATATTCTCTATGTCGAAACGCTACGCCGGATGAAGATCTCGTAAACCTAGCTCAACCATAGCTTTGTGATCTTTCACAAAGTTGTCCCAGGAAGACAAGCTAATTCCCTGGGACAGATTACTTTGGATGTTACCTTTGGAACTCCAAAGAACTATTGGACGGAGGCACTTTCCTTCGAAGTGGTCCCGTTTAAGAGCGCATACCACGCTATATTCGGACGTCCGGCTTACTGGGCTTTTATGGCTCGTCCGTGTTACATTTACAATATGATGAAAATTCCAGGTCCCAACGGCATGATCACCATCAGGGGAGACCCGAAGAAAGCGCGAGAGTGCGAGGATGGAAATGCCGCCTTTGCCGAAGCCGTGCTGCACGCCCAGGAGTACCAGGAGATCAAGAAGAGCATAGATTCGTCTGAGCTGCCCGCAACGAAGAAGGAGGTTACAAAGCCAAATCCGGAGTTCAAGGCATCGGAAGAGACGAAGAAAGCGCCGTTGAAGGATGATGACCCCTCCAAGGTGACCCAGATAGGCGTAGGCCTAGGTAGCGCATAGGAAAGCGCGCTTGTCAAGTTCCTCCAAGCAAATCAAGATATCTTCGCATGGAAGCCATCTGACATGACCGGAGTACCTAGGGAACTTGCCGAGCACTCTCTAAATGTAATCCCGAAAGCTAAACCCGTGAAACAGTCCCTACGGCGGTTTGGCGATGAAAAGCGTAAGGGAATAGCTAAGGAACTAGCATGGCTCGAGTTAGCCGGATTCATAGAAGAGGTCATCCAACACTGACTGGTCGACCAATCCTGTAATGGTCCCTAAAAAGGACACCACTGATTTAAGGATGTGTGTTGATTATACTGCCTTGAACAAGGCTTGTCCAAAAGATCCGTTTGCTCTGCCTAGTATTGATCAAGTTATCGATTCTACGGCAGGCTCGAAACTCCTCTGTTTTCTCGACGCATATTCCGGTTATCACCAAATCTGGATGAAGGAATCTAATAAAGTCAAAACTTCATTCATAACCCCCTTCGGAACCTTTTGTTTTGTTATGATGCCCTTCTGGCTGAAGAACGCAGGAGCTACGTACCAGCGCACGATGCAGGGTTGCCTCCATGACCAACTCGGACGCAATGTACATGCATACGTGGATGATATCGCGGTAATGTCCAAAAATAAGGAAACAATGATTTCCGACTTGGAGGAAACATTTTCCAATCTACGAAAATACAACATCATGCTTAACCCGAAGAAATGCTTCTTTGGAATACCAGCCGGAAAATTGTTACGTTTCATCGTGTCTCAAAGAGGCATAGAGGTGAACCGAGACAAAATCAAGGCTATACTCAACATTTCCAGGCCAACTCGCCTGAAGGACGTACAAAGGTTAACTGGTTGCATCACTGCGGTTAGTCGATTTGTAAGCTGGCTTGGTGAAAGAGCCGCACCATTATACAAACTCCTGAAAAAGACCAAGGATTTTGTTTGGATTGACGAAGTTGAAGCCGCACTACAAGACCTGAAGAAAGTACTCTCATCTGCTCCTATCCTTGCAGCGCCGGAACATAAGGAACCAATGTTGCTCTATCTTACTGCGACAAATGAGGTTGTTAGTATCGTCATGGTGGTGGAGAGACCAGAGGAAAATCAGGAACACCTGATGCAGCGTCCGACTTACTTTGTAAGTGAGGTCCTGACAGAATCAAAACAACGGTATCCGCGCTATCAAAAGTTGGCTTACGGTGTTTTTCTAGCATCTCGTAAGTTACGAAACTACTTTCAGGAGCATCCAATTACCTTGTTGAGCACAACTCCCATGAGAGATATAATCAACAATAGTGACGCCACAGGACGTGTCGCCAAATGGGGCATAGAGCTTTCAGCTTTCGATATTGAGTATAAACCTCAGACAGCAATCAAATCCCAGATCCTTGCTGACTTTGTGGCTGATTGGAGAGAGACGAAGGAGAATATGATCCTCCCTGAGTCGGAATATTGGACCCTCTTTTTCGATGGGTCTAAGGCTCGAGGGGGCTCAGGGCTGGCGTGGTGCTCCAATCACCCCAAGGAGATAAAATTTTATACGTGTTGCAGATCCACTTCACAGTGACAAACAATATTGCCGAGTATGAAGCACTGTTGCATGGAATCCGGATTGCTATGGATATTGGCATCCGACGTTTGATGAGTTATGGAGATTCGGATCTTGTTGCTCAACAAGTGTTGGATATTTGTAATGCAAATAAACACATGGCAGCATATAAAGCTGTCGTGGATGATCTATCTAAATCGTTCGAAGGGTTCGAAGTTCAACACATCCCTCGAGCAGAAAATGAGGAAGTAGATGCACTATCTCGGATAGGTTCTACGAGGAAAGAGGTCCCGGATGGCGCTTTTTTAGAGCACCTCAAAGTTCCCTCAATAAAGGGAGTAGATGAGGAATATCCGACCAAATCCGACTCACCTTTGATAGCAGTTTTGGCTGTAATTCCCAGCTGGACTCAACCCTACCTCGATTATTTGGTAGATGGCAAATTACCCGAAAACGAGGTGCTGAGCCGGCAGATTATCCGACGAGCAAAATCCTATACTATTGTTAAAGGTGAGCTCCATAAACAGAGTGTTTCTGGGGTCTTTCAGAGTTGTGTATCTCCGGAAGAAGGAGTGGAAATCTTAAGATAAATCCACGAAGGTGAGTGTGGTCACCACGCTGTAGCGAAATCTTTAGTGGCAAAAGCTTTTAGACACGGATTTTTTTGGCTTACAGCTCAGGCAGATGCCGAAGGATTAGTCAACACGTGCAAAGGCTGCCAAAAGTACGCCAAGCAAGCTCATGTTCCGGCTGATCAGTTGCGAACAATACCTATAACATGGCCCTTTGCGGTCTGGGTCCTAGATATGGTAGGACCATTTAAACGAGCTCCAAGTGGATTTACTCACCTCTTAGTGATGGTGGATAAATTCACCAAATGGATTGAGGCTAAACCTGTCACTAGTTGTGATGGAGCAACCGCCAAAAGATTTGTCGAGGATGTTATAATCCGGTATGGTTATCCGCATAGCATTATCACGGACAACGGGAGTAACTTCTCTATGGGAGAATTGGCTGAATGCTGCAACGAGCAAAATATCTGGCTTGACATTGCGTTAGTCGCACATCCACAGGCTTACGGACAAGTCAAAAGAGCAAATGGTTTAATCCTACAGGGCCTAAAACCGAGACTCGAAGCACCATTGCGACGTGCTGCGGGGGCTTGGACGGAGGAATTACCCTCTGTGATATGGAGTTTACGAACAACTCCAAACAGGTCAACAAGATACACCCCTTTTTTCTTGGTCTATGGCGCAGAAGCAGTTCTTCCTAGTGATTTGATTCATACTTCTCCTAGAGTGGCCGCGTATATTGAAGAGGATGCCGAGATTTCTCGACAAAATGATCTCGACTTAGTCGAAGAAGTTCGCGTCGTTGCTAAAATGAGATCTACAGCCTATCAGTAGATGTTACGCAAGTATCATAGCCAGAGAGTCCGAAATAGATCTTTCAATAAAGGTGATTTGGTTATCCGGCTTGTGCAACAAAGAAAGCACAAACTTTCCCTAGTATGGGAAGGGCTCTTTTTAGTTAGTCGAGTATTATACAATGGATCGTACTACTTAACTGACATGAGGCTAGTCAAAGAAAGACTTGCTACTAAGAAGAGAAAGAGAGCTGGAGGCACTACAAATCCGGATAAGTTAGACAGACCATGGAATATTGCTCAGCTATGTCCCTTTTATTCTTAGTTTATCCTTCTTTGTATCATATATATGTACATGTTCTGTGAGAAATAAAAGTTTTGGTTGCCTCAAGATTTTTCTGAAAAGTTTTTACCATCTTATTTCCGAATGATCATGTCATAGTCGAAAATCCCAGATTGCTTGAAAGTACTTTATGCTCATGTTCGTTCTGGTTTAGATTTTCGATTCTAAAATTGCTACCTTCGGGTATAACACTAAAATTTCTAGTCTTGACTTTGGTTATTTGTCTGATTGCTGGATGCGGGCATTTTCCGAGTAGTGAATTGTTGGTACTCGAAGCCGGCTTTGTTTCCGAGTTTAAACTGGTTTAGCAATTGAGCTCCGTTGCTCGGCAAAGTTTCCGGCGGAAGGTTTAGCCGGCTCACAAAAGGGACGAGGCGGAATGCCAGATAAACGATAAGTATAGATGGAAAAAATACAAGTGCTTATGTAAACATTTTAGGCACAAAAAAAAACTCAAAGCCAAAAAGTGCTGTATAGATCAAAAGCTTAGCACTAGCAAAGTTTTTCTGGAATAATACAAAAATTTCTGATCTATGATGTAGGAGGACATGAAGGAGCTGTCGACTCGCTGGATACGTCGCCTTGATATCGTTCCGAGATGTCCGCATCCGAGGTGGTGCGTTCACCGTCGGAAAATTCTGCTGTTTCTTCTAGAGGCGGAGGCGGAGTGTCCACGCGATTGAAGAATGGAGTATCGTAGCTGGTCTAGTCAGCTACATGACACCCATATCCGGCACAGGAGTCCATAATGGCCTTGATGTCCTGCTCCTGGCCATCTTCATCCACTATAGAGTACCCTCTGGTCACTTGCCATATCTCCATGTTTCCATGGTGGCTCATGACCCTGGTGAGAGTGTTCTGCGCTACTGATCGCGCGTAGGACATGTTCCAATCCTGGACGAGCTGCGGCATCTCCTTTGCCTTGTCCCGCACTCGAAAATCCGACATGTTGTGCATGTCCAGAATCTTGAGAGCTTCGCCGATGTCCTCAAGGGATTGGCGGAAGTCATGAAGCAGGTCACCGACATGGGTAAGCCTGTGGGTGCGGAGCTCGGTGGAAGAAGAGTCCGTCAAGTTCAGAGGACCTATATACAAAACAAGTTAAGAAATATCCGACATTGAAGAAAGTCGAAGAAAAAGATAAGTCAGACAGATGGAACGTACCGAAAATGACATCGTCAATTTTGGTCTTCTCCTCCCGGAGACTCTGGAGTTCAGCCCGGAGCGCCTGGGAAAGGTCCCTCTCTCTCTTAAGCTCATTCTTGAGGTCCGAGATTGTTTTATCTTGAGCAGCGATCTTGCGATCACGCTCATCAGTGGCCATGGAGGAGGATTCAAGGATTTGAGCAATGCTCTTTCATGATCCTCCTTGAGCTTATCCAGCTCTTGACGAAGCTCCTTGTTCTCCACCACCAGGGTTTTGAGGTTCTCGGCCTCTTCATCATGGCACAGGATTGTTTCACTAGCGCTATGAGTCAAAAAGAACAACAGTTCAGAAAAATCGACATTGAAAATAACAAAGACAAGGTTTGAGTCTCGGAATGTTTACCTTCGGCCTCATCCTTGGCAACTTTAAGTTCAACATTTTTAAGACAGAGAGCTTTGATCTCTCTCCACTTATCGCAGACATTCTTCTGTAAATCCTGGTTATAGGAACATACTTTCTGTAAGTCAGAATACCCAAAGTCAGAAAGCTACTTAAGACTCGGGTTAATATTTTTGCTAATATCAGCCCGAGCCTTGGGGGCTACACTAGTTCGTTCTTTGGCATCCTAATGAAGCATAAACCCGGATTATATATCCTACTTCATGCTTGGGGGCTAGAGGATATGATATAAAAGAATGGAAAAAACAGGAGTTGGAATTCCGACTTACATATTGTTCACTGGTGAGTTTATCCAAACCCGCGTTCACTTCAGCGGCCATGTTTTCTGTGAGAGTCAGAGGAATCACTGGGGCTGTGGGAAGCTCACCAGTCCTAATCCTCTCATCGCGAAGGCGCACCTGGGCGAGAAGGTTAGAGAACTTGACGTCCTCTGCTTCTTGCGCTTCTTCTTCGGCAGATAAAGTACTTTTCTCCAGGCATTGCCTGCCAAGCCGCTGGATTTCTTCAGCAGATTTCTGAGACAGGCCAAACTTGGAAAGTCCCGGATTGCTGATAAGGTTTTCGGCGAAGGTTTCTGCCGAGGGATCATTACCCAAAGAGGGTTCACCCTTATCTAGATCTGACTCACCCATGGTGATGTCAGTGTGCGATTCAAGGATCGTGGGCTCTATTGAAGGAGCCGGATCTTCTGCATCGACCGGGGAAGGAATGGTCGCCGGTGTTGCAGAAGGTTGAGGGGCAGGAGTCGGAGGAGCTACGGCAGGGGAAGCTATGGTGAGCTTGGTCTGTCCTAGGGCTTCGAAGAAATTCTCTTCCCCTTGCCCTTGATGAGCGGTTTTGCTCTGAGAATGTAGTAAAGTCGGAAACGTTACATCTCAGAAAGAAATTTGAGTAAAGTACAAAGGCGGAAGTTGTGACTGAAAGTTACCTCTTCACGAGAGGCACCTCCTTTGTGCCAACAACCACTGTCGGAGCTTTGCGCTTCTTGAGCGCAAGGTCCGACAATGGGACCACCTCTGTCTCCTAAGAAAACTCAGGAGGATATCCTTCGATCGGAGCAAGTTCCGAATCGGGGAGGTCGGCAAGCTGGAAAAAAAATATCAGTATTGTAGTATAACTTGAAGATTGAAACACATAAAAAGTGTACTGATGGAAGCTTACCAGCACTACGGGGTTTTCCGCCGTATGCATATCCAGAGAAACCTCCGGGATTCTCCTCTCGATCCGCTCCCAGGTCAACCACTTGATCTGGCTTATGTAGGCTTGAGTGGTGTAGGATTTGGGGCTGATGCGAAGGGAGTCTTTCTTGGATGACGTGATGTAGTGCATCAGTCAATCCCCATGGTACTGAAGGGGCTGGATCCGGCGTGAGACCCAGCATTGGACCAAATCGGATCCCTTCAGTCCCTTGTGTTTGATCAAGTATTTGCTCCGCCTCTTAGCGAGGATTAGATCATCGGTGAGAGCCGGAGCAGCCTCGTCCCAAGAAGGTTGGCTCGTGGCAGCTTCGTCAACAAAAGCCGGCAAAGCAGTGGCTTTGCCGGGAGCCGGAATATCCCTATGATAGAAAAATGTGGCTGGTGATTGTTTGACCGAGTCACTAGCTAGAATTTTGGGATACGCGCGCTCGCGTCTAAGCGAAAAACTAATAGTGCCAGTGATATAAGGAACACCAGTGGTAATGGAGTTTCTCCGGAGATGAAAATAGTAACGGAAAAGACTCAAACTGGGCCTAATGCCGAGAAAGCCCTCACACAACGAAGCGTACGCGCTCATCTGTAAGAGCGAGTTGGGAGGAAGATGATGGAGTTGAACTCCGTAAGGATAAATCACCTCGGAGAAGAACTCCGAGGGAGGAAACGACAAACCTCTGTCGACGTGGGTGCCGAACTGGACGCGCTCGCCGTCGCGCTGGTTGGGGACGGTTTCTTCGAAGCCGCTCCACCAGTCGCCGGCGGCAAGGAGCCCTTCCTTCTCCACATTCTTGAGACCCTCGTCGTTGAGCGCGCAGGGAATCCAGAGCTCGCGAAAGCTCTTTTTCTCCGCCACCGCTTCCGCCATCGCCACCGCTACCGCCAAGCCGGAGGAAGAAGAGGAAGCCATTTCTCCGGTGAAGCAGTTGACCTAAAAGGGGTGGCGCTGGGAGTTCTGTGGGGAGGAACGAGGGAGCTCTGTGCGCGCAGGGAGATTGGGAGGAGAGGGAAAGGAAAAGGACTGGTGGAAGGAGAAGGAGAAAATCCTAACCCCTTATATCCACCTAACAGCGCCAAGATTCGTGTAAATGCTATAGTGTAACCGCCACACGTCGTGGAAGGAACTGGGAAGGACCCACGCGATGATTGTGTCGCCTCGATCTCCACGCACGCATTGAAATGGCGCCTCGATGCCAAAAACCGCGGACCCACCAACGGTCGTGCTGACGGAATGCCAGTCAGATGACGTGACTTGACCATGACTTGTGTTAGGTGGCGTTAGAAACCAAGTTCCGGCTTAGTTTGAAATCGAGCTGGAAAATCTGAGTAACATGTTGATAGGTCCAACTTATTTTTTAAGACCCGGATCATATTTTTTGTTGTGAAGTTTCAGGAACCCTTCAAGATTCTACAAGCCGAAGGTCAAGCTAGACGATGATGAATCCGACTTTGGATCTTGGAGGCCTCAGGGGGCTTTTGTTGGGGATATACTTTCCGGGTATCCTCACAGTTCCTCACTTACCAGGGTGGCCCACTTTCGGTTAGGGCTTTGCTTCACGGGTGGCCCAGTCAGGGAGAAAGACGCAGTCCAATCCTGCTACGGGAAGGCCCAGAAGACTTACCGACTTAGGCCCATAATGTTACTTGTACTTCAACATGTACTATGTAACCGACTCTTAGTCGTAGCCGAATAGATCTCTCCTGTAAACCCTAGGACGGATATCTATATAAGCCGTCCTAGGGAGAGCCTTTAGGGCAACACCTCAATAGTCTACAATCTCAACTCGCACAGGCGAAACCCTTGTAACCCATTTTCCGGCTCTGCCGTATTATTGGATTGCTAGAAGGAGTAGGATCCGTCCAAAGCAGACGGATTCGAACCTAGGTAAACTTGTGTGCTCACTGTCCCAGAGCATCGTACGTCTCACACCCGTCTCTTCCGCACGCCTCGAGGACCCCCTCATGGCGTACTTGTCCTCAATCTAACGACAAGTCAAACTAGTGAAAATAAAAAAAATAAACACAAAGACAAAATTGTAGAATCTAAAGGAAATAACTTTGAGCACTCACACCGGAGGATGTGAGTACCCTTTACCTTACCTCCCCGACAACGGCGCCAGAAAATAGCTTGATGTTTACGCATTTCTATTCTTATAGACAGTTGTTGGGCCTCCAAGTGCAGAGGTTTGTAGAACAGCAGCAAGTTTCCCTTAAGTGGATTACCCAAGGTTTTTCGAACTCAGGAGGAAGTGGTCAAAGGTATCCCTCTCAAGCAACCCTGCAATCAAGATACAAGAAGTCTCTTGTGTCCCCAACACACCCAATACACTTGTCAGGTATATAGGTGCACTAGTTCGGCGAATAGATAGTAAAATACAAGTGGTATAGATATAAGACAACGGTGTCAGAAAATAGCTTGATGGCATGGAAGAAACTAAAGGCAATCTGAAATAAACATAGAAGCAAGCAAACATGTAACAGATCTAGTTGCAAACGGTTTTTCAATGCTTAAAAACAAGTCCTAGGGGTCATACTTTCACTAGTGAACACTCTCATATAAATATCTTATCTTTATGATACTACTCTAAACTACTCTCCGGTTGGACAGTCTAATCCATGGTAGGGTTATAACAGCACACCTCAAAGCTCGCTTTCCCCATCTAGATAACCCCACACTGTCACCTTGAGCACTATGGTTCCAACAAACACCACAATTTCATAGACACATCCATCCCAAGGAAGTTCAAAGGAAAGATCTTTGAAGAGGACTTGTGGCGATCAGCATACACATACATCCCAAGAACGCATGCTACTTACTTGTAGAACATGTATGTAGTGCCAAAGGTGAAAAAATACCTTGAGGAACATCACACCAAGCTATGAGCCAGAAGCAAGTTTGGTGAGTTAAGCAAGGTGGATTTTGTATGCAATAATTTGGCAGAGAGTTTCAATGATAAGATTTCGGGCATGAAGACACTTGGAATTGTTATTTTGTTGGATGCAATAAGACAGTGCATAATGGTGAAGATAGATTTAAGGCAAAGAATTTGTGCAAGAATTTTTTTAGGTGGTTATATTACTGAATGCAAGAACCAAGGCAATGAGAACAATAAAGATGAGGGTGGTCAGAAGTTCCAGAACATTGGCTGAGGTTTATGCAGAATACAAGCGTGGAAGTGAACGGAGGTACACTATAGACATTGGAAACAAGACTTGTTCATGCAGGCAGTGGCAGATTACTGGCCTGCCATGTCACCATGCAATTAACTTCATCTTAAATCTTAGAGGTGACAAAGCTGAAATAGAGAACTATGTCGACAACTATTTCTCTGTGAACAAGTTTGTTGCAACTTATGCAGAAAACGTACCACCTATGGCCGATGAAAATGATTGGGAGATTGTCGATCCAGGGTTCAAACTTCAACCACCAGTTCTTAGGAGGCCACCTAGGAGACCTAGAAAGCTAAGGATCGAAGCCTCCACCGATAAAGGTCCAAGGCTTGGTGCTAGGAAAAGGAAATGCGAACGTTGTGGCGGATTCGGCCATATCAAGAGGTTGTGCAAAAACCCAGTTACACATGATATCGTCCATGTTCACACCCCGGTGGCAGAAAATGAGGCTTCTCAGCCAGAACTGGCGGAAGAGTAGTGTGAAGACGGTGATGAGCACTCGGAGGAAAACGTACGTAAGCAACCAATTTATGAAAAAGTGGAGGTGCCGGCAAGAAAAGGGTGTGAAAAGAAACAAAAGGGTAAGCGAAACGGGGAGGAAACGGGAAATAATGGAGGTGTATTAGAATATGAAGAAGTTGCAGGGTTGATTGAGGATGTTCTTGAGGATCTTTTGGCTAACTGCAGGAGAAATAATAAATCCCTGCCAATTTAATCTTTGTACGATTCTCCGGATGAAAGGTAAGCTTAAAATTTGTTTTATTTGACATTTTATCATTTTTTTATCCTCATCACCGGATGCTTAATGCAGCGTGGGCGAGCATAGTAATAAGAGGAGTAGAAAGATGCAGGC
Source organism: Avena eriantha (assembly GCA_910589775.1). NCBI lineage: Eukaryota > Viridiplantae > Streptophyta > Magnoliopsida > Poales > Poaceae > Avena > Avena eriantha. The sequence continues at coordinate 152,961,928 of OU342740.1, read as the reverse complement.
ACAGTAACGTCCTATGTTGAATTATATCATTGAAACTAAACTAGCTGTGTCGTCTTTATTTATATCTGGCGCGTGCGACGTGTCTGTGATGGGGTCATGCAGACCAGATTACATTTTTTTAAAATATTATTACATTAATTTTTTACCTGCGTTTGGACGCAGCTACTAGTTCCCATCTCCCTTGCATTCCCATCTCCTCTGGCGCCCTCCAGAATTATGGCTGTGCCATCAAGTAGCAGAGTCAGCGTATTGTCCCATCAGGTGTGAATGCAATGACTATGATTGTTCATAATTTGATGACTTTTGATTAGTTTGAAAGACAGAGAAACCTAAAACATGTATCAAGACATGTTTTGTGTAAAGACACATTTATTAAATATCTAAAAAAACTAAGTCAGTTATATCTGGACAGGAGTAGTACACTATTACAACCCGCTCGATCCCTTCTCCTCAGGCACACTCCAGATTACGGCTGTGCCATCAAGTGCTGGGAGCAGAGTCCGCGTATTGTCCCATCAGATATGCCAGGGAATGCGCGAACTTTATTTTCAGGATCGGACGAGTTTCGATCGACTAGTTTCAATGACAAAGACAACTAAAATATGGCCAATATATATAGATTATGACGATAATCGACCATGACTCAGGTGACCCAGATCCAAAGAGCGCATTAAGATATCGTACATAGATTTAATTTATGCTTAAGTGGCCCTAATCGACTATGACGCTCCCGCAGTCTCCATCATTGACGACATTGTCCATGTCGCCGCCAGCCTCCTCCACATCGGAATCGATGCCGACGTTCGCGGCAGCATTCCTCCTCATGGATTCTTCATGGCGCGCTGCACCGATAACGGTGGAGGTCGTATCCTCAGGCACTGCCCAGAAGCGCTGCCTCCCTTCGGGGTTGCGCAGATCTGGGTGGATCTCCCGCCGGTGGGTTCCGCACAGCTCAATCAACGCAGCCCACTCCTTCTTGAACAACTTTCGGCAGTACGCGCTCGTACACGAGTACCGCGCCATTGCCCTCTTCCGCTCTGACAGCTGGCGGCGGCGCTCCTCGATCTACCTCGCCAACGCGTTGTCACGCAAGAGTGGTACGACAGGAACCCTGACGTAGCTGACGTCGAAGCCGGCCGAAAGCCTCGCTAACGGCGGCGCGAGTATGTCGTAGTGGGCGAACATCTAAGCCTCGTGCAAGCTGAGTTTGGGCCTCTCCCTCTCCATGGCGATGAAGGAACACAATCTGATTTTTGGCCCCGAGGTTAAGGGGATAAGGGCAAGGATGTAGGCCCGGCGTAGTTTCCATGGCCAATCAGTTCGCAGAACAGACTTCTCGCGGATCGCCTTTGCAAATAACATCACTATCGTCCACGCACCCCGATCCAACGGTGCCTAACAATCGGGGATCAGGTCTTCTAGAAGCCTAGAGCGGTTGTTGTTTAGTTATGCGTCCCGATTGTTTGTGGACAACGGCGGTAGTTGAAAATAATACACATTTCAATGACACTGGTGGATCCATGTGTGGTCTCTAAAGAGAACACACATCCAATGACTCTGGTTGTTATTAGTAAAAAGAACAAACATGCAATGACACTGGTGGATCCATATGTGGTATGTGAAAAGAACACACATGCAATGACTCCAGTTGTTGTTAGTGAAAAGAACACACATGCAATGACACTGGTGGATCCATTTGTGATCTCTAAAGAGAACACATATTTCAATGACACTAGTGGATCCATATGTGGTATGTGCAAAGAAAAGTCAGGAAATGACTCAGTTGTTGTTAGTAAAAAGAACACACATGCAATGACACTAGTGCATCCATAGGTGGATTATGAATAGAGCAAACATGCAATGACACCGGTGGATCCATGTGTGGTCTCTGAAAAGAGCACACATTTCAATGACTCTGGTTGTTGTTACTAAAAAGAACACGCATGCAATGACACTGGTGGATCCATGGGTGGATTGTGAAATTAACATACATCCAATGACACTGGTGGATCCATATGTGGTATGTGAAAAGAACACACATGCAATGACTATGGTTGTTGTTAGTGAAAAGAACACACATGCAATGACACTGGTGGATCCATGTGTGCTATGTGAAGAGAACAGACATGTAATGACTCTAGTTGTTGTTAGTAAAACGAACACACATGCAATGACACTTGTGGGTCCATGTGTGGTCTCTGTAGAGAACACGCATTTCAATGACACTGGCTGATCCATATGTGGTATGTGAGAAGAACAACCAGTCAATGACTCTGGTTGTGGTTACTAAAAAGAACACACATGCAATGACACTAGTGGATCCATGGGTCGTCTCTCTAGAGAACACACATTTCAATGACTCTGGTTGTTGTTAGTAAAAAGAACACACATGCAATGACACTGGTTGATCCATGTGTGGTCTCTAAAGAGAACACACATGCAATGACACTGGTTGTTGTTAGTAAAAAGAACACACATGCAATGACACTGGTGGATCCATGTGTGGTCTCTGAAGAGAACACACATGCAATGATACTGGTTGTTGTTACTAAAAAGAACACACATGCAATGACACTGGTGGATCCATGTATGGATTGTGAAGAGAACACACATGCAATGACACTGGTTGTTGTTAGTAAAAAGAACACACGTGCAATGACACTGGTGGATCCATAGGTGGTATGTGAAAGGAGCAAACATTTCAATGACTCTGGTTGTTGTTAGTAAAAAGAACATACATGCAATGACACTGGTGGATCCATGTGTGGTCTCTATAGAGAACACACATTTGAATGACACTGGTGGATCCATATGTGGTATGTGAGAAGAACACACATTTCAAGGACTCTGGTTGTTTCTAAAAAGAACACACATGCAATGACACTGCTGGATCCATCGGTGAATTGTGAAAAGAACACACATGCAATGACACTGGTGTATCCATATGTGGTATGTGAAAAGAACACACATGCAATGACTCCAGTTGTTGTTAGTGAAAAGAACACACATGCAATGACACTGGTGGATCCATTTGTGATCTCTAAAGAGAACACATATTTCAATGACACTAGTGGATCCATATGTGGTATGTGCAAAGAAAAGTCAGGAAATGACTCAGTTGTTGTTAGTAAAAAGAACACACATGCAATGACACTAGTGCATCCATAGGTGGATTATGAATAGAGCAAACATGCAATGACACCGGTGGATCCATGTGTGGTCTCTGAAAAGAGCACACATTTCAATGACTCTGGTTGTTGTTACTAAAAAGAACACACATGCAATGACACTGGTGGATCCATGGGTGGATTGTGAAAATAACATACATCCAATGACACTGGTGGATCCATATGTGGTATGTGAAAAGAACACACATGCAATGACTATGGTTGTTGTTAGTGAAAAGAACACACATGCAATGACACTGGTGGATCCATGCGTGGTCTCTAAAGAGAGCACACATTTCAATGACTCTGGTTGTTGTTAGTAAAAAGAACACACATGCAATGACACTGGTGGATCCATGTGTGGATTGTGAAAAGAACACAGAGACCACACATTTCAATGACTCTGGTTGTTGTTAGTAAAAAGAACACACGTGCAATGACACTGGTGGATCCATGTGTGGATTGTGAAAAGAACACACATGCAATGAAACTTGTGGATCCATGTGTGCTCTCTGAAGAGAACACACATGCAATGACACTGGTTTTTGTTACTAAAAAGAACACACATGCAATGACACTAGTGGATCCATGTGTGGATTGTGAAGAGAACACACATGCAATGACACTGGTGGATCCATATGTGGTATGTGAAAAGAATAGCCATGAAATGACTCTGGTTGTTGTTACTAAAAAGAACACACATGCAATGACACTGGTGGATCCATGTGTGGTCTCTGTAGAGAACACATATTTCAATGACTCTGGTTGTTGTTAGTAAAAAGAACACCCATGCAATGACACTGGTGGATCCATGTGTGGTCTCAGAAGAGAACACACATTTCAATGACACTAGTGGATCCATATGTGGTATGTGAAAAGAACAGCCATTCTATGACTCTGGTTGTTGTTACTGAAAAGAACACACATGCAATGACACTGGTGGATCCATGGGTGGTCTCTATAGAGAACACACATTTCAATGACACTGGTGGATCCATATGTGGTATGTGAAAAGAACACACATGCAATGACTCTTGTTGTTGTTAGTAAAAAGAACACACATTTCAATGACACTAGTGGATCCATGTGTGGTCTTTGAAGAGAACACACATGCAATGACACTAGTGGATCCATGTGGTGATTGTGAAGAGAACACACATTTCAATGACACTGGTGGATCCATATGTGGTATGTGAAAAGAAAAGCCATTCAATGACTCTGGTTGTTGTTACTAAAAAGAACACACATGCAATGACACTGGTGGATCCATGGGTGGTCTCTATAGAGAACACACATTTCAATGACTCTGGTTGTTCTTAGTAAAAAGAACACACATGCAATGAAACTGGTGGATCCATGTGTGGTCTCTGAAGAGAACACACATGCACTGACACTGGTTGTTGTTACTAAAAAGAACACACATGCAATGATACCGGTGGATCCAGGTGTGGATTGTGAAGAGAACACACATGCAATGACACTGGTTGTTGTTAGTAAAAAGAACACACATGCAATGACACTGGAGGATCCATAGGTGGTATGTGAAAGGAGCACACATTTCAATGACTCTGGTTGTTGTTAGTAAAAAGAACACACATGCAACGACACTGGTGGATCCATGTGTGGTCTCTGTAGAGAACACACATTTCGATGACACTGGTGGATCCATATGTGGTATGTGAAAAGAACACACATGCAATGACTCTGGTTGTTGTTAGTAAAAAGAACACACATTTCAATGACATTGGTGGATCCATGTGTGGTCTCTGAAGAGAACACACATGCAATGACAAAGTGTTGTTGTTAGTGAAAAGAACACATATGCAATGACACTAGTGGATCCATGTGTGGATTGTGAAGAGAACACACATTTAAATTACACTGGTGGATCCATATGTGGTATGTGAAAAGAACAGCCATTCAATGACTCTGGTTGTTGTTACTAAAAAGAACACACATGCAATGACACTAGTGGATCCATGGGTGGTCTCTGTAGAGAACACACATTTCAATGACTCTAGTTGTTGTTGGTAAAAAGAACACACATGCCATTACACTGGTGGATCCATTTGTGGTCTCTGAAGAGAACACACATGCAATGACACTGGTTGTTGTTACTAAGAAGAACACACATGCAATGACACTGGTGGATCCATGTGTGGATTGTGAAGAGAACACACATGCAATAACACTGGTTGTTGTTAGTAAAAAGAACACACATGCAATGACACTGGTGGATCCATGTGTGGTCTCTGAAGAGAACACACATTTCAATGACTCTTGTTGTTGTTAGTAAAAAGAACACACATGCAATGACACTGGTGGATCCAGGTGTGGTCTCTGTAGAGAACACACATTTCAATGACTCTGGTTGTTGTTAGTAAAAAGCAGACACATCAAATGACATTGGTGGATCAATGACACTAGTTGTTGTTACTAAAACTAACACACATGCAATGACACTGGTGGATCCATGTGTGGATTGTGAAGAGAACACACATGCAATGACACTGGTTGTTGTTAGTAAAAAGAACACACATGCAATGACACTGGTGGATCCATGTGTGCTATGTGAAGAGAACAGACATGTAATGACTCTAGTTGTTGTTAGTAAAACGAACACACATGCAATGACACTTGTGGGTCCATGTGTGGTCTCTGTAGAGAACACGCATTTCAATGACACTGGCTGATCCATATGTGGTATGTGAGAAGAACAACCAGGCAATGACTCTGGTTGTGGTTACTAAAAAGAACACACATGCAATGACACTAGTGGATCCATGGGTCGTCTCTCTAGAGAACACACATTTCAATGACTCTGGTTGTTGTTAGTAAAAAGAACACACATGCAATGACACTGGTTGATCCATGTGTGGTCTCTGAAGAGAACACACATGCAATGACACTGGTTGTTGTTAGTAAAAAGAACACACATGCAATGACACTGGTGGATCCATGTGTGGTCTCTGAAGAGAACACACATGCAATGATACTGGTTGTTGTTACTAAAAAGAACACACATGCAATGACACTGGTGGATCCATGTGTGGATTGTGAAGAGAACACACATGCAATGACACTGGTTGTTGTTAGTAAAAAGAACACATGTGCAATGACACTGGTGGATCCATAGGTGGTATGTGAAAGGAGCAAACATTTCAATGACTCTGGTTGTTGTTAGTAAAAAGAACATACATGCAATGACACTGGTGGATCCATGTGTGGTCTCTATAGAGAACACACATTTGAATGACACTGGTGGATCCATATGTGGTATGTGAGAAGAACACACATTTCAAGGACTCTGGTTGTTTCTAAAAAGCACACACATGCAATGACACTGCTGGATCCATCGGTGAATTGTGAAAAGAACACACATGCAATGACACTGGTGTATCCATGTGTGGATTGTGAAGAGAACACACATGTAATGACTCCAGTTGTTGTTAGTGAAAAGAAAACACATGCAATGACACCGGTGGATCCATGGGTGGATTGTGAAAAGAACATACATGCAATGACACTGGTGGATCCATATGTGGATTGTGAAAAGAGCACACATGCAATATCTCTGGTTGTTGTTAGTGAAAAGAACAGACATGCAATGACACTAGTGGCTCCATAGGTGGATTGTGAAAAAACAAACATTTCAATGACTCTGGTTGTTTTTACTAAAAATAACGCACATGCAATGACACTGGTGGATCCATGTGTGGTCTCTGTAGAGAACACACATTTCAATGACACCGGTGGATCCATACGTGGTATGTGAAAAGAACACACATGCAATGACTCTGGTTGTTGTTAGTAAAAAGAACACACATTTCAATGACACTGGTGGATCCATGTGTGGTCTTTGAAGAGAACACAAATGCAATGATACTGGTTGTTGTTAGTGAAAAGAACACACATGCAATGACACTAGTGGATCCATGTGTGGATTGTGAAGAGAACACACATGCAATGACTCTAGTTGTTGTTAGTGAAAAGAACACACATGCAATGACACCGGTGGATCCATGGGTGGATTGTTAAAATAACATACATGCAATGACACTTGTGGATCCATATGTGGATTGTGAAAATAGCACACATGCAATGACTCTGGTTGTTGTTAGTGAAAAGAACACACATGCAATGAGTGGATCCATAGGTGGTATGTGAAAAGAACACACATTTCAATGACTCTGGTTGTGGTTACTAAAAAGAACACACATGGAATGACAATGGTGGATCCATGTGTGGTATCTGTAGAGAACACACATTTCAATGACACTAGTGGATCCATATGTGGTATGTGAAAAGAAAACACATGCAATGACTCTGGTTATTGTTAGTAAAAAGAACACACATTTCAATGACACTTGTGGATCCATGTGTGGTCTCTGAAGAGAACACACATGCAATGACACTGGTTGTTGTTAATGAAAAGAACACACATGCAATGACACTGGTGGATCCATGTGTGGTCTCTGTAGAGAACACACATTTCAATGACTCTAGTTGTTGTTGGTAAAAAGAACACACATGCCATTACACTGGTGGATCCATTTGTGGTCTCTGAAGAGAACACACATGCAATGACACTGGTTGTTGTTAGTAAAAAGAACACACATGCAATGACATTCGTGGATCCATGTTTGGATTGTGAAGAGAACACACATGCAATAACACTGGTTGTTGTTAGTAAAAAGAACACACATGCAATGACACTGGTGGATCCATAGGTGGTATGTGAAAGGAGCACACATTTCAATGACTCTTGTTGTTGTTAGTAAAAAGAACACACATGCAATGACACTGGTGGATCCAGGTGTGGTCTCTGTAGAGAACACACATTTCAATGACTCTGGTTGTTGTTAGTAAAAAGAAGACACATCAAATGACATTGGTGGATCAATGACACTAGTTGTTGTTACTAAAACGAACACACATGCAATGACACTTATGGATCCATGTGCGGATTGTGAAGAGAACACACATGCAATGACACTGGTTGTTGTTAGTAAAAAGAACACACATGCAATGACACTAGTGGATCCATGTGTGCTATGTGAAGAGAATAGACATGTAATGACTCTAGTTGTTGTTAGTAAAAAGAACACACATGCAATGACACTTGTGGGTCCATGTGTGGTCTCTGTAGAGAACACGCATTTCAATGACACTAGCTGATGCATATGTGGTATGTGAGAAGAACAACCAGTCAATGACTCTGGTTGTGGTTACTAAAAAGAACACACATGCAATGACACTAGTGGATCCATGGGTCGTCTCTCTAGAGAACACACGTTTCAATGACTCTGGTTGTTGTTAGTAAAAAGAACACACATGCAATGATACTTGTTGATCCATGTGTGGTCTCTGAAGAGAACACACATGCAATGACACTGGTTGTTGTTAGTAAAAAGAACACACATGCAATGACACTGGTGGATCCATGTGTGGTCTCTGAAGAGAACACACATGCAATGATACTGGTTGTTGTTACTAAAAAGAACACACATGCAATGACACTGGTGGATCCATGTGTGGATTGTGAAGAGAACACACATGCAATGACACCGGTTGTTGTTACTAAAAAGAACACACATGCAATGACACTGGTGGATCCATAGGTGGTATGTGAAAGGAGCACACATTTCAATGACTCTGGTTGTTGTTAGTAAAAAGGACATACATGCAATGACACTGGTGGATCCATGTGTGGATTGTGAAAAGAGCACACATGCAATATCTCTGGTTGTTGTTAGTGAAAAGAACAGACATGCAATGACACTAGTGGCTCCATAGGTGGATTGTGAAAAAACAAACATTTCAATGACTCTGGTTGTTTTTACTAAAAATAACGCACATGCAATGACACTGGTGGATCCATGTGTGGTCTCTGTAGAGAACACACATTTCAATGACACCGGTGGATCCATACGTGGTATGTGAAAAGAACACACATGCAATGACTCTGGTTGTTGTTAGTAAAAAGAACACACATTTCAATGACACTGGTGGATCCATGTGTGGTCTTTGAAGAGAACACAAATGCAATGATACTGGTTGTTGTTAGTGAAAAGAACACACATGCAATGACACTAGTGGATCCATGTGTGGATTGTGAAGAGAACACACATGCAATGACTCTAGTTGTTGTTAGTGAAAAGAACACACATGCAATGACACCGGTGGATCCATGGGTGGATTGTTAAAATAACATACATGCAATGACACTTGTGGATCCATATGTGGATTGTGAAAATAGCACACATGCAATGACTCTGGTTGTTGTTAGTGAAAAGAACACACATGCAATGAGTGGATCCATAGGTGGTATGTGAAAAGAACACACATTTCAATGACTCTGGTTGTGGTTACTAAAAAGAACACACATGGAATGACAATGGTGGATCCATGTGTGGTATCTGTAGAGAACACACATTTCAATGACACTAGTGGATCCATCTGTGGTATGTGAAAAGAAAACACATGCAATGACTCTGGTTATTGTTAGTAAAAAGAACACACATTTCAATGACACTTGTGGATCCATGTGTGGTCTCTGAAGAGAACACACATGCAATGACACTGGTTGTTGTTAATGAAAAGAACACACATGCAATGACACTGGTGGATCCATGTGTGGTCTCTGTAGAGAACACACATTTCAATGACTCTAGTTGTTGTTGGTAAAAAGAACACACATGCCATTACACTGGTGGATCCATTTGTGGTCTCTGAAGAGAACACACATGCAATGACACTGGTTGTTGTTAGTAAAAAGAACACACATGCAATGACATTCGTGGATCCATGTTTGGATTGTGAAGAGAACACACATGCAATAACACTGGTTGTTGTTAGTAAAAAGAACACACATGCAATGACACTGGTGGATCCATAGGTGGTATGTGAAAGGAGCACACATTTCAATGACTCTTGTTGTTGTTAGTAAAAAGAACACACATGCAATGACACTGGTGGATCCAGGTGTGGTCTCTGTAGAGAACACACATTTCAATGACTCTGGTTGTTGTTAGTAAAAAGAAGACACATCAAATGACATTGGTGGATCAATGACACTAGTTGTTGTTACTAAAACGAACACACATGCAATGACACTTATGGATCCATGTGCGGATTGTGAAGAGAACACACATGCAATGACACTGGTTGTTGTTAGTAAAAAGAACACACATGCAATGACACTAGTGGATCCATGTGTGCTATGTGAAGAGAATAGACATGTAATGACTCTAGTTGTTGTTAGTAAAAAGAACACACATGCAATGACACTTGTGGGTCCATGTGTGGTCTCTGTAGAGAACACGCATTTCAATGACACTGGCTGATGCATATGTGGTATGTGAGAAGAACAACCAGTCAATGACTCTGGTTGTGGTTACTAAAAAGAACACACATGCAATGACACTAGTGGATCCATGGGTCGTCTCTCTAGAGAACACACGTTTCAATGACTCTGGTTGTTGTTAGTAAAAAGAACACACATGCAATGACACTTGTTGATCCATGTGTGGTCTCTGAAGAGAACACACATGCAATGACACTGGTTGTTGTTAGTAAAAAGAACACACATGCAATGACACTGGTGGATCCATGTGTGGTCTCTGAAGAGAACACACATGCAATGATACTGGTTGTTGTTACTAAAAAGAACACACATGCAATGACACTGGTGGATCCATGTGTGGATTGTGAAGAGAACACACATGCAATGACACCGGTTGTTGTTAGTAAAAAGAACACACATGCAATGACACTGGTGGATCCATAGGTGGTATGTGAAAGGAGCACACATTTCAATGACTCTGGTTGTTGTTAGTAAAAAGGACATACATGCAATGACACTGGTGGATCCATGTGTGGTCTCTATAGAGAACACACATTTGAATGACACTGGTGGATCCATATGTGGTATGTGAGAAGAACACACATTTCAAGGACTCTGGTTGTTGTTTCTAAAAAGAACACACATGCAATGATACTGCTGGATCCATCGGTGAATTGTGAAAAGAACACACATGCAATGACACTGGTGTATCCATGTGTGGATTGTGAAGAGAACACACATGCAATGACTCCAGTTGTTGTTAGTGAAAAGAACACACATGCAATGACACCGGTGGATCCATGGGTGGATTGTGAAAAGAGCACACATGCAATGACTCTGGTTGTTGTTAGTGAAAAGAACAGACATGCAATGACACTAGTGGCTCCATAGGTGGATTGTGAAAAAACAAACATTTCAATGACTCTGGTTGTTTTTACTAAAAATAACGCACATGCAATGACACTGGTGGATCCATGTGTGGTCTCTATAGAGAACACACATTTCAATGACACCGGTGGATCCATACATGGTATGTGAAAAGAACACACATGCAATGACTCTGGTTGTTGTTAGTAAAAAGAACACACATTTCAATGACACTGGTGGATCCATGTGTGGTTTTTATAAGAGAACACAGATGCAATGATACTGGTTGTTGTTAGTGAAAAGAACACACATGCAATGACACTAGTGGATCCATGTGTGGATTGTGAAGAGAACACACATGCAATGACTCCAGTTGTTGTTAGTGAAAAGAACACACATGCAATGACACCGGTGGATCCATGGGTGGATTGTTAAAAGAACATACATGCAATGACACTTGTGGATCCATATGTGGATTGTGAAAACAGCACACATGCAATGACTCTGATTGTTGTTAGTGAAAAGAACACACATGCAATGAGTGGATCCATAGGTGGTATGTGAAAAGAACACACATTTCAATGACTCTGGTTGTGGTTATTAAAAGAACACACATGGAATGACAATGGTGGATCCATGTGTGGTATCTGTAGAGAACACACATTTCAATGACACTAGTGGATCCATATGTGGTATGTGAAAAGAAAACACATGCAATGACTCTGGTTATTGTTAGTAAAAAGAACACACATTTCAATGACACTTGTGGATCCATGTGTGGTCTCTGAAGAGAACACACATGCAATGACACTGGTTGTTGTTAATGAAAAGAACACACATGCAATGACACTGGTGGATCCATGTGTGGATTGTGAAGAGAACACACATTTCAATGACACTTGTCGATCCCTATATGGTATGTGAAAAGAACAGCCATTCAATGACTCTGGTTGTTGTTATGAAAAAGAACACACATGCAATGACACTGGTGGATCCATGGGTGGTCTCTGTAGAGAACACACATTTCAATGACTCTGGTTGTTGTTAGTAAAAAGAACACACATGCAATGACACTAGTGGATACATGTGTGGTCTCTGAGGAGAACACACATGCAATGACAGTGGTTGTTGTTACTAAAAAGAACACACATGCAATGACACTGGTTGTTGTTACTAAAAAGAACACACATGCAATGACACTGGTGGATCCATGTGTGGTCTCTGAAGAGAACACACATGCAATGGCACTTGTTGTTGTTACTAAAAAGAACACACAGGCAATGAGACTGGTTGTTGTTAGTAAAAAGAACACACATGCAATGACACTAGTGGATCCATAGGTGGTATGTGAAAGGAGCACACATTTCAATGTCTCTGGTTGTTTTTAGTAAAAAGAACACACATGCAATGACACTGGTGGATCCATGTGTGGTCTCTGTAGAGAACACACATTGCAATGACACTGGTGGATCCATATGTGGTATGTGAGAAGAACACACATTTCAATGACTTTGGTTGTTGTTTCTAAAAAGAACACACATGCAATGACACTGGTGGATCCATGGGTGGATTGTGAAAAGAACACACATGCAATGACACTAGTGGATCCATATGTGGATTGTGAAGAGAACACACATGCAATGACTCCGGTTGTTGTTAGTGAAAAGAACACACATGCAATGACACCGGTGGATCCACTTGAGGATTGTGAAAAGAACATACATGCAATGACACTGGTGGATATATATGTGGATTGTGAAAAGAGCACACATGCAATGACTCTGGTTGTTGTTAGTTAAAAGAACACACATGCAATGATACTTGTGGATCCATAGGTGGTATGTGAAAAGAACACACATTTCAATGACTTTGGTTGTTGTTACTAAAAAGAACACACATGCAATGACACTGGTGGATCCATGTTTGGTCCCTATAGAGAACACACATTTCAATGACACTGGTGGATCCATATGTGGTATGTCTGAAGAACACACATTTCAATGACTCTGGTTGTTGTTTCTAAAAAGAACACACATTCAATGACACTGGTTGTTGTTAGTGAAAAGAACACACATGCAATGACACTGGTGGATCCATGTGTGCATTGTGAAGAGAACACACATGCAATGACTCTAGTTGTTGTTAGTGAACAGAACACACATGCAATGATACCGGTGGATCCATGTGTGGATTGTGAAAAGAACACACATGCAATAACACTGGTGGATCCATGTTTGGATTGTGAAGAAACACACATGAAATGACTCCGGTTGTTGTTTGTGAAAAGAACACACATGCATTGACACCGGTGGATCCACGTGTGGATTGTGAAAAGAACATACATGCAATGACACTGGTGGATCCATATGTGGATTGTGAAAAGAGCACACATGCAATGACTCTCGTTGTTGTTAGTGAAAAGAACACACATGCAATGACACTGGTGGATCCATAGGTGGTATGTGAAAAGAACACACATTTCAATGACTTGGGTTGTTGTTACTAAAAAGAACACACATGCAATGACATTGGTGGATCCATGTGTGGTCTCTATAGAGAACACACATTTCAATGACACTGGTGGATCCATATGTGGTATGTCTGAAGAACACACATTTCAATCACTCTGGTTGTTGTTTCTAAAAAGAACACACATGCAATGACACTGGTTGTTGTTATTGAAAAGAACACACATGCAATGACACTGGTGGATCCATGTGTGGATTGTGAAGAGAACACACATGCAATGACTCCAGTTGTTGTTAGTGAAAAGAACACACATGCAATGATACCGGTGGATCCATGTGTGGATTGTGAAAAGAACATACATGCAATGACACTGGTGGATCCATATGTGGATTGTGAAAAGAGCACACATGCAATGACTCTGGTTGTTGTTAGTGAAAAGAACACACATGCAATGACACTAGTGGATCCATAGGTGGTATGTGAAAAGAACACACATTTCAATGAATTTGGTTGTTGTTACTAAAAAGAACACACATGCAATGACACTGGTGGATCCATGTGTGGTCTCTGTAGAGAACACACATTTCAATGACACCGGTGGATCCATATGTGGTATGTGACAAGAACACACATGCAATGACTCTGGTTGTTGTTAGTAAAAAGAACACACATTTCAATGACACCGGTGGATCCATGTGTGGTCTCTGAAGAGAACACACATGCAATGACACTGGTTGTTGTTAGTGAAAAGAACACACATGCAATGATACTGGTGTATCCATGTGTGGATTGTGAAGAGAACACACTTGCAATGACACTGGTGGATCCATATGTGGTATGTGAAAAGAACAGCCATTCAATGACTCTGGTTGTTGTTACTAAAAAGAACACACCTACAATGACATTGGTGGATCCATAGGTGGATTGTGAAAAGAGCACACATGCAATGACACTGGTGGATCCATATGTGGGATGTGAAAAGAACACACATGGAATGACTCTGGTTGTTGTTACTCCATCCGATCCAAATTAATTGACTCAAGTTTTTCTAGATTCGGATGTATCTAGTACTAAAACATGTCTAGATACATCCGAATATAGACAAATCTGAGTCAATTAATTTGAATAGGAGGGAGTAGTAAAAAGAACACACATGCAATGACACTGGTGGATCCATAGGTGGATTGTGAAAAGAGCACAAATGC
Organism: Avena eriantha; assembly: GCA_910589775.1. Lineage (NCBI taxonomy): Eukaryota > Viridiplantae > Streptophyta > Magnoliopsida > Poales > Poaceae > Avena > Avena eriantha. The sequence goes on along the minus strand of OU342740.1, from coordinate 152,946,875 downwards.
AATGACATTTGAATGGTACTGGTGGATCCATAGGCGGATTGTGAAAACAGATTTTCCCTCTCTCTCTCTCTATGTCACAGATGTCACGTGGATCGTCTCCACCAACCATTGATCCCATGTGCTCCAACGGGCAAGATAACCCCTCCCTTCTCTAGTTTTTTTATGCATGGCCAATCCGTGCCACCTCTCTATTCGTGACACCGATACTTTACCCCCATAAACAAGTGAAAATCCATCTATCTTTAAAATAAATGATCATATTTCGAAGAAGCCATCGTCTTCGTCTTCCGGTTCGTCCTCGTCTTCTTCAACGCCATGGTCCCCGCCATCACCACCATCGGTGCCCTCCTCTGACGACTCGACACCACCCCTTCCTCGAATAAGCGCGCTATCTCCTCGTCGGAGTCCTCCTCCTCATCCTCTTCGTAGTCCCATGGGTCCACGTCACTCTCCTCCGCTTCTGCCTCCAACTGATCGATGAACGCCTCCTCGTTGGCCGACTCGGACTTGTCCAAATAGCTATCTCCTCTCTTCTTCCTAGTTTTCTTCTCGTTCCTCTTCTTGTCCGTACTCGCCGGTGCAACATGCGCCCCCGTCCTGGCTGCTACTTTGCGCTTGTCCGACGCTACAGGTACCCCACGCTCCTCCTGTGCTGCCGGTAAGAGCTTCGACGTCACAGTGTCCTCTAGTGCCGATGTCGATGGATCCTGGCGCGGTCGGACACGACGTGCTACCTTAGCAGGCGACTTGCGAGCGCGGACGATGCAGCGAAGAGCTGGGGACACATGACGGTCAGTGGACGCCTTGGACCTACCATTGCCACGGCGAGGGGGCATCGTGCTCGAGGTAGTTGCCCTGAATGGTCGATGGCAGGTACACAGAGTGGGGTGCCGATCTGATCAAGGACGAGCAGCGGTTTCGTGCGTCGTGTCGACGCATGCATTTGTCGATTATCAAAAAAAGAAGAAGAAAGAGGTAATATCTCGCGTACTTAACATAATTTGATCACAACAAAAGTGGCACAGCGTATTCTAGACTCGTAAATATCCCATGCGTGCCTGTCACGTGGAGTTCGATGGAGTTGGACGTGCCGATATGATCGTGCAGCAGTTGCGCGCGTCATTGCCCCATCAACACGTGACACACGCACGCGGGATGTGCACACCGATTCCCGTGACGCCCATCCGGCTCGCACTCCCCTTATTATATACTGGATTTTGCATGGCGCCGAAGATCATTGAAGTGTCCATCGCAATAAAGACAAGTCCCATTGATTCCCTACCCCTGTCTCCCTGGTTTCTTTGAGAAGGTAGACCATACACGGTGGTCTTGTATAATAGTAGTAGTACTACTGGACCACGGCCTGTACTCTTACTCTTCTCCCACACTAATAATCACTATCTCCTTCCTCCTTCCGCTGCCACACTCACCCTGCAAGACATGGCTCCACTGAGGAGGGGGAGAGGGCAGTCGATGATCCTCGTGGAGTAAAGGTAGAGAAATCGCCGCGACGCACTTCTTGCTCTACCATCCGCTCAAGCCCACCCTCTCATCGAGGCCCAATCTCCCCTGACAATGGCGTTGAATGTTCTAGCAGGCGAGGGCTCCTCCCGGTACGGTCTCCTTATTCTACTTCTTCTCCATCTCGCTCTCCATCATGATCTTAATCAGCTTCTTGTTTTTCTTCTTCTTCTGGCTCTTCCTCTTCTACGTATTACAGGTCGGCCGTGGAGCCCGAATCCACCACGACGGAGGCGCTGCAGGACCCGTTCGGCCCTGTTCCATGTCTCAACGAGGTAGCAAATCTCAACGCTGTTATTTCTCCGAGTTATGATGTGGATTTCTTAGATGCTGTCCGCCCCGCATTGGTTTTTCTTCTTCTTTTGCGAGTTGTATTTGTTTTCATTAATATGACTGGATCTCTTGGTCTTTCCTTAATACCGCTGTTCATAGATTTACTATGGATTTTTTGTGATTAGGATTAGTTTATCGTGGTCATGAATAGATCTCCAGTTCCATTTTTTAACACTACGGCCAATAGATTCAACGGGGATTTTTTTTATCTGTATTAGTATTCACTTGGGACCTAGAGTGTAATTGTAGAATTCCTATTTCAATTGACATGAACGATGCAGCGATCGAAGGCCGAGTACCGTGAGAAGGTGGTCGCGATCAGTTCCAAGATTGCCAACCAACATGAGCTCGCATGCTCCCTCACCCAAGCTAATGAGAGCCTAAGTAAGCAATTATCTGTGTAGAAGGAGATCTCGCTAGATTTTGCACGTGACGTCGTTAGGCTGCAGAAAGTGGTCGACCGTAACTTGATCAGGCAAGAACAGGCCATCAAGATAATCAACGAGCTCACGGAGGATAAGAAGAATCTCGTGGAAAGGTGCATTCTCCTGGAGGACGAAGTCATCGAGGCACTCATAGGACGCGTCGTGGAAACCAAGGCTACCATCCGAGCCTACCATGACATGAACCGTTGCCTGGATGCAGTCAAGGAGATGAAGGCGGACATGAGCAGAGGGATCACCGTACTCGAGGGTGTTCGGAAAGAGAACAAGGAGCTAAGGGCATGTCTGGAGGCGTATCAGAGCAATGCCCAAGTCTAATTCCCGTTAGCGGGGACACGAATACCAGTTCGTCCTCCTCTCCTTTTGTAATGTTTAGGGTTTAGGGAGTAATGCCCATGTCTAATTCCCATTATAGGGTGCAATAAGAATCCTAGGGCAACTCCTTATCTATCTGGACATGTGTTGGTGTTCATGTTCATGAATGGACACCATGTTCTCTTTCCATTATGTATCTGGACATGGGTTTCTGCATTATGAGTTTGCCACTCTCCCACTACTTTTTGGTGATATTGGGAAAAACCCACAGCACACTAAACTGCTGATAAATCTTATTTGTCTTCAAAATTGAAATTATGACAGTGCCACTAGTCGATTCATAAAATGTTGATTAGTCCTAGATTGCTTCTTGATTGAAATTATGACAGGGCCACTAGTTGATTTAGTTAATTATGGAAACTAACCAGCTTGTCCTGGTGAACAGAACAAACCATACTGTGTATTTTTGTTGCAGGGAAAGAGGCGAAAGATCGACCAGGACCTGCCGACCTAGATAAATGACAAGATAGCAATCCAAAGGGATAAGCGGAATTCCCAGAAACTGGCCTTTGACCAACTACATGCTGAATTCGTGGTCCTTCCTGACAAGTGCCAGAAACTGAAGGAGTTAAATGCCGACTGGGCGAAGCTACACAATGAAGGTCACGCCTCGTCTAGGAAGCAAACAGAGATCATGGAAGGGATCTTGAAGGAAAATCGTATGGCTACGGACAAAATTCTCCAATCTGTGACAGCGCGCTGGAACCTACAGCTGAAGCACGACATAGTACTGAAGGAGCTGGCCAATCTTAGGGAGGAAAACTGGCTGCTCCGTGCCAGGCTCGCTTGACCACAACATATGTCTATTTAGTACTGAACTTCCTGGTTTATCATCTGAAGTGGTGATTTTGTAAGCATGAACTTAACTCTATGCACGATATGGGTGTTCGTCTGAAATTAGTTTGCTTGAGGATTCAGTTTGGCTTAGTTCGGAAAGCACAACTGCAAGTCTTACAATTAACTAGTTTCAGGCATTGGTACACCATAAATTATTCATCTCGAATTTCCTTTATCCTCTATAGTCTGTCCTTGTTCACCCTCACGCGCCTTCTTCAGTTCCTTCAACAGATCCGCAATGCAGTACTCTAGCTTCTTCTTCTCTTCCCTGAGCTGATCCCTCTCCTTTTCTGCATTATGAATCAGCAACCTGTGACTATCCTGAAGCTTCTTCGCAGTTCCAACAACCAAGCTCCCATCGATTCCGTCATTTAGCTTTGACATCAAATTCTCGATTTCTTGTTCCAGCTCCTTATTTCGTACCAATAGCTTGTAATTTTTTTCAGATGCATCACTTACATCAGTAAATCTCCCCGACCTTTCCGACTCATACATCTCCCATAACTGTGCCAAACATTTCTTAAGTGCATCTGGCCACTCAAGATCCACCCACTCTACTGCTTTACACACTGGGCCAACCTAAAAACACACACACTACAGTGTTATGAACATGCACGGTAAATTTTACTTCATGTCACAGTTGCACATAATGTAAACAAACCTGATTTGTACAGCCCAAAAACCTTCTCCCAGTGTTACTGCCTTCGACTGCAACATATCTCCTCAGTTTTAGCCCATGGTCACATGGCACTTCTCCATCGAGATCTAGGCCCTCTCATTCGGAGTCGTAGATCGTCCTTGGTACCTATAGGTAAACGCAAAGCTGAAATCAAACATGATTGCATTCACATATGGAGCTCAAATCGAGAGATTTACCATTGCCTAACCCTTGCCCGAGAAAACAGAGGAACTCACATCGTGGAAGGAATACTCGATCTCGGAGAGAAGGTTGTCGCTGCTAGACTGGTTGTCCTTGCCGTTCAAGGACAGCATGGCGAATGCGACGGCGTCGGTGTCGGCGTCGGCGAGAGAGAGAGAGAGAGAGAGAGAGAGAGAGAGAGAGAGAGAGAGAGAGAGCAACCCTTCTACCGTTGCAACGATGACTAAATTGGCATGTTACAATAGTTTAATGGATACCGTGCCCTTTCCCTGAATTACTGTCTCCTGGCTGATAAGGATTCTCTTCACACATTCTCATTTCAAATATTAATCCTAGACTCCCTCCATCCCAATTTCATTGCCTATCGAAAACATACCAGTATATTACATCATCCAAAGAAACAAAATCATGTCAACTACAAGGTACTTATGCATCACTTCTTCAGTCATGGTTTCACAAAACATTACATTATAATCTCCCAACAAACATAACCACAACATGGTTTCACAAAACATTACATTACAATGTCCCAACAAACATAATAACAGAAACAAGTACGGTACGTCATCTTAAGAAACATAATCATGTCAACTACAATGTACTTATGTCTTATTACAACAACGATGGTTTCAGTGAGTGACATGTCCGAAAATCTAAACAGCTCGCACAACATTATATCGCAATCTCTGAACAAACATAATCACAGAAGCTCGCTCTAAATGCAACAACAGTCAATATTACAAATACAGGCAAGGGAACCCCGCGGTCCATATGACAAGCCCAGGGTAGCAGCTCTCATCAGATCTCATCAACGTCGACCACCTCATTCTGTTTAGCCACTACAGGGGCATCGACATCCACTATAACCTGTTCAACAACATCAGAAATGGTACTAAGGAAGAACACCTTCCTGGTTCGCTTCTTTCGCTGCATAATCTGCATAAGATCTTCAGTATCCAAAACATCTATGAATTGCTGCTTCTTATGATGCCACCACCGGATTTTTGCCATCTGCTTAGGGCCAATACTGATTTCCTTACTGATCATCTCCCTCATTTCATCAAGAGTTATGTTTTTGGAATCGACAGTGATCTCCACAGTACACGACGAAATTGGCTTATTAACTCCCTCATCAAGTTTTTCCATGTATGAATCCACCTCTATGCGTATACTGAACTTATCTACATCAGCATCTATTGGTCTGTATTCTCTAGGAGAAGAAGCTCTGGCAGCAAGATCTCCAGCATCTGCATACATATCATCAATCATCGCTTCAACTTTCACCTTACGAGCAGCTGCACAACACTCCCAAACCATCTGAAGCTCATGGGAGTGCTCCATTTGCTGATAGGTATCATTCATGTTGCGCCACACCAATTTTGTCCTCTGTCTAGAACCCTAGGGAATTCTAGCGGCAACCATATCTACCAGCTGCGAAACAGACACATCCTCTTTGCAATTCACAAGCAGATGCACATCTTCCCCGAACACAACCCTCTCGCAACCAAAATCAAGCTTTGCAGTGTACTATCGAACATGAACTGTGAACTCATATAGGTCACTTGTATCAAAGTTGAGCCTAATTTGATTAAAAAGGGGAACATTTCAGTTCATTCGATTCTATTATGCCGTAACTAATCTACTTGCAAGATAAGGCACAGATAAGAAAAATTCACCTCTCGCTCTTCTCCCGGGTTTTTTTCTTCGAGATCTGAGTGCTGCATCCGCCCACCGGAGCCGAACAATCCACCGCCAGCCTTTCTTTTCTCTTCAACCCATTGCTCGTAGGTACCTTGGGAGCAGGATCCTTGCTGGTCTCCTCGTTGACCGGGGCTGAAGACCTCGCCGCTGCTACGCGTTGAGCCCCAGACTTGGGTCCCGATGGACCCTTTTCAGTCGGCGACATAGCTACAACCTTCGCCTTGCAAGACATGCTGGTCCACCGCCGCCGGATTCAGTGTCGGGGGAGGGAGAAAAAAGGTCCTCTGTCGCCGGCAGATTTAGGGTCGGGGAAGGGAAGAAAAGGGACCGCCGCCGCCACAGCAAGATTCAGTGTCGAGAGTTAGGAAAGTACAGTAATGGATTTGCCCCTACGACACGTGCATGGTGGCTAAGAAGAGTGACCGGCGAAGGAGGGGCACAATAGGAACTAGTGTAACGGAATATCCGGACATAACGGGCGCGATTTGAAAATATTGGGTTTGGCCATCATTCACTCGAAAGACCCCTCTCAGCAATTGGCGCCCCAACTTTTCGAATCGCGGTGATAAAAATCAACTTGGGTACTGCGTTGCCTGTCCACCCCAACTTTTGGGCTGCAAAATGATATTCTCAGGAGGAAGGCGCCTCTTGGGAACTGTGATCCTTTGTCGGTGATATGATGAGGCATGCCGAAGGCATAGACAATGCCTCGGATGAACTTGACGGTGATAGCCCACACGGGTTCTACTTCAGGCCACATGGTGAATTTATCGATTGAGACGAACAAGTACTAGAATACCCCTACCGCCAGTGGGAGGGGCCCCACAATGTCTATCCCCCATACGAAAAAAGGCCTTGACAGGGGTGTAGTATCGAGAGCTTGAGCTAGTTGATGTATCTCTTTGGCGTGGAATTGGCAGGTGTCGCAGGTTCTGACCAAGTACTCGACGTCGGATAGTACCGTTGGCCAGTAGAACCCTTGGTGAAATGCTTTCCCTACCAAGGTCCAGGAGGAAAGGTGACTCGAGCACTCTCCCTCGTGGATCTCGGCAAGGAGTTCGCGTCATTATCCGTGGGTGATGTAGCGGAACAGGACACCGTAGTTGTGCTTCCTGTAGAGATCTCCGTCCATCAGGGTGTAAATCTTGGCTTGGCGGAATACTTTTTCAGCTTCAGCACGGTGGGCGGGAAGCTCCCAAGTCCGGAGGTACCTTAGTATATCCGAGGCCCAGTGTAGTGAAAGGAATACGACCAAGAGGAAATAATAAAATGGTTATTATCTTATTCCATGTTATGATAAAAAATTTATTTCTCATGCTATAATTGTGTTAACTGGAAACATTAATACATGTGTGTTTAATAAACAAAGAAAAGGTTCCTAGTAACGCATCTCATTACACTAGCTTGTTGATTAATAGATGATCAAGGTTTCCAGATCATGACATTTTATGTTGTTAATAATGAGGTCACAACATTGGTGGAATGATGTGATGAGCATTCTTCCAAAGTATAGTAACACGATCATGCCATTACGTTTACATTGCTATAATGTCATTCAAAGTAACTAATGCTTAGACCATGAGATGACGTCAATCACTAACTCTAGAAGAGTACTTTGATTTCATCAAACATCACACCGTAATAGGGTGATTTTAAAGATGTCGTCGAGTACTTGGAAAGTCTTAGTTGAGGCTCATTGATCAAGGGTGGTATTTCTCCATCTTGACGATGGAGAAATATACCCAGGGCCCTCTCGGTGATATCACATTAACATAGCTTCCAAGCAAGTGATAAAATCACTAAGAATGCCATATCACGAGAACGATAAAAGAGTACTTGTCGGTAACAAGATCGAACTAGGTATAGATGATACCAAATGATTGGATCTCGGACAAGTAAAATATCATGAGATAAAAGGAAATGGTTACTACGAAAAAGGTTCACGTGATCACTAGTTTATCGTTGAGCTATTGGGAGTCATTATGGATTTCCATGCCCTAATGATTATTGATCGGAGAGATTCTCGATCATGTCCAGACAGTTCACGATCCCATAGGGAACACACTTAAGGGTAGTCGACGCATTTGAGTGCATAGGAAACATAGAAGAAAATACTAGACACCGCAGGAATTGTTTTGATAAATCTACTACAATAGTTTTGGTGTATCAAAATATTACCTGGGATTGAATTATCAAAATTGAATTGTTCATTAAACGAAGTCCTTATTAAATGAAGTGTTGATTGAATTAGTGGCATTAATGTGACACCCCTCGGATTACGGATATGCCAATCCCAAACCTTTGTCTGATATAAGCCTAACCTAATTATTCGGAACAATACCGAGAAATAATCTGTAACATTACAATGGCCCTACGACTCAAAAGGTATTATAATACGCTCATAACTGAGCAAAGATCCAAAATATTACAAGTAGAGGTCACTGACCACAAACATCAAACAACGGAAGGAAAATTATGCTATTAACTATAGCAAACTTAAAAAATAGCCTAAGAGGCCTGAAGCATAACGATGACGTCCCAATCCATAGATTCTAGGCTGTGACCTGGAATTCCAAGCTACTCGTCGATGTCTTTATCATACAAAATTCATCTCTTATGGTAACACTTACCTGCTGCAAAGTATCAACAAAGCATGGCTGAGTGGAGGGTGTACTCCGCAATACTTATGGTTGGTGGAGTTCATTTGCGTAAAGCTAACTTTGTTTATAAAACCAGAGGGAGAATAAGAAGCCCGAGTAAATATATCATTTTAAAAGGTAATAAGAAAGTGATATCTCTAACTTGATCATCTCTTGATATCCACCAAATCTTTATCAGCTGAACCTATCTACTAGAATCACCCCCTCGATCCCTGAGGAAGCATCCTTAAGCACACTTTACTCTACTTGCCAGGTTTTATGATTAGGTTATTCTTCTCTATGATCCCATGTCCATTCCCAAGTCGTCCATAACCATGGATTGATGGCTCAATGCACAGCGCCCAGAAAAATGCTTGATGGCGGTGTTGATGTAGAGCTCGTTGGGAACCCCAAGAGGAAGGTATGATGAGCACAGCAGCAAGTTTCCCTCAGTTATGAATCCAAGGTTTAATCGAACCAGTAGGAGCAAGGAAACACCTCAAAGGTGTTACTAGCTGAGCTTTGGCAGGGCGCACTACCGGTGCTAGTAGCAACATGGAGACCTGCACAACACAACCACAAAACTTTGTCCCCAACTTGCGATGAGGTTGTCAATCTCACCGTGTTTTGCGGAAAACAAAGGATTAAACGTATCGAATGGAAAGAAATAAAAGTTTGCAGAAAGTAAACAAAAAGAAGTAAAAGATTGTAGATTGTATGTAAAAGACAAGGACCGGGATCCATAGTTCACTAGAGGTGGCCCTCCTTAGATAGAGAACATGCTGGGTGAACAAATTACAGCGGGGCAATTGACAAACATCGAGAAAGCAATACATGCATATACTAATCATCTTGACTCCTTTGAGACTTGATTGGGCATTACAACATAATATATAGACCGCCGTCCAACTGCATCTATGACTAATAATCCACCTTCAGGTTATCATCCGAACCCCCTCTAGTATTAAGTTGCAAGCAACAGATTATTGCTTTAGGTTGTCAATCTCACCGTGTTTTAGGAACTGCGTGTACGTAAACAAAATGAAAGCAAAAAGGAGGAGAACCAGCCATCTAGCTACTCCATGGATCCGTAGTCCAAGTATGAACTACTCACGCATCACACCGGAGGCTTGCATGGTGATGAAGAAGGCCTCCAAGGTGAATTCACCTCTCCGGTAGGGTGCCGGGAAGAGCTTCAGATCCCTCTCGATCTAGGGATGGAGATGACGGCAGCTACAGACTCTTTTGCGAATTTTTGATCGGGTACTTAGGGTTTACGTCCCGAGGGCATCTTATAGTCGGAAGGGGAGGCCAAGGGGGTACCTAGGCTGGCCACACCACCCCCTGGCGTGGGCCAGGCCTGGCCGCATGGCCAGGTGGTGTGGCTGCCCTGTGGCCCCTCTCTGTCTCGTATTCTGGCACTTGATGACTTCCGAAAAAATAGGCACTTTGGCTTTTGTCCCGTCCAATGCCGAGAATATTCATTTTCTGACTTTCCTAGAACCAAAAACAGCAGAAAATAGGCAGCTGGCACTGTGGCTCTTGTTAATAGGTTAGTCCAAGAAATCATAAGAAAAGTACTCCAAAGTTGGAACAAAACACAAAAAAGTGGAAAAAAACAAGCATGGAACATCAAAAATTATAGATACATTTGCAATGTATCAACATCCCCAAGCTTAAATCCTGCTCGTCCTCGAGTAGGTAAGTGATAAAAAGAAAGAATAATTTTTGAGGTGACATGCACCATCAAAGACTTGATCAAAGTATTTGTAAAACTTTCAAGGCAGGGATCATAGTACTTCAATCGTAACATGAAATACAAAGTTCTAGCAATAAGCAAAGAAACTATGATGCAGCATGAAAAGGCACAAATAAAAGATTCATGAATAACAATGCTTTGCAAGACGTTTGTTTGTTTCGCATAAATAAAACATAGAATAATAGTATTTAGCTTGTCTCTCAATAGAGTAGTAACTATAAATGCATTGGACACCTTCAAAGTTCATAAGAGTCAGTAGATACAATAGTTTAAAACAATTAATATGAAGTTATGCATCAATCACTAGTCTTGGGACAATGCACATAGAACTAAGAATGTCCACTATGCTCTCAATGTAGGTGCATAAAGGTAGAAAGTGGAGACTCAATATAATGGTGGAAGAAAGGCCTTTTGTAAAAGGAAGTAGGGATTCAAGTCTCATAAAGAGCTTCCAAAAATTATGGTACTTATAGCTTTCAGCTCTCATTGCCCCTATCATAAGCATCTTGAAGTGATTAAGGTTAAATGTAACAAACTATGGTGTACATGCTTGACGAAGTATAAGTCAGAAATCTCATGTCCCTTGTATATGAGGGTCGCTCCTCATGCTACTCAAGTTTAGTCACCGGTAAGTTCTTGTCATCGTAAGTACATGTGTATCATAGAGAATAGCCAATGGGGTACCCATTGCCCGATGATACGGAAGAATCCCCATATCAAAATGACAAGGCAAGCAAACAACGAGCATCTCAGTATTCTTCTTATTTACCATGGGAATATGGTGCTTTTTTCTCTCTTTCCTCTTACCATGGGAAAGCATGGTGCTGCTAATTCCCAACAAATAAGTGCCAGCATATACAACATAGAAGACACAATGGTTCAAGTTTATTAAGGGCAAGTAAAGTAAAGTGTGCCATCAAGTTCGTGAGAGCGTTAATCACTAGTTTTCTCATAACAGGTTTAATTTGGAAGGTAAACAAAATCATGAATATACTTGGAATAACATAAGCTAGTAGGTAGGTATGGTGGATGATGACCCACAAGTATAGGGGGTGTATCGCAGTATTTTCGAGGAAAGTGAACCCCAATTTATTGGTTCGACACAAGGGGAGCCGAAGAATATTTATAAGCCTTAACAACTGAGTTGTCAATTCAGCTGCACCTGGAAACAATCTTGCTCACAACAGTTTATCAGTAGCAACAGTTTTGTAGTAGGAATAGTAAAGTAACAGCAGTAGTAAAGCAAAGACAGTAGTAACAAAAGCAGTAAACAGTGGGATTCGAGTGCGGTAGGCATAGGGATGGATGGACCGGCGTTGCATGCACAAGACAATTCAAATAGCAACCATAACATAGGGCAATTGCAGATAAATAAGATAAAGCATCCAAGTACTAGACAATCCTAGGCATGTGTTCCATATATAGGCATACATGCTTGCAATGAGAACTTGCACAACGTCTTTTGTCCTGCCAGCCCGTTTGCAGCGGGGCCTCAAGGGAACTACTGGCAATTAAGGTGCTTCTTTTAATAGAGCACCGGAGCAAAGCATTAACACTCCGTGAACACATGTGATCCTCACATCAAAGCCATTCCCTTCTGGTTATCCCGATTTCTGTCACTTCGGGGCCATAGGTTCCGAACAACAGCGTGTGTATACAACTTGCAGATAAAACCAAAAACAATACTATCATAATGAGTCAATGACATGTTCAGACCTGAAATCATGGCACTCGGGCCCTAGTGACAAGCATTAAGCACAACAAGTCGCAACAAAGTGATAAAGCACTAATAAAAGATACTAGGCACCGTGCCCTAACAATCTGATGCCATTACATGAACGATCTCATCCAATCCCTATCATCCCCATAGCCTACAGCTGGGGATTACTCACTCGTAGATGGCGGACACATGGATGGTCGATGGAGAAGCGATGGTGATGATGATGGCGATGATCTCCTCTAATTCCCCGTCCCGGCAGGGTGCCAGAACGGAGTTTCTGGTGCTGTTTTGTGGAATCTGGTGGTGGCGGCGGAGTGGAACTCCTTCTGGAAAATCGTCGAACCCCCCGAAGTTTTTAGGCCAGAAGGCTCCTTATAGGCGAAGAGAGAGGCCGAGGGGGTGCCTGGGGGGCCCACACCACCCCTGGCGCGGCCTGGCCTGGGCCGCGCCACCAGGTGGTGTGGCCACCCCCTGGCTCTTCTCCGTCTCGTATTCTGGCTCCTAGAGTCTTGGGTGAAATAGGATTTTTGGCATATTTTCCTGGATTTTTCCTGATAGTTGGTTTTCTGCACAAAAAGTAGACACCAAGGCAATTCTACTGAAAACAGCGTCAGTCCGCATTAGTTGTATCCAAATCACACAAGTATAGAGGAGAACAACAATAGCAAAAGTGTTCGGGAAAGTAGATACGTTTTGGACGTATCAACTCCCCCAAGCTTAGCTTATTGCTTGTCCTCAAGCAATTCAGTTGAAAACTAAGTGCGATAAAAGAACTTTCACGAACACATTTGCTTCATAAGATGTAAATATTCTCAGCAATGTGATCAACTACTTGGACAATTCATAATAAAGAGTATGCAACCAAGTCTACTTAATAGTCATTGCAAGCTATGAAGAGATTCCAACTCAAGAATAATAAGTAGCATGAGGCACAAACATAAGCAACATTACAATGCTCATAGAAAGGTATGATAGAGTGGTATCTCGCTTGCCTTTGATTATGAATGCCAAGGCACCTCTGAAGTTCAAGTGATGACTAGAAGTAAAGATATCAAGGATACAAGCATCAAAGTCATAACACAAATAATCAAGTAATGGAACAAACACAAAGAATGACAACTATACTCTCAAGAAGGTGCTCAAAGAATATGTGGAGACTCAACAAGTAGAAGAAAAGGTTTTGAATAATTTGAAAGGCTTCCAAATGCTGAAAGTATGGTACTCGTTAGCTTTGAGCTCTCATTGCCCCTATGATAAGCATCTTTAATGTGGTTAAGGTGAAAGTGACACAACTAAGAGGATATGGTTGGCAAGTTATAAATCGAAGTGTTATGCCCCTTACTTACGAAGACCGATCCTCATGGTACTCAACTTCAGTCACAAGTAAGCTCTTGTCATTGTAAGTATATACGTATCATAGAGAACCACCAACGGGGTACCCCTTGCACATGACACGGGAGCTTTCGCATAATCAAAATAACAAGGAAAGTAGACAATGAGCATTTCAGCGATCTTTTTATTTACTATGTGCATAGATTTTTATTGAGGATGCTTCATAGAATGCTCATTATGGTTATGCTGCAAGTTTCCACCATGATTAGGCATGGCTTAGGCTAGCGGCCTAGGCGTTTCTCTAACATACATACAAACTCCATGATCTTACCAGTTCCACTTTTATTTCACACCGCCGGGATCCACAAGCAAAAGAACATGATATCAACTAGGTACAAAGTACCAACGAAGTGTTGAAAGCGGTCCCCATGACACATGGTTCTGCTAACTTCAACTCATAAAGCGCAAGCATATGCGCAATAAAGAATGACGCAATGGTTCACGTTTATTTAGTGCAAGAAAATAAAGTGTGCCATCAAGTTTGTGAGAGCTTTACTAACTAACTTTCTCATAACGAGCAAACATTTTATTCGGAAGAAAACAAGGCATATTGAATATGCACAGAGGTAGCAAATGATGCTAATGGGTAGGTATGGTGGACACTTTGGCAATATTTGGTTTAGGGGGTTGGGAACTTGAGTGAAACATACTCAGTGAAAGTGAAGGCTAGAAATAGTAAGGGAGCGACAAACGAGAGAGCAATAGCTGTCATTATCATGCTTGCAACAAAACAGGACTACTCATGGCATGAAAGTGATTCAAGATCCTCAAGGCAAAATAATTCATCAAGGCTTAACTGATTATCACAATCATGTGCATGCGTGAGCATGTGCCAAGTCAATTCAAATGAAACATTCAGAGGAGGATACCGTGGTGTCATACCAATTTATTAATAGAGCAATGCAAGAAAACATTCATAAGACATGCTACAAACTATTAGCGAGCTGGAGCTAATCATAAGAAAGTAAGAACTACTAAGTATCCAAAGATAACATACACCCTACTTGAACAGACAAAGCAAGCCCACAGTGATGAGTATATGTACAAAAATGAAAACAAATAGAGTTCGTTACCAGCCTCTTACCACGCCTCAAGTTGTCATTAATCCTCATTATTGCTCTTCACTTCTATGGCTTGAATAATAATATGAAACCAATATTCCACTGAGGACTGCTGAACCCTGTAGCAAACTCGCAAAAACCAAAGAAGAATGACAAATATTTTTTGGTGTTTTCGATTTTTAAACAAGAACCAAAAGGGAAAAACAAGTAAAGCAAAATCTTTTTGGGTTTTTCGAATAGTTCAAACAAAGCAAAAATGGAAAAGAAAACCAAGGAAAAAAGAAGAAGCAAACCAAAGAGAAACAACAGAAATATTTTTGGTCTTTTTGTGTTTTAGAAAGCAAAAGAAAAGAAGAACGAAAACTAAAAAGAGAACGAAAACATGAATATACAAAGTACCGACGCAATATGATATGGAGATGAGTGCGGTGTTGGTGTACCTCCCCTCAAGCTTAGGCTTTTGGCCTAAGTGGGTATCAATCCCAAGCTGGCCAGGATGAAGTGTCACCCTGGTACGATGAAGAGGTCCCCTCATCCTGGTGCAAACTCGAGTACGTACCTCCGTAATGCACGGAGTAATCATAGGAGGGCACATCCTCCTGGTGCTGCTCGTGGAAACCCAGCAAGCGAAGCTGCTCATCCACCTCCTCCTTGGAGCGCGACCACAGTCTCCTGTGAACACTAAACAAAGCAGGCTGTGGCAAAAGGATCTCCCTTTCATCCCCATCAGTGAAAAGCATCCTATATACTAGATTGTTCAAATCAGAGGTAGCAGTGACAAACTGATGAGTTTTCATGGCAACAAGGTCAATCCTCTGTGGTGCTAGCATACCATCATAGGGATCCACTGAAAGACCTTATGCATTGACTATACGCGAGGCAATGATGCCCCCATAGATAGGCCCCCTAGCAGCTAGGCAGCGAGCAATAAGTGGGCCAAGATTGTACCGAGTATCATTGTTAAGCGCAGCAGCAAGGAAAGCTAAATGATAGTTGGAGATATTACATGTGTTCTCCTTCCGCAGTACACTAGTAGCAAAATAATATGCAAAGTATCTAAGAGCAGGGAGTTGGATATTTCTTATCTTTCCATGCCGCGCCATGCGGTCATCATCATTGGTCACCCCTCGGTAAAGCTCCAACAAATCAGCGGGTCGCCCTTGAATTTTCTTCACGGCCCCTATCATGCGCACACCTACAATACTGGAAAATCTCTCCAAAGGCATGGTGAAGGGCAGATCATAGATTTTAAAAGAGACAGTAGACTAATAGGGTGTGTTAGTAAACGTGAAGCTCTTAAAAAAAATTGGGGAGCATAGCGTACTGTGAACTCTCATCTTGCATATATGAGGTCAAACCAACCCTCTCAATCAGTAGCAAGAAATCATCAAGAATACCTGCAGCTTGTAAGAAAGTAAAACAAGGAAAAGAGGATGGGTGAGAATCCCCATCATCCCTTTCGCTGCCAATACGAGTTGCAATGAGATCTTCATTGTATGATGGCCTAGCTTGAGAGGCTGTCCTCGAGGGCCTCAACCTCCTAGGTGCATCACTCTCAAATATCTCTCCAAAAGTATGGTTGTTCATAACCAGTCACCTACAACAGCAAAATAGTCAACATATAATCCACTAAACACAAATCTACTTGGACAAGGGGAGGAGTCACATACCAGGGAACAAATGCTACAAATTTCAGCAAGAAAGATGGGATGAGCAAGGAGATCAAAAAAATCAAGAGCAAGCACAGCAAGAACATGATTTTGAGATATGAACTGGATCTTACTCGGGATAGAGAAGAAAGTGGCAGGTGAGAGAGTTAGTGGGGGGCCAGGGGTGGCCCACACCAGGGCATGGCGCCACCCAAGGCTGGTCGCGCCACCATCTGGTGTGCCTTCCTGGTGGGCCCCCCTGGTACCTCCCGGGTACTCCTCTGCCACTTTTTTCACATAAAAATTTAATATGAATTTTCTAGAATTTTTCGAGACACTTTATTTTTGGGCAATTTTCAAAAATAGAAGAATGATTTTTCTGACAGATAGATTTTTTTCTTTTGGAAACATGACGCAAGGACAGAACAAGGCTAGAACTACAGAAGTTCTAACATGCAAGCAACTAACAACAAAAAGAAAACTAAACGAAAGAAAAAACTAAAATGCAAAGGATAGAAATAAACGGAGATAATCATAATGAAAACATTGTTTTGTTCAATGGAATCCTTTTGTTAACAAGGTTTCAAGTCTTGCTACCAAAAAAATTGCATATGAGACAAAACTTTGTACTCCAGTAATGATTATGTTACCTCAACCTTGATAGCAAAGGTCCCAATCATAATAGTTTCAAATTTTTCTCTTGGTATGGGACAATATATTTCTCCAACTTAAATGCCTTCAACATGTTCAATTGAATTCAAACCATAAGTCCTTTCAATCTTCTTGGGGAAATAGACAGTATGTTCCTTGTCATTAACATTGAAGGTCACCTTTCCTTGATTACAATTAATAACAGCTCCTGCAGTATTAAGAAAAGGTCTCACAAGAATAATAGACATATTATCATCTTTGGGCATTTCAATCACAACAAAATCAGTTAATATCAAGCAATTGTGAGCCACCTGAACATGTACATCCTCACATATACCCACAGGAATAGTGGTGGATTTATCAGCCATTTGCAAAGATATATCAGTTGGTATTAATTTTTCAAGTTGAAGCCTCTTATAGAGAGAGAAAGGCATAACACTAACTCCAGCTCCCAAATCACACAAAGTAGTTCTAACATAACTGTTCTTAATAGAGCAAGGGATAGTTGGAATCCCTGGGTCTCCAAGTTTCTTTGGAACCTTACCATTGAAGGAATAATTAGCAAGCAAAGTAGAAATTTCTTCATTAGGGATCTTCCTTTTATTCGAGACAATGTCCTTCATATACTTTGAGTAAGGAGGCAATTTAATAGCATCAGTCAAAGGAATTTGCAAGAATAAAGGCTTCATCCACTCACAAAACTTATTATAGTGTTCATCTTCCTTCGACTTGTGTTTCTTATCAGGGAAAGGCATAGGTTTTTGGACCCAAGGCTCTCTTTCACTACCATGTTTCTTAGAAATAAAATCCTCTTAGGTGTATTTAGTATTCTTAGTGTGGTTTTCAGGTTCTTCTTCAACTTTTTCTTCATTAGGAACAACATTTTCTTCATTACCACTTTCAGTTTCAGCATCAGAGATAGATATACTATTAGGATCTATAGCAGGTTCAGAGGGTTCTACAACATTTTATGTTTCTTTTTCCTTTTCTTACGAGTAGAACCACTATTTTCAACTTGTTGAGAATCCTGCTCAATTCTTTTGGGATGCCCCTCAGGATATAGAGGATCCTAGGTAGAAGCTGCACTTCTAGTTCTAATTTCATAACCATGTTTTTATTTAGCAGCATTAACCAGCAAGTCGTTTTGCACTTTAACGAGTTGATCTATTTGAGTTTGAACCATTTGAAAGTGTTTAACAATCATTTTAACATCATTAGAGGTTCTTTCCACAATATCTTTCAACTCAACAATAGCTCTAGTGTTTTCCATTAGATGATTTTGCACTCTTTTATTAAAATTATCTTGCTTAACAATAAAGATATCAAATTCTTCTAAGCATTGATTAGGAGGTTTAGAGTAAGGGATATCACCGTCATCAAAGTGTTGGAGAGAGTGTACCTCAATAGTGGATGAGTAGGGAATAGGCTTACATAATTCTTCTATAGGAGGTAAATTCTTGACATCTGCAGCTTTAATTCCCTTCTCCTTAAGACATTTCTTAGCTTCCTTCATCACTTCATCATTTAATTCAATAACTCCCCTCTTCTTTGATGTTGGAATAGGCACGGGAATAGATGGTTCAGCTATAATTACTTCAGGTATAGCTTGTTTAGGAGGATTCCAATCTTCATAATTCTTGCTTATTTTAGCCATTAAGTCCTCAGCTCCCTTAGGAGTCCTATTCCTGAAAGCACAATCAGCAAAACTATATAGGTATGTCCTAGATTCTTCGGTTAGTCCATTATAAAATATATCAAGAAGCTCATTCTTAGGTAATGGACTTCCAGCCTATGCATGAATCAAAGCACAAAACCTTGCCCACGATTCGGGCAATACCTCTTTTTCTCCCTGTTTAAAATCAAAAAGTTCCTGCAAAATAGCATGTCTAGCACTGGGAGGAAAATATTTCTGCAGGAAAGTACTAATCAAGCACTCAGGGCTATCAACAGATCCAAGAGGTAAATTACTAAACCAAGTTTTAGCTTCTCCTTTCAGTGAAAACAGAAAAATCTTAGCAACAAAGTAAGTACGCATCTTAATATCATCAGAAAACAAGCCACTCATGGTAGAAAGTTCATTCATATGTGCTACCACACTTTCATTCTTAGTCCCACAAAAAGGTCCTTTCTCGACAATAGCTATGTAAGATAGATCGAGAGAGAAATCATAATCTTCATCTATAATGTTTATGGGAAAAGCAGCAAACTTAGCAACAGGAGACAATTTGGGTCTAATAGTATGCCTCTCAAGGAGACTCTTAGCAGCGCTCCTATCATGGGTGTTCTTACATTCTCTAATAAACTCATCGGTCATCTCAACATAACCATCTTCAATATCATAACTTTCACTAGACTCAGGTGAACTAACAGGTGTGGTAGTGTCTTTATTACGAGTTTCGGTATTTCCCGCTATAGTTCTAGCAATCGTAGCATCTAGGAAAGTACCTAATGAACCACTCTTATCAAGCACAGTAGAAGCAGCATCATAAGCATCAGAAGTTTCAGATTCAGCAGTAGTAGCAGTGTGTGTAGCATGTGTATGTGGTGTTGTAAGGAACTTACTCATAACAGACGGTGAATCAAGAGCAGTAGAGGTGTTTAGAACCGTACCTCTTCTTGTAGTGGAGGGTAAAATAGGAACCTTGCCATCACGAGACTTACCCATGATGGATGGATAGCAGCGAACAATAGAGACACCAAGTGAACGTGATAAATAAAGCTATGCTCCCCAGCAACGGCGCCAAAAAATAGTCTTGATGACCCACAAGTATAGGGGGTGTATCGCAGTATTTTCCAGGGAAGTGAACCCCAATTTATTGATTCGACACAAGGGGAGCCAAAGAATATTTATAAGCCTTAACAACTGAGTTGTGAATTCAGTTGCACCTGGAAACAATCTTGCTCACAGCAGTTTATCAGTAGCAACAGTTTTGTAGTAGGAATAGTAAAGTAACAGCAGTAGTAAAGCAAAGATAGTAGTAACAAAAGCAGTAAATAGTGGGATTCGAGTGCGGTAGGCATAGGGATGGATGGACAGGCATTGCATGGACAAGACAATTCAAATAGCACCCGGAACGTAGGGCAATTGCAGATAAATAAGATAAAGCATCCAAGTACTAAGCAATCCCAGGCATGTGTTCCATATATAGTCATACGTGCTCGCAATGAGAACTTGCACAACATCTTTTGTCCTGCCAGCCCGTTTGAAGCGGGGCCTCAAGGGAACTACTGGCAATTAAGGTGCTCCTTTTAATAGAGCACCGGAGCAAAGCATTAACACTCCTGAACACATGTGATCCTCACATTAAAGCCATTCCCTTCCGGTTATCCCGATTTCTGTCACTTCGGGGCCATAGGTTCCGGACAACAACGTACGTATACAACTTGCAGATAAGACCAAAAACAATACTATCATAATGAATAAATGACATGTTCAGATCTGAAATCATGGCACTCAGGCCCTAGTGACAAGCATTAAGCACAACAAGTCGCAACAAAGTCATAAAGCACTAATAAAAGATACTAGGCACCATGCACTAACAATCTGATGTCATTACATGAACGATCTCATCCAATCCCTACCATCCCCATAGCCTACAGCGAGGGATTACTCACTCATAGATGGGGGGAAACTTGGATGGTCGATGGAGAAGCGATGGTGATGATGATGGTGATGATCTCCTCCAATTCCCTGTCCCGGCAGGGTGCCAGAACGGAGTTTCTGGTGCTGTTTCGTGGAATCTGGTGGTGGTGGCGGAGCGGAACTCCTTATGGAAAAATGTCAAACCCCCCGATGTTTTTAGGTCAGAAGGCTCCTTATAGGCGAAGAGAGAGGCCAAGGGGGTGCCTAGGGGGCCCACACCACCCCCTGGCGCGGCCTGGCCTGGCCCGCGCCACCAGGTGGTGTGGCCACCCCGTGGCTCTTCTCTGTCTCGTATTCTGGCTCCTGGAGTCTTCGGGTGAAATAGGATTTTTGGCATATTTTCCCGGATTTTTCCTGATAGTTGGTTTTCTGCACAAAAAGTATACACCAAGGCAATTCTGCTGAAAACAGCGTCAGTCCGCATTAGTTGTATCCAAATCACACAAGTATAGAGGCGAAACAATAGCAAAAGTGTTCAGGAAAGTAGATACATTTTGGACGCATCAGTGGACTCTTTGGAATAACTTGGTTTAGGGAGTTGGATGCATGAGTGGAACTCATACTTGGTGGTGGAGGCTAGCAAAAGACTAGGAGCGACAAACTAAGAGAGCAATAATGGCCATAATCATGCAGAGCGACAAAACATCATTGATCAAAGCATAAAGTGATACTACAAGTTGAAAACTAAAGGATCATAAAGGCTATGGTGACTTGAGATAGTCATAACATGGTGTGAGCATGTGCCAAGTCAACCCAAATAAAGCATCAAAGGAGAATACCACTATACTATGCTTTAATATGCTAAAACAATGCATGATTCATCCAAGGCACATTAAGAAATCACAATTTTTTATAACAAGTCATGCTACAACAAAGAATACTAAGCATAAAGCCAAAACAATATCAAGCATGGCATGACAAAGCATAGGCCACAGTCAAAAACGAGCTCTTTTTACCACATGAGTATGAACTTTCCTACTCTTTTCCAAACCAAACCAAACTATTTGCAAACCAATGTATGAAAGAGGGGGTCCAACCAATTTATTCAGAAAACAAAGCAAACAAGAAAACGAAAAACCAAAACGAAAACGAAAAAGAAGACGCTCCAAGAAAAACACAACTGTGCATGAAACAATAAAAATGAAGCGTTTGGAAGAAACCTGGGATTTTTATTGATGAAGACGGGGATGCCTTGGGCATCCCCAAGCTTTGACGCTTGTACTTCTTTGATATTTCTTGGGTTGACACGCGTGGCATCCCCAAGCTTGAGTTTTAGTCCATCCTTCATCTCATTACTCATTCCTTCTACACACCTGAAAATTTTCCTTCATACAAAACTTCACACAATCTTTATTAGCAACATTAGTGCACTCAAGATAAAAGTCTTAAGGTTCAGTTCTAACACCAAATAAACTTCCATTAGAACACTAGCTAATGTAGCACTTCCCTCAAAAAGCAAAATTCCCCAAAGAACTCAAGAAGGAACCAACAAGAAGCAAATGCAGAAAATGGCAGAAATCTGTCAAAACAGACCAGCAGGTAAAGACGAATTTTTTCGAAGACCTTATGTTGCTCAAATCAAAATGTGTTGAACTAACGAAAGTTAGATAATAACCTGTATCCGAAGCACAAAAACTTACAGCTCAGTCCGACATACAGAGATCTCTCATGAATTTTTACGATGAAGCACAAAGATCTGTTTCGGGACAACAACTTTCCCAATCATTACTTCACTCTCATTAGAGGTTACTTTTGGCACAAAAAGCAAATAAAAGGATAAGGAAAGGTTATTACAGAGGTAATCTCCCAATAAGTTTTGGGTTCTCTCCCAATAAGTAGTTTTCTTTAACGCCTTTAAGTTAGGCATAAGAAGCAAAGAAAAAATCAAGTGTTCTCAAATGAAGAAGCATTAAGATCAATACCAGAAATATTTTCAACAAGGCAAGGTATATCATCCAAATAAGTTCGAGAGGATCCTCTCTCAATGCTCTTAGGTTCACTATTCTCATCAAAAGGGTTTGCAGGAACAATCCAATCAAGATTGTTTTCTATGGCATCATGTATTGCTACTAGTTTAAAGGGTATTGGTATCTTAGGTTCCTCCCCATTAGGTTCGGTTTTGTTCATCTTTTCTCGTGTACCAACAACATCTACACATGAGCCTAGCATATTGAAACGTTCAAATAATTTTCTAGCTTCCTTGGAAACATCATAGAACTCCTTAAACAAAGTTTCTAGAATAAAATCCCTCTTTTCATTGTCCTCAATTTATTTAAGCTTAAGAAACATTATTTGCATTAAGGGATTGAGGTTAACAAACCTAGCTTCTAACATGTGAATTAAAGAAGCTGCAGCAATCTCCTAGTTTGGAGCAAGTTCTGCAAGGGATCTATCCTCAGTATCCTCATGTTTGCTAACATGATTAAAGAATTCTTCAATATTATCTTTCCCAATTATAGAACCACTACCAATTGAAAGGTCTTCCAGGGTGAAAGTAGGAATCAACATGGTGAGCTAAGGAAGAGGTGACAACTAAAGGAGACTTAATTTTTTTGTGTTTTTGAATAAAAAAGCAAACTTGTAAAACTATTTTTTGTGTGTTTTTGATAAAGAAAAAAGCAAACAAAGGAAAAGAAACTAAGCAAAACAAAAATAACAAATTAAAGAGATTGGTTATGAGGGACTCCCCTTGTGAAGATGTCCTTGACTCCCCAGCAACGGCGCTAGAAAAATGCTTGGTGGCTCAATGCACGGCGCCTAGAAAAATGCTTGATGGCCGTGTTGATGTAGAGCTCGTTGGGAACCCCAAGAGGAAGGTATGATGAGCACAGCAACAAGTTTCCCTCAGTTATGAAACCAAGGTTTAATCGAACCAGTAGGAGCAAGGAAACACCTCAATGGTGTGACTAGCTGAGCCTTGGCACGGCGCACTACCGGTGCTAGTAGCAACGTGGAGACCTGCACAACGCAATCACAAAACTTTGTCCCCAACTTGCGATGAGGTTGTTAATCTCACCGTGTTTTGCGGAAAACAAAGGATTAAACGTATCGAATGGAAAGAAATAAAAGTTTGCAGAAAGTGAACACAAAGAAGTAAAAGATTGTAGATTGTATGTAAAAGACAAGGACCGGGATCCATAGTTCACTAGAGGTGGCTCTCCTTAGATAGATAACATGCTGGGTGAACAAATTAGAGTGGGGCAATTGACAAACATCGAGAAAGCAATAAATGCATATACTAATCATCTTGACTCCTTTGAGACTTGATTGGGCATTACAACATAATACATAGACCGCCATCCAACTGCATCTATGACTAATAATCCACCTTCAGGTTATCATCGGAACCCCCTCCAGTATTAAGTTGTAAGCAACGGATTATTGCTTTACGAAGTGCGTGTAAAGTAAACAATACGATTGTTCTATGAACAAAGGATTGTTGTTTTCTCCCTAGTAGCAACATCACATCTAGTACCTTAGAGATTTCTGTCACTTCCCCAGATTACTAGAGGCACGAACCCACTATCGAGCATAAATACTAACTCTTGGAGTTGCTAGCATCTACTTGGCCAAGATAGCTACTAACAACGGAAAGCATGCAAGATCACAAATAACAAAGACATGATAGAATCAATAATCAATCTGAAATATCATCTCAATATCCATCGGATCCCGCAAACACAACATGTAGAATTACAAATAGATGATCTAGCTCACAAGATCTAAACATGAAAGCACAAAGGAGGAGAACCAACCATCTAGCTACTTCATGGATCCGTAGTCCAAGGATGAACTACTCACGCATCACACCGGAGGCTTGCATGGTGATGAAGAAGGCCTCCAGGGTGAATTCCCCTCTCGGACAAGGTGCCGGGAAGAGCTTCAGATCCCTCCCGATATAGGGATGGAGATGACGGCGGCTACAGACTCTTTCATGGATTTTTGATCGGGTACTTAGGGTTTACGTCCCAAGGGCATCTTATATTCAGAAGGGGAGGCCGAGGGGGTGCCTAGGCTAGCCACACCACCCCCAGGCACAGGCCAGGTGGTGTGGCCGCCCTTTGGCCCCTCTCCGTCTCGTATTCTGGCACTTGATGACTTCCGGAAAAATAGGCACTTTGGCTTTTGTCCCGTCCAATTCCGAGAATATTCAATTTCTGACTTTCCTAGAACCAAAAACAGTAGAAAACAGGCAGCTGGCACTGTGGCTCTTGTTAATAGGTTAGTCCAAGAAATCATAAGAAAAGTACTCCAAAGTTGGAAGAAAACACAAGAAAGTGGAAAAAACCAAGCATGGAACATCAAAAATAATAGATACATTTGCAATGTATCATGGACACGACTTTTTAAAAATATTTAACCCTGTAGGGGAGTACAACTTTACCCACACATGCCAACCGACTCTTAATGCCACTTGACACACTTCCTTGGTGTGCTGATAGAGGGTGGTCGACAAAAACCTTTCCCTTGCTTTTGCCTTATCCATGAGCCACCCAGAAGGGCTCCCGCCTGCGGTAGTTGGCCATACTCCCAGGCGGTCCTCGACTCTGTGGACCGGGATCCAATTTCAATGTCGTGCACCCTTCACCCGGACACATCCTATATGCTTGTACCATTTTTCCAAAATCTTTTTCCATGCGGGTGCCGAATAAAATCTCAAACTACGGACTCATGGATCATACTAGGTAAGTTGGGGTCAAGGGGTTTCCTAGGCCCCATGTGGATGTACGCTCGTCTTGGTTCAAGAGGCAAGAACCTCGGGTCCTAAGGGTGGCAAGTATGGAACTGCAAAAACCACAACCGTCATGGCTTCCCGTACAAGCCTTAGCATGTTTAGCATTCATCTCTGATCATACCAGATCATCTTGTCCAACTAGGTTCATTCATAGCTCTGACTCATCAACCAGATGGACCAGCGGTAACAACTAGGCATGGCTAACTAAAACAGACATTAATAGCTCTAGCAAAGCTCATAAGCCAAACCCTAGTTATGCTAGGAGCAGTGGATTAGGGAATATAGGCTACAAAGGGAACATGCATCAGATAGGATTACTATCCATAAAAGACTTTGGAATCATATGCACATGGTAAGAATGAAATACTTTGAAAGCATGGGGTTATATCATGTGTGGGGCTCTGCTTGCCTTTGCCTGTTGATACCCAACACAAAAATTCAGGTTCATCTGCTTCACATTGTTCACCATGGATCAAGTACTTCTCTTTGATGGTGTTAATCTTGGTCTTAGATCTTGGACTTGATCGCGTTGCTCACATCAACTCTGAGGTCTACTGATAAGAAGCAAAAAATCGGAAATGAAGGAAACAATCAACACATGGCATCGAAGCAATGCTCAAGCAAGAATGATGATCTGACAAGTCAAAGTGTAATAAAATGAATGCTAGTACATGCTTGGTAATTTTGAACAATGTCCGAGGCTTGCAAACCGTAGAACAAAGAAAACCTCGGGATCACCTATGGGGTTCAATTGGTTCTTCTAATTAAACTTTCAATTGAAGTTGTTGAACAATGCATAATTATGAGTCTATTTTGAATATCTCATTTTTCTAAACATTTTGATATATTTTTCTGATTTAAAATGAATTAGTTATGATTTTTTCCAATTTTAGTTCTTTTTAAATCATTTTTGGAATACTATAAAATAATTACATTTTGGACATACATTATACTTTTATTAATTATAAAAGCATTTATGAAAATGTAATATCACTTATAGGGTGGACCCACCTGTCAGCATTTAATATATTACTGAAAATAAATAGAAAACATTTAAATAAAAACAAAAGATGGATTTATGACCTCATGATGATGTCATTCTGATGTAATCAATTGAGGACCTCCCAGGCGGGGTCGGGCTCGGCGATTGCGCACGTGGGGTAGCGAGGCTGGGCACGTTCAATGCGGGGTGCTGTGTTGGACCATAAACTGGCGGTGCCGCTGCGGATTGACCATCAGAGTGTGGCCGGCAATGACGAATAACAGCGGTGGCGGCATGTGCTCGAGGAGGGGAAGAATCGGAGCGGGAGGGGACAAGGGAGAAGGTCCACAAGGACGAGAAGCTCACCAGGAACATGGTGGTGCGTGCGGCGAGGCCGAGTAAGGTTGGACAACGACTAATTGATGCCGACCAGAACTCGAGAAGCCGACGGTGTCGAGGTCGATTCTAGCGAGAAGGGGGCTCTCCTTCAATCATGCTTTAATGGTTAGGAAGAGGGCGACGGTGCGGAGTTTCTGGGGTGCACAGCTAGCCAAGGGGATACTGGGGGAGACCGGGGACGGCGGGAACTGGCGACTGCTGGCGAGCTAGGGTTCAGCCTCGAGGAAGAATGAGAGAGGGAGAGGCAGAGAGGAAGGAAGACGATGAGGGCGAGGTACACGTCAATGTGGGGTCTTATCCGCTTGTCCCAGGGCGGCGGTGAGCACAAGTCTTGGCATAGGGGCAACGGCAGTGCCGGCGACGCGCAGGTGGTCGTCGTTGTCGTCGAAGACGACGGAACAGACGAGGCAAAGTGGTATGGGCCGAGGAGGGCTGGTACTGAGCTGCAAGCGGGCTATAGCAAAGCTCGCGGGGTAGGATACTGGTTATGCACTGAGTGGCGGTTAGAGATAGGGAAAGATGGGCTTCGGCCCAGTTAGGCTAGGTTTCTATTTTTTGTAAAACCTTTTTCTTTTCTATTTTTCTGTTATTCTCTTTTGTAATTCAATTTCTCTTTTTTTTTAAATATTTCTGAAATACATGTAACATCCCAATTTAAGCAACCCTGATTAGTTGTTTAGAATGCAAAAATCAGGGGGAACAAATACTTTTTCTTGTTGATTCATACATTGATGCTTGTCTGTGCTTATGCCTCTGAATGTGCAACAGATGATATACTCCTTACCTCAACATCAGTTCACAAAAGCTATTTAACAAAAACTATCTTGTCTTATGTTTCATATTCTCAAATGTTTTGGCATTTCAAAAACCTTAACCAAGATGCCTATGCAAACCAGACTATTTCAGTAGCATCCATTGACAACACTATGGAGAGAGATATAATATAATCTCCTTATGTTTTCAAGACAGACCTTCAACTACTCTTACCTCTAGGATTTACAAAACCTTGTATAAAACCTTTGAAGTCTACTCTTGGTAGGGACACCAAGGACTCTTACCTTACTCAAACTCCAACCTTTCAAAATTTCCCATCCTTACCTTAAGCTAAGCTTGATGGTAACCCTAGCAGTAGTTGATTTGTTTGTAAGATGAGTTGCGTTGATCTGCTGTTTGACTTGATTGCTTAGAAGTAGTATGAGCTACTCTAGGAGCTCATCCTCTAGGATCAAGATACTTTAAGATCACATGGTTTAGAAGGCTATCTGATAATCTACCTTGGCAGGCTTATTTTAATCAAAGTCTGAGATCAATTATTGGAACCCTCAAGCATGATCAAGCTCGAACCTCTGTACCACGGTGATCTACATCACTTGGTCTTTAAATGCATATAATCCATGACCTAAGGGGAGCTTTGAACTCCAAGATCCAACAAGGTTTTGATGGTATGATAATAACATTACCCTAGATCCCTTCTTCCTTGTTTCTTAGCAAAATCAAGTTGGATTCCCATGACCCAAGGTTTCAAATGCTAGATACATCTTGTGTACATCATCTACCTTGATTACAAGGATTTATCAAAAAAATTCCCTAATTATTGTGGCCCAAAAGCAATTAATTCCTTTATTTGACAAACACCTAAAAACTCCTTCTATTAAGGAAAGTTTGTTTTTCTCCAAAAACTTTCCAAACTTAATGCACATTTGATACCTATAAACCTAACCTATCCTTCCACTTCAAAATAATTATTTTGAAGAGTCTTAATAATTCTTTTTGCCCATTTTCTTAAATGGCAGGAACAAGAAATTCAATATATTAAATACTTTTATTCATCAATAAATCTTGGGAATAATTCCCTAAGTGTGTATTCACATTTAGGGCCATCTCAAATCAAAAACTCAACTTGTCAAATTCAAAAAATATCAAATAAATTCCTAAAAACCATTTCAGGACTATTTGAATAATTAATGTAAAGTGCATCTAGAATTCTCTAAAAAATCTGAAATAAACCTTGGAGATGTATCCTAACCCTACCCATCTACCAACATCCTTATCTCAAGTTGTCAAGATCAAAAATCAAGATATAACCTTTGATTATCCCTTATGGCAAATTAGGAAAATTATCAAAGCATGATCAAAAACCAAAACCAACCCATCACCACTCCCCTCAATGGTTGGCCACAGAAACCATCATACGTTCCCTTGGTTATGGTGAC
This sequence comes from Avena eriantha, assembly GCA_910589775.1. NCBI lineage: Eukaryota > Viridiplantae > Streptophyta > Magnoliopsida > Poales > Poaceae > Avena > Avena eriantha. Next base: position 152,917,942 of record OU342740.1, on the reverse strand, counting down.
CACTGTAGCAAGCCCTCCCCCTTGCGCTTTAGCTCTTGAAGCATGCGAGAGAGAGATGGCATATCTTGCAAAAATCTTGGTATTAAAAGTTCCTCCCTGGCACCGCTGCGAACGAGTTCGGAGCCGCCGATATCTAACCAAAATAGGACTCCATGGAGCCGCTGCCCTCAATAATATTTTCGAGACGATCATTTTGATAGGTTAAAGATTTTTTCTAACATCGTATGCAAAAGTTACAGCTGTTTTACCGTGCCATGACCTATTTTTGCATAATACATCGAAATTCATGTTTTTCAATTTTGTCTAGATCTATACCCTAAAATCTAACTACAACTCAAAGGAATTATTTTTTTGAAGTTTCTATCATTTTTGTTTCTTTTTTACAAAACTGAAAAGGCGATCCACAGGAGCTTGTTCGTCTGCGGTACCAAAGTTGGCAGGCCAGCGCATGGCGGTACCTAAGTTGCCTGAAATTGCCGCGTTTCGAAAAGTTGGGCTGCCAACTACTGAGAGGGGCCATTTCGAGGCAAACTCATCTCACCCCTGCCAAATACAAACATTCCGTTAAACCGCCCCGTGAAATAGACGATCGGGACCCACATGTCGGTTATCTGTCCGTGACGCTGGCGCCAACGCGGCAACCTCTTAGGCAAATCGAGCAGCTAAGTGGATTGGATGCATTGACCAATTTCACAAATCCATTTCCAGCTTTCCCCTAGCACCAGCGGCATCAGAATCCACCCTCCAGGCAGGACGATCCCTTCGGACATTTGACTTCCGGGGCCAAGTTGCTGTGCCCAGTTGCTGCGCCCAGTCGCTAATACCGAGCTCCAATGGCGCATGCCGTAGCCGTCGTTGCGAGGCTCTAGCCCGCCTCCGGCGCCGACGAGCCGAGCAGTTCGGAGGATGGCAGATCCTACTATCAAGGAAGAAGAAGTTCTGCCTACAAATGGGTGAGCTACCCTTCTCTTTGCTATTCGCACTAATTACAACTGCTAGCTGGGTAATGAACCTCAAATTGTTCATTAGCCCAATGCTGACAAACATATTTTGTCCACGGTTTTCTGTCAAGTGGGATCTGCGCGAACCCCCCTTACCTGGTTACGGTAGTCCTCTACAGGTACGACTCCAAGGGCAAGTGGTATGGAAGCCATTGTTTCACGATGGAAGAAGCGCATGCGCATATCTGCACTATATCTGGTATGGTTGCTGCTCTGCGTAATCATGTTGAAGTATGGCCGAAGCAGACTGCAAAGTTCAGCTTCATGGATGAACGTGGCATCCATGTTCCTATATCGTGTGACAGTTAGCTAATTGGGTTGATGAAAAGGTATGCTTCGGATTGCATGTTTGACCTGAAATGTCATGTACTGGATGTGGAAGCTGCTGCAACTGGGAGTCGCCCTTCTATTCTTGGACAGGGTGGTTGCTCAAACCCAATTAGCTCCTGGTAAGCAAAGGTCGCTTGGGGTGCGCATGTTTGTGCTGAATTGTAATTTTTGTTTTATTTACTCTGTAGATATTGGGCAGTTATGCAACAGTCTTGTTTCTTTGACAGGAAGCATCGCAAGGTTACAAACATGACTGTCGGGTCAGTCATTTTGCTGCCCGAAGAAATAAAAAATGAGTGGAAAGATGATGTTGGACACGATTCTGGTGCCCATTGTCCCGGCGATGCAAAGTACGTGAAGCTAAGAAAATTGGCACCGAGGAAGAGGAATAAGGCAGGAAATTAAGAAGTCAGTGGACGTGAAGGCTTGGCACCCAGGCTGCTGGCAATGAAGATGCATAGTAATGTGTTAAACTTGAACCTATATATGTAATTATGTTCAATTCTGATCGCTCTGTGTGTGGCACATTGCTGGGCGAAACAATCAACACACGTTCTTTGAGTAAAATGTACGGCAACTGAGGGTTTGGAAATGCCCGAGTCGGTAGTTGAATCCGAAATTGTGATTGTGCCACTTCTATCTGAAAACAATGATCCACCAGTTCCACGATTGCTGAGGGGCAGGAGGTCTCCAAATACAACGGAATGTAAGTGGCACATAAATAAATTATTTAAGCTGCCACACTCCACGAAGCAGCAACTTATTTCAGATGCTACACAACGACGTGGCAACATAAACAACAATGTTCTCACCGATAATGCCCAGATGAGGAGGAAATGGGTACCACTTTCTGGCCTAATCTTGTGCCCGTCTATCTCACCGCCTCTCTGATCCTGCATCCCCTGCATCTGGCGAAGCTCCCGGATCTCTAGTAACTGGGTGTACGTGCTTCCACTTTATAAATTGTGGTTGTGCCATTTTCATGCGGCACAATCCACGTAGATTACGTTTAAACAAACCACCAGTGTCAGAAAACACTAGTAGAAAAGTTGTCTTTGGTCCACGGTTACGTTCCAAATCCGGGACAGAGATCTAAATCGAGGCAGAAATTGATCTAAATCACAAATTCTTCCACAAATTAATGCGGGGTCAGAGCAATTTTTTTCGTCCCTGGAATGCGGGACCAATAGTTCAGACTGCTAGGTCAACAAGTACAAATGTAAGAACTTAAAATACACGGAGCTTAAGCTAAATATAACTAGTTATCACACATCTCCTTGATCTTCCTAATCTTGGCCCGATGCGCATCTTCCTGCGAGAGCAAGGATCGAATTGTCTGCTCCTTCCTTTTAGCATCTTCCTTGCACAACTTCAATTGTTTCTCTGCATTTTTCCTCATGCACTTGTCAATACTCGTAGTTGTGTACTGCAGGACTTTGGCCTGGTGGAGATCGTTCCTTGCTTGAGTCAGTTCTTGCTCTGCTTTAGCCTTCAGGGCCAATGCCGCGTCCATCTCCTTCTCGACTTTGATAACCTTGTCTTGCACCCACCTGAGATCTCGCTTATGCTTGGTCGTGTCAACTGGTTCCCATAGATTCATCTCAACACTGTCAAGAAGTGAGCTGAATACGGATTCTTTCAACTTGACAGTCATTTCCCATAGTTTGTCCAGCGTTTTCGGAATCGATTTGGGCCACTCTGATCTACCCATTTGACAACACCGAAACTTCCTCCTTGCATCATTGCACGATGTCCTTGACACCGTAGAAACCGCCTGTGTTTCGTCCTTCGAAGGCTACAAATTTAGCGGGCACATATCCATGTTTACATACCAGAGGACTGTCTTCATCCTCTAAACCGTGATAGTCGGAGTCATACATCGTCTGGTTGGCCAAACACATCATACGCGCATGAGTAAACAGATTAGATCTAGCTCAAAAAATAGATAACTGGCCACAGATGATAGAAATAGAGATGAGACGACTCACATCGAAATCACCGTCCCTGACGTTTCCTCGCCGTCTCAACCCATGGCGAGAGGGGTGGGGGGTCGCTGCCGGAGAGGGGATTGGGATGGAGGCGCCATCGACTAGCGGCTACGGCAGGATGGGAGTGAAGTGGGGAAAGTGGCTTCGAGGGTAAGCAAGAGAAGTACGGGGAGGAAGAGAAGTAATGGGGACGTGACACTGGGATGTGGCCCACTAAACTCGTGAGACGTGACACTCGAAACAGGGAAGCGTCCGGTGTTGCCAGTTTGTCCAAAGAAAGTGTGGCCAATCATGCCGCAGAACAACCTACTCGTGGATCGCTCTCGCGAAGACCATCCAATCGTCCAAGCGCCCCAATCGAACGGTATGTAACAATCGTCAAGCAGAACAACTGTGTTAGGGCATGCCTTCTAGAAGACTCGGTCTACTGGCTACCCATGCAATGACATTGGGTGTGGTTCATGAAAAGAATAGACATGCAATGACAGTGGTTGTGATTCATGAAAAGAACAGACATGCAATGACATTGGTGGATCCTTATGTAGTTCATGAAAAGAACAGACATGCAATGACACTGGTGGATCCTTATGTGGTTTGTTTAGAAGAACACACATGCAATGACACTGCGTGTGGTTCATGAGAAGAACACACAGGCAATGACAGTGGTGGATCCTTATGTGGTTTGTTTAGAAGAACAGACATGCAATGACACCGGTGGATCCACATATGGTTTATGGAAGTAAAAGACATGCAATGACACTAGTAGATCCTTATGTGGTTCATGAAAAGAACAGACATGCAGTGAAACTGGGTGTGGTTCGTGAATAGAACAGACATGCACTGACACAGGGTGTGGTTCATGAAAAGGATAGACATGCAATGACACCGGTGGGCCCATCCTTATGAGGTTCATGAGAAGAACAGACAGGCAATGACACTAGTGGATCCTTATGTGGTTTGTTTAGAAGAACACACATGCAATGACACCGGTGTGGTTTATGGAAGTAAAAGACATGCAACAACACTGGTAGATCCTTCTGTGGTTCATGAAAAGAACAGACATGCAGTGAAACTGGGTGTGGTTCATGAATAGAACAGACATGCACTGACACTGGGTGTGGTTCATGAAAAGAAAAGACATGCAATGAGACTGGTGGGCCCATCCTTATGTGGTTCATGAAAAGAACAGACATGCAATGACACTGGTGGATCCTTATGTGGTTTGTTTAGAAGAACACACATGCAATGACACTAGTGGATCCACATGTTGTTTATGGAAGTAAAAGACATGCAATGACACTGGTAGATCCTTATGTGGTTCATGAAAAGAACATACATGTAGTGAAACTGGGTGTGGTTCATCAATAGAACAGACATGCACTGACACTAGGTGTGGTTCATGAACAGAACAGACATGCAATGACACTAGTGGGCCCATCCTTATGTGGTTCATGAAAAGAATAGACATGCAATGACACTGGTGGATCCTTATGTGGTTTGTTTAGAAGAACACACATGCAATGACACTGGGTGTGGTTCACGAAAAGAACACACACACAATGACACTGGTGGATCCTTATGTGGTTTGTTTAGAGGAAAAGACATGCAATGACACCGGTGGATCCACGTGTGGTTCATGAGAAGAACACACATCCAATGACTCTGGTAGATCCTTATGTGGTTCATGAAAAGAACTGACATTTAGTGACACTGGGTGTGGTTCATGAAAAGAACAGACATGCACTAACACTAGGAGTGGTTCATGAAAAGAACAAACATGCAATGACACTGGTGGATCCTTATGTGGTTTATGGAAGGAACAGACATGCGATCACACAGGTGGATCCACATGTGGTTTATGGAAGTAACACACATGCAATGACACTGGGTGTGGTTCATGAAAAGAACAGACATGCAATGACACTGGTAGATCCTTATGTAGTTCATGAGAAGAACACACATGCAATGACACTAGTGGATCCTTATGTGGTTTGTTTATAGGAACAGACATGCAATGACACTGGTGGATCCACATGTGGTTTATGGAAGTAAAAGACACGCAATTACACTGGTAGATCCTTATGTGGTTCATGAATAGAAGTGACATGCACTGACACTGGGTGTGCTTCATGAAAAGAACAGACACGCAATGACACAGGTGGGCCCATCCTTATGTGGTTCATGAGAAGAACAGACATGCAATGACACTGGTGGATCCTTATGTGGTTTGTTTAGAGGAACAGACATGCAATGACACCGATGGATCCACATGTGGTTTATGGAAGTAACACACATGCAATGACACTAGGTGTGGATCATGAAAAGAACAGACATGCAATGACACCGGTAGATCCTTATGTGGTTCATGAAAAGAACAGACATGAATGACACTCGTGGATACTTATGTGGTTTGTTTAGAGAAACAAACATGCAATGACTCTAGCCGTGGTTCAAGAAAAGAACAGACATGCAATGACTCTAGCCGTGGTTCATGAAAAGAACAGACATGCAATGACACTGGTGGATCCTTATGTGGTTTATGGAAGGAACAGACATGCAATCACACTGGTGGATCCATATGTGGTTTATGGAAGTAACACACGTGAAATGACACTAGGTGTGGTTCATGAAAAGAAAAGACATGCAATGACACTGGTAGATCCTTATGTAGTTCATGAGAAGAACACACACGCAATGACACTAGTGGATCCTTACGTGGTTTGTTTAGAGGAACAGACATGCAATGACACTGGTGGATCCACATGTGGTTTATGGAAGTAAAAGACATGCAATGACACTGGTAGATCCTTATGTGGTTCATGAATAGAAGTGACATGCACTGACACTGGGTGTGGTTAATGAAAAGAACAGACACGCAATGACACAGGTGGGCCCATCCTTATGTGGTTCATGAGAAGAACAGACATGCAATGACACTGGTGGATCCTTATGTGGTTTGTTTAGAGGAACAGACATGCAATGACACCGGTGGATCCACATGTGGTTTATGGAAGTAACACACATGCAATGACACTAGGTGTGGATCATGAAAAGAACAGACATGCAATGACACCGGTAGATCCTTATGTGGTTCATGAAAAGAACAGACATGAATGACACTCATGGATACTTATGTGGTTTGCTTAGAGAAACAAACATGCAATGACTCTAGCCGTGGTTCAAGAAAAGAACAGACATGCAATGACTCTAGCCGTGGTTCATGAAAAGAACAGACATGCAATGACACTGGTGGATCCTTATGTGGTTTATGGAAGGAACAGACATGCAATCACACCGGTGGATCCATATGTGGTTTATGGAAGTAACACACGTGAAATGACACTAGGTGTGGTTCATGAAAAGAACAGTCATGCAATGACACTGGTAGATCATTATGTGGTTCATGAGAAGAACACACACGCAATGACACTAGTGGATCCTTATATGGTTTGTTTAGAGGAACAGACATGCAATGACACCGGTGGATCCACATGTGGTTTATGGAAGTAAAAGACATGCAATGACACTGGTAGATCCTTCTATGGTTCATGAAAAGAACAGACATGCAGTGAAACTTGGTATGGTTCATGAATAGAACAGACATGCACTGACACTGGGTGTGGTTCATGAAAAGAATAGACATGCAACAACACTGGTGGGCCCATCCTTTTGTGGTTCATGAAAAGAACAGACATGCAGTGACACTAGTGGATCCTTATGTGGTTTGTTTAGAGGAACGAACATGCAATGACCGGTGGATCCACATATGGTTTATGGAAGTAACACACATGCAATGACACTAGATGTGGTTCATGAAAAGAACAGACATGGAATGACACTAGTAGATCCTTATGTGGTTCATGAAAAGAACAGACATGAAATAACACTGGTGGATCCTTATGTGGTTTGTTTAGAGGAACACACATGCAATGACTCTAGTAGTGGTTCATGAAAAGAACAGACATGCAATGACACCGGGTGTGGTTCAGGAAAAGAACAGACATGCAATGACTAATGTGGTTTAATTAGAATAAACACATGCAATGACACTGGGTGTGGTTCATGAAAAGAACATATAGGCAATGACACTGGTGGATCCTTATGTGGTTTGTTTATAAGAACACGCATGCAATGACACTGGGTGTGGTTCATGAAAAGAACAGACACGCAATGACACTGGTGGATCCTTATTTGGCTTGTTTAGAGGAACAGACATGCAATCACACTAGGTGGATCCATATGTGGTTTATGGAAGTAAAAGACATGCAATGACACTGGCTGTGATGCATGAAAACAACATACATGCAATGACACTGGTGGATCCTTATGTGGTTCATGAAAAGAACAGACAGGCAATGACACTAGTGGATCCTTATGTGGTTTGTTTAGAAGAACACACATGCAATGACACTGGCTGTGGTTCATGAGAAGAACACACACGCAATGACACTTATAGATCCTTATGTGGTTTGTTTAGAGGAACAGACATGCAATGAAACCGGTGGATCCACATGTAGTTTATGGAAGTAAAAGACATGCAATGACACTGGTAGATCCTTCTATGGTTCATGAAAAGAACATACATGTAGTGAAACTGGGTGTGGTTCATGAATAGAACATACATGCCCTGACACTGGGTGTGGTTCATGAAAAGAACAGACATGCAGTGACACTGGTGGGCCCATCCTTATGTGGTTCATGAAAAGAACAGACATGCAGTGATACTGGTGGATCCTTATGTGGTTTGTTTAGAGGAACAAACATGCAATGACACCGGTGGATCCACATGTGGTTTATAGAAGTAACACACATGCAATGACACTAGTAGATCCTTATGTGGTTCATGAAAAGAACAGACATGCAGTGAAACTTGGTGTGGTTCATGAATAGAACAGATATGCACTGACACTGGGTGTGGTTCATGAAAAGAACATACATGCAATGACACTGGTGGGCCCATCCTTATGTGGTTCATGAAAAGAATAGACATGCAATGAGACTGGTGGATCCTTATGTGGTTTGTTTAGAAGAACACACATGCAATGATATGCGAATCCACATGTGGTTTATGGAAGTAAAAGACATGCAATGACACTGGTAGATCCTTATGTGGTTCATGAAAAGAACAGACATGCAGTGAAACTCGGTGTGGTTCATGAATAGAACAGACATGCACTGACACTTGTGGTAGTTCATGAAAAGAAGAAACATGCAATGACACTGGTGGGCCCATCCTTATGAGGTTCATGAAAAGAACTGACATGCAATGACACTGGTGGATCCTTATGTGGTTTGTTTAGAAGAACACACATGCAATGACACTGGGTGTGGTTCATGAAAAGAACACACATGGAATGACACTAGTGGATCCTTATGTGGTTTGTTTAGAGGAACAGACATGTAATGACACTGGTGGATCCACATGTGGTTTATGGAAGTAAAAGACATGGAATGACACTTGTAGATTCTTATGTGGTTCATGAATAGAATAGACATGCACTGACACTTGGTGTGGTTCATGAAAAGAACAGACACGCAATGACACTGGTGGGCCCATCCCTATGTGGTTCATGATAAGAACAGACAGGCAATGACAATAGTGGATCCTTATGTGGTTTGTTTAGACGAATAGACATGCAATGACACCGGTGGATCCACATGTGGTTTATGGAAGTAACACACATGCAATGACACTCGGTGGGGTTCATGAAAAGAACAGACATGCAATGACACGGGTAGATCCTTATGTGGTTCATGAAAAGAATAGACATGCAATGACACTGGTGGATCCTTATGTGCTTTGTTTAGAGGACTATACATGCAATGACACCGGTGGATCCACATGTGGTTTATGGAAGTAACACACATGCAATGACACTGGTGTGGTTCATGAAAAGAACAGACATGCAATGACACTGGTAGATCCTTATGTGGTTCAAGAAAAGAACAAACATGCAATGACACTGGTGGATCCTTATGTGGTTTGTTTAGAGGAATAGACATGCAATGACTCTAGCCGTGGTTCATTAAAAGAACAGACATGCAATGACTCTAGCCGTGGTTCATGAAAAGAATAGACATGCAATGAGACTGGTGGATCCTTATGTGGTTTGTTTAGAAGAACACACATGCAATGATACTGCGAATCCACATGTGGTTTATGGAAGTAAAAGACATGCAATGACACTGGTAGATCCTTATGTGGTTCATGAAAAGAACAGACATGCAGTGAAACTCGGTGTGGTTCATGAATAGAACAGACATGCACTGACACTTGTGGTGGTTCATGAAAAGAAGAAACATGCAATGACACTGGTGGGCCCATCCTTTTGAGGTTCATGAAAAGAACAGACATGCAATGACACTGGTGGATCCTTATGTGGTTTGTTTAGAAGAACACACATGCAATGACACTGGGTGTGGTTCATGAAAAGAACACACATGCAATGACACTAGTGGATCCTTATGTGGTTTGTTTAGAGAAACATACATGCAATGACACCGGTGGATCCACATGTGGTTTATGCAAGTAAAAGACATGCAGTGACACTGGTAGATTCTTATGTGGTTCATGAATAGAACAGACATGCACTGACACAGGGTGTGGTTCATGAAAAGAAAAGACACGCAATGACACTGGTGGGCCCATCCCTATGTGGTTCATGATAAGAACAGACAGGCAATGACACTAGTGGATCCTTATGTGGTTTGTTTAGAGGAATAGACATGCAATGACACCGGTGGATCCACATGTGGTTTATGGAAGTAACACACATGCAATGACACTGGGTGTGGTTCATGAAAAGAACAGACATGTAATGACACTGGTAGATCCATATGTGTATCATGAAAAGAACAGACATGCAATGACACTGGTGGATCCTTATGTGCTTTTTTTAGAGGACTATACATGCAATGACACCGGGGGATCCACATCTGGTTTATGGAAGTAACACACATGCAATGACACTGGGTGTGGTTCATGAAAAGAACAGACATGCAATGACACTAGTAGATCCTTATGTGGTTCATGAAAAGAACAAACATCCAATGACACTGGTGGATCCTTATGTGGTTTGTTTAGAGGAACAGACATGCAATGACTCTAGCCGTGGTTCATGAAAAGAACAGACATGCAATGACTCTAGCCGTGGTTCATGAAAAGAACAGACATGCAATGACACTGGTGGATCCTTATGTGGTTTATGGAAGGAACAGACATGCAATCACACCGGTGGATCCATATGTGATTTATGGAAGTAACACACGTGCAATGACACTGGGTGTGGTTCATGAAAAGAACAGACATGCAATGACACTGGTAGATCCTTATTTTGTTCATGAGAAGAACACACACGCAATGACACTGGTAGATCCTTATGTGGTTTGTTTAGAGGAACAGACATGCAATGACACCGGTGGATCCACATGTGGTTTATGGAAGTAAAAGACATGCAATGACACTAGTAGATCCTTATGTGGTTCATGAAAAGAACAGACATGCAGTGAAACTGGGTGTGGTTCGTGAATAGAAAGACATGCACTGACACTGGGTGTGAGTCATGAAAACAACAGACATGCAATGACACTGGTGGGCCCATCCTTATGTGGTTCATGAGAAGAACAGAGAGGCAATGACACTAGTGGATCCTTATATGCTTTGTTTAGAAGAACACACATGCAATGACACCGGCGTGGTTTATGGAAGTAAAAGACATGCAACGACACTGGTAGATCCTTATGTGGTTCATGAAAAGCACAGACATGCAGTGAAACTGGGTGTGGTTCATGAATAGAACAGACATGCACTGACATTGGGTGTCGTTCATGAAAAGAACAGACATGCAATGAGACTGGTGGGCCCATCCTTATGTGGTTCATGAAAAGAACAGACATGCAATGACACTGGTGGATCCTTATGTGGTTTGTTTAGAGGAACGGACATGCAATGACACCGGTGGATCCACATGTGGTTTATGGAAGTAAAAGACATGCAATGACACTGGTAGATTCTTATGTGGTTCATGAATAGAACAGATATGCACTGACACTGGGTGTGGTTCATGAAAATAACACATGCAATTACACTAGTGGATCCACATGTGGTTTATGGAAGTAAAAGACATGCAATGACACTGGTAGATCCTTATGTGGTTCATGAAAAGAACAGACATGCAGTGAAACTGGGTGTGTTTCATGAATAGAACAAACATGCACTAACACTGGGTGTGGGTCATGAAAAGAACAGACATGCAATGACACTGGTGGGCCCATCCTTATGTGGTTCATGAAAATAACAGACATGCAATGACACTGGTGGATCCTTATGTGGTTTGTTTAGAAGAACACACATGCAATGACACTGGGTGTGGTTCATGAAAAGAACACACACGCAATGACACTAGTAGATCCTTATGTGGTTTGTTTAGAGGAAAAGAGATACAATGACACCGGTGGATCTACGTGTGGTTCATGAGAAGAACACACATCCAATGACTCTGGTACATCCTTATGTGGTTCATGAAAAGAACTGACATGCAGTGACACTGGGTGTGGTTCATTAAAAGAACAGACATGCACTGACACTAGGAGTGGTTCATGAAAATAACTGACATGCAATGACACTTGTAGATCCTTATGTGGTTTATGGAAGGAACAGACATGCGATCATACCGGTGGATCCACATGTGGTTTACGGAAGTAACACACATGCAATGACACTGGGTGTGGTTCATGAAAAGAACAGACATGCAATGACACTGGTAGATCCTTGTGTGGTTCATGAGAAGAACACACACGCAATGACACTAGTGGATCCTTATGTGGTATGTTTAGAGGAACAGACATGCAATGACACCGGTGGATCCACATGTGGTTTATGGAAGTAAAAGACATGCAATGACACTAGGTGTGGTTCATCAAAATAAAAGACATGCAATGACACTGGTAGATCCTTATGTGGTTCATGAATAGAAGTGACATGCACTGACACTGGGTGTGGTTCATGAAAAGAACAGACACGCAATGACACAGGTGGGCCCATCCTTATGTGGTTCATGAGAAGAACATACATGCAATGACACTGGTGGATCCTTATGTGGTTTGTTTAGAGGAACAGACATGAAATGACACCGGTGGATCCACATGTGGTTTATGGAAGTAACACACATGCAATGACACTAGGTGTGGATCATCAAAATAATAGATATGCAATGACACCGGTAGATCCTTATGTGGTTCATGAAAAGAACAGACATGAATGACACTCGTGGATACTTATGTGGTTTGTTTAGAGAAACAAACATTCAATGACTCTAGCCGTGGTTCAAGAAAAGAACAGACATGCAATGACTCTAGCCGTGGTTCATGAAAAGAACAAACATGCAATGACACTGGTGGATCCTTATGTGGTTTATGGAAGGAACAGACATGCAATCACACCGGTGGATCCATATGTGGTTTATGGAAGTAACACACGTGAAATGACACTAGTTGTGGTTCATGAAAAGAACAGTCATGCAATGACACTGGTAGATCCTTATGTGGTTCATGAGAAGAACACACACGCAATGACACTGGTGGATCCTTATATGGTTTGTTTAGAGGAACATACATGCAATGACACCGGTGGATCCAAATGTGGTTTATGGAAGTAAAAGACATGCAATGACACTGGTAGATCCTTCTATGGTTCATGAAAAGAACAGACATGCAGTGAAACTGGGTATGGTTCATGAATAGAACAGACATGCACTGACACTGGGTGTGGTTCATGAAAAGAATAGACATGCAATGACACTGGTGGGCCCATCCTTATGTGGTTCATGAAAAGAACAGACATGCAGTGACACTGGTGGATCCTTATGTGGTTTGTTTAGAGGAACGAACATGCAATGACACCGGTGGATCCACATGTGGTTCATGGAAGTATAACACATGCAATGACACTTGGTATGGTTCATGAAAAGAACAGAGATGCAATGACACTGGTAGATCCTTCTATGGTTCATGAAAAGAACAAACATGCAATGACACTGGTGGATCCTTATGTGGTTTGTTTAGAGGAACACACATGCAATGACTCTAGCAGTGGTTCATGAAAAGAACAGACATGCAATGACACCGGGTGTGGTTCATGGAAAGAACAGACACGCAATGACAAATGTGGTTTGTTTAGAATAACACACATGCAATGACAATGGGTGTGGTTCATGAAAAGAACATATAGGCAATGACACTGGTGGATCCTTATGTGATTTGTTTAGAAGAACATGCATGCAATGACACTGGGTGTGGTTCATGAAAAGAACAGACACACAATGACACTGGTGGATCCTTATGTGGTTTGTTTAGAGGAACAGACATGCAATCACACTACATGGATCCATATGTGGTTTACGGAAGTAAGAGACATGCAATGACACTGGTTGTGATTCATGAAAACAACAGTAATGCAATGACACTGGTGGATCCTTATGTGGTTGATGAAAAGAACAGACAGGCAATGACAGTAGTGGATCCTTATGTGGTTTGTTTAGAAGAACACACATGCAATGACACTGGGTGTGGTTCATGAGAAGAACACACATGCAATGACACTGGTGGATCCTTATGTGGTTTTTTTAGAGGAACAGACATGCAATGACACCGGTGGATCCACATGTGTTTTATGGAAGTAAAAGACATGCAATGACACTGGTAGATCCTTATGTGGTTCATGAAAAGAATAGACATGCAGTGAAACTGGGTGTGGTTCATGAATAGAACAGACATGCACTAACACTGGGTATGGTTCATGAAAAGAGCAGACATGCAATGACATTGGTGGGCCTATCCTTATGTGGTTCATTAGAAGAACACACGCAATGACACTGGTGGATCCTTATGTGGTTTGTTTAGAGGAACGCACATGCAATGACACCGGTGGATCCACATGTGGTTTATGGAAGTAAAAGACATGCAATGACACTAGTAGATCCTTATGTGGTTCATGAAAAGAACAGACATGCAGTGAAACTTGGTGTGGTTCATGAATAGAACAGAGATGCACTGACACTGGGTGTGGTTCATGAAAAGAACATACATGCAATGACACTGGTGGGCCCATCCTTATGTGGTTCATGAAAAGAACAGACATGCAATGAGACTGGTGGATCCTTATGTGGTTTGTTTAGAAGAACACACATGAAATGATACTGGTGGATCCACATGTGGTTTATTGAAGTGAAAGACATGCAATGACACTGGTAGATCCTTATGTGGTTCATGAAAAGAACAGACATGCAGTGAAACTGGGTGTGGTTCGAATAGAACAGACATGCATTGACACTGGTTGTGGTTCACGAAAAGAACAGACATGCAGTGAAACTGGATATGGTTCGAATAGAACAGACATGCAATGACACTGGTGGGCCCATCCTTATGAGGTTCATGAAAGGAACAGACATGCAATAACACTGGTGGATCCTTATGTAGATTGTTTAGAAGAACACACATGCAATGAGACTGGGTGTGGTTCATGAAAAGAACACACACGCAATGACACTGGTGGATCCTTATGTGGTTTCTTTAGAGGAACGGACATGCAATGACACCGGTGGATCCACATGTGGTTTATGGAAGTAAAAGACATGCAATGACACTGGTAGATTCTTATGTGGTTCATGAATAGAACAGATATGCACTGACACTGGGTGTGGTTCATGAAAATAATAGACACGCAATGACACTGGTGGGCCCATCCCTATGTGGTTCATGAGAAGAACAGACATGCAATCACACTTGTAGATCCTTATGTGGTTTATGAAAAGAACAGACATGCAATGGCACTTGTGGATCCTTATGTGGTTTGTTTAGAGGAACAGACATGCAATGACTCTAGCCGTGGTTCATGAAAAGAAAAGACATGCAATGACATTGGTGGATCCTTATGTGTTTTATGGAAGGAACAGACATGCAATCACACCGGTGGATCCATATGAGGTTTATGGAAGTAACACACGTGCAATGACACTGGGTGTGGTTCATAAAAAGAACAGACATGCAATGACACTGGTAGATCCTTATTTTGTTCCTAAGAAGAACACACACGCAGTGACACTGGTGGATCCTTATGTGGTTTGTTTAGAGGAACAGACATGCAATGACACCGGTGGATCCACATGTGGTTTATGGAAGTAAAAGACATGCAATGACACTGGTAGATCCTTCTATGGTTCATGAAAAGAACAGACCTGCAGTGAAACTAGGTGTGGTTCATGAATAGAACATACATGCACTGACACTGGGTGTGGTTCATGAAAAGAACAGACATGCAATGACACTGGTGGGCCCATCCTTATGTGGTTCATGAAAAGAACAGACATGCGGTGACACTGGTGGATCCTTATGTGGTTTTTTTAGAGGAATAGACATGCAATGACACCGGTGGATCCACATGTGGTTTATGGAATTAACACACATGCAATGACACTGGTGTGGTTCATGAAAAGAACAGACATGCAATGACACTGGTAGATCCTTATGTGGTTCATGAAAATAACAGACATGCAATGACACCGGTGGATCCACATGTGGTTTATGGAAGTAAAAGACATGCAATGACACTGGTAGATCCTTCGGTGGTTCTTGACAAGCATAGATATGTAGTGAAACTGGGTGTGGTTCATGAATAGAATAGACATACACTGACACTGGGTGTGGTTCATGAAAAGAACAGACATGCAATGACACTGGTGGGCCCATCCTTATGTGGTTCATGAAAAGAACACACATGTAGTGACACTAGTGGATCCTTATGTGGTTTGTTTAGAGGAACATACATGCAATGACACCGGTGGATCCACATGTGGTTTATGGAAGTAACACACATGCAATGACACTAGGTGTGGTTCATGAAAAGATCAGACATGCAATGACACTCGTAGATCCTTATGTGGTTGATGAAAATAACAGACATGCAATGACACTGGTGGATCCTTATGTGGTTTGTTTAGAGGAACAAACATGTAATGACTCTAGCCGTCGTTCATGAAAAGAACAAACATGCAATGACACCGGGTGTGGTTCATGAAAAGAACAGATATGCAATGACTTATGTGGTTTGATTAGAATCACACACATGCAATGTCACTGGGTGTGGTTCATGAAAAGAACATATAGGCAATGACACTGGTGGATCCTTACGTGGTTTTTTTAGAGGAACGTACATGCAATCACACTAGGTGATCCATATGTGGTTTATGGAAGTAAAAGACATGCAATGACACTGGTTGTGATTCATGAAAAGAACAGACATGCAATGACACTGGTGGATCCTTATGTGGTTCATGAAAGGAACAAACAGGCAATGACACTGGTGGATCCTTATGTGGTTTGTTTAGAAGAACACACATGCAATGACACTGGGTGTGGTTCATGAGAAGAACAGACATGCAATGACACTGGTGGATCCTTATGTGGTTTGTTTAGAGGAACACACATGCAATCACACCGGTAGATCTACATGTGGTTTATGGAAGTAAAAGACATGGAATGACACCGGTAGATCCTTATGTGGTTCATGAAAAGAACAAACATGCAGTGAAACTGGGTTTGGTCCATGAATAGAACAGACATTAAATGACACTGGGTGTGGTTCATGAAAAGAACAGACATGCAATGACACTGGTGGGCCCATCCTTATGTGGTTCATGAAAAGAATAGACATGGAGTGACACTGGTGGATCCTTATGTGGTTTGTTTAGAGGAACATACAACACACATGCAATGACACTGGGTGTGGTTCATGAAAAGAACAGACATGCAATGACACTAGTAGATCCTTATGTGGTTGATGAAAAGAACATACATGCAATGACACTGGTGGATCCTTATGTGGTTTGTTTAGAGGAACAGACATGGAATGACTCTAGCCATGGTTCATGAAAAGAACAGACATGCAATGACTTATGTGGTTTGTTTAGAATAACACACATGCAATGACACTAGGTGTGGTTCATGAAAAGAACATATAGGCAATGACACTGGTGGATCCTTATGTGGTTCATGAATAGAATAGACATGCACTGACACTAGGTGTCTTTCATGAAAAGAACAGACACGCAATGACACTGGTGGGCCCGTCCTTATGTGGTTCATGAGAAGAACAGACAGGCAATGACACTGGTGGATCCTTATGTGGTTTGTTTAGAGGAACAGAGATGCAATGACACCGGTGGATCCACATGTGGTTTATGGAAGTAACACACATGCAGTGACACTAGGTGTAGTTCATGAAAAGAACAGACATGGAATGACACTGGTAGATCCTTACGTGGTTCATGAAAAGAACAGACATGCAATAACACTGGTGGATCCTTATGTGGTTTGTTTAGAGGAACACACATGCAATGACTCTAGCAGTGGTTCATGAAAAGAACAGACATGCAATGACTCTAGCCATGGTTCATGAAAACAACAGACATGCACTGACACTGGTTGATCCTTATGTGGTTTATGGAAGGAACATAGATGCAATCACACTAGTGGATCCATATGTGGTTTATCGAAGTAACACACGTGCAATGACACTGGGTGTGGTTCATGAAAAGAACAAACATGCAATGACACTGGTAGATCCTTATGTGGTTCATGAGAAGAACACACACGCAATGACACTTGTGGATCCTTATGTGGTTTGTTTAGAGGAACAGACATGCAATGAAACTGGTGGATCCACATGTGGTTTATGGAAGTAAAAGACATGCAATGACACTGGTAGATCCTTCTATGGTTCATGAAAAGAACAGACACGCAGTGCAACTGGGTGTGGTTCATCAATAGAACATACATGCACTGACACTGGGTGTGGTTCATGAAAAGAACAAACATGCAATGACACTGGTGGGCCCATCCTTATGTGGTTCATGAAAAGTGTTGGAGATATGCCCAAGAGGCAATAATAAAGTGGTTATTATTATATCTTTATGTTTATGATAAATGTTTACATCCCATGCTATAATTGTATTATTAGGAAACACTAATACATGTGTGTTTTGTAAACATAAAAGAGTCCCTAGTAAGCCTCTTGTTAAAACTAGCTTGTTGATTAATGGATGATCATGGTTTCCTGATCATGGATATTGGATGTCGTTAATAACAAGGTTATATCATTAGGAGAATGATGTGATGGACACACACCCATAGTAAGCATAGCATAAGATCAAGTCATTAAGTTTGTATTGCTGTAAGCTTTTAAATGCATAGTAACCTAATCATTCGACCATGAGGTTATGTTAATCACCATCACCGGATGGATACTTTGATGACATAAAACGCCGCTTCGTAACTGGGTGGTTATAAAAGTGTCATTGGGTATTCTGAAAGTATGTGTTGAAGCGCATGAACCAAGATTGGGATTTGTCCATCCATATGACGGATAGATATGCTCTGGGCCCTCTCGGTGGAATGTCATCTAGTTAGCTTGCAAGCATGTGACTAGGTCACAAGGGATGACATATCACGGAACGAGTAAAGAGTACTTATCAGTAACGAGGTAGAACTAGGTATGGAGATACCAACGATCAAACCTCGGATAAGTATAGTATCGCGAGACAAAGGGAATTGGTTTCATATGTAAGTGGTTCAATCGATCGCGAAGTCATCGTTGAGTATGTGGGAGCCATTATGGATCTCCAGGTCCCGCTGATGGTTATGGATAGGAGATGTGTCTCTATCATGTCTACATATTCACGAACCGTAGGGTGACACACTTAAGGTTCGAAGTTGTTTTAAGTAGATATGGAATGTGCGTTGGAGACCGAATGTTGTTCGGAGTCTCGGATTGGATTCGGGACATCACGAGGAGATCCGGAATGGTCCGGAGAATAAGATTCATATATAGGAGATCATTTTATGAGTTAGGAAATGTTCCGGAGTGTTTGTATGAGGATTCTAGAAGGTTTCAGAATGTTCCGGAAGGTTCTAGAAGATATCTTGGAGTTTGCTTGAAAATCAAGATAGGGATCAAGGAGTCCTGGTGGGTCAAGACACGGATTCGTGGGGGAGGAGGACTCCTCCCCCCTCCCCAAATTCGTTGGCCATAGAGGAGGGGAGTCCTACAAGGACTCCCCCTCCCCAGGCGCGCGTCCTCCCCTTAAATAGAAGGGCAGGGGCGCCCCCTCCACCCACGCTCTCATAACGTCTAATCTCTGCCGCCTCTCTCCTCCACCATATTCTGCACAGGCATAGGCGAAGCCTTGCAGAATTCTCTACTCCACCACCACCACCACGCCGTCGTGCTGCTGGGATTCCGTGGAGAAGATCTACTACCTCCGCTGCTCGCTGGAACGGGGAGAGGAAGGTCTTCTTCGACTCTGCACGTGTGACCGACTGCGGAAGCGCTGCCGAAACGCGGCGCCGGAAGGATCGACTACTTGACCAACGGCGGAAGCGCTGCCGGAACGCGACGCCGGAAGGATCGTCAACTTGACCGACTGCGGGAGCGCTGCTGGAACGTGACGCCGGAAGGATCGTCCACACGATCTTGAGATCGGCAAGTGATCGACTACATCATCCACGAGATCTAATCTCGTTAACGCTTTCGGATCTACGAGGGTTAGTTCCTATCTATCTCGTTGCTCATATCTAATAGATTAGATCTTGGCTTTTATCTAGATTAGATCTAGGTTTTGTTCGTTCTTGCAGTAGAAATTTTTTCTTTTTCCATGCTGCGAACCCGTCAGTGGTATCAGAGCCGTATCTATGCGTAGATCTGTTGCACGAGTAGAACACAATGATGTTGTGGGCGTTGATGCTTTTGTTGTCAATGTCTTAGCGTGTACTTTGCATCTTGCGGCATGGTGGGATGAAGCGGCTCGGGCTAACATTACATGTCATCGCACATGAGACTTGCTCCACGCTTGACGTGCAACTTGCTTTGCACAAGTGGCTTTGCGGGTGTCTGTCTCTCCCACCATAGTTAAGATTCAATTTACAATGAGCATCTTGACAACACTTGTATCAACGTTGTGGTCCTTGTTCGTAGGTAAGATCGGTCTTATGCGAAAGCCCCAAGCCACGTAAAACATGCAAAGAAAATTAGAGGCGTCTAACTTGTTTTTGCAGGGGTTTCGTGATGTGATATGGCCATCATGTGATTATGATTATATTTGATGTATGCAATGATCCTTGTTGTAATATGGCAACCGGCAGGAGCCTAATGGTTGTCTTTTAATTCTGTTAAGACCTGCGTGTCTATTCATGTTGTAATAGCTTTGTTTCAAGTAGTTGTAATAGTTGCTAGTGATGATGGACAACCATGAAGCGGCGCCACGGACCTTGACGCAATGCTGGTGATGATGGAGATCATGTTCGTGCTTTTGAGATGGAGATCAAAGGCGCAAGAAGAAAAGGCCATATCATATCACACTAATTATGAATTGCCTGTGATGTTAATCCTTTATGCATCTTGTATTGCTTAGATCTCGACGGTAGCATTATAAGATGATCCCTCTCACTAAATATCAAGTAATAAAGTGTTCGTCCTTAGTTGGCACCGTTGCTAAGACTCGTCGTTTCGAAGCATCTCGTGATGATCGGGTGTGATAGACTCTACGTGTGCATACAACGGGTGCAAGCCAGATTTGCACATGCGGAAACTAAGGTTAACCTTGACGAGCCTAGCATGTGCAGACATGGTCTCGGAACACGGAATACCGAAAGGTAAAGCATGAGTCATATGGATGATATGATGAACATGTTGATTGTTCGCCTTTAAAGATCATCTCACGTGATGATCGGACTTGGTGTAGTGGATTTGGTTCATGTAATCACTAAAACAACTTGAGGGATGTTGTTTTGAGTGGGAGTTCATTTGTAATTTGGATTAGTCGAACTCAATTTATCATAAACACAATCAAAGTGAATTTGCATAGTTTGTTGTAGTCATTGGCATCCGTTCACCACCTTATGCTTAGTTATAGTTGAGATAGTGGAACTATAGAAATTCTGGATATTTGCTTTACGAACTGGTATCGTATTGTTTTGAATGTCAATTTAAAGATTATAAGTCCTATTGCAAACTTTCAGCAAACTCTATTTGCTCCATGAAGTTTAATAAGTAGTATTAAATCAAGAGTAACAATTCCAGTGTTAGTATCTAATGTATCATGTTTGCCTCCATGATTCTTGATACTCAAAAATTGTTTTTAAATATCAAGTTTATCTAAGAGCTGAAAGCAATGTTTCAGAAACCATCATATGTAAAAGGTATTGCGATATCTAAAACAATGTGTTGGTTACAACATGATAGAGTATACGTCCTCATATTTGATGAGAATTTGTGAAGGTTGGAGATGCTAGTCGTCCTAATCCTCCAAAAGGTTTTGAAAAAGAAACATTATACTCGCAATTCACCTTTATAAGCTATAGCAGCTTGATCATGAAAGTTGTCATGATAAGGATGAATAGAAGATGTAAGTAAAATGTTTACTACACTAAAAGATTACTAAAGAATGGATTTTTGAAAGAACACCAAACATTTGATGATGGTGATCCACCTCAAAGTGCAAGTCCAAAGGTATTAGTAGTTGACTATATACGCTTTGTACCATGTGTCATGTTGATGACACCACTATTGATGTTGATAAATTCTTTTAAAAGAAAAGGAATTCCTGAAAGAGAATCTATAAAATATTTGGCAGAAAATAAAAGGTTGGAGATGTCCAACTTAGGCAGATAGAAGATATACATGTTATGGTTGTATTCCTTGCTTGTTAAACGATGTGGTTCTCCGGTATTGGATACCGAATTGGTTGGTATGAAGTGTCATACAGGACAACACAATTCATGAACTGCAATGGCCTAAGTAACTAGCAAGAGAATATGTGATGATGTTCATCGAAAACAAACAAAGGGTTGTTGTGTTGCTCGTTAACATCAAAGCTTGCCTTCAAGATTTGTTTCAATAATTGTTATTTTGATCAGGTATTATGACGACAAAAGGTTGTTCAAATAATTACCGTATTCATAATAGATGGATGATATACAAGTCTGGTTGGAGAAATAACGACCATAAAAATAATGCTAAAATTTCACAAGACAAATGATTGAAAGATCACTTGCGAAGGGACATCGCCGTTTAAATTATATTGAAAGGGATACATGAAGAAACTCCATATTGATGGATTTTTGGATTCTTTGATTTGGATCAAATGACGCTTGTGATACTTTCCTGGAGATAATTAAAACTCCGTTCGTAGGCCAAAAGAGGAACGGACGACTAACTGATTGGAATTTGTACATATTGATGTATATAGTCCATTATGTGTAGTCGTGGGCGATGGATTTCAACTTCATATGCTTTCTCCGAAGATTTGAGTGAGTATATGTAACATATATACTTACTCAATAAGGAAGAAGTATGAAACATTTGAAAAATGTTCAAAGACTTTCAAGATGAAGTAGAAAATCATTGTAACAAGAAAATAAAAGAGTTTATGATTGGATCATAAAGAAAGATGTTTGAGTTACAAGTTTAGCAAAACACCTAAGATTTGAGGAATCGTTCTATGGATTTGCATTTCCCGATAAACCATAGGAGTATGGCATATTCGAGAGATGAAATCAAACCATGTTTGAGATGGTAAGATCAAGGGTGTCATTTATAAAACTGCCATTATGTTTTTAAAGATTAAAGCTTTATTGACTACCGCTTTTACACTAAAAAAGAGCTCCATCGTGATCCGTTGAAATGACACCATATAAGTCATGGTTTGGGATAAAACCCGAATTGTCTTTTCTTAAATTTTGGTATGCTATACATAAGTAAAACGTTTACAACCAAAGTCGGATAAGCACGTCTTTGTAGGTTATTCCAAAGAATTTGTTGGGAATTTCTCCATAACATCGAGGACAAAAGAGTTTGTCGCTTGGAACGTCAAGTTTCTTGAGAAGGAATTTTTCGTGAAAAGTTAAGTGGGAGAACAATAGAACTTTGATAAGTTTGTTGAACCTTAGCTGTATGTGCTAAGTAGCGCAGCGCCGGAAAGTGTCCCGGTGACGGCCACAATGCTCATGGCTCTCGTGATTACAAAAGGTGTGATCTCGGAGATTAGAGTTCCTATAGAACCATGTGGGTCAGTAAGAATCAAATAGTAAGATTTGATAAGCAAGTCGTTATTGTTTTGACAATGATGAACCGACTACATGCAAATAAGCGATGATGGGACCTGACTCCATAAAATGACTAGAATTCATGGAATCCGTGATAGCATCCATATACGAGAAATCAAGTTTCTGAACTTTGAAGACCCTCCGGAAAGGCGTGAAGCCTATCGGTCGTGATTGGATCTATAAAGAAATAGACATGGATGTTTCAAATCTATGAAATAGTCGACATGTCGGAAAGAGTTTACAACAATGTTCAAGGAATTGACTATGATAAGATTTGATATTTCATAGCGATATTTAGTCTGGACGGATTAATGTAGCAACCACTACATATATTTTGGTATATGGTAGTTGAACAAACAAAACAAGTTCTTCTAATAGAATAGTTACCTAGGACGTGTACATGACACGATCCAAAGGGTTTTGTTAATTCAAAGGATGCTAAAAGAGTATGCAAAACTTCAATGGTTGAAGTAAGCATAGCGGAGTTGGAATCTTCACCATGATGAAACTGTTAAAAGAGTTTAAATTCATCGGAGATGATGAAGATGCTTGCATTTGCAAGAAATTAAGTGGGAGCGCTGAGACATATTTCTAATACATTATATAGAGGACACATTGTTGATTGGAAATGATGTATCTTGAATTGACACAGGTTAAGAATTTCATTTCGATGAAAGACTTAGGCATAACCCAAGAATTAGGCATCAATATCTATATGAATAGATTGAGGCGCTAATATGGTTTTGCCAAATGTACATAGATAAGATGTTGAATGAGTTCAATATGGAAACAACAAGAAAGGTTCTTGATGCACGGAAAGGACTGAATCAAGATTCGAGTGTGTTGACACGAGATTCAAGTGTTTTGACACTTGGTGAAATTACAAGAATATTTTGATCAATCATTCTTTGAGATGTACACATCCAGATATGTCCTATGCTCTAAATGTTATGAGCATATACCAGAATGATTCATAAGATGATCATTGGACAATAGTAAAGATATTCTTATGAGCTTTGGAAGAACTAAGAATATATCATGTATAAGTGACAAATAGTTAAAGGTAGTAAATTGTAAAGTGTTACATTGATACTAGTTTTGTCACAGGATACAAATTAAGTTTATCTCAATTTAAACTATGGGTGGCACAATGTAATGAAAGGAAGTTCCATAACGGATTTGGTTGAGTACCAAACTTAAAACATTGTGACAGATACTACAACAAAAAGGCTAAGTATATAAACTGCTATAGTAGCAGCAAAGGAGGGCATTTGTGTTAAGTAGTTTGTTATCAAACTAGGTGTGGTTCATAGCGGGATAATACTATGAAGATACATTGTATGACAATTGTATCAGCATGATTTAATACCGAGGAACTAAAGGTCTCACCAAAGGACCAAATTTATACAATGCCATCTCATTGGAGAATGAGTAATGCGTAGAGACGCAAAGACATGCAAATACACACGGACCTGGAAGTGTCAGATCCCAAGATTATGTTTACCACTAGCAATAGTGTCTATACAACACCAGAAAGCCATAGGTGTTGAATGCACAAGTTTTAACTAGATTATTGACTCTAGTGCAAGTGGGAGACTGTTGGAGATATGCCCAAGAGGCAATAATAAAGTGGTTATTATTATATCTTTATGTTTATGATAAATGTTTACATCCCATGCTATAATTGTATTATTAGGAAACACTAATACATGTGTGTTTTGTAAACATAAAAGAGTCCCTAGTAAGCCTCTTGTTAAAACTAGCTTGTTGATTAATGGATGATCATGGTTTCCTGATCATGGATATTGGATGTCGTTAATAACAAGGTTATATCATTAGGAGAATGATGTGATGGACACACACCCATAGTAAGCGTAGCATAAGATCAAGTCATTAAGTTCGTATTGCTGTAAGCTTTTAAATGCATAGTAACCTAATCATTCGACCATGAGGTTATGTTAATCACCATCACCGGATGGATACTTTGATGACATAAAACGCCGCTTCGTAACTGGGTGGTTATAAAAGTGTCATTGGGTATTCTGAAAGTATGTGTTGAAGCGCATGAACCAAGATTGGGATTTGTCCATCCATATGACGGATAGATATGCTCTGGGCCCTCTCGGTGGAATATCATCTAGTTAGCTTGCAAGCATGTGACTAGGTCACAAGGGATGACATATCACGGAACGAGTAAAGAGTACTTATCAGTAACGAGGTAGAACTAGGTATGGAGATACCAACGATCAAACCTCGGATAAGTATAGTATCGCGAGACAAAGGGAATTGGTTTCATATGTAAGTGGTTCAATCGATCGCGAAGTCATCGTTGAGTATGTGGGAGCCATTATGGATCTCCAGGTCCCGCTGATGGTTATTGATAGGAGATGTGTCTCTATCATGTCTACATATTCACGAACAGTAGGGTGACACACTTAAGGTTCGAAGTTGTTTTAAGTAGATATGGAATGTGCGTTGGAGACCGAATGTTGTTCGGAGTCTCGGATTGGATTCGGGACATCACGAGGAGATCCGGAATGGTCCGGAGAATAAGATTCATATATAGGAGATCATTTTATGAGTTAGGAAATGTTCCGGAGTGTTTGTATGAGGATTCTAGAAGGTTTCGGAATGTTCCGGAAGGTTCTAGAAGATATCTTGGAGTTTGCTTGAAAATCAAGATAGGGATCAAGGAGTCCTGGTGGGTCAAGACACGGATTCGTGGGGGAGGAGGACTCCTCCCCCCTCCCCAAATTCGTTGGCCATAGAGGAGGGGAGTCCTACAAGGACTCCCCCTCCCCAGGCGCGCGTCCTCCCCTTAAATAGAAGGGCAGGGGCGCCCCCTCCACCCACGCTCTCATAACGTCTAATCTCTGCCGCCTCTCTCCTCCACCATATTCTGCACATGCATAGGCGAAGCCCTGCAGAATTCTCTACTCCACCACCACCACCACGCCATCGTGCTGCTGGGATTCCGTGGAGAAGATCTACTACCTCCGCTGCTCGCTGGAACGGGGAGAGGAAGGTCTGCTTCGACTCCGCACGTGTGACCGACTGCAGAAGCGCTGCCGAAACACGGCGCCGGAAGGATCGACTACTTGACCAACGGCGGAAGCGCTGCCGGAACGCGACGCCGGAAGGATCGTCAACTTGACCGACTGCGGGAGCGCTGCTGGAACGTGACGCCGGAAGGATCGTCCACACGATCTTGAGATCGGCAAGTGATCGACTACATCATCCACGAGATCTAATCTCGTTAACGCTTTCGGATCTACGAGGGTTAGTTCCTATCTATCTCGTTGCTCATATCTAATAGATTAGATCTTGGCTTTTATCTAGATTAGATCTGGGTTTTGTTCGTTCTTGCGGTAGAAATTTATTGTTTTTCCATGCTGCGAACCCATCAAAAAGAACAGACATGCAGTGACACTGGTGGATCCTTATGTGGTTTGTTTATAGGAACAAACATGGAATGACACCAGTGGTTCCACAAGTGGTTTATAGAAGTAACACACATGCAATGACACTAGGTGTGGTTCATGAAAAGAACAGACATGCAATGACACTGGTAGATCCTTATGTGGTTGATGAAAAGAACAGACATGCAATGACACTGGTGGATCCATATGTGGTTTTTGCAGAGGAACAGACATGCAATAACTCTAGCCGTGGTTCATGAAAAGAACAGACATGCAATGACACCGGGTGTGGTTCATGGAAAGAACAGACATGCAATGACTTATGTGGTTTGTTTTGAATAACACACATGAATGACACTGGGTGTGGTTCATGAAAATAACATATAGGCAATGACACTGGTGGATCCTTATGTGGTTAGTTTAGAAGAACACGCACGTAATGACACTGGGTGTGGTTCATGAAGAGACCAGACACACAATGACACTAGTGGATCCTTATGTGGTTTGTATAGAGGAACAGGCATGCAATCACACTAGGTGGATCCAGGTGTGGTTTATGGAAGTAAAAGACATGCAATGGCACTGGCTGTGAATCATGAAAAGAACAGACATGCAATGACACTGGTTGATCCTTATATGGTTCATGAGAAGAACACACACGCAATGACACTTGTGGATCCTTATGTGGTTTGTTTAGAGGAACAGACATGTAATGACACTAGGTGTGGTTCATGAGAAGAACAGACATGCAATGACACTGGTGGATCCTTATGTGGTTTGTTTAGCGGAACACACATGCAATGACACCGGTGGATCCACATGTGGTTTATGGAAGTAAAAGACATGCAATGACACTGGTAGATCCTTATGTGGTTCATGAAAAGAACAGACATGCAGTGAAACTGGGTGTGGTTCATGAATAGAAGAGACATGCAATGACACTAGGTGTGGTTCATGAAAAGAACAGACATGCAATGACACTGGTAGATCCTTTCGTGGTTCATGAAAAGAACAGACATGCAGTGAAACTGGGTGTGGTTTATTAATAGAACAGACATGCACTGACACTGGGTGTGCTTCATGAAAAGAACAGACATGCAATGACACTGGTGGGCCCATCCTTATGTGGTTCATGAAAAGAATAGACAAGCAGTGCCACTGGTGAATCCTTATGTGGTTTGTTTAGAGGAACATACATGCAATGACACCGGTGGATCCGCATGTGGTTTATAGAAGTAACACACATGCAATGACACTGGGTGTTGTTCATGAAAAGAACAGACATGCAATGACACTGGTAGATCCTTATGTGGTTGATGAAAAGAACAGACATGCAATGACACTAGTGGATCCTTATGTGGTTTGTTTAGAGGAACAGACATGCAATGACTCTAGCCGTGGTTCATGAAAAGCACAGACATGCAATGACACCGGGTGTGGTCAATGAAAGGAACAGACATACAATGACTTATGTGGTTTGTTTAGAATAACACACATGCATTGACATTGGGTGTGGTTCATGAAAAGAAAATATAGGCAATGACACTGGTGGATCCTTATGTGGTTCATGAATAGAATAGACATGCACTGACACTGGGTGTGGTTCATGAAAAGAACAGACACGCACTGACACTGGTGGGCCCATCCTTATGTGGTTCATGAGAAGAATAGACAGGCAATGCCACTGGTGGATCCTTATGTGGTTTGTTTACAGGAACAGAAATGCAATGATACCGGTGGATCCACATGTGGTTTATGGAAGTAACACACATGCAATGACACTTGGTGTGGTTCATGAAAAGAACAGACATGCAATGACACTGGTGGATCCTTATGTGGTTCATGAGAAGAACACACACGCAATGACACTGGTGGACCCTTATGTGGTTTGTTTAGAAGAACACACATGCAATGACACTGGGTGTGGTTCATGAGAAGAACAGACTTGCAATGACACTGGTGGATCCTTATGTGGTTTGTTTAGAGGAACACACATGCAATGACACCGGTGGATCCACATGTGGTTTATGGAAGTAAAAGACATGCAATGACACTGGTAGATCCTTATGTGGTTCATGAAAAGAACAGACATGCAGTGAAACTGGGTGTGGTTCATGAATAGAACAGACATGCAATGACACTGGGTGTGGTTCATGAAAAGAACAGACATGCAATGACACTAGTGGGCCCATCCTTATGTGTTTCATGATAAGAACACAGACGCAATGACACTGGTGGATCCTTATGTGGTTTGTTTAGAAGAACAAACATGCAATGACACTGGGTGTGGTTTATGAGAAGAACACACGTCCAATGAACTCTAGTGGATCTATCTTGGCATAATTTGATGTATTCCACGATGCATTTCATTGTACAAGACACTTTCCATTTTTATACTACTCAGTTTTTCCCTTGGTTTTATGTGGTACTACTTAGTTTTGCCCACCCCCCTCTCTATCTTTCGTAGAAGCCCAAAACTGTGCTCACCCTATCTGCTACTCCCTGATTGGTTGTCATAGTTGTCACGCGGATCGTGCGCACCAACCATTGATTCTGTGCGATCCAACGATGATCGTTGCACACCTCGTGCCCTTCACAGTACAGCATGAGACAGCAGAGACGTCTCCCTCCGCGAGACTTCTACAGGAAGGAACACAATGTCGTCTATCGAAAAATTCGTCGAGCGGTCATGTCAAGTTTAACCAAGTCTGAAAAGCCTACTAGTGCTACTACAACTGATGCACAGGGCAACGGGGTCATCGAGTGCACGGTTGTCGACGGGACGCTGCAATTTATTGCCACTTGATTTTAATCAGACATATCCCATTTATACGCAGCGCTCTCAATCTCACTTCCAACTGGGCCCTACCGCTAGTAAATTCCATGAGTCAAGGGCCCCCCTCGAGTAGATCTAACGTTGCTAGAAATTAGTTCCGCGCCACTTGCATGCAGTGGAATCGAGGTCTGTCATGAGCGTGTTTTCAATGCAGCTCTAAAGTGGAGATCGTGGGAAATAAATCCTATGAGACCAGGTCTATTTATAGACCCTGTCTTACACCTGACACGTGTCCGTCTTTTTAAGTTTCTAGTCTTTTTTTCGTCTATTAATTAGTCTTTTTTTCTAGCCACTATGTATAGAGATGGGTCTATTCTTGAGGAATATAGACCGGGTCTCATAGGATTTTCTTCCGAGATCGTGGCTGTTTCAAAAAAGAAGGGAACCGAAAAAAAGGGTGGAGATCATGGTAGCCCCCCGCCCCGCCCCCACCCGCCCGCCCACCACACTCGAGGACTAAGAATGGTCTGGTGTTTATAACCCCCCTCGACCTTCTTCTTCCATGAGCTTGTGTCATTTCCTCCCAGTCTATCTAGTCCCAAGACCCCAATCTACACCTGCCGCACGTGCCGAATCTCCCCCGTTTCCACTACCTCCTTCCCTTGGTGCGCCATGAAACATACGCGTGGAGAAGATCTGGAGGTGAAGCCAGTTGAAGGAAAAGCAACAGATGGATCGGTCGTTGCCAAGAAGACGGAGGCGTCTTCTCTGGGCACGAACGCCACTCGCCGCCGCATCGTCGAAGGTGCGAACTCATCCGTCCAGCCAGTAGTCATCACCACCGAGCAGCAGTTGGTAGCCGTCGCCGCCGAGAAGCAGGTGGTAGCCATCGCCGCCGAGCAGCCGGTAGTACCCGTCGCCGCCGAGCAGCAGGTGGCCGACAATGTCGTGGTGCCAGCGGAAAATATGGATGGGAGGCAGGCGGCAGGCGGAGGCAATCCAGTGATCTACATCGACGACCCCATCGCCGTTCAAGAAATCTTCGACGCAATTGCGGAGAATGATGAGTTCGAGGAGGAGGTCCCTGATGAGGAGTCTGAGGTACTACATTGCTAGCGGGTCTAGTCGGAGCCGCACTTTTCACTGTTCATACATAGGATTTGCTCAATCGTGTACATATTCTTTTGCCCTTGAAGTAGGGTAGTATATATATGATTCGATCGGTTGATTGATGCATCTGCCATCTAGTCACAGAACCCCAATCTGTCTAGTCACAAAACCCCAATCTGCTCATCTGCCATCTAGTTGAGTTTACTAGTTGAGTGTAGATTTCGATACACAGCAGGCTTATAACATTACATTTCTATTCCTTACTGAGCCCAATGATTCAATTTTGCCCCAAAATAGTGCAAGGGCATCTGATGGTCTCGTTTTCTTAGGGATGGTTAGTGGCCCTGAGGCAGCAATGCACATAAACAATATAGGTTGTGCTGTTGGTATTTTGGTTCTCCGACTCCATCGCTGAAAAAAATGAGGCCCTAATTTTTTCTCTCATATGGAACCTAGATATATAATATTTGTATTGTTTCTGATCTATGAATGCGTTGTATGATGCATTTGTATATCCCTGAATATTGTTTGGTACGATTACATTTCAATTTCTTATTGTGGCCAATGATTCAAATTTGCCCCAAAGAGAGGCAGACACATTGGTGTCAAATTTTTACAGGGATCAGTGAGTGAACCTGCGGCCATGTATAAGATCAATATAAGCTGTGCAATTGTTACTTGCTTCGCTTACGCCATCTCTATAGAAACTTATGACTACAATCTTTATTCTACATTCATAGAACTATGATATTTGAATTATCTATTCCATGCATTCATAGTGTATAAGAATTACATTTTAGTTTGTCACTGAGGCCGATGATTGAAATTTTCCCCAAAAGAGTTCAAGTAGAGACACGTATGATGGTGTCGTGTTTTAGGGATGGGTTGGTGAACCTGAGGCAGCAATGCACACAAACAATATAGGTTGTGTTGTTGGTACTTTGGTTCGCCTACTCCATCTCTAAAACAAATTATGAGGCCCTAGATTTATTCTCATGTGGAACTACATATATGATCCTTGATTTGTTTCTGATCTTTTAATGATTGGTATGATGCATATGTATATGAATGGTTTTGATCATAAGTATTTTTAACATGCACCTGAGGATTAATTGTTTGGTTTTTTATTTATAATTACAATATTTAGGCTTGTTTTTGTACCTAACTATGTATATCCCTGAATAATGTTTTGTATGATTACATTTCAATTTTTTATTGTGGCCAATGATTCAAATTTGCCCCAAAAGAGAGGCAGACACATTGGTGTCAGATTTTTTCAGGGACGAGTTAGTGAACCTGGGGCAATGTACAACAACAATATAGGCTGTGCAATTGTTACTTGGTTCACTCACGTCGTCCCTGAATAAACTTTTGAGGCTGCAATCTTTATTCTACATTCATAGAACTATGATATTCAAATTATCTATTTCATGCATTCATAGTGTATAAGAATTATATTTTAGTTTGTCACCGACGGCGATGATTGAAATTTGCCCCAAAAGAGTTCAAGGGGAGACACGTATGATGGTGTCGTGTTTTAGGGATGGGTTGGTTAACCTGAGGCAGCAATGCACACAGACAATATAGGTTGTGATGTTGGTACTTTGGTTCCCTAAGTCCATCTCTGAAACAAATTTTGAGGCCCTAGATTTATTCTCATGTGGAACTACATATATGATCCTTGAATTGTTTCTGATCTTTTAATGATTGGTATGATGCATATGTATATGAATGGTTTTGATCATAAGTATTTTTAACATGCACCTGAGGATTAATTGTTTGGTTTTTTATTTATAATTACAATATTTAGGCTTGTTTTTGTACCTAACTATGTATATCCCTGAATAATGTTTTGTACGATTACATTTCAATTTCTTATTGTGGCCAATGATTCAAATTTGTCCCAAAAGAGAGGCAGACACATTGGTGTCAGATTTTTCAGGGTCGAGTTAGTGAACTTGCGGCGATGTACAACAACAATACAGGCCGTGCAATTGTTACTTGGTTCACACATGCCGTCCCTGAATAAACTTATGAGTCCACAATCTTTATTCTACATTCATAGAACTATGATATTCAGATTATCTATTCCATGCATTCATAGTGTATAAGGATTACATTTTAGTTTGTCACCGAGGCCGATTATTGAAATTTGCCCCAAAAGAGTTCAAGGGGAGACACATGTGATGGTGTCGTGTTTTAGGGATGGGTTGGTGAACCTGAGGCAGCAATGCACACAAACAATATAGGTTGTGTTGTTGGTACTTTGGTTCGCCTACTCCATCTCTAAAACAAATTATGAGGCTCTAGATTTATTCTCATGTGGAACTACATATATGATACTTGATTTGTTTCTGATCTTTTAATGATTGGTATGATGCATATGTATATGAAAGGTTTTGATCATAAGTATTTTTAACATGCACCTGAGGATTAATTGTTTGGTTTTTTATTTATAATTACAGTATTTAGGCTTGTTTTTGTACCTGACTATGTAATCCCTGAATAATGTTTTGTATGATTACATTTCAATTTCTTATTGTGGCCAATGATGCAAATTTGTCCCAAAAGAGAGGCAGACACATTGGTGTCAGATTTTTTCAGGGATGAGTTAGTGAACCTGGGGCGATGTACAACAACAATACAGGCTGTGCAATTGTTACTTGGTTCACTCACGCCGTCCTTGAATAAACTTATGAGGCCGCAATCTGATGCAATTATGTGTCATTGTGTTGAGATGAAATGATATATGAACCGATCAAACTATTGATGAGATGCTTTATCTTTGATATCCACGGATATATTGTCTTACATATACACGTTGTCAATTCTTGAGTTGTAATACAATTCAATCATATGTACGAGTTCTAAGTTATGTTCTTAAAAATCAACAAGAGGATGATGATGAAGTGGACAATAGCAAGGAATCCAGGGACAACAAGAGCCGCTACGTGTAGAGGCGGTTACGGTGTGGGCTAATCCGTTTCCACCGTAGGGGGAGAATGTTTTGCCCATTCTATGGCAGAGCAATCAACGTGGACCTCAACAGCATGATCCAGCACACGGAGGGCGTTGGCAGAGGCGGAGGCAAAAGCCATATGACGATTACCTTGGCGTGGCACGCAGCCTACGGCAAATTCTTCCGTGAGTATGTCAGGACTGGCCTGTATCCCATCGACTAGGCTGACGCTGCCTCCTACTGATAAACCCCTGCCCTGCTAGGAGTCTCCGTGTCCCGGCCTCCTGCTGTAGGCCCTGCTTTTATTTTGTTCTAGTTAATTATTACCTGTGTGTGGCATGTAAGACAATATATCTGTGGTGTCTCTGGTGAACCTTATATATTAATCTACTCCTTTATATGGAGTGCCTTAAAGTTTCTAGTGTTAAATTATATTTACTGATCATGGTCATGCACACTACAAAATATTTCTAGTGCTCGATTATATTATAATTGTCAAGAAATACATCAACAAGTTAAATTGGTTCAAATTTTGTATTGATGTAAATAAAGGTATCACACACATAATAAACTAGAAACTAAAATCTAGTTCAAACACATAATGTATCACCACCACTTATTGTCGTCCTTGACTTGCTTCCCCTTCAGCCGCCTGATGTCGCCACCGTCCCAAGATCCCTGCTCGTCCTGAAACCGCTCTATGTCCTCCTCGCGCTTCTTCTCCTTGGCTAGCTTGCAACCAGGGCATAACTCTCTCGCGAAAAACTCCGCCTTAACCATCCCATCTTTCATGGTAATGAGCTTACTGTACAACTCGTACGCCATGTAGGCGTCTCTGGCTGCATACTCGAGGTGCGCCTAGCTCATCGGCTTCCACTCCCAGTAGTCGTGATCGAGTCGCTTCAATTTCTTCAGTTTTTCATAGGATTTATCGATGATTTCCGCTGCCAGATCACCCATGTCATCCTTGACTGGGTATGATTTGATCTTGTATAGATTTTGGATGTCGATGTGGTGTCCCTCTAGGATTTTTATCAACACACGAGAAAGCATAATTGTGTCATTTGTGATATCCACGCTAGTGAAAGTTATCCCTTTCCTACACAAGAACTCGACCAGAGCCAGACAACGCATCTAAGTTGGTTTACTCCTGCACTTAGATGGTTCTAGGGATGTAAGGGAACAAGGGATTGAGAAGTGGTGATCTCAAATTTAAATTTCACATACCTGAAGAAGTGGTAAACGAGGACCTCCTTATGTATGGCGATTTGCATGACAGCGATCTCTTGTGGAGGATTTTTTCGCTTATTTGCACGGGTGTACTCCCAGTCTAGCCCCACAAACTTGAGCTTCTCTTTCTCAAGCAATTGCTCAAATCTGGCGAGAGTTGTCTCCACAGTCGCTTCATCATTTGTGTACACCACTGTCAAAGTCATGGTGCCATGGGCATGGACCAAGTGGGTCTATGTTGTGCATTTCCAATCGTCCATGCCTCCAAGGAAATGGGTGAAAGGAACTGCCTGCAAGGAACTGCCTTCGAGAGGAAGAAGAAGATGAACCGATGGTTCCAGAACAGAGGAAGAAGAAGCGCCCAGGAAAAACTGCAGAGGAATGACTGCAGAAGAAACGTGGTAACTGCAACTTTCGGTTCGAGAGTTCACCGTGGTTACGTGGAGATCGTGGCAGTGCCGCCGGTTCAACAAGTGGGGCCAGTTCCTGCGAGAATATGAAATTAGCTGTGCATTTTTCTATGCGAGAAATTGAGAGAAGTCATTTATATTTTGTCTTTCATAATTAAACACAATGAAGTTGGTATAGCCCAAGAGATTAGAACAAACGAGATTTGCTAGTTTAACATACAACAACACGTACAGGCCCAACATGGCAGAACTTGGAGAGCCCCAGAACTTGAGCTACCACAGAGACCTCGGTAGAGGTGGCAGAATTGGTGCGGGTGCAACCACGGCGACAACGAGCTCGGATTCTAGAGGAGGTAAACAGAACTGAGCATGGTCGACAAGGTGATAGATCTCACCGGGAACCAATTCTCGTCCCCGACTGTGCCATGGGTGCGTCCATGGTGAGGGTGAGCTCCGACTCAGGATGGGGAGGAGAGCAGGGCCGAGCAGCTTCGTCACTTCCCAGCTCTGCGCCATGGCCGCTACCACAGATTGCCGCTCCGGGGAAGAATCCGAGTAATGGAGGCGCCAACGCTGCAAGCCTACAGGGAGGAGAGCTGGGCCGAGCAGGTTCGTCAACGTCCCAGCTCCGTGCCATGGCTGCAACGCCCCACAGATTGCCGCTCTAGGGAAGAAGAAGACACGTAATGGATGCAGGCGCCAACGCTGCAAGTTTAATTGACACCTAAGCGACGGGAGCGGCATAACGGTGAGAACTGACAGGGGGGCCCAACTTGACGGCCGTTAGCCTGATTTTTTGTATTGAAACATAAAGTTGAATTCGTGCCGAAAAAGACCCTCTGAGTATTTGGTACGCCAACTATATTCATCGCGGATGATATCAGGGGAACTCGGGTACCGCGTTGTCTGGACACCCCAACTTTCGGGCCGCAAAATGATATTCTCGATCCACAGGGGGGGGTCTGCCAGGTTATAGGAGGGAGGCATGCCTCGCATGTTATCAAGTATAGGAGGTGCATATTTCCATATGCGCCTCGCATATTATAAAGTATAGGAGGCGCATATTGCCATATGCGCCTCGCATATTCGACCACAGATATCCTCCTAGGCCCATTGAACTTATACGAGGCGCGTTCTTCCCATATGTGCCTCACCTATCTAATATATTGGAGGCGCATATTATCAAAATGCGCCTCGCATAATATGGGGGTGCTAGATTTTGTCCTTACAGAGACTAGCGGAGGCGCATCCTACAAATATGCACCTCGCCTATTTTAATACTAGAGGCGCATGTTTGGCTGGTGCACGTCGCCTATATTATCAAAGGCGCATATAGTATAAATGCGCCTCTAATTTGCATGTCTCCTATAGCCTTTTCTCTAGTAGTGCCTTCCGACCCTCGCCGAGGTCGTATCCGACCACCGCGTCATCCCAGCGCATCCCCGATGCCTCTCCCACACTCTGGTGAGCCCCCGACGTGCCCAGCCGCCACCTAGGATTTCGTCTCGTCATGGCTGAGACAGAGGAAGGAGATGACCCCACGCCGTTGGATGCGACTAGATCGGACGGTCCACGCTCGCCCTTAACCCTTCGGTGCTTAGAGCCACTGACGATCGGGCCCCGCCAGTCAGCTTCAAAAACGGCCTCCCGCGCGCTCAGGTGCGAGATGGGCCGGATGTTGCCCTGCGCGGCCTAGTATCCACAGGGATCCGGCCTGCACTGCTCTCCCTCCCCTTTTCTTTTTACATATTTTACAGATCTATTTGATAGGCATGTTGATTTAATCCAAAAACAAAATGAAAAAGGATCCAAACTATCCAGATCTAAATTTCTTAGGGTTCCCACATGTTCTGTACAACATGCAGAACCATTTTTTACACCATAAAGTTTTCTAGTTTATTCCTAGTTTTTAAAATGATAGAAGTATCTGTTTTGCTAATAAATCCTTGAAGTAAGTTTTAAAATCCCAAATGGAATAAATCCAATTGCCTCTGGCAGGAATTTTATGCACCTATCTCATGAACTTAGCCTCATGCCAAGTGGATTAGTAGTTTGACTTCTGTAAAAATGACAAAATGTCCCAAGATCTGTCGTTAGGAAATTCGTTAGGCCAAACTAATAATGATTTTTACCCAATTACAACTCCCAGAACAAATGCATAGCAATATCCTTCAAAACCCTAGAGACCAAATTTAATTAAACCCTGGTTGATTTATTAGGAATTAAACTGTTCTGTGCATGGTTATTTCACTAGATAAATCACTATAGTAGCTCTGCAACTCCAAAAATAGTGATTCCAGTTGGTCCTGGGAGGTATTTCAATATGTGTCCATTTCCCTTTACTTCATATCAAAAGTCCTTGTATATTCAATTTGCTAAGAAATATAATTTGTCTACAGAACTGCCTTTGGGAAATTCAAGAGGGCATTCTGGTAAATATTCTGATATGATTCCAACTCTTAGTGAATCAGTACATAACACTCTACCTAACCATCCAAGGAAATAATTTTTAGACATACAAAACATTTCGGGTGAATTATTTCCTAAAACTAGAGTTTTAATCACTAGAAAATGTTCTATAAATCAAAGGAGATTGATAAAATAGTGAAACCACTATTGCTGGCTTCATTTTATCAATACCTATCTGAGGGTACCGTTTTTATACCATGAGATCATACAGGGTATGGTCTTGATCCCATAACCCATCTCTTAGGTAGTTTCTAGGCTATAAATCCTAAGGGATTTTCTTCCATGTTTCCAAGACAAGGCCAATCTTATTAAATCCATTCTTCCTAATACCTACTGATTTGTAAGCTTGTATTATTCATTGCTTGTTGTATGCATTGATGCTTGTATGCCTGGTATTGATGTGTCATTTGTTTGCTTGCATGTGATCCATATCAACGATAGATGCGATTATATCGGAGACCAAAAGAAGTTGGTTATTATTATTGGTTATTATGGTTTTCTAAGGAGAAGTCTAGGGACATATATTGCCAGAGTGCTGATCTCAGGCAAGCCACCTTCTTGCTCATAAGCCTTGTCCTACTATTTTACTTATGCATGTTTTATCTTCTATTTTATCAAAACTGCACTGTTTTACTATATGTTGTTGTCTATCTGGTAGTGGCTTGGCTCCTCCAACCCATTACTCAATGGTACTACTAAGTATAACCCTCTCGATGATACCTACTTGTCCCTATTATGGTAGACGGTGTAATACACCATACCCTTTGGAGACCCTGTTTCAGCCGAAGCAAAACTAGAGGATGGGAAGACCCCCGAAAAAGTTTTACCAAATGTTTTATGATAAAACCTTGGTGAGGTGGTACCTCCCAAGAGATGTTGAGAAAGAGAAAGGTTTTGTTTTAAAAAATGCTGAAGGAAAGCTGGAGGAAAAAGGTTTACAAAAACGCACCTGGTTCTTAGCAGTTTTGCTAGAATAATTAACCTGTGCAACCGCATTACTCTGGAATGGGACAAGGCTGGATTAGATGATTGTTTATTCTGGTATAAGATGCCTCACAACGACTACAGGGGATACAAATCCCTGGAGGGTGGGCCTTGTCTGGCGGAGTCCATGTAAAACATCGATCGGGAGAAGGAACGAAGGGTTTGCGGGCCTCCACGCGTTACTATGAGCCCCTTGAAAGCGCACACTTGGGAAGTGGAAAAAGCGCTCTGGTTGGCTTGTGTACTATATAGGGCATCCCGGTGTTGAGGGAAACAACACTCATAGGGTAGGTACTTATACTGGAGTGGCATTCAGAGAGTCTTGATTGGTTACTCGACCCACGACCGGAAGAAAGGAAGAAATGGGTGACCCAGTCCTAGTGTTTTACAAAAAAATTCAAAAAGGTTTCCATAAAGGCTTTACAAAAAGTTTTTAACAAAGATATGGAGATGCTATATCTATAAGAGAAACTATTTTAGAAAAGAACCTCTATTGGAGCCCTCCTACTACCACAGCCATATTGCATATCCTCTTGTTATTATTACTCTCTTAAGCTGGTTTGCGAGTACATTCAAATTACTCACTGGCAATGTCTCTGGCTATTAGCTTGGTCAGATATGAAGAAGAAGGTGGTGTTGGCAACTATGCGAGCTAGGAAGTTCTCCCAGTCAGTTGCCTGTAGTTTAAGGCATGGCTATGGCTCTACGCTTAATGAAATTCCGCTGATGTTGATCGATGTAGCCATAATGGTAATTACAGTATGGCATGTATTCATTAAGTATGGGATGTTTACTTTGATACTTGTCGGTTATGTGCCACGACTAACTGATCATGGGATCGTGGTTGTATCCATCAAAGGGATTCTCGCAGGATTAATCCGGCGCCCCCACAGACTTGGTAGTAGAGCCATCCTGACTGTAGGAGAACGTTAGTTAGCATGGTCATTAGACAGGAAGACTATTTTGGAAGCATTGGGTTTCGAAACTATTTTCTCAAAGATTTTCGAAAGATTATACTTCTTATCCTCTCCTAATCTAAAGGATTTCAAAGATGGTTTCTTCTACATCTCGTCTGAATTTCAACCATACGGATTTAAGACAAATAGGACTCAGGAACCCGGTGAAGACAGTGTTAATGAGACCAAGAGAAGCAACTACCAGCAAACACAAGGAGACTACAAGATCGCCCTACCAGTGGAATCCTCCTAATCAGAAGAAATCAAGTACTACAATATCGAGAAGCGTCCAATGACTCGGCAAAGGCTTCACATGCAAGATAGTTACTCAGGCGTTATGAGCAATGACGTCGAGGATAAATAGTCCTAAGATAGGATTCCCCTATATCATGAGTAGTTAACTCCTTGGTCCCCCTAGTTAGCCGTGTTTGCTTGCCTAAGTGCATCATGTGTTGCTTGATGTGTGATGTTTTCCAAGGACATTGCGATCCCCTCGCTCTATTCTCCTTGTATGTTTTTTTTGGTTGCTTAGACCTCTGACAAATATGACTCGAGGAGCGATAACACACCAAGCAACTCAGAAACCCTAATAGTTTTTGCTAACAAGAATCCATACTAACCTCGGGAGTTATGAGAGGAAGAGTATTGTAGGGACCAGGACCTCGACATCATCAAGTTAGAACCACTCAAAAACTTCACCTTAGGAGGATGGCATACCCCGTCCAACTCACCTCACTTGACCCGTCAATAGAACAGCGCTCCATTATTCATCGTCTATTATAGCTAGAATCCCATTGAAGCCGAAAGTCGATCTCCGAAGAATCTTCACTATCCCGAAGAAACCACCAGACTTACCTACCAAGACAAGAAGTGAAGACCTAACTACACTAACCTTTGGTATACTAGAGCTTCTGACCACCACAACAGACTAACTATTCTAGCTGACCTTACCCAAAACAACGGGAAGTTCCTCCCTAGAAGGTTAGAAATACCCCCCTAAATCCGGATGATAAGGAAGAATCATGCCAATGACTCCACTCTACCATCTAGCAGAAGCAACACAAAGAATTCAAGTGAAG
The DNA here is from genome assembly GCA_910589775.1 of Avena eriantha. Lineage (NCBI taxonomy): Eukaryota > Viridiplantae > Streptophyta > Magnoliopsida > Poales > Poaceae > Avena > Avena eriantha. Next base: position 152,877,077 of record OU342740.1, on the reverse strand, counting down.
ACGTCTCTCTGAATTTAGCTTCCCTACCTCGACTGAAGACTATCAAGACGAGTCATAAACCGCTAAAGTTCTCCGACCTAACTACTTAAAGCTTTGTTAGGTAACCATCGCAGCAAGGTAGTCGCAATAAGGTGTCACTCGAAGACCTCAACTCAAGCGTCACGCCTTCCTCTGTAGCATCCCAATTGTGTAACAATTGTAATACTACTTGGTCTAGTAATATAATGGCTACTTCCTACATATAATTGTTGCATCATAATTATATCATGCTCATGTCATCATGCCACCTTGCATTTGGGCATCTTATAAAAACCTTTTTCCTTTTGGTTCTTCTCTCATATGCATTATTAATTGTTTTTGGCACTTGTTAAACTGTATTTGATTCTTGATAAATGCTTAGTGCCCAAATTGAGTTGGGGGCATATCTTTTATTACTCCACCACCTTCCTTGTCCCCACCTTATAATTCCACCACCCTAAATACCATGGGCTTTTATTTTATTTGGCATTTACTCTAGCTCATGTGGGTTGGGATGAATCCAATTATATTTTCCTATAGCTTGGCCTTACACCATATTTTGGAATGCATATGTATAAAGGCCATGGATATTTATTTTTTTGTCACAAGAATAAAACATGGCATTTATTACACATGCATGGGCCATGCAAATCTTCACCACCATCTTTTCCCCTTCTGTTTTCCCTTTGGTTTTGAGTGGATCTTCCCTTTTGTTAAACATCTATTTCTCTCTCTCTTATACCTCCTCCTCTTGCTCTTTGTCCTTGTCATGTGTATCAAGCCTTACCCTCTTTTAAACCATCACCTCATCCATGCATGATCATTTGAGGTTATATCTTATGTCCACCTCTATCTCTCACCTCACCCTTTTCTTTTCACCTTGCTGGATCTTGATAGATCATAAACCCAAAAACCATCTACCCTACCCCTCTTTTAAATACCTCACCACCTTCTCTCTCTCTCTAGCTAACACCAACCCTAAGCTAAAACCCTAAACATAGACTCACCCTCACCTTCCTCTCTAAGCCATCACCACCACCCCTTGATCTACCCCCACTCTCTACCCTAACCAACTCGAACCACCCTAACAAAACCCTAACCGAGCCCTCCACCTAGCTAACCCGAGCCACCCCTCTCTAGCTAACCCTAGCTACCCGACCCTCTCTCTCGGCCTCTCTCCCTTTCTCTATGCCATGCAGGCCCCACCTAGCTACCCCATCTACCCCCACTCCTAACCCTAGCCCATGCCGACCATGCCCTAGCTACACCCGAGCTTCCCCTCTCCTCTCTCTTTTTCTCTCACTGCCGAGCAGGTCTCACGCGACCCTGTCCCGCCTTGACCGCTTCTTGGCCCACCTGCCATGCCTCTGGCCTGCCCAAGTCGAGCCCCAGATCGAGCACGTGCAAGGGAGGAGAAAAAGGTGCTGAAGTCACCTTTACCTCTACCCCGTGCCCACACGCCACCTCGCCTCTCCCTCTCGGTTTATCCCTTTCCCCACGCCTCCTCTACCTCGCCCAGATCCACCCCGGGGCGCTGCGCCGATCCCTTCCTCCCCTGCTTCTCTTCTCCAAATCCGGCGATCACCGTCGGCCTCCACCTCCCCTTCTCGTACAAGCCAGTGGCGTGGCGAACGTCGCTGTCGGGGAAGGAGAACCAGAACATGCCAACGAGGAGGAGGAGAACCAGAACCACCGGAACCATCGACGCCCCGACGAAACCCTAGGTCGCCGGCCGCCAGCCTCGTCGTTGCCCTGCTGCGCCCCAAGCCGATCCGCCGCCGCCAACCTCTCCGCGGTGAGTCCCTCTGCTGCCCAAACAACCTCTGCCTCGCCGTAAAACCCTAGACTCGCCGGGTGTTTCACCGAACGCTCTCGCTACGCCGTGGCCGCGGGCGTCTGCACGCCTCCGCGACGCGTACCGCGTTAAGTAGCCGCCCTTCCTCTTTCTAACAACGATCCCCGCCTACCGCAGTGGCTACCGCCCTCTAGCACGAGCCCCAGGTCCCCGGTTCGATCCCTGCCCCGCCACGGCCGCGCGCGGATCTGGCCGTCAGACCGTGGAGAAGATCCATAGTACGTGGCCCCCCCTTTTTGCATATACCCCTTGCTTCTTTTGCCGCCTCAACACGCGGTACGCGCGAGCCCTCCTGCCAGCCACTGTGAAAATTTTACAAAAACGCCCCAGCAGTTATGTACAACCAACCCGTGCTCCTGCACGTCCCAACCTGTCAGCCGCTGCAGGCTCAGCCGCTGGCACGTGGACCCATAGCCGATGGCCCCACCTGTCACTCACAGTGGCTAGGCAGGCCGCGGTATAAAAGTTCCCTGCGTGATGCGTTGCCCAGTCAGCAGCTGGCCCACCTGTCTGTGACTGTGGCTAGGTGTGGCTGAGTGCAAAAAGGTTTTCGTTTATCTGTTTAATAAAAAGAATTTCCAGAAATGTTTTAATATGATTTAACTTCTGTTTTTAATAACTTTAATATTATAAATCCAAATAATACAAATGAGATATGTTTTTGAATCAGAAAAATGCGAGGAATTCAAATATGTTATTCAAAATAATGTTTGAACAATTTAAATTTTCGACATGATTAAAATTACAACAAAATGCCCTTTTCTACTTGAATTAATAACTTTAAATCTATAACTCCAAATTTGACAAATAATATGTCTAAATCGATCAGCGCGCCCAACCCGTTCTATCTATGCATTCCTTCTTCTGAATTGAAGCATGCATCATGTCATTATTACAAATCAGAACTTTTTATGGCAATAAAACTTGGCTAAATAATTAATAAAATGCTTTATTCTTGTACCACACCTCACCCTTGCCATGCTACTTTAATGCCATGTAAATGGTGCATCATTCATCATGGCATGCTTGTTTGCTTGTCGCATTTTAATTCATATGCTTGGGCACCTTATTTATGTTGGCCCTTGTTTGTTTGGTTCTTCTTCGAATAGACGCCCCGCAGGAGAATTACTAGGAATCACAGGAGTACTACCCAGATCCATCTCTCGCTTCAACTGAGCTGCCAGGAAAGCACTACCACATGCTTGCATACATATAGTACCTATTGCCTCTATCTTATTCTTGCATCATTGAGTCGCGATTGCATTAAATTGAATCCCAAGTACTGCATAGCCTTTACTTTAAAACACCACCGAAGCTTGTCCTCCATCCCATGAGCCATTACTATAGGAGTTGTTTGAGCCATGCGAGTCGTAGCAAAGCATGTGTAGGGTATGTGAGTGTGATGGATAATGAGGTACCTAAACAACTTAACCTGTGTAGTAATGGGATAACTAATGAAAGAGGCACTGGTGAGCAATATCTGCTATTTGGTTTTTCATGCTCACTTGTGTCCCGTAGGACCCCGAGTACTTGATTCCTGTTCCTTGACTATTCGCACTATCCACATCCGGGAGGCCTTATGGACCCCCCTGAGCCAGAGCTTGATTCATTCTTATTTCTTGGGGCCACAATTAGTTTGGGGCTTTATTACTATCCTGTACTTATGCCATGTTACTGCTTTATTTAAGATTGTGCGAGGAGCACCTGTACTGTTTTCGATCGTGACACGTTTTCGCTGTATCGACAAGCCCAGTCACATTTTTGGGTTCCCAGTCGTTTACTGCCATCCACACAAACCTTGAGTCCGTCTCGGAGTCAGCTAGCTTCGTTGCGGCTAGCTTAATGGGGTGGCCCCCTGAAATATTAATGAATCCTATGATCGCTTTGTCGTGAATGCCTCGTTGGATTTTGAGTTGGTTTTGCCGAGGTTGATCGAGTGTGTGTTGCTATCTGTGCACCCCTGCAGGGTAAATCTTTCTGAAAGCCGTGTCCGTGGTTATGGACGACTTGGAGCACAGTTTCTCGATCATAGACAAGTCTAACTAAAGTACCGCTTTTAAATTGACTAAGTACCTGACTAGTAAATAGTGCAGTACTCATGGAATGGTTAATAAAACTGCCAACGGATGGGGGGTTGTTCGTCCGCTTCCTCGTTGGTAAGCGAGGAGGAGGATGGATCTGTTAATTATACTGTTATAACTGTTGTTCTTAATTAACGGACATCCGTCTATCATTGGTTAGGCGGATGGTTAGCGAGTATCTACAGAATTGTTAGATATTATCTTTTGCTGCAATTGCGTCACCCCAGGTTGTGTCCCCTTTAGAGGCATAAAGACTTGATGAGTACCCCTAGGGTCTCACACGATAAATTGTTTGATTCAGATGAGCAGGTGTACCCGCAAGATGGATACTGGGTGGAGGAGACAGATGATGTTGGCAACGATCACTCGGTGTAGAGATTCCGGGAACGGGGATCCGTGAGATCTGTGGGCGGGATGTGTTTATTTATGTGGCATCTTATGCCGATTTGCTTCTTATCCGTACTCGGACCTTGTTTTCCGCTTCCGCCTGGTACTCTGATGTGTGATGTATGAGGAGCTATCCTAAAATATTATCTCTATCAAGGATATTTGAATCTTGCTGTATGGCGTTGCAATATTTCTATTTCTTTTAGATGGAATGGCTCTGAGGACTGTTGTATGTGGCTTGCATACATACTCACTTGTGTATGTAGTTGATCCCTTCGCCTGCCGATTACGCCGCTCGTTCTTGTCCCGATGTTTTGAAAGTGGTTAGGATGGCCGAAAGGTCTACCGTGAGTGGCCCCGGGCCCCACCGTACTATTTTAACCACTTTCGCTCATCCAGGCATGCAACTAAGAGCGTAATTCACCGAGGTAGTTACATCCTCCAAGACGAAGGATCTACCCCAACCTCGATGGCCTCATGTAAAGCTCTAAGGTAGAAAGATTGTGTCTTTCCACTCAATTGCCGAAGACTGTCTACCAAAAGATACTCCAGAAAAAGTACCATATCTGATGACTCCAAGAAGAAAGGACCGCGCTAACTCCGAACCACCCTAGTTTAACCTTAAGGGGGAAAGACTGCGTCTTTCCCACAAAATAGAATAACCCTCTGCCAGAAGCAACCTCAGGAGTTTGACCCAAAATTGTGAACCAGGATACGATGATCCCTTAAGAGAAATGTCGTAAATCCTTATTGGAGGAAGATCAGCCCTCACAATCCCGATTGAATCCCTCTCAACACTCGTGCATCCAAGACGATTGGAGTTCAACCTCACCAACGCAGTGACCTTGTTTAAAGACAAAGCCAACAAACTAGTACACGAGAAACACATGGCACTAACTCCAACACAAAAAACCCCTAACCTTACTCTCCTGAATCTCGGGACGAGATTCTTTTAAGGAGGAAAGGTCTATAACATCCCAATTTCAGCAACCCTGATTAGTTGTCCAGAATGCAAAAATCAGGGGGAACAAAAACTTTTTCTTGTTGATTGATGCAGTGATGCTTGTCTATGCTTATGCCTCTGAATGTGCAATAGATGATATACTCCTTACCTCAACATCAGTTGACAAAAGCTATTTAACAAAAACTGTCTTTGCTTATATTTCATATTATCAAATGTTCTAGCATTTCAAAAACCTTCACCAAGATGCCTTTGCAAACCAAACTATTTCAGTAGCCTCCATGGACAAAACTATGGAGAGAGATATAATATAATCTCCTTATGTTTTCAAGACAGACCTTCAACTACTCTTACCTCTAGGATTTCCAAAACCTTGTATAAAACCTTTGAATTCTACTCTTGGTAGGGATACCAAGGAATCTTACCTTACTCAAAATCCAACCTTTGGAAATTTCCCATCCTTACCTCAAGCTAAGCTTGATGGTAACCCTAGTAGTAGTTGATTTGTTTGTAAGATGAGTTGCCTTGATCTGCTGTTTGACTTGATTGCTTGGAAGTAGTATGCGCTACTCTAGGGGCTCATCCTGTACGGTCAAGATACTTTAAGATCACCAAACCCTAGGAAATAATACAAGATGGATCTGATCTCTAGCCACTAGGTGATCATCTGAAACCCTTAACTAGATCAATTATGAACTGATCCATTCTAGAAGTTTCCAAGTCAATGAAGACCAATATCAAGCAAGGATCTATTTTACCCAACTACAGTTCAACATAATCCACTTGATGATGATTTGGAACCTTGCAACCAATCAAAAACATCAATTCTTGTATTCTAGTCAAAAACCCTAAGTCTGCTAAATTTTGAATAAGTCTGGAAACTGTTTCAACATCCCTTCTTTGAATACCTCTCTTTCACAACCCTTGTGCCTTTTTGGTAATGTACTTGAACCATATGGTATAACATCATAAGGACTACAAATTACAACTCTTTCCCTTGGTTATACCATCCTCTAACCCCCTTGTTCTTGATAGTTTTGCAGGCAAGAAAATAAAAATTCCTACAAATATTATCAACATACCTATTTTAGAAGAAGCTCACACATACATCTTATATTATTTTCACCAACTCCTTGCATGGTTGTGTTGTACTCATAAAGGTCTATCACTTCCTACTTCACTTGTTCCAATTGGATCCGTGTACTTCTAAAACCTACATGGTTTAGAAGGCTATCTGATAATCTACCTTGGTCGGCTTATTTTATTCAAAGTCTGAGATTAATTCTTCGAACCCTCAAGCATGATCAAGCTCAAACCTCTGTACTAGGGTGATCTACATCACTTATTATTTCAATACATATAATCCATGACCCAAGGGGATCTTTGAGCTCCAAGATCAAACAAGGTTTTGATGGTACGATAATAACATTACCCTAGATCTCTTCTTCCTTGTTTCTTAGCAAAATCAAGTTGGATTCCCATGTACCAAGGTTGCAAATGCTAGATACATCTTGTGTACATCATCTACCATGATTACCAGGATTTATAAAATATTTTGCATAATTATTTTGGCCCAAAAGCAATTAATTCCTTTATTTGACAAACACCTAAAAACTCCTTCTATTAAGGAAAGTTTGTTTTTCTCCAAAAAACTTCCCAACTTAATGCACATTTGATACCTGTAAACCCTACCCTATCCTCCCACTTCAAAAATAATAATTATTTTTGAAGTGTGTATTCACATTTAGGACCATCTCAAATCAATTTCTTAAATGGCAGGAACAATTTCTTAAATGGCAGGAACAAGAAATTAAATATATCAAATACTTTTATTCATAAATAAATCTTAGAAAAAATACCCTAAGTGTGTATTCACATTTAGGACCATCTCAAATCAAAAACTCAACTTGTCCAATTCAAAAAATAACAAATAAATTCCTAAAAACCATTTCTGCACTATTTGAACAATTGATGTAAAGTGCATCTAGAATTTTCTAAAAAACTCAAATAAATCTTGGAGATGTATCCTAAACCTACCCATCTACCAGCATCCTTATCTCAAGTTGTCAAGATCAAAAATCAAGATATAACCTTTGATCATCCCTTATGGCAAATTAGGAAAATTATCAAAGCTTGATCAAAAACCAAAACCAACCCATCACCACTCCCCTCAATGGTTGGCCACAGAAACCATCATACGTTCCCTTGGTCATAGTGACCACTGTAGCAAGCCCTCCCCTTGCCCTTTAGCTCTTGAAGCATGAAAGAGAGAGAGATGGTGTAACATCCCAAAACTCCAATCCAAGGTTATTAAGATCCAAATCATCAAATTTAGAGTTAAGAAAAACTTTTCCACTTAAAATCATTAACCATTCATATGTGTATGCATTTAAATTAGGAGTTCTTTTGAATTTCCATGTTTGAGTGATCCATTGGTTGTAAAATGATTTTAAGGTGAATTAAACATCATCTAGATCACACCCAAACAAATCCCAAAGAAAAACAAATCAAAAAGAATAAAATAAGCAAATGGTCATTTGTCTGCCTTAGCTGACCATCAGGCAACCGCCCACTGTCTGCCTGCCTCACCCACGCCGGTAGCCCCCTGTGCTATCGTCACCTACGAGCTCCGCCAACACCTCTCGGTCTCACCGTCGAGTCTATAAAAAGAGGCCACCCCAGCACAAACTCCTCACACAATTCCACTCTCCTCTCTCTCCTAGACATTTCCCCTCTCTCATCGGAGCCGCTTGAGCCATAGTTTGCCAGAATTGCAACGGAGGAGCCCGCTGTAGAGGAGGAGATGCTGCCGTCGATTCCGTCCACCGCAGCCCCTGTGGTGACCTCGCCTAAGTCCGCCGTCGTCGTCCAGTTTGATCGCCCACCTCACCACGCTAGCTGGAGCCTTGGGACGTCCCCAGTAGACCCATACCGGCCGTTTAGGGTTCGGTCTCGCCGGTGATGAGTCCATCGTCGATGATGACTGTGAGCCATTGATCCACGTTATAATCGTGTGGACCAGATTGCTAGATACCGTTTCGGGTTTTAAGACTCACTGACAAGCGGGACCACCCTGTCAGCCGCTGAGCGCCACTGGGCCGGGCCATTTCCTTTCCCGCGCGACCCATTTAATTCAAATTTAGATTTATCTATTTTAGCTGAAACTCAGTTATGTCCCTTAGTTTAAAAATCAATTCGGGAAGATTTACTAAACCAAATTGAGTTATTCCAATTTTGTTGGAAAGCCTATGAAAAGATCTATCCAAGTCCGTTGGATTTAATTCATTTAGAGTTAGAGATCTCTCCTAGTAAAAATAACAAGACAGAAGAATTTGCACATTCAAACATTTTTATAAAATCAACCCTAATCGCTTTTGAGTTGATTCCAACTCTAAAAAATCACATTTAACCATACCTATCTGAATATATAATAATATTGAGGTTTGCATGCAGTGACTTTGGACTAGTACCAAATTAGTGCTATATAGGCATTTCTAGTCACTTTAAATCATTAAATATTAAACTTAAACTTATTAAAATGTGATTCAAACTTTAAATCACATTCCCATCTGTTAGAATATGTGGTTAGGACATGTGTCCACATGATCCCATATTGTAAATGGAGAATATTAAATCTTAGTTATTTTCAATGAGTAGAAATTACTTTTCTTAAATCAAAAGAATTAAGCTAGTTAATTAAACCTTGTGATGCTTGTGATGATAATATATCATCAAATGTGTGCCTTAGTGTACGAAGTAGCCTAGTTAAGCATTGTTTGGTGATTGTGTATCCCGTATGTATTTATAGACGATAGTATCGACCAAGCTTTCGAGGAGGAGGTGTTCTACCAAGAGGAGGAGGAAGAAAACTTCAACCACTGCACCAACCAAGGTATTGTATTTGTCATGTAATGTTGTCGATTAGTTTTGTAACAGAAATTAATTGTTATAGGACATGTCATAATTAGATGATCTTTGACTGTGTGATAAGTCCGAAAGATCTAACAAAACCACTTTGCTATGAGAGTCCTTGCCAAGTCGAAGCGACATGAGGAAGGATAGAAGGAGTCAAGCACGGTCATCATCGATCTGATCCCGATTGCCATCAATCCAATCCCGGTCGCTGTTGTTAGTAGGAGAGGTGGTGGACAAGGCTACTACAGGTCATCGGAGGGTGATATTGAAGGTGGAGGATGGGTAGGCTTCGACGGGAGGTGAGTTTCATTTTCATGTCGGTTTGTACCAGATCTATAATATTTTCATTTTAAAATCAGGTTGACACTATTTTAAAGGTTAGCTCACATGACAATGTCAATAATTGTGGCATATAGTTATTGTTTTTTTCAAGTAGTTTGGACGATGTGTCGAGTTAACTTCATATCATGTATCGCATGTAGATTAGTTTGTGCATCCGCAAATACTAAATTCATGTATTAGTATTAATGATTTGTAATTACTACTGTTAATGAATTTGATTCTATACTTTGTATTGCAGGTAATGGATCATAATTGGATTAAGGATGGGAAAAAGTTCACAGGTCCATACAAGAAATATTGTAATGAGTTCTTGAAGTTTGTGTGACAACATAAGATGGAAGATGAAGAAATTGTGTGCTCATGCACTCGCTGCCTTAATCTTGTACCTCGTGATTAGAAAGATGTGTTGCGACACATAAATTGTAATGGTATGTCCATGCATTACACTAAATGGATATTTCATTGGGAGGAATTTTTTGATAATAGAAGCCATAGTGATGGTCAACAAAGTGAGGGCCATGATGCATATGATAGTGACAATGATGAAGAATATGATGAATTCAATTAGAATAATTATTTTGATGATGCATATAATATGGTTCATGAGTTGGAGAAGTCTGGAAAGAAAGGTCCTGATGATCCTAATTTATTCTCAAAGCTACTTGAAGAAGCAAACAAAGAGATTCATGAGGGATGCAACACTTATACAAAGTTGTCATTTATTATGAAGGTTCTTCATATCAAAATAGACAACCAGGTCACAAACAAAGAATTTGATCTTTTTCTTTCCCTGTTATGTGATGCCTTGCCATGGGTGGATTTCCCTAAATCTTATGCTGATGCCAAGAGTGTACTTTATGATGTTGGGCTTGGTTATGAGACTATACATGTGTGCAAGTTTGATTGTGCTTTGTTTTGGGGAGATCACGAGAACAATACGCATTGTCATGTCTGTGGATTTTCTAGATAGAGAGACCCAAATGGAATCAAGAAGGTGCCTCACAAGTTTTTGAGGTACTTTCCTATAATTCCAAGGTTACAAAGATTTTTTGTTTCAACTGAATTGTTAACACATACGAGGTGGCACAAAGAGAAGATGGTTCATGAGGATGATGTTTCGAGGCACCTAGCTGATGGTAAGGCATGGAAACGCTTTGATGAGAAGTTTGGTTTGTTTTCTGATAACCCCAGGAGCATACGTTTAGTCATATACCAACCCCTATAGTAGTAACATGAGCAGTTCATATAGTATGCGGCCAATATTTGTGATTCCATATAACTTTCCACCATGGATGTGCATGGATCAATCCAACTTTATGTCGTCATTCCTTATAGTAGGGAAATATTCACCAGGGAAGGATTTTTATGTATTTATGCAGCCGCTTATTAAAGATTTCATGAAGCTATGGCAGGTGTTGACACATATGCCGTTCTTGTAGAGGATGACTTCAAATTGCATGTTGCTTTCCTATGGTCTATTCATGACTGTCCAGGGTATGCTACCATATCTAGCCGTAGCACTAGAGGATTTTATGGTTGTGTGTATTGTGATGAGAATCCTTGCTATGAGTCACTAAAATACAAAATTGGGAACATTGGACATCGTCGGTTACTTGCTAAGGATCACCCCTATAGGAGAACTAAAATTTTCAATGGTAAAGTTTAGAAGAGGGATCCACCAAAGCAGTTTATTGCAGAAGAAAAAAGGAGAAGCTAGAATGAGTTAAATGATTATATACATGGTAAAAATCGAACTTGTAGGAAGCGCAAACGTGTTGTTAAAGGTGAAGCAACCTGACACCTTAGGGTCATCTTACATGATTTACCTTATTTGTCCACACTTTTGTTATCACACAAGCTTGATGTGATGCACATCGAGAAGAACAATGTGACAAGATAGTAGGTACACTTCTCAAAATTGATGGGAAAAACAAGGACACTATTAGTGCTAGAGTTGATCTGAAGAAAATGAACATTAGGAAGAAATTTTGGATGAAAGATGAAGGGGATAGTTTTTTCAAGCCACATGCCCCCTGCACGCTTCAAAAGGAAAAAAGGAAACGCGTTTTCGGGTTTTTGGCAAAAACTAGGTTCCTAGATGGTTTTTTCAAACTGGGAAAGGTGTGTGGATATTGAAGCTAGAAAAGTACATGGTATGAAGACACATGACTGCAACATTCTTGTTTAGCGTATTTTGGTAGCTCGCTTGAAAGGTGTTGCACCAAAAGAAATGTATTAGGCTATTGCTGATTTGGGGAGATTTTTTAGAGAGTTGTGTGCTAGAACTCTTCATGCATAAGTCCTGCAATGACTAAAGTTACAGATAGTTTTAATTCTTTGCATGCTAGAGAAGCTCTTCCCCCTGCATTTTTTGATGTCATGGTGCACTTAGCTGTTCATCTTCCTGAGGAGCCTATTCTAATGGGGGATGTCCATTATGGCTGGATGTATCAAGTTGAGGGAAGACTAGGTTATCTTAAGTCTATTGTCCGTAACAAAGGAATGCATGAAGGTTCAATTGCTGAAGGGTATATCATCGATGAGTGTGTCACATTTTTCTATAGATATTTTAGTGATGACATGGAAACAAGATTTAACAAAGCTGAAAGGAAACAAGATAATCAAAGGGAAGTTAGTGTCGATGAGTTCAAAGTTTTCTCTGATGGATCCCAAGGGTTTGGACAATCATATCTAAAAAAATTTACAAGGAATTTGATAACATGGTTTGGTATGTTCTGGATAATTGTGAAGAGGAAAAACCTTATATCAAGTAAGTTTTTTGGACATGATAATGCATAAATAATTGTTTTATGTTATACTTAATATCATATTGTCTCATTTTTATTCATTTTTTTCAGTGTTTGCCAAGAAGAATTACTTGTTAGGGGTGTTGAAAGGGAAACAGACGTCGCCTAGAGGGGGTGAGTAGGCGTTTTAAAAATATTACGAGTTAGGCTCTAATAAATGTGGAATAAAACATAACATTTAATTTATCAAGCCAAAACCTATATCAACTAGGTTCAACTAATTGCACCAACAACCTATGCTAAGAAAGACAAACAACAAGGTGATAGCAAGATATAATACGTCAAGCACGATGGTTATCACAATGTAAATTTCATAAGTAAAGGGCTCGGTTGAGAGATAACCGATGGACGTGGAAACTATTATTTGTTTCCCGAAGTTCAGTTCCAAAGAAGCTATGTCTATGTTGGAGAGGTGCGTGGGCGCAATGTACTTTGAATGCCACAAATGGCTCACCTCGAGGTGTGGTGGCTCGATGCTCACCCAACGCCACACAAGCCCTCACCCCAAGATGCGAAGGCACACAACTCACCGACACCACAAAAGGCACACCCTATTCTCCCGTGAACTCTCCACCAAGGCCTACTCACGTTCCACTATGGGACACTAGAGGGCGGTCACCAAACCCGTACAAGGCTTGGGGCAAACTCCACAACTCAATTGGAGGGCTCCCAAGACATGCCACAAAGGCAACACAATGCCACAATAGTCCAACAAGCTTGGAGAATCTCCACAACTCAATTGGAGGCCCCAAGAACACACCACAACTCCACACAACCGTCTAGGGGTCCAAGAACCCAAGAGAAACAAGCCCAAGGGCTTGAACTTGCCAAATCTCTGAGGAGAACTCAAACCTATGCACCAAATGCAAGAGGCAAGTACTTATCTCTCAAATTCGACCAAAGCTACAAAATCTATTATGTGAATAAGAGAGGAATAACACAAGAGGAGAACACAAAACTCTCCAAGATCTAGATCCTAACGATTCCTTCACAAAGAAGGGATTTGGTTTGGTGGGGTTGTAGATCTAGATCTCCTCTCTCAAATCCCTCAAAAATATGCAAGAATCATAGGAGGGGGAAGGGGAGAGGGCAAGATCTTCAAGGTCAACAATGGAGGCGAGAGAAAGCCAAAAACTAAGAAATAGCGAGTTTTAACCCCCAAAGGGGAAGGGGAGCTCCTTTTAAAGGGCTCCCCGATCTGCCCGTTACTCACAGTTTCGCGCACGACCGGTAGTACCAGTGGGTGGCCGGTACTACTGGTGACACCCAGCCAACGGTCCAAAAACAAGGTGACAACAAACACAAAAACGATCCTGGCACGTACTACTGGTCGTCCACCTGAAATTCCGGCGGGGACGGTAGTACCGCCTGAAATACCGATCCAAGTTCCTTCAAGTATGCACACCAAGACAGAGAGGGTATTGAACCAATATCTGGGTTGTCGGAAGTTGGGCCGTAATTAATGTAACATCCCAAAACTTTAATCCAAGTGATCAAGATTCAAATCACCCAATTTATGGTTAACAAAAACTTTTTATCATTTAAAAGATTTAAGCATGCATATGAGTGTTGCATTAAATAGGAGTTGTTTTGAAATGCAATGATTGTTTGTTCTAATGGTTGTAAAATGATTCTAAGATGAATGCCACATCATCTAGATCATTCCCAAGAAGAATCCGAAGAAAAAGAAATCAAATACAACTAATAATGGAAATGGTCAATTTTGCCATTTTAATCAACTAGCCCACTTTGGGTGTTCCTAGAACTCAATTTCAAACAGAAATAATTGTGGATCTTTGCACCCCTTGCTAGTACAGGTTAAGATGTACCAATACCCACTTTGTGATCTTCCAAAAACATTTAAACACTAAATTTAAGTGGCTTTTGAAAATGGAACCAAGTGTATGTACCTAGATCACACTTTTTCAAAAACCATCCAAATGAACTCGATTTAAAAATCCAAAGCAACCATAGATGCTCAAGCATGTGACTAACAAATCCACCAAATTTCATTTCAAAATTCAAAAGTTGAATTCTTGCGGCCATTGTGTCAAACACTTTGTGAGCAGAATCAAACCTGCCTAACTATTACTGTTTTTGATCAAAAAAATTCGAGCCATTTGAACCCAATTCACTACCCTTGTCTCCCCTAGCCCAACCAAGCCATCAAGGACCTACCAAATGGCCTAGGGCAACAATGCCGCGCCTCCCTGGCGCCATGCTCGCCGGCCAACCGTGCCCATGCTGCAAGAGACCACTAGCCCCTCTCCGCCACTCTAGGAAGGAGACCTCACCTCCATCCACGGTCCACCACACGGCCACTGCTAGCCCTTGGACCACCGAGCCCAAGCCCCGCACTAAGTCTCTACGCCGCGCCAGCGCATGCCAGAGCGCCGTCAGCACCAGAGCGCCACACGCCGCACCTCGACCATAGACCGCGCGTGCCGCTCCACCTTGACCACCTAAACTCGATAGACACGCCGGTACCCCGCCGCTCGACCCACAGTCGCCAGGAACCACGTCGAACACCACCTCTGTCTGTCAGAGCGTGAGACGCTTCCGATAGCAATCCACCACACCTAGCACCGTCATTAAGCCCTAGCTGACCGCCAGGGAACCACCCACTGTCCGCCTACCTCGCCCGCGCCGATAGCCCCCTATGCCGTCGTCATCGACAAGCTCCACCCACACATCTCTGCCGCCTCGCCGAGCCTATATAAGGGAGCCTCCCCAGCACCAATTATTCACACTCCCACACTCCCCTCTCTCCACTGGTCCTTCCCCACCTCTTGCCGGAGTAGCTCGAGCAGCCAGCCGCCAGAATTTCGCCGGAGACAGCCGTAGCAGAGGAGGAGACGCCCTAGTCGATTTCGTCCACCCCAGCCGAAGCCGCGACCTCGCCTGAGCCTGTCGTCGGCTCCTCGTTCAAACGCCCCCATCTCCAAGCTTGCTGGAGCCTAGGTTTTCCCCCACTACACCCCCACAGCGCCGCTAGGTTTCCGTCACGCCGGCGACGTGTTCGTTGTTGATGATGAACGAGAGCCGTAGATCTTAGTTCTAATCCTACGGTCCAAGTTGCCCCATACCGCTTCGCATTTAATGATCCACTGACAGGCGGGAACCCCCTGTCAGCAGTCCTTAGCACCGCGGAGTGAAACTGGGTTAGCCTATTCGTATTCCCGCGCAACCCAGTAGATTCAAATTTAGATTTTTCCTTTTTAGGTAAAACTTAGTTATGTCCTTTCTTTTAAAATTCAATTCAGAGTGTTTTCCATATCCAAATCGAGTGATTCTAATTTTGTTCGAAACGTAATAAAAATATCTATCCAAGCCCGTTGGATTTAAATCATTTTGAGTTATAGATCTCGCCTAGCAAAAATAACGAGACAGAATCTTTTTCACATTCATACATTTTTCTAAAATCAACCATAATAGCTTTTGAGTTGATTGCAACTCTCAAAAATTACATTTAACCATACCTATCGCAATATGTAATAATATTAAGGTTTGAATTTAGTGACTTTTGACTAGTACCAAAATAATGCTATATAGGCATTTCTACTCATTTTAAATCATTAAACATTAAACTTAAACTTATTAAAATGTGAACCAACCTTTAAATCACATTCCCATGTATTAGAATATGTGGTGATGACATGGGTCCACATGATCCCATATTTTAATTGGAGAATATTAAATCTTAGTTAATTCTCAAATAAAATAAATGAAACTAATTCATTAAACCATGTGATGTTAGTGATGATACTAAATCATCCAATGTGTTTCTTAGTGTGCGAAATAGACTAGTTAAGTATTTTTTGGTGATTGTGTATTCCGTATGTATTCATAGACGATAGTATCGAACAAGTCTTCGAGGAGGAGGAGTTCTACCAAGAGGAGGAGGAAGATAATTTCAACCACTTCACTACCGAAGGCAAGCCTAGCACTTCAAGTAAACTAATCAAGCTTTTATTAGCAAGCCATCATTAATAATGCAAGCTAACCCTTGCAAGAAAAATGACCTAAGAAAGATGCATTAGGCATGCTTGGTTATAGTTTTTGACTTATACCTACCCCAAGTTTTACTTACAAGATTTACTTCCTTTTACTTTACCAAAGTTCTTCACTTTGTTTATAGATAGCATAAAGAGTATAAAACTTGGCCTATCTAGTTAGACTTAGATGTCATTCTATGGCATGAGATTGAGAATAGCATCCCATATTAGTGAACACTCTTAACTTAGTAGTTTAGAGCTAAACCAAAAACTTGATCACTTTAGATGGGAGTACTTGCTAAAAATGACTTGTGAAAACCATGGAATGATGAGTCATTCTATTGAGATGTTTTGACATGTGTTGAGAAACACAAATGGTTTATGGCGATGATGAAAATGTTGAGGCATGAGCTTTAGCCCTGTTATAAAAACTGATGGTTGGGTTCGGATGCGATACCATTCCAATTTTACCGTACAACCACAATGCCTGAATTGGGTAAGGCTTAGCCAGAAGTTTATATGCATTAGTATTAGTTCCCTCGCAAGAGAGGTTTGAGCTGAGGCTACATCTCAATGTTGTCCACCTATGCAGTGCCCAAGATGACAGATGGTCATGGTTGGGAGGCCATGCTCATAGGAGAGGTGCTTATACTAGAGTGTGGAAAGGAAAGGTTATGTTTGATTATTTGCATACTAAGTATAATGATTCAGGGTTATCCCTGACAGATGTATCAAATTTTGTGGTGAAAGTGTACGACCTCTGCAGAGTGCCAAACTATTCGAATAGCCGCGTCCGCGGTTATGGACAGTTGGAGTGGCCATACTATTCCATTGTAAGAGGTTTTCAAAATGACTTATGAAATGAATTGTGACATGAATTGACCACACCATGGTTGTGACTATGACAACTAAGCTCCCACTTAGGTGTTTTCAAACTTTATTTTATCTTTCTTTGTTTCTGAACTCAGCTTAGGTTTCAAACTTAACTTTACAAATAAACTTAGAGTTAGCTTTTCCTACTAGAACTACCTTACTTGTTAGTGATAGTTTGCGAGTACTTAAAGAGTACTCATGGCTTTTGTCCCTGGCTATTCCTATGGCCAGACTATGAGGAGGACTACTCTGAAGGAGGACAACAGGATGGCTATGACAACTAGGATCATCTCCCATGGTCAACATTGCATGTGACACTGAAGATGGACCCCACCTCTATGCTATTTATTCCGCTACTTGATTGTATTAAGACTGGATCATGAGATCCTTTATTTGTGTAAGACCTTATTATGTTTTATAATGGATTATGTACTATTATATCCAATCTGTTATGTCTCGCAAAAATGGTAATACCGGGATTGCGATGTATGGCATAACAGGCATCTGGGATTAAAAATCCGGGTATTGACAAGTTGGTATCAGAGCCATCCTGACCATAGGATACCCTAGGTAGAATGGACGTCCAAACAAAAACTTAGTTTCCAAAACCAAAGTGAGTATTTATAAAAACCTATTTCCCCTCTTACCCTTGGGATTCTTTCTCTCAAAAAAATTCATGTTCCTCCAAATTCTTACATTACTACATAAAACTTTGACACACTTGATCACTTCACTAACTTTCTCATCCTAAATTCTTATAGATGGAAGTTCAGTACAATAAGTTCTACCAGTTGGGCAACAAAGGCCAACTAATCTTCGAGAGGGATCTTGATTCACAGTCAGAGTACTTGGAGCATCCTCATCCGGAATTTCTTGGAGTTCAACTCAATGGTCCCCCAGGAGGAGATTTACAATGGATAGTAGTTGCTGATCTTCGAGGCAAGTTAGAAGAACCAATGTCCGAGAGAATTCAGTTCTCCGTGAGAGAAAACAACTGGCTAGATGGATTAGCCAAGGCAATGCATGAAGCTCTCGCTCGTCTCTGCGCACAGAATGTCAACTTGATCCAAGGAACCCGCTTTGCTAACTATGCAAGGCGTGATTCTATGGGAATGCCTCTGGAGATGCCAAGTCACCCGGAGTTGAAGCGTCAAGTGGAGAACCTTGACTTTCTACTGTATGACGGACAGAAGGAATTGGACGATGCTAGAGAGTTCGCCAACCACAACCTCGCCATTGCCGCCCCGAAGGACCAGACTTTCTCCCTGCTTGTCAAGGATCCTCAGTCACTTTGGCGTCAACACGCAAAGAAGGATCGCACCATCGACCGTCTTCGCAAGAAGGTGGCCGACCTCGAGAAGACCATCAAGGAGCAAGAATCTCAGCTTGCAGCAAAAGAAGAAGAAGCGGAAGGTGAAGACATCCAAGGGGATATTGACTTGTACCTCAGCAATGATGATGACTATCTGGAGGATGATGCCATGGACTTCTACACCGACGATGATGACTCCGACTTCATAGATGATGAGTAGATGCACTAGAGCACCATCTTAGGAGTGAGAAGTATCGGTCCCATTGTATCTTAGCTTGTAGAATGGTTCTTAAAACCATCTGTTTTCCTTTGATGTTGTGGTGTGTGTGAGTTTGTATCGTGTGCCTTGTTTGAATGAATGAAAATAAGTTAGTTGCAAAACTTGAGTCAAACTCAAAGTTTTAGCTTTGAAACCAAAACCATGAACCTTAGAACTTTCCCTCTTACCCCATTATCTATCTCAATCTTCAGATGACTCGTGGAAACCAAGGAGTGAGCAGCTCATCGCAGGACCCAATGTTGCAGATTCTGCAGACGCTCATTGTAGACCGTGAAGCTAGTAGGGCAGAGCGCCAAGCAAATCTGGCCACACTGCAGCATATCGCCCAGATGGCTCACAACAATCAGAACCATGGAAATCAGGATCATCATGGATCCAAGCTCAAAAACATCTAGAATACCAATCTCCCAATCTTTAACTAGTATGAAAACCAATTGGATGTTGATGATTGGTTGCAGACCATGGAGAACAACCTAGAAGTCACCGGAGTGGATGCCAACGAGAAAGTTCTTTTTTCCACCCACTATTTGGCCGGAGATGCAAGAGCATGGTGGAACAGCACCCGCACGATGAACCATGGTCAAGTGATGACATGGGAAGCCTTCAAAATCAAGTTCAGCCACACTCACGTGCCGCAGGGTCTAGTCACCAGGATGAGAGATGAATTCAGAGAGCTAAAGCAGGGCAGAATGACTGTAGTGGAATACCGTGACAAATTATTATCCATCGCCAGGTATGCACCTGATGAGATCAACACGGAGGCCAAGAAGAAGGAGAGATTCCTGAATGGACTGCAAGATGAGATGTAGACAGTCCTTGTCAACATCCGTTTCGAGGATCTCGAAGAGCTAGTCGACTCTGCGATTCAGATGGAAGGGAAGATTAATCAATCAAACGACAACCACAAACATCGGATGATGCACCAAGCTAGATCCAACAGTCACCAGAAGTTCCTTGCCAACCCGTCTATCGGATATGCCCCGTGGAACAATCGACCCCCAATGTCTCGCCCAAGCTACCCCAACCGTCGCGGAGGAAATGTGAAGTCCGGAGGAAACAACAACCACCCCGGCAACTCAAGCAATTTCAACTGTGCACCTCCCAAGCACAGCAACAACAACAACACTACACCAAGAACTGGAAGCAATGATGTGCCCGTGGTAGCAAAAGAAAAGTCTCATAGCACTTGTTTCGAGTGTGGAGTGAAGGGTCACTACTCCAATGCGTGTCCCAAGAAGATTACCGCCACTTCCAATGTGAATGCCCCAGCTCAACAGCAGCGTCGTGTTCAGCCCGGAAGAAGATTCGCCCCAGGGAACCCTCATAACCGAACGGCCGTCTCTTCCACATGAAAGCCGAAGAAGCCCAAGAAGCGCCAGATGTAGTGTTTGGTATGTTTTCTGTCAACTCAGTTTTAGCAAGAGTTTTGTTTGATTCTCGAGCATCGCACTCATTTGTCACCGAAGAATTTGCATGCACTAGTGAGATTCACCCAACCAACTTGAATCATGTCATGATAGTTCAAATACCTGGTTCAACTACAAAATCTAGAAAAATTTGCAAGGCTATGCCTATCAGAATACATGGGATAGATTTTTATATCAATCTAATAGTACTTGGAACCAAAGGATTGGAAGTAGTACTATGAATGGATTGGATGTCAAAGCATAAGGGATTGATTGACTGTGCCAAGAAAGCCATCACCATGACCAATAGCTCTAGACTATCATTAGAGCATATATCTGAAACCTTGCCCGCCAATTCAAGTGCAACAAGAGTCTAGCCCTACCCACCATAGACCAAGTCAGAGTAGTCTGTGAGTACCCTGATGTATCCCCAGTTGAATTGTCCGGTATGCCCCCGGATAGGGATATTGAGTTCATTATTGAACTAATCCCCAAAACCGGACCCATAGCCCAGAGACAATATAGTATGAACCCCTCAGAGTTAGTGGAATTGAAGAAGCAGCTAGATGCTATGTTGGCAACAGGCTTGATTCAACCAAGCGCATCGCCATGGAGATCGCCCGTGTTATTCGTCGACAAGAAGGATCGAGGCAACCGTTTGTGCACAGATTACAGGAAGCTGAATAACGTCACAATCAAGAACAAGTACAAATTGCCAAAGACAGAGGATCTATTTAATCAGTGGACTCGTGCCAGAGTGTTATCTAAGATCGATCTTAGGACTAGTTATCACCAATTTAAGATTGGTGCAACAGATATTCCAAAGACCGCCTTTACCACCAGATATGGATTATATGAGTATACGGTCATGTCTTTTGGATTAACAATGCTCACGCTTATTTCATGAATCTCATGAATAAGATCTTTATGAATTTTCTAGATAAGTTTGTCATTGTGTTTATCGACGATATCCTTATCTACTCCATCTGAGAATCATCCTTGAAACCCTTAGAGAGCATCAGTTGTATGTCAAGTTCATCAAATGTGAGTTTTGGCTGAAACAAGTAGGATTCCTAGGACATATTGTGTCTGTCGGAGGAGTCGCTGTTGATCTTGCCAAGATCAAGGATGTCGAACAATGGGAAGCCCCAACCACTGAAACCCAAGTCCGTGCATTTCTCGGATTAGCGGGATATTACCGCAAGTTCGTAGAAGGATTTTCGAGCATCGCAAGACCCATGACCCAATTGTTGAAGAAGGACAAGAAGTTTGACTAGACTGACAAATGTGAAGCAAGTTTCCAAGAGCTCAAGAAAAAGATTGATTTCAACCCCAATATTGATCATGCCAGATATCAAGAAGTCGTTTGAGGTGTATTGTGATGCATCCAAGATTGGTCTCGAATGTGTATTGATGCAGGAAGGCAAAGGCATCACTTATCTGTCTCGACAACTGAAGCAACATGAGCAGAACTACCCTACCCATGATCTTGAATTAGCAGCTGTAGTTTTGGCATTGAAGATATGGCGTCATTACCTTATGGGTAACCGTTGTGAGATTTACTTAGATCACAAAATCTTGAAGTATATTTTCACTCAGAAGGAGCTGAATATGAGGCAAAGGAGATGGATAGAGTTAATCAAGGATTATGACCTTGACATTCACTATCACCCCAGCAAAGCCAATGTGGTAGCGGATGCTCTTAGCAGATTGCCGTGTAGGCTAAACACCATGATCAAGGAGAAGCAATCAAGTTTGCATGAGGAGTTGGAGCAGTTTAGAACTAAGATGGTAAGCAAAGGATTCTTAGCTAGCATTGAACTTCAACCCACTTTGATTAGCCAAATCAAGGAAGCCCACAAAGGAAATGCATGTATCGACAGAATCAAACGTAGTATTGGTACAGGAAAGGTACCTGGATTCACCCAAGATGAAGAAGGAGTTCTGTGGTACAAAGGACGTATCTATGTGCCAGCAAATTCGGAGCTGAAGCAAGTTATCATGCAAGAAGCTCATGATACTCTTTATTCTATCCAGCCCGGAGGAACGAAGATGTATCAGGATTTGAAGGAGCAATTTTGGTGGCACAAGATGACGAGCGAAATCGGAAGGTACATCGCCAAGTGTGATATCTGTCAGAGAGTCGAAGTGGAACATCAGAGACCCGCATGACTGTTGCAACCATTGAAGATTCCGGAATAGAAATGGGATTCCGTCGGAATGGACTTTATCACCGGTTTGCCTACTTCTAGTAGGGGAAATGACTCTATGTGGGTCATCGTTGATAGATTATCCAAAGTAGCCCACTTTATAGCTGTCAAGATAACCTACCAGAGTTCTAAACTAGTAGAGTTGTACATTGCCAGAATTGTTAGTCTACATGGAACCCCCAAGACCATAGTGTCGGATCGAGGAACTCAATTTACCTCGAGATTTTTGCAAAAAGTTCAAGAAGGATTGGGAACCAAGTTGAACTTCAGCACAGCTTATCACCCACAAACCGATGGACATACTGAAAGAGTTAACCAAATCTTAGAAGATATGTTGAGAGCTTGTGTGTTATACTATGGATTGATACGTCCATTTGTATCACTATTCTATGTCATAATTCACTATTATTCATTGATATATTTCATATTGAGAGGTGATACTTATGTTATTTCATCTGTTTTTGCATGGTTGATGACTTTTGGAGCATGGACAGCTGTAGTTAGGATTCTGATGGAAAAGGTGCTATTTGGAGGCAAAATTCACGAAGATCAGAAAATCTGGGAAAATATACGGAAAACCCTATTTTTCCAGAAGACTAAGGATGCCAGAAGACGGAGTGGAGATGGGCCACAGGGGGCCCACGCCACCCCCTGGAGCGGGCCGCCCTAGGTCGCGCCAGGAGGTGGTGTGGCCACCCTGGCCCACTCCAGCCTCTCCCCTCTAGCGTATATCATCCTCCCAAACCCTAAGACTCGGAGAGCGACCACAGAAAGATTCCGCCGCCTCTGCAGGGCAGAAAACACCGAGAGAGAAAGATCTCTCCGGCAGACAGATTTCTGCCGGGGGAATTCCTTCCCGGGGAGGGGAAATCGTCGCCATCAACACCACCATCAAGCTGGACTTCGTCGGGTTCATCATCATCACCACCACCACCATCATCACCATCAGCACCCTCATCACCATCTCCATATTGCTGTAACAATTGAGTTGAATCTTGCATTAGTTCATAGGGGAAAGTTTCCTGGTGTTGATTAATCTTTGTAGTTGATGCTATTGAGTGAACCATTGAATTATTGTTTATGTTCAGATTGTTATACATCATTATTCCATCTCTGATCATGATCCATATGATGTCTTGTGAGTAGTTCGTTTTGTTCTTGAGGACATGGGAAAAGTCATGTTCTTAGCAGTGGAGTTGTGTTGAGAAAGATCCAATAGATTGTTATTTAAATTGTGGTGTACTTCTTCTAGTGGTGTCATGTGAACGTCGACTACATGACACTTCACCTATATGGGCCTAGGGGAATGCATTGTGTATTTGGGTACTAATCGTAGGGGTTGCCGGAGTGACAGAAACCTGAACCCCCGTAAGAAAACCATTGCACAAGGGACATAAGGGTCTTAGAGTTTAAAGTTGTGGTTAGGTTTCTACCTTAATTACTTTCTTGTAATTACGGATGTTTTCACGGGGTATAATCACAAGTATGTATTAGTCTTGGATGGGGCGGTACATTAGCATAGGTTCACCCACACAACACTTAGCAAGCTAGAGAAGATTAATCAACTATATGAAGCGAAAGCACTTGACAGTCTTCCCATGTGTCCTCGAGAACGCTTGGTCATCTTAAGTAATACAACCGGCTTGTCCTTTGCTGCATAAAGGATTGGGACACTTGCTACATTTATTCCTACTGTCTTTTATTTACTCGTACTTTGTTTACTTGCTTTATCGAAAACCCCTAAAAATCCGTTTGCTTAGTATTTGCAGAGAATTCCTGATCCATACCACTAGCCAGCACCTTCTGCTCCTCATTGGGTTCGACACTCTTCCTTATCGAAAATACTGCGATACACCCCCTATACTTGTGGGTCATCAAGACTATTTTATGGCGCCGTTGCTGGGGAGTGAAGCGCTATTGGAGAGTGGAACTGGTAAAGGAAACTTCTACTGTGAGTATTGTTTACTTCTGTTAGTTGCTTTGTTTTTGTTATGGATAATTCGCTGAGTTTCTTATTTGGTAATGCTACTACCACTTCTAAGGTAGTAGATAAGCCACCACCTGCTAAGAATGATGTTTTTAAAATACCTACAATAATTATTGATCGTGTTATGGATAACTACTATGTTGGGGATGGAACTGTCCATCCCGATGATCATTTACTCTTTATACACGAATTATGCAGGTTGTTCAAGTGTGCAGGTATTACTAAGATCAAGTTAAGAAGAAGTTATTCTCATTATCGCTGAAAGGAAGAGCTGAAGAATGGTCAAGCTCTGGAATGGGAGGAAATAGTGCCTCTCTTTTATTCAAAGTTTTATCCTCCTAGTGAGATTCATAAAGATCGGAATCAAATATACAACTTTTCGCCTCTTGATGGAGAGAGTACAGTTCAAGCTTGAGGGAGATTGAAGTTACTAATGCTCAAATCTCCCATTCATGAGCTCCCCAACAATATTATTATCAACAACTTTTATGCAAGGCTCCCTCTACATGACAAGGATTTATTGGACGCTTCTTGTGCTAGATCATTCACTCGCATGGAAGAAGAAGCTAAATGGGATCTTCTGGACCGTATTTAAGATAATGTTGAAGCTTGGGAGAATGAAAAAGGTAGAAAGTCAGGTATAAATTATGATTATGAATGCATTGAATCTTTTATGGGAACTGATGCCTTTCAAAATATTAAAAATGCTTATGGTCTAGATTCTCAAGCTATTGCTTCTTATTTTAAGGCTTTTGCTTCTTACATTGAAGTGCCTAAAAAGAAGTGGAATAAGTATCATGAATCTTATAAAGATATTGCTAAGAGGGTTCCTGCAAGAAATACTGAAGTTCATACTGCTAATCATGTTTTACCTAAACCTTATATTGAGAAAATGCCTTTTCCAGTTAAGGCAAAGGAACATTCTATGATAGCTAGTATGGTTAATGAAAGTACAAATAAAGCCGTTGAACCTGTAAACAAATGGTTGATGAACCTATAATAGCAAGCGTGAAAGACTTTGTCACTAAGTATGAAAAAGAGGGACACACTATCCTTTGTAAGGATACCTCTAATATGGTTTCGCAAAGTAGTGTTATGAGAGCTAGAATTCATGTGTTTTCTGTTAGAATAAGTGATCATTGCTATGATGGTACTTGTGATAGCTATATTGTTAAGTTTGTGCATGATACTGAAAGTTACTATGAGAGAGGGAAAAGTGTTCTTACGTATCTCAATAATATCAAGTTTCCTCGTTTTATGCTAAAAAAAATTATGTTGCACATCTTTTGCCTTCTTATGCAAGTTGCCTCTGGTTTCAACAACTTGTTTGTTTACAAAATCCCCTTGCATAGGAAGTGGGTTAGACTTAAATGTGTGTGTTTTTGATTCTTAATGCTCTCTTTCACTTCAATTCATATCCCTATGAGAGCTTCTTCAAAATTATCATGCCCATCTTAATGGCTATAAAGAAAGAGCTTTTTGGGAGACAACCCAATTTGTTTTTGCTTTTAGTTTGTTTTTGTTTCTTTGAGTCTTGGAAGTTATTACTTCAGTAATAACCTCTCCTTATCCGTTTTGTTTGGTTTTTGTGTCAAGATCAACCTCTAATGAGAGAGAAGTAAGATTTGGGGAAGTTGCTGTCCCGAAACAGATTTTTATGCTTCACCGTAAAAATTCGTGAGAGATCTCTGTATGTCGGTTTGAGCTGTAATTTTTTGTGCTTCTTCCCCAGGTTGTTATTTAACTTTCGTCAGTTTTGCACTTTTTGATTTGAGCAACAGAAGATTTTCGAGAAAATTGATCTTTACCTGCTGGTCTGTTTTGACAGATTTTGCAACTCTTGCATTTCCTTCTTTATTCGATTTACTTTTTGAATTCTTTTCGGGTTTTTGGAAGGAGTTGCTACAGTATCTTATATTTTGATGGTTTTCACTTGAAGTTGGATTCAAAAGGTTTTATAACTTCACTTATACTAATGTTGCTAATGAGAACTGTGTGAAGTTTTCTGTGAAAGAAATTTGAGGGTAGTGGAGATAGTGGTGTAACAAGGAAGAAAAGGGTTTTATGACTCAAGTAATAAGTATATGAAGATGAAGATATCGATGATATTCTAGTGGTGACTCCGGAAGAATCTATTATATACCAAATTCAGAGACCTGTAGAGCCCGTTTTCAAATAGGTAACAGTTCTGGTAAGAAAAGTTCCGCGAAAATACTATCCAACTATATTTTTGCAGTTTTTAGTCAATATGGAAAGCTACGAAGCGAAAGAGGGACGGAAGCAGAGCCAGGGTGGCTCTCACCACCCTGTGGCATGGGCCCACCCCTGGCCGCGCCACCAGGTGGTGAGGCCACCCCGGAAACCGCCTCCGACTCGTTTTGTCCCAGTACCTTCCTTTTGATATGAAACTTCATAATATATAACCCCCCTGGATCTTCCGAGGTTCTTATATTGTGTTTTCATCGTGTTTTCGTTTCGATCTGTTTCTGCCAGGACATACTCTTTGAAGGTTTATAAGCGCAATGGTGTCCTCCAAGGATAAAGGAAAGGAGCCTATGGAGGAGGACCTCCAAGACCCCGGGAAGGAGAAGGAGATCAAGAGTGAAGGAGAAGAGGAGCAAGGCCAACATCCGCACACCGACACTACCATTGCAAGCATTGGAATGGTGACGAAACCTGCCAGGGTTGGAAGGACTGCACGGATGCAGACTAGGGGGAAAAGCTCCTCGTCATAGTTTGGCTCCACAGGCACTTCCTCCACACACCAAGAATCCCTTCCATACCTTTATCCATAACCATGCAGGAAAAGAAGACTCCGAGAGGGAAGAACTGAAAAAGAATCACAAGAGCTGGGATCCACAAACCTAAATGATTATGAGCCATATTGAGCACAACTCGGAGTTGATTCGTACTCTCACCTTCGAGACTGAGGACTTGGGGAAACTAATCAAAGAGCTCATTTAGAGGATACCACCACCACCGAAGGAGTAATTCGTCATCAGGTTTGGCATCCCCTTGGTTTTTTCCAAGCTTGGGGGAGTGTCGTGGTATCACATCACTATCTTATATCTTTTTTCCTTTTTAGTAGATTCATATCATGAATAGAGGAGTTATTATGTAGTATGGTTTGCATTTTGGAAGTGTCCCCTCTCTCGTTAGATATGTATCCCTTGGTGTGAGTTTCCGTTATGGAATATTAATGAGAAGTTCTATCATTAACTCTTTTGCATAGCTTATATTAGTTTTCAATTCGTGGTTATATGATTGATCTTGTTGTTAGTATTGGTATCACTTTGGGATCATTGGGTTAATTTAGTTGGTTTTGGAAAACCTGGCTCGGTCAATAGCACACTATTTTTGAGAGTTGAAAGAAAAGATAGAAGTACTCTAGAGAAAAATAATTTCATCATCTTTCTTTCTTGATTTGCTCATAAGTCTAGTATTCTCTAGTTAAGATATTTTGTGCTTCCAAGGAAGATTGCATGTTTGTCTTTATCATTTGTATGTTTGGTTGTTTCCTTCAACTCTTGTACTTGCTACCCAGCCTTGCTAGCCAAAAACCTGTACTGAGAGGGAATTC
This sequence comes from Avena eriantha, assembly GCA_910589775.1. Classification (NCBI taxonomy): domain Eukaryota; kingdom Viridiplantae; phylum Streptophyta; class Magnoliopsida; order Poales; family Poaceae; genus Avena; species Avena eriantha. The sequence goes on along the minus strand of OU342740.1, from coordinate 152,849,068 downwards.
TTCTCGTGCATCCACCTCCTTTAAACCAAAACCTTTGCCATTTGTGTCCACCATACCTACCTAGTAGCATTATATCTATTCCAAGTAAATTCTTGTTTTGTCTACCTCCCAAATTAAACTTGTTATGTGAAATTTAGTGATTAAAGCTCTCACGAACTTGATGGCACACTTTACTTTCTTGCATTTAATAAACTTGAACCATTGGGTCCTTCTTTATTGCGTATGTGCTTGCGCTTTATGAGTTGAAGTTAGCAGAACCATGTATCATGGGGACCGCTTTCAACACTTCATTTGTCATGGTGGTGTCACGGCAGATGCCATGGATAGGCTAATGGTGGGGACTAAATGCACTAGGGGAATCCAGGGGGGATAGTGAGGTGATTCCACACACAGAAGGTTTATATTTGATTCACTTCCAAGGTTTACAAGTGCTCCTAGAGCTGTATTGGAGAGAGGAGGAAGAAGAAACTCTCTTACTCTCACCTCTAGGTTGCCCTCAGGAACCAAGTAAAAACTAGCCAATAGATATCAACCTAGTAAGACTCAACCCGTTCAAGACCAACCCCTTCTACAAAGGCCCTAGCCCTCCTTATATAGGGGTGGCTAGGTCTCTACTTAGGGCATACGTAGGGAATATGCCTCCTCCCAAAATAGTAAGCCGACCGGGTCGCTTTTCCCCGCGTCACCCATGCAGAGGCTACGTGAGCCTCTGCGGCGCCTGCGTCAACCGACATTGGCGTTGTCACCTCTGTCGGCCACGCCTCGGTGGTCCTGCCTCTGTCCGTTTCACTCATGCCATGCGTACCAGGGCTACTTTTGACCAGCGAGATACCTTCCTTCTCCTAGAAGCTTGAGATGACCCGGATCGTGGTTGATCCGGCCACACCTGTTCCTGCATATAAGCTAGATTCATCGATCCGACTTACGGCTTAACTCGGTTGATACCCAGTTAGGTGGACATCCCCTGGTCCGGGTTACCTCGAGATTCGGCCTGCCTTGAGGCGACTCGGCCAGCATTCGCTTTGACCTTGTCGTACCTCGGCTAACTCGGCCTTTATACCTCGGCGTGACCCTATCCGGGGGTATCCCCCCAACATTAGTCCCCGAAATGGTGCGGTCTTAGCTGCCTCGGCCACTTAGGCCACAACAGGTTCAATTTCACTGAGCTCTAGGTTTTTTTCCGAGTTACCCCCTTATCTCGGATGCTATGGATTTACTTTCCCTTGGCACATTCCAAGTTTTCACTTGCTGGCCGGGTTACCACATTGTCATCCGGGTTGTTCTTCCTTCTCTCGTACGCTTCCCCACGTGGAGGCTAATCATCACATCGCCTCATTTTAAGGGCGAGCCATAGTAACCACCGCAGTAATTGTCAGGAGTTACTGTGCGTGCATCACGTCACGCCTGCCTCCTCGTTAACTGCATCAATGCGTCGCGTCATGGGATCCGCTGCGCCTTGTGACCTTCCGTGTGGCCTGATGCTGATTGGTCAATCCTGTGTGTACACGGCCACACGATGTGGCCCGCCCGCAAATGCGATCCCACTTCCTCGTAGAGGGAGCGGTTAAATAAGGGAGGGGTGCGCCCCTTGGGTCCTTTCCCCATTTCCGCGCCCCTCTGCCCTCTCTTCTTCCTTGTTTTCTCCCGCGACAGCGCCGCAGCCACCGCGATTGAGTAGTAGCACCGCCGCCACACTGTTTCAACATGCATCTGTGTCGCCGCCGCCGCTACGCACCTCCTCTGCCACGGGTCGCTATCAGTCCAGGCCGCTGCCCCCCACGGCTGCTAGCACCAGTGAGGGCAGCGAACTCGAGATGACTAAAGAGGAGCTCGCCATTGTCGAGCAGGAGATGGAGGAAGACGCTGCGACGGCGGACCGTGGTGCGTGGGCCGGATCCTGGGTCTGCCAGGATGACCTGGACTGGCTCTACCACACCAGGCGCATCCCGGCAGGCGTCACCGCATGCCTCGCCTCCGCCGAACTTGCCTCCTCACCCAATTCGGGTGAGTTTGTGGTGTTTCTGTCACATTTCTAGCGGGGATTCGGTTTGCCCGTCAGTGATTTTTTCCACGATTTGTTGAACACCTACGAACTCCAGCCGCACCACCTTCCTGCCAAAGCTATCACCTCTCTCTCTGCTTTCGCCTCCAAGATCGAAGGCTATGCCGGATTATGGCCCACAAAGGAGCTATGGATCCGGTTCTTCGGCCTTCGTCGTAACATGATTTCGAACACCCAGCTTGATCCAGAGGACAAGCAGCTTACTCAGTTCGGGGTTGCGTCAATCTCTCCCCGGAGGCTATCCGAATTTCCCCGGGTTACCGGGCTGGAATCCTGCAAGGGATGGGCCCGTACTTTCTTTTATGTTCGGAACAACAGCACCGAAGACCTGATCCGGCTACGCCCCTATGCCCCGGGTCCTCCTAACCCGGAGTTGTGGAACGTTATCCCGAAGAATCCCACGATCTTGGCCAACCAGGTCAACAAAAGGTTCGCGGAGCTGAAGGAGCTCGGGTGGCGCAACGAGGATGCCATGATCACATTCGTCCGCAACCGGATCTCCCCCCTCCAGAAGCGCACTCACAAGGTGTGTCACATGAGTTGGGGCCGCGACCCCAACCGTACCTCGTCTTTTGAGCTGAGCAACACAGAGATTTACCGTCGGGTCAAGGCCCTCTTCACCACCCACAAGGACTTCTCCTCTGAGTGGACGTGGGGAATCGAGCACTATTGCCGAGATACGCTTCCTCCCGTGGTAAGCTTCGTGCCGCAAACTTCCTCTGAATTAAATCTTATGTCGGTTGCTGTTGTATATTTAACCCTGTCATCTTTTCTCTCCTTTAGCAATTCCTTCAGCAAACCATCGAAGATGGCACTGATCCCTCCCTAAAATGGGCGCCTGACCAGGAGAGCGCGGACGAGGAAGAGCCGGATCAGGAGACGTTCCTCCCAATGAACGACGCGACGAAGCGACCCACCGGTAAACTCTCTTCCATTAGAGATTGGCCCCATGATGAAGATGATTTGGATGTCGAGGTGATGGAAGCATTTGACGCTGTCCCCCTTTCTTATAATTTTCTGGCATCAGCTAACCCCGGTGGGCAGATCCATGAGGACCCTCCCCTTGCCGTGGGTGACCCTGTTCTTGTTGCACCGAAGAATAAGCGGGGAGCTGCATCAACTTCTTCCTCCGGACCTTCTCAGCCTGCCAAAAGGCGAAAGAAGTCCGGGGACAAAACTGCCTCCAAGCCTGCAACCAAGGCCCCAGCACGAAGGGCTCGGAAGCCCAAGGATCCCCTGACCTCGGACGCGTAAGCCTCTTTTCCCTTTGCCATTCACTTGTTCTTGCATTGTTATAGTTTCTCATCCGACACTGTTTCATTCGGCAGGGCCGCGGTGGAGGTCCCCCAGAGTGGATCTAGCATTGCTTCTCCGCTCCAGCACTTTGGCTTTGCCGCAACCAGCTACAACCAAGGCTACCTCAGCACCTCCACCGAAGAAGAAACCAGCAGCAGCACCAGCACCAACTCTAGCACCAGTACCAGCACCAACTTTAGCACCAGCACCAACCCCAGCCGCAAGAGCAACAGTAGCAACACCAAGAGCAACAGCAGCAGCGCCAAGCTCCTCCGCCTCGTCCGAGACTTCCCAGTCTCGGCGAGAAAGTACCCAGGCAGCTCCCAAGGGTAAATCTGCTGCAACCACTTCCTCCTCTTAGCAGCCCAAAGGCAAAAAGGCCCCTGACGCCACCAGGGCAGCGTCCGTCGAGGCTGGATAGCGTACTCTCGCATCCATGCTTTCCAAGAAGCCTCCAGCACCGAAGGACGCCCCTGCCGAGCCAGCTGATGCGCAACAGATGGTTTTGCACACCAGCCCGGCTCTTGCCCTAGTTGAGAGGAGGGAGGCGCACGCGAAGGGCTTGGTGGTGCCCCATATGCCCAGCGGCGAGCGATACCCTCCGACCCTGATTGAATTCGTCACGAATTGGAACAAGGCGGAGTTCGTCCTCAACGACGATCTTCCGGAGAAGTTCGGCCCCGCTGAATTTTCTGCTCAAATGAACACAGCCGCTAAGGCAATCAACCTCGCGGGTCGGATGATGGAGGTATGTTACTTCCCCTTTTCCTTTGCATGTTGTAGATATTAATGATATAACCATTAGTCCCCGAGCCTCCGGGGGAGTAACTTGTTACTCGGCCGGATGCTCCTTAGAAAACTAACGTAGCTCCTTCATAACTTCGAATATGCACACACCTAGAGCCGGGTTAACTTCCACTTGGCCCGGATTTTGTACACTTCGAATATGCACACACCTAGAGCCGGGTTAAGTTCCACTTGGCCCGGATTTTGTACACTTCGAATATGTACAAGGCTAAGTTGTATTTTTGTATTCTTTTCAGGTGACCACCAGCCGCCGGAGCGCTGAGTTTCAGCGTCTCCTGTACACTCACAAGATGCTGCGCGCCAAGCATAACTCACTTCTGGCTGATCATGATAAGAGGGGTAAGCTTCTTCCTCAGCATTTCTCCATTTTCCTTCATCTTCTTCTGCCGAACTAATCCATCATTCGGTTTTCGCAGCTAGGGTGGAGGCTGAGAACACGCTTATGAGGAGGAATCTGGATCAGATCAAGGGTAAGTTATATCTGCTCAACCTTGCTATGCTTTCCATCTCCATTCCTCCTTGGCTCGGCAAACATTCATACCTCAGCTTTGCCGGGTTGACAAACTATTTCAGTATCGCTGGAAGATAGTGTGTCCGTGCCTAATATGATGCTGCATTTTCTGGAACAAGCAGGGCAGCATCAGGCCGAGCTCAAAAAGAAAGATGATGTGCTTGCCCTCCTCCGGACCAAGGATGATGAGATCGCCAAGCTTAAGGCCGAGATGAAGAAATTGAAGGCACAACATCAATCCGATCTCCAAAAGGCTGGCCAAGACTTCACTGAGGAGCGCGAGCACCTCAACCTCCAAATTGCCAAGGACCGAGAACTTCTCCAGGAGTCCGACGTTAAGCTTGAGTCGACGAACGTTGAACTTGTGCAGCTTCGCAAAAGACGTGATGACTGTACCAGGGAGTTGACTCGGATCCTTGGCCATATTTCATGTAAGTTCCTTTCCCTTATCTAGCATATTTCTCCGGGTTACTTCACGTGTCTTTTCTTTACCTGCTTCTCTTATCTCATTTTCAGGAAAATTTCCAGAGGGCACTGCCATCGCGAGCGCCGCTGTTGCTGATTTCCGCCGAGAGAGGGGTACTCCCGTTGGTCCTGAAGCTGAAGAGATTCCCTATGACATGGAGGACCTGTTGGTCAGCCTGTCATCTCGCGTGGAAATCATCAAGAACTATGGCAAGGATATCCTTGACGTTGCAGTCCGAATCTTCAACACATTTTGGCCTGCAGAAGACACTCCGGAGGGAACCGCGCTTCTTGTTGAAAAGTTGATGGAATGCGAGACCCAGCTCGACCTTCGGAGGGAATCTGCTGGACGCGCCGCAGCTGAGACTGTTCTCCACTACGTACTTACGTGGTACGAGAAGATCAACCTCAACCTCTTAGCGCGCATTGGCACCGGATCCAAATGGACCAGTGACCCGAAGTGGGTAGCTTGGCGCAAGGCTTGCGCCCATAGCCTCGTCGAATATGCTCCCATTCACGAATGGACTGAGGGACCAAGCTTCCTCGAAGCCGCCGGTGACGGGACGCTGAAAACGTTGAAGATGGCTCGGATAAGGACGAAGAGGGCGATGCCTCGGACATTGAAGACAGCGAAGATGACGCCGAACTTCCTCCTCCAGCTGCTCCTTAAGTGAAAAAACTTTAAAGTTTATTAGATCCCCGGTATGCCGGGTGGAATTGTATCTAGTACACATGTGATATTTTGCTACTAAATTTTTATGCCGGATTAACTTGGGCGTAGTCCCTGAGTTTCATTTTCTTGTTCGTCCAATCTTTTGGCTCGGCTCGTGTCTACCTTGATTCTGTTTTACGACTAACGAATCCGAGCTTCAAAAATTGTCTTAACAATACTTGAAAACTTTTAGGCTTAGCTCAAAAAAAATCAGCATAATAAACTAGAAATACACAAGGTTACTTCGAAAAACAAACGTCGGCTCGATTAAGTTCTTTTCCTTAGTCGTTTTTCATGTGCTACGCAATTCCAAACTTGTTTTGTTGCTTGCCATGAAGCCAATTCTTGTTGGACAGCAGCAAGTCGAAGAGTTGGGTTTTTGGTTCTCACACACTACTAATCCGAGTTAAGTAGAACAACTTACTCCAGCTAACATACAAATAACAAAAGACAATAGATATTATTAAGGCAGTCCCCGAGTTACTGCTCGAGGTGCCAACATTTCATTGATAAGCTCATTGCCGGCATACATACTGACATATGAGAAGACTTGGATACATACACTTCCCTTCTAAGTGTAGAAAGGACGAAGTAGAGCTACATTCCACGGACGCTTAGATTCCTCGCCGGACCTGTCCGCCTTGTTCTTTTCATGTGGCTTTGGATCTATAAGATAATAAGAATCATTGTGCAATGCTTTGATCACAATGAATGGCCCTTCCCATGGAGGAGATAATTTATGCATGCCAGCAGTACGTTGTACCAACCGGAGCACCAGATAGCCTTCCCGGAAAACTCGGGGCTTACTTTCCGGCTATGATAGCGTCGGAGATTTTGCTGATATATGGCGGATCTGGACAGTGCCAATTCTCTCGCTTCTTCCAGCAGATCAACATCATTTTGCCGGGCTTCTTGCACTTCGGCTTCTATGTATTGGATGATCCTAGGCGAATCATGCTCTATGACGGCTGGTAATACAGCTTCTGCCCCATATACCAGAAAAAATGGCGTATAGCCTGTTGATCGATTCGGAGTTATTATTAAACTCCACAGTACCGCTGGTAGTTCTTCTATCCAGCACCCGCTGATCTTTGCAGCAGCTCAATGAGCCGGGGTTTTATCCCAGATAATACCAATCCGTTGGATCTTTCCACTTGTCCGTTCGAAGCAGGTGGGCTACCGAGGCAACGTCCAATCGGATCTTCTTATCCTGGCAGAAACGCACAAATGCACCTTCCGCAAAGTTTGTGCCATTATCAGTTATGATATTGTGAGGATAACCGTATCTCAAGATGATGTCTTTGAGAAACGTCAGGGCCGTAGCTCCATCACATTTTCTTATTGGCTTCAGCTCGATCCACTTTGTAAATTTGTCCACCATGACCAAAATGTGAGTCATATTTCCTCTTGCTGGTTTAAACGTGCCAACCATGTCCAAACACCACACGGCAAATGGCCAGCTGATTGGTATGGTCTTGAGCTCCGACATTAGCATATGTGTCTTGGTAGCATACCTCTGACAACCACTGCACTTTCTCACCAGATCTTCCGCTTGTTCTAAGGCACTTGGCCAGTATAATCCATGTCGGAAAGCTTTTGCCACCAAGGCTCGGGACGAGGCATGATGCCCGTACTCCCCTTGATGTATATCTCGGAGGATGTCAAGCCCTTCTTCCGGGTCAACGCATCGCTGGAAGACATTGGTCATACTCCTTTTGTATAGCTCGGAATTGATGATTGTGTATGCCTTTGCTCTCCTCTGAGTTTGCCTGGATAGCACCTCCTCAGTGGGTAACGTTCCATCTTTCAGGAATCGAAATATAGGCAGTGCCCAAGCTGGTATGGCTCGCACATGGAACACATCCTCATCAATTTCCATCTGGTCCACCGGCATAACTTCAACCGGATCACGCTGAGCAGTCCCCGGGTCTTGCGAAGCAGTCCCCAGATTTGCCGAGGCAGTCCCCGGGTTTCGCGCACCATCTCCCATGTCAATGTCCATGGGCACAGCTCCAGATTTTGTATCCTCTGGGACATAAATTGAGTCGGTTTCTGGGGACGGCCCGATAGACGGTTTTCTGAGGTGTTCCAATGCTACCCCCAGTGGAATTGCTTGTCGGGTTGATCCGAGCTTCGATAGTACATCGGCAGCCTCATTTTCCACCTGGGGTACATGGTGAAATTCACATCCCTCAAAGTAACCAGATATCTTTTGCACATTAAATCTGTACAGCGCCATGTTTGGATCAAGGGCGTCCCACAGTCCTGACACTTGCTGTACTAACAAATCTGAGTCGCCAAAGCATAGGATCCGACGTATCCCAATTTCTTTTGCCACTTTGAGCCCATGCACAAGTGCTTCATACTCAGCGACATTGTTTGATGTCGTGAAATGGATCTGTAGCACATATTTCAGCTGGTCCTTTGGCGAGGTAAGTACAATTCTGGCGCCTAGCCCGGTTTTTGTTTTTGACCCGTCAAAGTGCATCCTCCAGTAATTCGGATCTGGTAGCGGTGGTTCGTATTGTACATCGACCCAGTCCACAAAAAAGTCGGCCACAGCCTGAGACTTGATTGCTTCTCTTCTGTCATATTGTGGTGCATAGGGAGCTAGTTCAATTGCCCATTTTGCAATTCGACCACTCGCATCCTTGTTACTCATTATCTTGGATATGGGAGCCTCACATATTACCCTGATGGGATGCTCCTCAAAGTAATGCTTCAACTTCTTAGCTGCCATATACACACCATATGCCACTTTCTGATAATGTGGGTAGTTCTGCTTTGAGGCAGACAACACCTCGCTCAGATAATGCACTGGCCTTTGCACTGACTTACCCTCTTCATCGCGCTCTACCACAATTACTGCACTTACAACTCGGTTGGTTGCGGCTATATAGAGAACATTGGCTCCTTTGATAGTGGAGAGGCTAACACTGGTGCAGTGGCTAACATCTTCTTTAAGTGAGCAAAGGCTTCATTGGCCTGCGGCGTCCAAATGAACTTATCCGACTTTTTCATGAGTTGATAGAGAGGGAATGCCTTTTCTCCCAACCGACACACAAACCGACTTAACGATGCCAGGCAACCAGTGAACTTCTGGACATCGTTAGGACACTTCGGCAGTTCCATTCGCTCAATGGCCTGGATTTTAGTTGGATTGACTTTGATACCTTGGCTGGAGACAAGAAAACCGAGTAACTTTCCAGCCGGGACACCGAAGGTACATTTCTCCGGGTTAAGTTTCATTCGGAACCTTCTTAAGTTTGCGAACGTCTGCCTGATATCGTCAAGGAGCGTCTTGCTTTCCTTGGTCTTGATAACCACATCATCCACATACACTTGTAAATTTTGACCTATTTGGTTGTGCAAACATTTCTGCATACATCTTTGGTACGTTGTTCCTCCATTACGTAAACCAAACGGCATGGTGCAATAGCAATAAGCCTCATACAGGGTGATAAATGTAGTCTTTATTTGATCATCCGGATTCAGAGGTATCTGGTGGAAACCAGAATATGCATCAATGAATGACAACAGTTCACATCCAGCAGTTGAGTCTATGACCTGATCTATCCTTGGCAGTGGAAATGGATATTTTGAACACGCCTTGTTCAGGTTCATGTAATCGATACACATACGCCAATCCACTGCTACATTCGGATCATCCTTCTTCTTCTCCACCAGCACCGGATTAGATAGCCAATCCGGGTAAAGAACTTCCATGATAAATCCTGCAGCCAACAACCGAGCTATCTCATCTCCATTGACTTTCCTCCTATCTTCAGCGAAGCGGTGGAGAGGTTGCTTCACCGGCTTTGCTCCGGGTCTCACATTCAAAAAGTGCTTGGCCAACTCCCTCGGAACACCTTGCAAGTCCTGTGTGGACCAAGCAAAAATGTCCCAATTCTCACGGAGGAAGTTGACAAGCTCGCTTTCCTATTTGTCATTTAACTCGGCTCCAATTGTTACGGTGCGCTCTGGGAACATATCATCAATAGGCACCTTCTTGCTATCTTTCGTGGCTTGGAATGAGACACTTCCATGCGGGTTACTCAGCGCCGGCATATACTGCTACGCGGACTGAGCCAATGCCGCCACCTCTTGGATTTTTCTTTGACGCACACTCAATGGAACGTCGGAAATCTCCAGCAATGGTAATCACTCCATTTGGCCTGGGCAACTTCATCTTCAGATAACTGATGTGGCAGCTTGCCATGAACTTGTTCAGTGCTGGTGGTCTTCCGAGTAACGCGTGATACGCACTTTCCAAGTTCACCACTTCAAACTCCAAATTCTCAGTTCGGCAGTTATCTCTCGTGTCGAACAATACGTTAACCCGGACTTTGCCTATTGGCTCACAAGAGATGCCGGGCAAAATACCATGGAAAGTTGTCCTTGTAGCCTGGAGCATGTTCTCCGAGATACCCAACTTGCGCATTGTATCCGCATACATGATGTTAATGCTACTGCCATTGTCAATCAGTACCTTGGAGAACCTTACATTGATGTTAGGCCCAGTGAATGTCGGATCCAGCACTAACACATACGAACCATGACTTGGCATAAGCTTGGGATGATATTTAATGCTCTAGGTGATTTCTTGGTCCGACCAAGGCATATACCTCGTCACTGCTAGCATTACCGCATTCACCTCCATATGTCGGCGCTGCAAGCTCTTTCTATCTGTTTCCTCAGTGGTAAACACAAAGTAACACTGATGATGCTCTCTATACTCATTCCTCCCCTCCTTTCCGGGGTACCTCTGATCCGGTTGATGCTGGTTTTCTACTTGATGCACAGCATCCCTTCTCTCATGGTTATCATACCTCGGCGGAGGGGGAGGCAACATTGTTGCGTGTTCGCTCCGGAGAGCAATTGCTGCCGGGGTAACTCCTGCCGAGGTTGATCATTCCGGGGTGCCTGAGCATTCCCCGAACCACCTTGTTCTATCTTACGCATCCAGTCGCATTGCCTCGTTGTATGACCCACTAGGTTATTTGGATTTGGCGTGTGAAATTTACACGACTGATCCAACATCGACTCATAAGTGTACCTCGGACGGTCCTTCTTTTCTTGCCACTGTTTCTTCTGCTCTGGCGTCCAAGTTTTCTTGCCATCATTTTTTGGTGTCCATTGTCACCCTCTAGTTTTCTGACGTTGATTGCCTCCTACTCCGGGCTGATCTTGATTCACAGTTGCAACTTGTTGCGAACTGTACCAGTGATCCGGTCTGTCATCTCTTCTTTTACCTCTGTAATCATTCCTTCGGGATGATCCGGCTCCATCTCTCTGGTAGTACTCCTCATTTGACTCGTTTGACACGAGACTGGGTTGAGTCGGATCACCCAAAGCATATGAATCAGCAATCCGAATCATCTCTGCCAATGTGGTTGGCATTTTTCTTTGCAACTTCTGCCATAGCTCGCCTACATATCTGCACCCTTGCGCAAACCACGCTATGGCCCGTGACTCTATCACACCCTCACACGAGTTTCTCATGGTACACCACCGGGTTAAAAACTCCCGGTCTGTCTCGTTCGGTCTCTTCTTACACATTGCTAGGGTCTGTGGCTTATTTGGCCTCTGATACGTACTTGAGAAATTGCTGATAAACATTTCCAAAAAATTGATCCAGCAGTTAATACTTTTGGGCGGCAAATTGTTTAGCCATACCCTTGCTGGCCCCTCCAACATCTGGGGTACGTATCTCACAGCCCATCTCAAGTTTCCTGTAGCAATTTTCACAGCTGTAGCATAGTTTATCAACCAATCCTCCGGCTTAGTACTTCCGCCATACGTCTTCGTGCCTCTAGGTAACTGGAAGTTAGGTACCGGTGGCTCCTTCATGATCCGGGGCCCCCTATATAAACCTAGCGAGGTACCCCCTATATAAACCTCCCTAGGGTTCTCTTGTACTCACGTTTCATCATACACCCCATCGACTCGTAGCCTAGTCGCCGAGCTTGCCACCCTTGTAACTCACTTGATAATACAATCTAGCAGGAGTAGGTCTTTACCCTATGGGGCGAACCTGGGTAAATCCTTGTGTATTTCCCTCATCTCACTCCGCAGATGGCTGTCCGCTCTTGCCCCAAAACCTTCCAATTAGTACCCTTGGTAGCGAATGCCGAGGTCATTCTCACGATAGTGGCGCCCACCATGGGGCATGGCAGGTATGGCCTGAGTTCTGCGGCGAGCCCTTACTCGCCAATCGATCGGCCAATCGCCACCGGTAGCATGATCGCAAGCGACAGGATCCTTCATATCCTGCCCAGCAACTACATCTCGGCGTCGCGCCTGATCATGAACAACACGGTGATGTCGGTCGGCACCATCAACCTGTTTGTCAGCTTCATGGATGCCGTCGACCTGGCGGAGATGGCAATCATCGCCGGGTCACCGCCGTGCCGCAACCTACTCCTTCGTCATCATCAACGGCGCGCTCCACAAACACAGCGTGACCGGCATGTTCCGGTGCTGCGTGTACCCAGAAGAAGGACAGAAGATCCTCCAGGACATCCACGCCGGCGATTGCGGCCACCACGCATGTGCCCGGTCGCTAGTCACCAAAGCCATGCACCACGGCTTCTACTGGCTCACCGCAAACAATGACGCCACCAACATCATTGAATGATGCGTCGGGTTCCAGAAGTACGCCAACCAGACGCACATCCCTGGTTCAGCCCTTAAGACCATCCCCATTACTTGGACATTCGCCGCCTGGGGCATCGACATGGTGGGCCAGATCAATAAATCTTGATCAAGCTACACCCACCTCCTGGTCACCGTCGACAAATTAACCAAATGGGTCAAGGCGAAGCCAATCAAGAAGTGCGATGGCAAGACCGCCACCAAGTTCCTCCGCGAGTTAATTTACTAGTACGGCTACCCACACAGCATCATCACGGATAACGGCACCAACTTCGCCAAGCGTGCCATGGCTGACTTCTACGAGGAGCACGACATATGACTCGATATCTCCTCAGTCGCCCACCCGGAGTCGAATGGCCAAGCAGAGCGTGCCAACCAAAGCGTCCTCCACGTCCTCAAGCCACGAATACAGGTCCCTCTCGAGTGGACCCCCGGATGCTGGGTCGAAGAGCTCCCCTCCATGCTATGGGGCATTCGCACCTCCGTCAATTGCTCAAAAGGGTTTAGACCCTTCTTCATGGTGTATGGTGCTGAAGCAGTCATGCCAACCGATCCGGAACACGACTCGCCCTAGGTCATCAACTATGTGGAGGCAAACAACGAGATCGCCCACCAAGACAGGGTCGACCAGCTCGATCAAGCCCGCGACCTAGCTCGCTCACGCACCGCCATCTACCAGCAGGGACTCCGCCGCTATCATAGCCATCGAGTCCGGAATCGTACCTTCCAGGAAGGCAACCTGGTCCTGTGACTCATCCATGACAAGAAAGGCATGCACAATCTTTCTCCCCCATGGGAGGGGCCATTCGCCACAGGGCAAGTCCTCGACAACGATGCCTATTACCTCATCTATATGCAAGGTGACGTCCAGCTCGACATTGGGCCGCCGTGGAATTTAAATCTCTTCCGCAAGTTCTATGCATAGAACTAAAACTTATACTCATCTGCTATATGATGAAATAAACTCGGATCACAAAAATTGTGCCTACTCGCCTTCTCCTTGTGCCAACCGCACTCGTACACTTAGCAATACGCTACACACGGAAGTCAACCCTTGCTCGAGCGACCGGCATAGCTAAGTAGTGCGTCCCAAGAGCACCAAAAATATTCGGGTCTTGCGCCGTCCATGAAAACGCTATCCTCGAGCCACCATCAGAGTCGCCTCGCCCGACTGGCCTACCAGACCAATACAACCGAACACGCTTCTCACAACAACCCGTCCTCCAACTACCCACGCATAGCCACTCAAAAGGTCAAGTACCACGCTCGGGGACTCTCCAAAAATGACCCTCACGTGGCTCGGGAACGCACCAAGTATGAGAGCCTGCCTTAGACTCGCAACGCAACTGCCTTTCCAAGGCAGGGGAGTGACATGTTACAAACAATGTACAATGTCCTCACCTACCTTGGGAATGCGACTAGAACGGCTAAGTACCACGCTCAAGGACTCGCTTAACTGACCCCGGTCGCGTTCGGGAAAATGGCCAAGTACAGAGCACCCCTTGGGGTCACCAAGCGACTGGTTCCACGAGTCATGGTGAGTCGACTCCGGTTAACCTAACAACCTAACACAAACCAACATACATATACGTGAGGTCAACCCCTCTAAAGGGCGGATGCGCTCGGGGACTCGTGCAACCAAAAATACAAACAAACAGAAATCACAAAGAAAATGCGAGTCGATTGACATTTTTTCATTCAGCTACAACATACATTGTTCATCATCAAGACATATTACAAAAGAGGCCAGTCACCACGACTAATGAAATGCCCCAAGGCAGTATGTTTACTACGCAGACTTCAACGAGGAGGCGCCGCCATCACCCTTGACCCGGACGAAAGGCTCCCAAGGGTTCACCGGATACGTCGTCAAACTCTTCGCATGCGATGACCAAAAGGGCTGCTCCGACTTCATATCGTGATGCTTGGGCTCGGGGTCATTTTGTTCCAGCACCGTCTCCTAGTACGGCAGCTGATCACCCATTTCCAATACTCGCTCCAGGAAAGGACCAGCCTTGGCGGTCAGCTTCAACACCTCCGCGATCTCCACCGAGCAGTCGCCGAGGAGTACCCGCTGGTGACGTCATCGAGGTCGAGCTCATCAGGAAAGTGTGCGAGTCCAAGAGTTAGCAACATCGTGGCTCCACGTCCTAAGGCTGGCCGCGCCATCCACTCAACTATGGCAGGCGCTTCTTCCAGATAACGCCACACCTCCACCAGGTACCCATGAATCACCTCGCTGGGAGAAATCCCCTAGAGGATGGCTTGGACGCACATGGCCGACGTGGTGGCTGCATTCACCACCGCCACCACTGTAACATCCCAATTTCAGCAACCCTGATTAGTTGTCCAGAATGCAAAAATCAGGGAACAAAAAAAATTCTTGTTTAATGCTGAAGTGTTTTCTTGTTGTTTGGATATGCTTATGCCTATGAATGTGTATTAGATGATAACCCTTACCTTAACCCCAGTTGACAAAAGCTACTTCTCAAAACAGTCTTGGCTTAATTTCCATATTCTCAAATGTTCTGGCATTTCAAAACATGAGCCAAGATGCTTATGTGACCAAAACTATTTTAGTATCTTCTATTGAAAAAACTATGGAGAGCTATATAACATAATCTCCTTATATTTTCAAGACAGAACCTTCTACTATTCTTACCTCTAGATTCAACAAAACCCTTTTTGTGAAACATTTGAATTCTACTCTTGGTAGAGATACCAAGGCCTCTCATCCTATTCAAAATCCAACCTTTTCAAAATCCCTCAACCTTACCTCAAGCTAGGCTTGATGGTAACCTAGTAGTGGATTTACTAAGTGTATAAGATGAGTTGCCTTGATCTGTTGTCTGATGAATTTCCTTGGTCTGCTTGATTGCTTAGAAGTAGTATGAGATACTCTAGGAGCTCATCACTAGGATCATGAGGTTTCCAAATCACCACACCCTAAACCATAATGCAAAGCAAGATCAAATCTCCGGCTACTAGAAATCATCTGAAACCCTTAACCAGATCCATTCTGAAGATATCCCTTCTAGAAGCTTCCAAGTCAATGAAGACCAATACCAAGCAAGGATACTTTATACTCAATCTACAAATCATCATCATCCACTTGATGATGCTTGGGTACCTTGCAACCCAACAAAAACACATCCTCTCATATTCTAGTCAAGATCCCCAAATCTGCCAAATTTGGCTAAGTCTGGAAAACTATTGCCAACATCACCTTTTTGGATGTCTCCCTTTCTCAACCCTTGTGAATTTTTGGAAATGCATCTGAACCATCTTGTTAACCATCCTAAGGAATACCAAGGACCACTCTTTACCTTGGTTAAATCATCCTCCTACCCACTTGTTCTTGATGGTTTTGCAGGCAAGATAATAACGTTTCCTGCAAATCTAATCAACATGCCTACTTTGATAGAAGCTCACACCATCATCCAACCTTATATGGACCAAATCTTTGCATGGTTGTGTTCTACTCATATAGGTCTAATATTACATACTTCACCTATCCCAATTGGATCATTGAGCTGTTTAAACCCACAAGGTTTTGATGGCTAGTTGATAATCTGCTTTGGCAGGCTTATTTTATTCAAAGTTTGAAAACTTGTCTTGGTGAGCTCAAGTAGGATAAAGCTCAACCCTCTGTACCATGTTGATGTACATCACTTGGTATATCCATCCATCTAACCCATGCCCCAAGGGGAGATCTGAACTCCAAGATACAACCATGTTTTGATGGTGTGAAATTAACATCACCATAGATCCTTAATCTAGGGTTTTCCACCAAAATCAACTTGGATTCTCCAATCACAAGGTTGAAAATGCTTGATATTCCTTGTCTACATAATCTACCCTGATCATCAAGATTTATAAATAATTCTCCATAATTATTTTGGCTCCAAATCAATTTAATTCTTTAATAGACAAATTCTTCAAAACCTCTTCCATAAGTTTGGTTTTTGCCAAAAAACTTCCCCAACTCTAAGCTCTTTTGAGGCCCATATATCATACCCTATCTTCCCAGTTCAAAAATAGATATTTTTGAAGAGCTTTATTATTTCTTTTTGCCCATTTTCTTAAATGGCAGAAAAAAGAAATAATTCTTTAAAAATACTTTCCCACCTCAATAAATCCCAATAAAATTCCCCAATGTGTAATATGGTA
Organism: Avena eriantha; assembly: GCA_910589775.1. NCBI lineage: Eukaryota > Viridiplantae > Streptophyta > Magnoliopsida > Poales > Poaceae > Avena > Avena eriantha. Next base: position 152,832,391 of record OU342740.1, on the reverse strand, counting down.
TTTGGGACCATATCACATCAAAAACTCCACTTGTCCAATGTAAATTTATCAAATGTCCCTCTAGAAACTACTTCTACAGTTTTTGAACAAATGGTTTTAAGATCACTTATAAATAATGGAAAAACCTCAAATAATTCCTAGAGGGGTATCTTGGCCCCCTCTATCTACCAGTATCTTTTGTTCATCTTGCCTAAGCCAAGATTTGAGACTTCCATCATGATCATCTACATTCCCAATCTTGCCTATTTCCAAGATGTTGATCAATATCAAGTCAAAACCCCTCAAGCCTTCCACAGCAAGCCTCCACTACCCCAGCACACCCCTCTGGTCGAGCTGCACTGTAGCAATGCATTGTAGCACCCCTTCCCCTTGTCCTTTAGTGCTTGGATGAAGGAGAGATGGACCCATTGGTCAAACCTTCTCTTTACTTCTTACAGCAGCCATCCCACCTCTACTCTGCCCTCAGCCCACACTAGAAACCACTCCCACGCCCACAGCAACCTCCCCTAGTATTCACCTCCCTCCCTTCCTCTCCCTGGGACAAGTTCATGATGAACCATCCCTCCTCGAAATATATAGCCAGAGGATCCCCCTTGCCTCCTCTTGGCCCTTATTTGCATCCTACCCACCTCCACTCTCTCCCTGTCGAGCCCTCACCAAGCCCCTACATCTGCATGTCGCCGGAGAAGGAGAGCTACCCCTCTCGGCCATTTCCAAGAATTGGTCAGTGTGCTCCTTCCTCTGCCTTCACCCCTTTGCATGTCGCGGTGCTGAGGTCCCCTGTCCCTTCTAAATCTAACCCCACTCTTTCCCGTGCTCCAACCCACCGCAGGTACCACCTCCGGCGATCACCGAGGCTAGCTCCGGGAGCGTGCCTACGCATGGGGCGTCCCTGCGTCGGACCAAGCTCTGCTGCCCGCCACCAAAACCGCCTCCAAGAGAACCCCCAAGAGCACCGCCGCGGGCGTCGTCGCGCGAGCCACCTCCCATCGCGGAACCTGCTATTTCCGCCCCTCCCCGAGCTCGCTATCTTCCACCGCGTCGCCCTGCACTCTCCTCGGCCCTTTTCCGCCCTCTGGTGAGCTCCCCGCATCTCCCTGCCCCTCTCCTAGGGTTTTCTCTGCTGCCGGCGTCACGAGGAACGGGATGAGCATGGGTCGTTGATTCGATTCTAATCGAACAGCCGGCGCTCCTCGATACCCCTTCGCCGCCCTTATCCGGCTGACCGCCAGGCCCCACCTGGCGGGTTCGAACGGGAACCTCCTGTGCGGCACGTCCCCTGCGTGGGCCGAATCCGCCTCCCCGGCCCAGCGGCCTCTCGGACCCGGTCCACTGCATCTTTTGTTCCTTTTTCTTTTTAACGGATCCTTTAATTCCAGAAGCTATCTGCTCGGTTTAAATCCAAATAAAAATGGAAATTACACTTTTCTAACTAGATCTAAATTCTATTAAGCACATGGATGTTTTCCCTAACACCCAGTACCCTTGGTTAGCTCAACATATGTATGGATTAAATATATTTAATCAATTGCCCAGAAGTATTGAAAACTCTCCTTAAACCCCTCAAGGAGATTTACACCTCCAAATGGGGTAAACCCAAGTGCCCCTGGTAGATATAACTTGTAACTACCTCATGACATTGGCCTCCCTCCAAGTGGAGCTCTGGTATGCCTTTGACAAAAATAACAAAAACAATTCAGATCTGCCTTTAGGAATTTCTCTAGGTCAAACCAACCTAGTTATTGACCCAATTCCAACTCTCTATGATATGGTACACTAAGGCCTATCCAAAGCCAGGAGCTCATGATTTATTGAGCCTTGAATGTTTTTCTGTGAATTGAACTATTTTGTGCATGGTTTATTCATCTCTTAATTCACTACAGTAGTTCTGCTAATCCAAAAATGTTGATTCCAATTTATACAGAAAGGTATCCTCCATACCTACCATGTGTCCTTGGAATCAACTCAAAACCTGTTGTAGATTAAATCGGGTGAAACAAACAAATTGCCTACAGAACTGCCTTTGGGAATTTCCTGAGGGCATTATGCTAATTATTTTGGAGTGATTCCAACTCTCAGTGAACAAGTACATCAAGTCCTACCTGACCACCCAAGGAAATAATTATTGGACATATAGAACCTTTCTGGTGAATTATTTTCTAAAATCAGAGCTTTTATCACTAGGATATTCATAATAAATTGAAGAAAAGTGATAAAATAGTGAAACCACTTTTATTGGTTTCATTTTATCAACATCAACCTGTCGGTATCATTTTTATACAATGGTAACATACAGAATATGTCCTTGGTCCAAAACCCCTCTTAGGTAATTCCTAGACTATAAATCCTAAGGGATTATCTTCGATACTTCCAAGACAAAGCCAATCCTAGTAAATCCATTCTTCCTAAGACCTAATGATCTGTGAACTTGTATTTTTCATTGTTTGCTTTATGTATTGGTGCTTGAATTCCTGGTGTTGATTGTGGCTTGGTTTGCTTGCATGTGTTGTCGGTACGACGATAGTTGCGACGTAATCGGAGAGAAGAAGAAGGGGTATTTATTATTGATATTGGTATTATTGGGTATTCTAAAGAAGAAGTCCAGGGACATTTATGCCACACTGATGATCACAGGCTAGCCACCTTCTTTCTCATAAGCCTTGTCCTGCTGTTTTACTTATGCATGTTTTATCGACTATTTATGAAACTGCATTGTTTTACTATATGTTGATGAATATATGGTAGGGGTTTGGCTCATCCGAACCCTTACACTATTGTACTACTAAGTACAACCCCCTTGGTGACACCTACTCGTCCCTATTAGAATATAAGGTGTATATCACCATAACCCTTTGGAAACCCCCGATTTAGCCGAAGCAAAGCTAGAGGATGGGAAGACCCCGGAAAAAGTTTTACCAAATGCTTTATGCTAGAACCTTGGTGTGGTGGGACCTCCCAAGAGATGTTGAGAAAGAGAAAGGTTTTGTTTTACAAAATGCTGGAGGAAAAACCGGAGGAAAAAGGTTTACAAAAACGCACCTGGTTCTTTGCAGTTTTGCTAGAACAATTAACCCGTGCAACCACATTACTCTAGTATGGGACAGGGCTGGATTTGATGTTTGTCTATTCTGGTATAAGCTGCCTCACAACAAATACAGGGGATCGGGGATCCCTTGAGGGTGGGCCTTCTCCGATAGAGGTCCATGTGGAACATCGACCTGGAGAAGGAACGAAGGGTCGGCAGGCCTCCACGCGTTACTATGAGCCCCTCATTGAAAGCGCACACTCGGGAAGTGGAAAAAGCGCTCTGGTTGGTCCTCACCCGACGTCCCCATTTTGAGGGGATTAACACTCATAGGGTAGGCACATATATTGGGTGGGCATCCGGAGAGTCTTGATCGGTTACTCGACCCACGATCGGTGAAGATCAGGGTAGTGTCCCCGGATGGTGTGGGTAAAGTGTACAACCTCTGCAAAGTGTAAATCTATTCGAATAGCCGTGTCCGTGGTCATGGACTGTTGGGAAGGTTGTTGTAGAGCAGTGATGGTTTTGTTTTCAAAAAGGATTTTTCGGAAAAGCAAACGCTTTGAAAATGTTTTGACCATGGGATGGTCGGAAAGGATCCCTGTTTTGACCATGGGATGGTCAGAAAGGGATGGAAGGAGTTTGGTCGAGGGATGACCGAGAGAAAGGAACAAATGGGTGACCCAGTCCTGCTGTTTTCCAAAACTTTTCAAAAAGCCTTCCAAAATGTTTTATAAAAGTTTTCAACAAAGATATGTAGATGCTATATCTACAAGAGAAACTATTTAAGAAAAGAACCTCCCTTGAGCCCTCCTACTACCACAGCCATAATGCATATCCTCTCGTTATTATTATTCTCTTAAGTTGGTTTGTGAGTACATTCAAAGTACTCACTGGCATTGTCCCTGCCTATTAACTTGGTCAGATATTGAGAAGAAGGTGAAGTGGATGACTATGCGAGCTAGGACGTTCTCCCAGTCAGTTGCATGTAGGTTATGGCATGGCTCGGGCTCTACGCTTGATGAAGTTCCGCTGATAATTATTGATGTAGCCATAACGGCATTTTTGTAAGTCCTGTAATTCGGTATATTCTCGGATGTTGTAATGATACTTGTCGGTTATGTGCCACGACTAACTGATCATGGGATCGTGGTTGTATGCATAACAGGGATTCTCGGAGGATTAATCCGGGGGCCCCACAACCACGCTCTGTGCGGGATCGAACATCTGCACCACTGGGTCTCCCTAACCTATTACTTCTGCAATGTCAGAAAATCAAATTTACACGGAAGCATACCTACGGACTCACCTGCTCGGGGACTCAGACGCTCAGGGACTCGCCTGCTACTATCAAGATAAAGCACGAGGAAAGAAATCCTTACCAAGAAGCTTGTGGCAGTTCTCCATGATGAACTTCTCCAGCATGGACAGCTTCTCCTGTAGGTCGACGATCACAGAGTCAGAAGCCTTCTGCTCCTCCTCCCATGCAGCGACTGTGGCCTTGGCCCTCTCTTCAGAGGCAGTCATTGAAGCCTTCCCCGCCTCTAGCTCTGTCTCCCAGGAGCTGGCTCGTTCCTCTGCTGCAGCCACCGACGCCTTCGCAGAATCCAGCTCGATGACTAGGACATAGCCCTCACAAGCCTTGGAGAGTGCAGCAATGTGCTCGTCTGAATCAAGAAAACAATAATCAAAATTCCAAACAACTGCAAGCAATCCAATCCTTGTCAAGAACACCAATCTAACTACAACCGCTTGGAGCAGCCGATTGGCCTCTAGCGCTACCCACAGGTCGCGTTCCAGGTGCTCCTTCGCGGCCTACTGATCGGTAGACTCCCTCTACAGACCCTAAAGATAGAAAACTAATGAGAGAAAGGACGACTAAAAAATTCTAAACTGTCTAGCCACTGAAATTCAGCGACTAGACCCTCGGGGACTGGACGACCAAAGTTCTAACTATCTAGCCACTGAAATTCAGTGACTAGACACTCGCGGACTAGACGACCAAAGTTTTAAGCATCTAGCCACTGAAATTCAGCGACTAGATCCTCGGGGACTAGACATACCTTGATAGCAGCGCCTAGCATGTTGTGAAGTTCGCTAGCGTCCGCTAAAGGAATCACGAACGGCGTATGCCTGTGCCGCTGCCCAGCGTCATCATCAATGATCTTGGGAACTTGTGGCGACTGAGTTCCAGTCGCCATCGCAAACACCCTCTCCATAAAGTGCAGGAACATTGCGGTTGGGTCGGGGCGCCGGTAGTTGAGGCCGGTGTTTCCGCTGGTGGGACCAGTTTACTTGGTTCCAAGCCGGCGGCCACCCCTTCTTCAGCATGAATGGCGGAGTTATCCTTCTCCGTACCATCCTCGGCCGTTGCGATAGGGTTGCTCCCCTTCTTCCTCTTCATGCCTTCACCCGGTGCCTCGATAGTGAATGTCTTTTGGTTCTTGGAGGGATTGACCTCCCCTTCGGTGTCGGCCGGCGGGACCTTGCTCATCGAGGGATGGGTGATCTTCTTGGCGCTAGTCCTACAAGATCGCCACGATCAATGATCTGCTAAAAGCCCAAAAGTCATGGAAAATGGTGCAGCAGAGACTTACTTCGCGACTAGGAGGGCACGTAATTCGGTGCTGATGTGCGCAGGCTTCTCCACTTTCGGGCACAGCTTGCGTGTGATCCCCCTCTCCAACACACTCTCTGGCCTCGATATCACGGGCTTATCCGCCGACGAGGCTGCGATCGTGAAAATCTCCGGCAACATTGTTGCAGCCGCCGCCTTCGGTGGTGGAGTCGCCGAATCCTTGGCCGCTTCAATGTCCGCATCTGCCGGCCCCGATGCCTCCGAAGCGATGGTGGCGAGTGGGATTTCCACGACTAAGTCTGCGGGGTCCATGTCCATCCTCGGATTGGGGTACTCTGGAGTTTTGGCGATGTCGATGGCTTCTGTGTTGCCCGACTTGTCATTAGATTCAAACATCGCCATGGATCTAGCCGACATCTTTGCTGGCGAGTTTGACCTCGCTGCCGGCTTGGCCATCACCGGTTGTTTCGTCTTCTCTGCGGCGACTTCGACTCAACGCGGTATTTGCCGGCGTTGCCATGCGCCACAAATTTTGCTCTTCTACGATGTCGATGTTGTTTTTGCGTTCTTCGAAGCTACGACTCGCCTCCAGCTCGTGTTGTTTCTACCCAAGGGTCTTTTGAGCCACAGACGAGGGGGAACGTGCCTCCACGATCTCGTCCTCACTCTCAGAGGACTCCTCGACTTCCTCCTCCTCAAGCTCAGAGGGAACCTCTTCATCAAGCAGAGGAAGCCAGTGCTCTAGGACTTGGAACAGCTATCAAATACAAAGAAGTGATAACTTGATCAAAACAAGCACAAAGACCACGACTACAAAACCGCGACTATGAAGCCGCGACTGCAAAGCGGCGACTACGAAATCAAAATTGAGCAAGAAATGAGACTTGTTGTGGGGGCCTGACGCTTCCCAGCGGCGGTGTATGGAGCAAGCCTAGCCTTCGGGTCATTGTACTCCCCTCCGTGATTTTTTTTGATGTGGCAATGTAGTCATCGGCCTCCTAGACCTCATTGCTCGCCTTTGTGGCATTATCTTAACTAGTATACTGGTACATCCAGTGCGCTCGGGTGGCCAGCGGAATAAACCGCCGCCCGAGACAGCAGTTATACAAGTTGATGGTCTCAAGACCCTCCTTCTTCATCTCCTTGATTCACGTCATCATTTCAGCAATGGTCATCCTCTAATCTTCAGGAAGCGTGATCGCTGACAACCGGCGTGGCTCGCTCCTCTCGGTGGTGTACATAGGGTGCGCCACCTTGCCATTGGGAGTAGACTCCTTCACATAGAACCAGCTTTTCTTCCACTCGTTGGCGACCTTCTTCGGCAGCAGAAGCTTCACGAACATGGCCTTGGGCTTCAGCTGGAAGATAATGCCACCCGCCGCTAGGACTGGGCCACTGGATCCCTCGCGGCTGATGCAGCCCTGGAATAGGTCTAGCAACAAAGGAAAATAAGGGCGGCATATGTGATAGCTCTCGCACAAGGCGACGAAGATTGCGAGTTGTTCCACGATGTCTGGCCCTAGATCCGATGGTTTGATCGCGTAGTATGCGCAGAACCGATGGAAGAAAATTGAAGTGGGGAACCCCAGTCCCCTCTCCAAATGGCTTAGGAAGCAGATGAACTCCCCGGGCGAGGTTTTGGTTCCGTCTTGCTGGGCACAGGAATTTGCCAGTTCCCTTTGTAGAGGATGCCCGCGTCTTGAAAAGATTTCAAGGCGGCTATGGTGCACTTTGATTTTCCCCACAGGTCCTTTGGAGGTGCCATCAGGTGAGAACAAGATTGCTCGGTCCAAAGATTTTGGATCGAGAGAAGATGGGAAGACTGAGGGTGCATCATGGCAGAGAAATGCGAAGAAGGTACATAAGTCCCCCTGTCACTCCCTTTATAAAGGGGCGCTACCCGCCAATCTCGGGGTAGCCGTTACCCCGTGTTAATTTTGCCGAAGTTACCATTGGATTATGCAATGGCTATTTTGACCAAGATGACAGTCCAACTTCATTCAGTCGATTTGTCTGCCTACTCGCCCTTTTGGTCGGCTGAGCATGGCGATCTGGGAACATTTCCATTCGCCAATGCTGCGACTAAAGATACGCTGAAGAGATTCCTTCCTGTATTGACGGAGTCCACCGTCGATTCGACTGGGCGTGTGATTGTATTCCCTTAGTCCGACTGCCAAAGGAGTAGCTTCGCCGAACCAACGTTGGACTGGGGACTACTGATGGGGATATGCCAAATGGGGTATGCCTAGCAGGACATTTCGACTAGACCAATGCCTCTGCGAGTGGGCCTGTAGGACGGCGACTGGAATGTGACTAAGGATAAGCCTAGCAACTACAAGCTGGATTCCCAGAAGTATAGTTAGGCCCAGTCGGATTAGGTCAAATCCTCCGAGTCCATAACTGATTCGGTTGTATACATGTAAACCCTAGAAAGGTACCCCCTATATAAACCTCCCTAGAGTTCTCTCTGTACTCATGTTCCATCATACACCCCATCGACTCGCTGCCTAGCCGCCGAGCTCGCCAGCCTCATAACTCACTCGATAATACAATCTAGCAGGAGTAGGTCTTTACCCTACGAGGGGAAAACCTAGGTAAATCCCTCTGTATTTGCCCTCATCTCGCTCCGCGGATGGCTACACGTTCTTGCCCCAAAAGCTTCCAATCACTACCCCTGGTAGCGACTGCCGTGGTCATTCCCATGACAAAAGTTTTTGAGAATCTCTTTTTTTTGAATTTTACAAGGTATTGTCAAACCAGGGTTGATGATACTCTTTCAAGAGCTTGTGAAAGCATCTAAAAAGTACAACTATTTTTCTCTGATCCCAATGTGATCTACAACCACACAAGCATGCAATTTAAAGGTTTCAAGTTGTAGTTTTTGTACTTGCTTCATAAAAAAGCCTATTTTTGAGTTTGAGGGTAAAAGATAAAAAAATCAAACCAAAATGGCTGGATTTAATGCTAGCATCCTTAGCCACATGGAGATACACCCTTGTGCCAAATTTGAGTCCATTTAAAGATAGGTACATGAAAACATGGTACACAAGTGGCTCTTTCAAATAGTCGGACATGATCGTTGACCTAACTACCCCACATTTGAGAGTGGACTGCTAGGGGGACATTTTTCCAAGTTTGTTATTTTTATGCAAAGTATATGCCACACAGTGACCAATTTTGATAGTTTCAAAAGATTTTGAGAATCTCTCTTTTTTATGAATTTTCAAGGTACGGTCAAACCACCATTGACCTGAGTCTTTCTAGAGCTCGTGAAAGCATCTGAAAAGTACAACTACTATTTTGTGGTCCCAGTGTGATGTACAACCACACAAGCATGCCACTTGAAGGTTTAAAATAGTAGTTTTTGGTACTTTCTTCATAAATAAAGCTTGTCTGAAAGCTTGAGGGTGAAATTTTAAAAAAATTCAAACCAAAATGGCTAAATTTAATGCTAGCATAATTTATGTCCATTTGAAGATAGGTAGATGAAAACATGGTACACAAGTGGCTCCGAGTAGTCGAACATAATTATTGACCTAACTACCACACATTTGAGAGTCGACTGTTGGTGGACTTTTTTTCCAAGTTTGTCATTTTTTAGGAAAAGCTTTTGCCACACAATGACCAAATTTTAAGGTTTCCAAATTTTTGGATAATCTCTCTTTTTAAATGGTTTTTACAAGGTATGGTCAAACTAGGGTTGACCAGAGTCTTTCAAGAGCCTGTGAAACATCTGAAGAGTACAAATATTTTTCTGTGGTCCTAATGTGATGTACAACCACACAAGCAACTTGAAGGTTCTGAATTGTAATTTTGTTACTTTCTTCAGAAATAAAATATTGTTTTTGAGTTTGAGGGTGAATTTTTAAAAAACTTTCAAACCAAAATCGCTATATTTAATGCTAGCATCATTAGCCACATGGTGATACATCCTTGTGACAAATTTGAGTCCATTTGAAGATAGGTTGATGAAAACATGGTTCACAAGTGGCTCTTTCGAGTAGTCAGACATGATCATTGACCTAACTACCCTACATTTTAGAGTGGACTATTAGGGGGAAATTTTTTCCAAGTTTGTTATTTTTTCATGCAAAGTATTTTCCACACAATTACCAAATTTGAAGGTTTCAAAAGTTTTTGAGAATCTCTCTTTTTGAATTTTACAAGGTATGGTCAAACCAGGGTTGACCATACTCTTTCAAGAGCTTGTGAAAGCATCTAAAAAGTATAACTATTGTTCTCTGGTCCCAATGTGATCTACAACCACACAAGCATGCAATGTGAAGGTTTCAAATGGTAGTTTTGGTACTTGCTTCACAAAAAAGCCTATTTTTGAGTTTGAGGGTAAAATGTTTTAAAAAAATCAAACCAAAATGGCTAGATTTAATGCTGGCGTCATTAGCCACATGGTGATACACCCTTGTTCCAAATGTGAGTCCATTTGAAGATAGGTACATAAAACATGGTACACAGGTGGCTCTTTCGAGTAGTCGGACATGATCGTTGACCTAATTACCCCATATTTAAGAGTGGACTGCTAGGGGATATTTTTTCCAAGTTTGTCATTTTTTATGGAAAGTATTTGCCAGACAATGACCAATTTTGAAGGTTTCAAATTTTTTTGAGAATCTCTCTTTTTCATGAATTTTACAAGGTATGGTCAAACCACGGTTGACCATAGTCGTTCTAGAGCTTGTGAAAGTATCTGAAAAGTAGAACCACTATTCTATGGTCCCGATGTGATGTACAACCATACAAGCATGCAACTTGAAGGCTTCAAGTTGTAGTTTTGGTACTTGCTTCACAAAAAAGCCTGTTTTTGAGTTTGAGGGTGAAATTGTTAAAATTTCAAACCAAAATAGCTAGATTTAATACTAGCATCATTAGCCAAATTTGAGTCCATTTAGCTAGCATCATAACATGAAAACATGGCTTATGAAATTGTAATTTGAACAATATGAATATTTCACTATTCTTAGTTATGTTTTAGGTATGTGTCTTTGTACATTACAACCACAAATTATACTTTCTACAACATGGCTCACCCTTGTTAGTAAAAATGTATACAAACTTTGACATATTAAAGTTGGGTAATGCATCCATCTTTTAGGTCTCACACTAGTACTTTTTGTGTATTATTAATTCACAAAAATGAGATAAGATTAACTTATAAATTACAGTACTATTCTTTCATTAATGTAATATTAATTCTTAAAATGAGATAATACTAAAAACGAACTAAACCTAATGTTGAACAATTTTTTTGTTGTTACGTCAAAATTAACAACTAAAGAGAAGCTGCCTCCAAATTTTTTAACAAATTTTTGTTCCCTCCTTTTTGCCCATCCGACCGCCAAAATATGAAACCCCGCAACATAAAAATGACGCACGATTCCCTCCCACGATTAGCGTATCATCTTAACTCCCAAAACCCATCCCCCACTGGCTCCTCATCCTTCTCCTCGCCTAGAACCGATCTCGTCCCTCAACGATCGGAATGTCGCTGCATCTGATCGAAGATCTCTGTGGCCGACGCCATCTTCGGCACTCTTCGCAACGGGAAGGCACGCGATCCATTGAGATGTACACCCAAGAAGAAGCCCAACATCAAACGATCGTCAGGTGATAATTCAATCCCCGGATCCTTCTCATATGCAGTAGAACTTCTAGAACCATTCAAACATCTTATTTCCATCATTCTAGTTATACTTCAAGCGATCTACTCCCTACATTGTTTTTGTTTTCCCACAAAAGCAATGATATTATTTGGTAGTACATAGATTAAGTTCAATTTTGACCATCCCTTGTCAGGCATCCGAAAAACCAACTAATGCATATGAGGCAAACAAGTACAAAAATTTGTAAAAAAATCAAGCTCCTATGATAGAAGTATTCAAATAAACACAATGCGCTAATCAAGCTCTTATGTCAAAGAGGACGCATGTAAATTCTCCTACAGCGGCATTCGCACAATGACAGAGGCCACCAGAAAAAGAAACATACTAACAACAATCAACCAGACCCTACATATGAACCCACTGTAGAAGAAATGGACATAGCTAATGATGACTCGAATTCAGATGACTAGGACTAGAACATCGGTAACCTTAAGACAAAGGTTATCATATCTTATTTTCGCTAATTTTTAATCCTTGTAAAGTACTACAGTTTTGTTACTAACTATTATTTTTGTTGAAAACAGGTTAATGATGGTACATCAAATGCAGCACAAAAGAAGTCTACAACAACAACTATACCTCAATCTACAGTAACAACCAGATAAAGAGCACCTTATGTCACAAAAGGAACTGAAACTATCACATGTCAGACCCCTACACACCCATAGGGTGAGAACACAAAAGCTCAAATCTCATCAATGTTGAACCTAACATCTATATGAAGCAAATCACTAGAGGTCAATCAACTTGTCATTACAAAACAAAAAGGTATTAACAATTGCACTTAAATAATTGTACTGATGGTTAGTCCTATAATATAAGAAACTCTAATTTTATCTTTCTTCCTACCATGTTTCAGAGGAAACCTCTTTCGGTTCAAAGTGGAAGTGTGGGTAACGTGGAATTTCCATGGGCCATGATCTGCATGACTACACTAGAAGAAATGGTGGGAATAAAATTAAAATTGAATTCACTGAGGATGTTAGATGGCCCAAAACTCCACTTCAAGCTGAAAAAATAAGCTCTGAGGTCGGAATACAAATCTAAGACAAAGTGCATCTGGCAACCAACTGCACTCAATACAAAAAAGATGAGATTCTGAAAGATGTTATTCCAGGTGCTATTCGCAAAGTAGTGGTGATCCTAACTCTATAGTTTTACATCATAGCTATTTAACTTGTCTGCCTATGTAACTACATAATATGAATCTCAATTTTATAAGGAAATTTTGAAATGGACACAAATGATGAAGTGACCAAAACAATGTGCAATGATATTATTCAGAGTAGTATGCGCCAAATATGTTACAAGCTTAATAAGAGGAATTGAGATAAGATTAAAGATATTAGCCCCTAGGAGAATATAGCATGAAGCCAGCAAATGTACTAGAGATAAGTTGGAAAGATCTTGTGGACAGATTGTTTGATGCCCACTTACAAATACTCAGCACATAAATCTCTACTGCATAGAAAACTCACAAGTTAGTACTCAAATTTAGGAAATGTGTGTGAAGAATCAAGTGAATAGAGAAGCTGTGAAAAAGAACCATACAACTAGACCAAGATACTTCGTTGCACACTGCGGAGGTCTTTAAGTTTTTAAGTTCATATATGAAACGATTGTTCTTCCAAGCTCAGTAGAAATTTTGCTAACTCATGTTCGTAATTGCGAAACATTCGTAGAACTCGGAGAACCTAGAGGAGGTGACATCTTCAATTGAATTCTATAGACTTAGCCACACTAACAAGGAAGGCACCATGACTACAAAAGCCAAAGATGCTTATGTAAAACATTTCTAATATCGTTAATATTTTGTAAGGAATAAGCTTTCTACTTCAATATTTCTTATGCTCTCATTTGAAACTATTTGCACGATGCAATGATGACCATGAAAAATAGACCACGCCTAGAAGATGACACCTAAAATACAGAAATATAGATTATTTAAGAAGTCTTGAAGGAGAACAGCACAACAAGCTCAAGAACTAGCATGTTCCTCTTAAATTTGAGCGTTGGATCAATCTCAAGGAAGAGCTCTGTGTCCACAGATGTATCTGATAACTAGAAAATAAGCTTGCTGAATAGGAGGAACAATCACTCCTCACAGCTAAAAGATAAAAACAAGAGATGCGGAAAAAGATGGAAGCCTAGGATAATTTTTTTGAAGAAATGAAAAAAAGCAAGAAGAGGAACATGTAGCTCTAGTAAGAGCACAAGAAGAAAAAACAGAGCAACTGAGAATAAGCAGCAAGAATTAGAAGCCACACTTAGTTTCATAAGGACATCACAGCACCAAGGACAGGGCAACAACTCAACAACACCTCCATCTTGATGAAATTGTTCATCAATATGATATAGTTATATGTATCTTCATTTCACTATGCTTCTATTCAACAATGTTTGTCATGTTAAAACTATTGCACATAATTTTACTGCTGCCATTTTATATATTGGTTCCCAATTTTATTTGTCAGTATCATCATTATTTCATTTTGTGCATAATTAATAATGTAATGAAATTACTGACACTATCAGCAATATGTGGACCCACTTGCCAGAACCATCTCGGTCCCACCTATTCGAAGCGTCTTACTTCCACCTGTTTGAACCCTATGGGTCCCACTTGTCCGAACCCTATGGGTCCCACATGTCTGAACCATATGGCTCCCACATGTCAGAGTCCTCTAGGTCCCACCTATCAGAACTGTCTGGGACCCGCCGTTGGTCCACCTGTAAGAACCATTGGGTCCCACTTGTCATATTGCCACGTATATAATGATGACATATCATACAATCCCTTTTATTTTACAATGATAAACATTTCATATATAGCATGACAAATAGTTTAGTCACTGAACATGATTTTTGACGAAACTAACACTGTCAACTAATATAAGTTAAATAATGACAAAAAATGCAAACTGTGGTTATGAATATTTTATGACGCGGCTTTTATGACAACATTAGTGACAACCCATTTTTGTCAACAACATATATTCATTGACAAAATATGGATATTAAGTGACAAAAGGGTATGTCAATAAATATCATTGCTGCAGTACTGATTGTTTTAATATTAGTGCTATCTTGGAGATGAAAATTGTTTCAGAAACCATCATGTGTAGAAGATATTGTGATATCTGAAACAATGCTTGGTTGCAAAATATGATAGAACAGAATAATGTACATATTCTCGTATTGTATGAGAATTTGCAATGGTTGGAGATGCTAGGTTTCTTGATCACCCAAAAGGTTTAGGGAATTAACATTATATTCACGATTTGTCCTTATGAGCTACAGTAGCTTGATCATGAAAGTTATCATGATAAGGATGGATAGATGATGTAGGGAAAATGTTTACTACATTAAAATAATCACTTAAAGGAATTAAATTTGAAAGAACATCAAACATTTGATGTTCGTGATCCACTTCAAATAGGAAGTCCAAAGGTATTAGTATTTAACTATACACGCTTTGAACCATGTGTCATATGTATGGCACCACTATTGATGTTGATAGATTCTTTTAAAAATAAAAAATAAATGCTGAAAGAGAACTTTGGAAATATTTGGCAGAAATGAAAAGACTAGAAATGTCCAGTTTAGGTATATAAATGATATACAAACAATGTGGTTCTTGGGTATTGGATACTGAATTGGTTGGTGTGAAATGTCACACAGGGCAACAAAACTCATAAGCTGAAATAGCCTAAGTAACTAGCAAGATAATATGTGATGATGTTCATTAAAAACAAATAAAGTGTTATTGAGTTTCTCGATGACATCAAAGCTTCCCTTAAAGATTTGTATTTTAATAATTGTTATTTTCTTCCGGTATTATGAGAATGATGGTTGTTCAAATTATTACCGTATTCCATTGCACATGGATGAACTCTTACAAACATGTTTGGATAAATCGCGTCCATAAACACTAATACTAAAGTGTTAGAAGATAAATGATTAGAAGATCACTTATGAGTAACACTGTAGTTTAAATCATATCAGAAAGAAAACATGAAGAAACTCCATGTTGATAGAAATTTGGACTCTTTTTGATTATTGAATCAATTGTCACTTGTGAGAATATCCTGGAAATGATTTAAATTTCATTCATAGGCTAAACAAGAATGAACGACTAACTTATTGGATATTATGCATATTGATGTATATAGTCCATTATGTGTAGGCGTATGTGGTGGATCATTCAGACTTCATATGCTTTAACCAAAGATTTGAGTGAATATATGTATACTAGTTGAATGCCCATGCATTGCTACGGCCCTCTAACTTTTTTCTTACCACACTTCTAAAAATAATATAAATTCATTCAATAGCCACATATCATACAGCTAATAATTCTAACTTATTTCTTAACGCACATCTAAAAATAATATACATTCATGCAATAGCCACGTATCATAAAGCTAAAAATTCTAGGACACAATGGAAGCCCACCGGGTATGAGTAAGTCAAGCTCTCACATTGGCGGGAATGGAACGGTGGGGCATCGGAGAGGACAGAGGCGAAAACAGACAAAGCCAAAATCTCTAGCCATACGCAGTGAGTGTGTTGCGGAGGTGAAACTTTTTTGTCACAAGGGAATGTTTTTCTCCATATCCTCAACACAACCTACCAAAATTGTGCAGTACAGCGGGCTACTTTTTCCGTATAATGAAACAATTCACAGTACATGGAGAGTTTTAATTATTTGTTGAAATGTATTTTTCATGTCCCTACAATAAAGGTACAAGAGGACTCCAAATAATCATTCGCTGGATATAGAAATCTATAATGCAATATTTTGGGGACAATGTACAAAATGGCCGATAAGAATGCCTAAATTTTACTTCTCTAAATAAAACTGTTAAGCCTAAAAACTGCGATGTTGGCGGTTTCAAATAAGTGGCATGTTATTTTATTTGCCTACCATGAGATTGCAATAGGAGCAGATATCCTCCCAAATTATCCGGAAGCACCCAAGTGCTCCAATCAGATAGAAAGTGTGTTTCAATCTACATTACATTGGGAATTTATTCCTCTCAACAGAAAATATGCTTCCATGGACATACATTAGAGAGTGCATCCCGAAGACATTTGTATTATTTGTTCAGTTGTGCTACTTGCTCTGTATGGTCTGAACGACTTTCACATCAGATTTTTACCCTCGGCAATGTGTGTTGCTTGTGGAAGAAATAATTAGCTGGTAAGATCCAAGGAGTAAGCTAGATTGGATAGAGGTCAGAGCAAGCTAGGCATCAGAGAACAAAAAGCCATCATGGTTGGGGTGTTTTTCAATTCTACAGGCTTTCCAAAATTGTGCAGATGAAACCGTGACGTATGAAAAGTAGTGACAAGATGATGAATTTAAAACAATAAGTAAGGATCTTTCTTCGACAAGAGTACCTATAACTCTAGAAAAAACTAAATTTCAATTTTTTGAAAGTAGCACCGTGTAATGGAGCATTTAAACAAATATTACCAATTTCTCTTGGACACCACATATCTGCTCTTATCCTCTCCTATCTTTTTTCTAGCCATGCATGCTCTTTTATTCTCTATTCTTACTTCATGGCCCCATGAGTTGTATCATCCAAAGGCCAAATCTACCAAATAGCAGCAGGTTCACCCCGCGAAAAGAGGGCACAACCGTTGTCAGTACCAACAACAGGTGAAACTCCATCAAGCATCATCCTTACACGGAGAAGGGCCAGTAGTTCTCATCAGCAAGCAGTGTAGATTAGTGTACACAGTGCAGATCTGGCTAATCAGGCGCACAACCCCACCATGGTGGGTGAGGCTCCAGACGACAATAGGGGCAATACAGTGGGGATGAACGAGAGAGGTAGGGCGGGGATGGAAGGTGCAGGGTCGGTTTTGACATACCCGCAACCATCCCCAAATACATTCATCTGCAAAATTCTAGCCATGAAGCGCTCCAAAGATTCCTTGGCATAGAAAAGTAATAAGTTAAACACACCATGAATGGCTGCTAACATAGTTCACATCAACAGTACTAAGGTCTATCCCATTTTGCAGAACTCCCCTAAATCTTTAGGGTCAATGGAAAGGTTGTTTTGGCTGAAAAAAGATTGGCAGATATGTGAGTCCAAGGGTTAGATCATCATAATAGAAAAGGATAATGCCTATGGATATTCAATTATTCATCAGGCTATCAATCCTTCTGACCTTATCATAAACTTTGAATGCTAAAAAATAGTTTTTCTTTTAGAATTTTTACCACAAAACAACTATGGCCACTGTCTTCTGAAAAGCGCATAATTGCAAGGTGTACCTTAACGGTTTAATTATAGGCTTTGTAATGCATACAGAAAGAAAAAATAAATCAAGCTCATAGCCTACATGAAGACACCATCCTCTACCATTTATTATTGTGCCACTTGATGAGTACACAAGAAATGCCTCTTGAAATTTTATATGCAAGTTTTTCATTAAAGATCATTAACGAGTTCACCACTAAAGCACAAAACCACTCCCAGTTAGGTCATAGCTCTTCATGTAAGCAAGAGGGAGACATGTTGATCTACGCATGCATTCTATCAAAATATTGGTCAACATTACATGTAATTGCAAGTACAAATAGACTTTTACTGAATTTAAAGTTGATGGACTTTGTAATTACTGGATAATAGTCATGATCTTACAACAGACTGAAATAAATGTAGAATATGGTAATGACATAGGAAAAATAACAACTATCACATTAGTAGACATAGTGATGCACATACCTGCAACTAAACCTGAAAATAACATGTTTACCCATGCAAACATAACTGTCTGCAAAATGATGTTAATATAAGTTAAGGGGTCATTCAGGTAAAAATAAATCAATATGCATGTTGCTTGACCTGTGGAACTATCATGGAGAGATTCTTATTCATCATGTCCACGACCATGTTTGGATCTTAAAACATAGTCGCTTGAGCCTTCTGTGCATCCTCTTTGGGAACATGAAGAAATCCTCTTTCCTGCAATGCAATCAAGAACATCATAGGAAGAAGAAACATGTTAAATTCAAGTAAGCATTATCAAGTCAACCATGCAGTTCCACAGACTTACATGACACTAAGGATTTTATGCTCTCTGATCAAGGTCCCAAGTATTGTCGGAAAAGGTCTAATGTATACTGATATCTCCTAATTTTGGATTTGGAATTGGCAAAGCTACACACAACACCTCAGTGTCAGGATGTAGCCAATATGTTCCCATATGCCTTTTCGATGCATAGGAAAATATCAAATCTCTCGCACAGACAAAGTCGCCCCAGGAGTAGTTCCTCGATCCAGATGGAGAGAGTCGGGTACCAAATCGAGAGAAAAATTAGGGAGAGAGCAAGGGAGTATGCACCCCTCCTTGCCGGTCTTGGGATCGGGGACGGGGAGGCCGACGGTAGGGAGCGCATCAGCTTGGATACTGTTGGCTTTCGGAAAAATTCTGGATGGGCTGGTCCCTTGGACCTCCACACCCTCTTATATATAGCTGAACTTTGGTACATCTTAACTAGTACACTGGAATACTCTAGAATCTTGTAGGACACTAACTTAGACTGCAACATTCACTGGAATTTTCTAGGCACTCCTAGCATAGCACTACTATACTAACACTCACTGGAACATTCTAGGGTCTCCTAGGACAGTCTCCAACACTCCCCCTCAAGATGGGTGATAGATATCTATCATTCAGTAAGCAGTAGAAACCAATGGATAAGGAGAAGTACCAGAAGCTTGTTGGAAGGCTCATCTATCTATGTCACACGAGACCTAATATTTCATATGCAGTGAGTGTAGTGAGCAGATACATGCATGATCCTAGGAGCGGACACTTGAATGTGGTCAATAAAATCCTCCGGTACTTGAAGGGTAGTCCAGGAAAGGGACTATGGTTCAAAAGGAATGGTCATCTAAATGAGGATGGGTATTGTGACGCTGACTGGGCAAGTTGCTTGGATGATAGGAGATCAACATCTGGTTATTGGGTATTTGTCAGGGGAAATTTAGTGTCATGGCGAAGTAAGAAGCAGCAGGTGGTTTCAAAGTCAAGAGCTGAAGCTGAATACAGAGCTATGTCGCAAGGTTTGAGTGAGAAGTTATGGATGAGGAATCTTTTTTCAGAACTGAAAGTGTTGAAGAAAGTCCCTTTAAATTTGTGGTGTGACAACAAGTCGGCGATCAACATTGCAAACAACCTTGTTCAACATGATTGAACCAAGCATGTGGAGATTGATCGCTTCTTCATAAAGGATAAATTGGATGATGGTATAATTAAGATAAATCATGTAACCTCTAGCGAGCAAATTGCATATTGTTTAACTAAAGGATTAGGAAATAAAGAATGTAGTTCTTCTTGTACCAGGGTACTGTTTACTTTTCTATACCAATCCACCAAGCTATCGTTGGCTTCAATTGCGTTCTCCTATTGCATCCTCCTCAATAATCCACTGTTGTTTCCAACTTGTTGTAGCACCGCTAGTTCTCCTCGCGCACTGTTGGCCACCGGTCTAGCCTTTTCTTCTTCCTAGAGTCATGACTGAGCCTCACCTATAGCTCGTCCCCTGCTCCATTGCCGTCTCTCCTATAGGGCACCTTCACACACGGGAGATCTAGCACTTGGCGATGGGCTGGTCCCTTGGACCATGGACCTCCACACCCTCTTATATATATAGCTGAACTTTGGTACATCTTAACTGGTACACTAGAATACTCTATAATCTTGTAGGACACTAATTGAGACTCCAACATTCACTGGAATGTTCCTGGCACTCCTAGCATAACACTACTATACTAACGCTCACTGGAACATTCTAGGGTCTCCTAGGACAGTCTCCAACAGATACGAAGCGTAGTCGAGGTCGCCGTCGATCCGGAGGCACGTGGCCAGGACATGGGCGGCCATATCTGGTCAGTCAACGCTGTTAAGATTAAGAGGAGATGGAGGGGATCGTGCTGAGCCACCGAGCCGTTCGAGCTGTTCAGTTTTTTAACTAGCGCTGGCAACGTGGGTAATTTGCTTTAAAAGACAAGGGAAAAATCAGAAACAAAAAATCGAAACGGATATTCGAACAAACAAATCTACCTCAAGGAAAATTATAATCTAGATTTACTTAATCAGGGAGAAGTATGAAACGTTTTAAAATGTTCAAATGATTCAACATGAAGTGAAAAATCATTGTAACCAGAAAATAAAGAATTTATGATTGGATCATAAAGGAAAATATTTGAGTTAAAAGTTTAGCAAATACACCAAAGATTTAAGGAATCGATTCATGGATTTATGTTTCCCGATAAACCATAGAAATATGGAATATTCAAGAGATGTAATCAAACCTCGTTTGACATGGTAGGATCAACAGTGTTATTTATAAAATTGCCATTATATTTTGGAAGATTAAGCTTTAGTGACTATAGCTTTTACACTGAAAAGAGCTCCATCGTGATTCGTTGAAATGACACCATATGAGTTATAGATTGCGACTAAACATAAGTTGTATTTTCTTAAAATTTTGGTATGCTAGGCATAGGTAAAAGGTTTACAACCAAAGTCGGATGAGAAAGTCTTTGTAGGTTATCCTAAATAATTGTTGGGTGTTCCTCCATAACACCAAAGACAAAAAGTGTTTATCACTTAGAACGACAATTTTCTTGAGAAGGAATTTTTCACGAAAAGTTAAGTGGGAGGACAATAGAACTTTGATAAGGTTATTGAACCTTAGCTATAACTGTTGAGCTGCCCAGCGCCGGAGAGTTACCCGGAGGTAGCCATAATTCTCATGGCTCCCATGCCTCAAAGGTTGTGGTCACAGAGATCTAAATTTCTATTGAACCATGTAGGTCGGGTAAACAATCAAATATTAAGATTTGAGATTTAATCAGTATTTTTTGACAATGATGAACTGACTATATGCAAAGAAGTAGTGATGGGCCCTAACTCCGTGAAATGTCTTGAAGCCATAAAATCCATAATAGTTTCATACATGAGAAACCAAGTTACTAAACTTGGAAGACCCTCTAAAAGGCATA
Organism: Avena eriantha; assembly: GCA_910589775.1. NCBI lineage: Eukaryota > Viridiplantae > Streptophyta > Magnoliopsida > Poales > Poaceae > Avena > Avena eriantha. The sequence continues at coordinate 152,811,076 of OU342740.1, read as the reverse complement.
AAGCCTATCAGTCGTATTTGGATCTATAAAAGAAACATACATGGATGTTTCACATCTATGAAATAGTCGATATGTCGGTAAAGAGTTTCTGACAATGTTTAAGGAGTCAAATAATACAAGATTCAATCTTTTGTAACGATATTTAGTCTTGACAGATTAGTGTAGCAACCACTCTATATGTCAGTTGTTTTATATGCTAGTCGAACAAATAAAACAACTATCTTCTAAAAGGATGGTTACCAAGGACGTGTACATGAGATTGTCCGAAGGGTTTTGATAAATCAAAGGATGTTAAAATAGCATGCAAACTTCAATAGTTGAAGTAAGCATAGTAGAGTTGGAATCTTCACCGTGATGAAAATATTAAAATGTTTAATTGCATCAGGGAACGATGAAGATGATCGCATTTGTAAGAAATTAAGTGGGAGCGCAAAGACATGTTTCTAATACATTGTGTATAAGACATATTGTTGATTGGAAATGATGTATCTTTTATTGACATAAGTTAAGGATTTCATTAAAATTAGATTTGTATGAAAGATTTGGGCAAAACAATAATATTTGGCATTAAAGTCTATTTGGATAGATTGAGACACTAATATGGTTATGCCATATGTACATAGATGAAATATTTAATGGGTTCAATATGGAAACGACAAGAAAAGTTATTGCCACATATAAAAGGTTGAATTGAGATTCAAGTGTATTTACACTTGGCATGTGAATCAAGATTCAAGTGTTTTGACACTTGGTGAGTAAAATCACATGAATATCTTGATAAACTACATTCAAGTGTTTTGAGACTTGGTGAGTAAAATCACATGAATATCTTGATAAACGAGATTCAAGTGTTCTGACACTTGGCGAGTAAAATCACATGAATATCTTAATCAACCATACCTTGATATGTGCATATCTAGATATGTCCTATGCTCTAAATGTTATAAGCATATACCAGGGTGACTCATAATATGATCATTGGACGATAGTAAGGATATTCTTATGATTTTTGGAAGAACTAAGAATATATTATGTATGTAGAAGTGACAAATAGTTCATTGTGAAGTGTTACATTGGTACTATACAGATAGTTCATTGTGAAATGTTACGTTGATACTAGTTTTGTCACAAGGTACAAACTAAGTTTATCTGAATTTAGGCTATGGGTTAAGGTGGCATAATTTGATGGAAGAAAGTTCCATGATAGGTTTGTATGAGTTCCATAAAGTTAAGTATTGTGACGGATACTACAACGAAAGGCTAAGTATAAGACTGCTCTAACTGCAGCATAAGAAGGCCTTTGTGTCAAGAAGTTTCTTAATCAAACTAGGTGTAGTTCCAAGTGGAATAATACTATGAAGATCTATTGTACGACAATAGTATCAACATATTTTAAACCCCAAGGAACTAAGATCTCACCAAAGGATGAAATTTATACAATGCCATCTCATTCGAGAGTGAGTGATGCGTAGAGACGCAAAGACATGCAAATACACACAAACCTTAAAATGTCAAATATGGAGATTAGGTTTACCACAACAATTGCGTACGTACAACACCAGCCATAGGTGTTTATATGCGCAAGTTTTAAACTAGATTATTGACTCTAGTGCAAGTGGGAGACTAAAACGAATATGCCCGAGAGGAAATAATAAAATAGTTATTATCTTATTCCATGTTTATGATAAATGTTTATTTCTCATGCTATAATCATGTTAACCAGAAACGTTAATACATGTGTGTTTAATAAACAAAGAAAAGGTTCCAAGTAATGTCTCTCATTACACTAGCATGTTGATTAACATATGATCAAGTTTTCATGATCATGACATTGGATGTTGTTAATAATGAGATAACAACATTGGTGGAACAATGTGATAAACATTATCGCAAAGTATAGTAACATGATCATGCCATTACGTTTACATTGCTATAACGTTATTCGAAGTAACTCTAATTCTTAGAGCATGAGATCGCGCCATCAGTAACTCTGGTAGAGTACTTTGATTCCATCAAACGTCACACCATAACAGTATGATTATAAAGATGTCGCTAGGTACTTGGAAAGTCTTAGTTGAGGCTCATGCATCAAGTGTGGGATTTGTCCATCCCAATGAGGGATAGATATACTCAGGACCCTCTCGGTGATATCACATTAACATAGCTAGCAAGCAAGTGATAAGATCACTAAGAATGTTATATCACGAGAACAAGAAAAGAGTACTTGTCGGTAACGAGATCGAACTAGGTATAGATGATACCAAATGATCGGATCTCGGACAAGTAAAATATTATGAGACAAAAGGAATTGGTTAATATGAAAAATGTTCACACAATCACTAGTTTATCATTGAGATAGTGGGGGTCATTATGGATCTCTAGGCCCTGCTAATGATTATTGATCGAAGAGAGTCCCCATCATGTCTACACAGTTCACGATCCCATATGGATACACACTTAAGGATATTCGAATCATTTGAGTGCATAGAAAACACTAAACAACATACTACACAGTGCAAGAATTGTTCTGATAAATCTGCTAAAATAGTTTCAGTGTATCAGAATATTACTGGGGATTGAATTATCAATGTGTTCATTAAATGAACTGTTCATTAAATGAAGTATTCATTGAATGAGTCGCATTAAATCAAGTGACTTAAAAAGGAGTTTTAAATTGCGTGACTCTTGATTTTGAGTGGAGATTAAACAAGAAAAAGTGGGGATCAATTTTTTGAGTGGAGTGTCAACCCACATTAATGAGGGAAGAGTTGGAGGCACCCCTCTTGGCCGTCGGAAGAGGCAGCCCCCCTCCCCCTATAAAAGGTGGGGTGGAGCACCTCTCTCACTCACACTCATCGTCCTCCTCTCATATGCCCTTTGGTTGGAATCTTCCTCCCCTTCTAGCCTTGTCCATTGCCACGAGTACGGTGCTTAGGAGAATCCCTGTTCAAGATCTTCTCCACCACCATGTCATAGTGTTGGCGGAGTTCCTGAGGATCCCCTACTTCCGCTACCAAGATGGAGCAAGGGACGGAAGTCATTGGCACACCGTATGTGTGACCGATTACGGAAGCGCTTCCCCCTTCTGGCATTGGTCATCACGTCCTTGAGGACAATCATGTACACTCTACAACAGCCACATTTTTTTGTGGGAACGTTATCCCTCTTTACGGTCTTCAAGGGTGAGTCCATTGGAAACCGTTACAAGTGTCGCCTAGATTCGATCTTGGTAGTTGCAACCATAGGAAAAACATTCTATGCAATGAACCCCTTCAGGTAGCCTAGGCATCTCCTCCGCTTGGATGACACTCTTGTCGGGAAGGATTCCTGAGTCTTCGTCCCCAGGGGCACACAACTCTCCACCCGATGATTTGCGTATGAGAGGTGTGGCCGAGGGATCTCCCTAGTTTTTCTGTAGGTTTGCTTGCTTCCCGGGCCTTGGATTCTGGGGGCACACAGCTCCGTACTCAATGCTTCACATACGATGGGTGTGACCGAGGGCTCTCCCCAAAAAACTCTGCGGGATTAGTGAGTTCTAGTGCTTTGTTTGCTGGGGGATACAACTCTACAGCGATCTCTTCGCATATGATGGGTTTGCCCGAGGGATCTTCTTCTGGCTATAGTGTCTTCACTTCCGGGGCACACAGCTCCGTATCCATTCCTTCGCATATGACATATGTGGCCGAGGGCTCACCCTAGTGTCTTGTTTTTTCTACGGTATCTTTCCTCCTGAGGGCACACAGCTACACACCCATCGCTTCGCATACGACGGGTGTGGCCGAGGGCTTGCCCTGGGATTCTTCATTGGGGTGGCGGATACTCGTGTATCCATCCTTGTGGGCACACAGCTCCGCAGCCATTGCTTCACATATGATGGGTGTGGCCGAGGGCTCACCACGGGGGTTTTGTCGACGTGATCTCGAGGGATCTTGATGGAGGGCTTAAGAAGCCTCTCCACCATGAGTTACAGGGGTACGCATCCCCTAGAAGACATGATCTTCAAGATCTTGTAGGCGACGGTGATGGATCCACGCAGGATGTGTTCCATCTAGAGTCCATCAAAGTGCTGCTCCAACTTTCTGACTTCCTCCATGTAGGGTCCCATTCGCCAGGAGTCCTAATATTTGTTGATTTTATTAATGACTAGTTCAGAGTCCCCGCAGACAGTTAGACGCTTGATCCCTAGATCCGGAGACCATCGAGTAGGTCATCATACTCGGCGGTGTTGTTGGTCAAATGTTCTCTGTGGTAGAGCATTTGGACCACGTACTTTAGTTGGTATCCCGTTGGCAACACGAGGAGAACACCAACCCTCGAGCCACCGAGGGAGTACGAGGCGTCAAAGTACATGGTCCAGTCGCGATCATCGATATTCCCCGGCAGGGAGGATAAGGGATCCTCCTTGTCCTCTAGAGTTGGGATCCACTCGGTGATTAACTCGGCCAAAGTCGAAATCTTGATGGTCTGAGTTTGGGCGAAGTGGAGGTCGAAGCCGGCTAGCTCCATAGCCCAGTCTGCCACCTGTCTAGTAGCTTCTCTATTACTCAGGATGTGCTCCAACGAGTGCTTGGTTACTACACTCCCCTGGTGGGCCTCAAAGTAGTGACAAATCTTCCTCGATGCGATGAGGATACTGAGAAGGAGATTTTGTAGGGTAGGGTAGCGCACTAGGGAATCGCGCAGCACACTGCTGATGTAATACACGGGGTGCTGCACCATAAGCTTTTTTGGGGCTCCCGTCGGTCTTCATTGCCCGAGTTGCAGAGCCCAGGAAGAGGCCCTTTTAGCCAACTAGGGTCGCTTCCTAACTTGGAGAGTTCATGAGGTGTGCCTAGCTTGATTCTGAGAACAGGGCCCTCAGCGATTACTCCCGACTCATCTCCCTCCATAGGCTCCACCTCGTCGGGATAAGGAAGAGGCCCTTCCAGGAATCTAGGGTCGCTTCCCGGGTCAAAGAGCCGGGGAGGTGTGCCTAGCTCGGTCCACTGATTGGGGCCCTCGATGATGACACGCGCATCATCTTCTTCCCTTTCCATGACGAGCACTGTGCTGACCACCTTGGTAGTGGCAACAATGTATAGTGGTAGTGGCTCCTCATGCTTAGGCGAGGTAGAATTTTAGATCCTGAAATGTAGTCTCTGCCTTCGGTATCCATTTCATCTTCCTAGCCTTCTTCAGTAGTCTGAAGAAGGGTAGGGGCCGCTCTCCCAGTCGGGGTATGAAGCCTCCAAGTGTGATGATGCACCCTTTTAGAAGATGGACATCCTTGATCCACTTAGGAGCTTCCGTCCGGTCGACTTCCTTGATCTTGTCGTGGTTAGCCTCGATTCCTCGGTGCGAAACCATGAAACCGAGCAACTTCCCTGAGGACACCCCAAAAACGCACTTCTCGGGTTGAGCTTGAGGTTGATCTTGTGCAGGTTATTGAATGTTTCGTATAAATCCCCGAGTAAGGTATGATGATGCTTGTATTTCACCATGATGTCATCGATGTAGGCTTCTGCATTGTAGCCGATCTGAGCCCCGAGACACGCCCGCATGGTGTGCTGGTACATGGCTTCGGCATTCTTCAGCCCGCATGCAGGAGTAGCAGAAGCAGCCCTCCAGAGTAAGCATAGAGATCGCATCCCGTGGTGGAATCGATGATTTGGTCAACTTGCGGCAGAGGAAATGGATCCTTTGGGTAGGCCTTATTCAGGTCTGTGAAGTCAATACACAACCTTTGTTGTTGCTATGAGGTTTGGACACCACGATGGGGTTTGCCACCCACGTTGGGTGCCATACTTCTCGGATGACATGAGCGGCCTGCATCTTCTGAACCTCTAAGATGATGAAGTCTTGCTTGTCTTGGGCTTGTCTTTGAACCTTCTGATTTACCGGGTGGGCTCCCGGGCTCACCATTAGATGGTTCTCGATCACCTCCCTTGGAACATTGGGCACACCCGTGGGCTCCTAGATGAACACATTGTGTTCTCTTGGAGGAAGGCGACGCGCACCCTTTCCTATTTCTCAGGTGAGGCGGGCCCCAATGGTGATGGATCATCCTCCCCATATGAGCAAAGGGACTTTCTTGGTGAGACCGAGGTCCTCAGCCAGGTGCTTCTTTCATATGATTGAAGCACCCGACGTGTCGAGGTCTCGCGGGCCCCAGGAGACTACTGTTGCGGTCTCCTGGTATGATTTCTCCATGTAGAAGACTGTGTCCCAGGGGTGGGCCTTGACAGTGATGACCCCCTTCATAGTCGCGATCTTCATGGTGTTGTAGGCATAGTGAGTGACCGCCATGAACTTAGCCAAAGATAGATGTCCCAATATGCCATTGTAACATAGAAGAATATCCGCAACTTGGAATGTGATGTTCTCTTGCGGAAATTCCCGATTGTCCCGAATGTAACAGATATGGTAACCATCCCCAACGGTTAGGTCACGCCCAGGTTAATTCCTTGGAAAGCCTCCATCCGGGAGAGGCATTCCGCAGGGATATGGAGCTTCTTCATGAGTTGGGCGGTGATACGTCCAAAACGTATCTACTTTCCCGAAAACTTTTGCTATTGTTTCTCCTCTAAACTTGTGTGATTTCGATGCAACTAACACGGACTGGCGTTGTTTAGCAGAATTACCTTGGTGTCTAGTTTTTGTGTGGAAAATCAACTACCAGGAAAAATCCCAGAAAATATGCCAAAAATCCTATTTCACCAGAAGACTCACGCAGCTAGAATACGAGACAAAGTGGGGCTGGGGCCTGGCCGCGCCACTGGCTGGTCTGGCTGCCCTAGGCACCCCCTCGGTCTCCCCCTTCGCCTATAAGTTGCCTTCTGACCTAAAAACTCTAGGGGTTCGACGTTTTTCCGGAAAGAGTTTCGCTGCACCGCCACCACTAGATTCTGTGATTCGGAATGAAAACCTCCGTTCTGGCACCCTGCCGGGACGGGGAATTGGAGGAGATCATCGTCATCACCATCACCATCGCTGGCCCATCGACCATCCATGTTTCTCCCATCTATGAGTGAGTAATCCCCCGCTGTAGGCTATGGGGATGGTAGGGATTGGATGAGATCGTTCATGTAATGGCATTGGATTGTTAGGGAATGGTGCCTAGTATCTACTATTAGTGCTTTTTGACTTTGTTGCGACTTGTTATGCTTAATGCTTGTCACTAGGGCCTGAGTGCCAAGATCTCAGATATGAACATGTTATTGATTCATTATGATAGTATTGTTTATGGTCTTATCTGCAAGTTGTAAACACACGTTATTGTCCGGAACCAATGGCCCCGAAGTGACAGAAATCGAGATAACCTGAGGGAATGGCTTTGATGTGAGGATCACATGTGTTAACAGAGTGTTAATGCTTTGCTCGAGTGCTCTATTAAAAGGAACACCTTAATTGCCAGTAGTTCCCTTGAGGCCCCGCTGCAAACGGGCTGGCGGGACAAAAGATGTTGTGCAAGTTCTCATTGCGAGCACGTATGACTATATATGGAACACATGCCAATGATTATTTAGTACTTGGATGCTTTATCTTATTTATCTGCAAATGCCCTATGTTCTGATTTCCATGTGAATTGTCTTGTCCATGCAATGCCCATCCATCCATCCTTGTGCCTACCGCGTTTTAATCCTACTGTTTACTGCAATTGTTACTACTGTCTTTGCCTTTACTACTGCTGTTACTTTGCTATCGCTACTACAAAACTCTTGCTACTGATAAACTGCTGTGAGCAAGATTGTTTCCAAGTGCATCTGAATTGATAACTCAGTTGTTAAGGCTTATAAATATTCTTTGGCTCCCCTTGTGTTGAATCAATAAATTGGGTTTCCCTTCCCTCGAAAATACTGCGATACACCCCCTATACTTGTGGGTCATCAAGACTATTTTCTGGGGCCATTGCTAGGGACCATAGCTTTATTTATCAAGTCCAGTTGGAATCATTATTGTTCGCTGCCATCCATCCATCATGGTTAAGTCTCATGATGGCAAGGTTCCTATTTTACCATCCACTACAAGAAGAGGTACGGTTCTGAACACCTTTGTTGCTCTTGATTCACCATCTGTTATGAGTAAGTTCCTTACACCACCACATACACATGCTACACACACTTCTACTACTTCTAAATCTGAAACTTCTGATACTTATGATGCTGCTTCTACTGTGCTTGATAAGAGTGGTTCATTAGGTCCTTTCCTAGATGCTACGACTGCTAGAACTATAGCTGGAAATAATGAAACTCCTAATGAAGACACTACTACACCTGTTAGTTCACCTGAGTCTAGAGAGAGCTAAGATATTGAAGACGGTTATATTGAGATGACCGATGAATTTATTAAAGAATGTCAAAACACCCATGATAGGAGTGCTGCTAAGAGTCTCCTTGAGAGGCGTACTATTAAACCCAAATTGTTTCCTAATGCTAAGTTCGCTGCATCTCCCATAAACATTAAAGATAAATATTATGATTTCTCTCTTGATCTATCCTATATAGCTATTGTTGATAAATAACCTTTCTGTGGGATAAGAATGAAAGTACGGTAGCACATATGACTAAGCTTTCTACCATGAGTGGCTTGTTTTCTGATGATATTAAGATGTGCACCTACTTTGTTGCTAAACTTTTCCCTTTCTCACTGAAAGGAGAAGCTAAAACTTGGTTTAGTAATTTACCACCTGGATCTATTGATAGCCCTGATTGCTTGATTAGTACTTTCCTGCAGAAATATTTTCCTCCTAGTGCTAGACATGCTATTTTGCAGGAACTTTTCGATTTTAAACAGGGAGAAAAAGAGATATTGCCTGAATCATGGGCAAGTTTTTGTGGTTTGATTCATGCACATGCTGGATGTCCATTACCTAAGAATGAGCTTCTTGATATATTTTATAATGGATTAACTGAATCTAGGACATACCTAGATAGTTGTGCTGATTGTGTTTTCAGGAATAGGACTCCCAAGGAAGTTGAGGAATTAATGGCTAAAATAAGCAAGAATTACAAAGATTGCACTCCTCCTGAACCAGCTATACCTGAAACAATTATACCTGAACCAGCTATACCGGCGCCTATAGCATCATCTAAGAAGAGGGCAGTTATTGAATTCAATGATGAAGTGATGAAGGAAGCTAAGAAATGTCTTAAGAAGAAGGGAATTAAAGTTGTAGATGTCAAGAATTTACCTCCTATAGAAGAATTATGTAAGCCAATTCCCCATTCATCCACTATTGAGGTACACTCTCTCCAACACTTTGATGAAGGTGATATTCCATACCTTAAACCTCTTGATTAATGCTTAGCAGAATTTGATATTTTTATTGTTAAGCAAGATAATTTTAATAAAAAGGTGCAAAATCATTTAATGGAAAATGCTAGAGATATTGTTGAGTTAAAAGATATTGTGGAAAGAACCTCTAATGATATTAACATGATTGTTAAACATTTCCAAATGGTTCAGACTCAAATAGATCAACTTATTAAAGTGCAAAAAGACTAATGCTTCCAAGGAAAAACATGCTTATGAAATTAGAACTAGAAGTGGTGCTGCTAGCCAGGATCCTTTATATCCTAAGGGGCATCCCAAAAGAATTGAGCAGGATTCTCAACAACCTGAAAATAGTGGTACTACTCGTAAGAAAAGAAAAAGAAACATAAAACTATTGTAGAACCCTCTGAACCTACTAAAGATCCTAATAGTATATCTGTCTCTGATGCTGAAACTGAAAGTGGTAATGAAGAAAATGATGTTCTTGATAAAGAAAAAGTTGAAGAAGAACCTGAAAGGCACACTAAGAATACTAAATACACTAAAGAAGATTTTGTTGCTAAGAAACATGGTAGTGCAAGAGAGCCTTGGGTCCAAAAACCTATGCCTTTCCCTGATAAGAAACACAAGTCAAAGGAAGATGAATACTATGATAAGTTATGTGAGTGGATGAAACCTTTATTCATGCAAATTCCTTTGACTGATGCTATTAAATTGCCTCCTTATTCAAAGTATATGAAGGATATTGTCTCGAATAAAAGGAAGATCCCTAATGAAGAAATTTCTACTTTGCTTGCTAATTATTCCTTTAATGGTAATGTTCCAAAGAAACTTGGAGACCCAGGGATTCCAACTATTCGTTGCTCTATTAAAAATAGTTATGTTAGAACTGCTTTGTGTGATTTGGGAGCAGGAGTTAGTGTCATGCCTTTTTCTCTCTAAAAGAGACTTCAACTGGTAAAACTGATACCAACTGATATATCTTTGCAAATGGATGATAAATCTACCACTATTCTTGTTGGTATATGTGAGGATGTACCCGTTCAAGTGGATCATAATTGCTTGATATTAACTGATTTTGTTGTGCTTGAAATGCCTGAAGATGATAATATGTCCATTATTCTTGGGAGACCTTTTCTTAATACTGCAGGAGCTGTTATTAATTGTAATCAAGAAAAGGTGACCTTTAATGTTAATGACAAGGAGCATACTCTCTATTTCCCGAAGAAGATTGATAGGACTTATGGTTTAAATTCAATTGATCATGTTGAGGGCATTCAAGTTGGAGAAATATATTGTCCCATACCAAGAGAAAAATTTGGAACTATTATGATTGGGACCATTGCTATCAAGGTTGAGGTAACATAATCATTAGCGGAATGCAAAGTTTTTTTTCATATAAGATTTTTTGGTAACAAGACCTGATCAACCTTGTTAACAAAAGGATTTCATTGAACAAAACAATGTTTTCACCATTAAAAGATCTGTTTCTGACTCTCTGGCTATGATACTTGCGTAACTTCTGCTGATAGGCTGTTGATCTCATTTCAGCAACGACACGAACTTCTTAAACTAAGTCGAGATCATTTTGTCAAGAAATTTTGGCATCCTTTTCGATATACGCGGCCACTCTAGGGGGAAGTGTGAATCAAATCACTAGGAAGAACTGCTTCTGCGCCATAGACCAAGAAGAAAGGTTTGTATCCGGTTGACCTGTTCGGAGTTGTTCGTAAACTCCATATTACATAAGGTAATTCCTCTGCCCAAGCCCCCGCATCATGTCATAGTGGTGCTTCGAGTCTCGGTTTTAGGCCTTGTAGGATTAAACTATTTGCTCTTTCGACTTGTCCATTAGCTTGTGGATGTGCGATAGACGCAATGTCAAGCCGGATATTTTGTTCGTTGCAGAATTTGCCAAGTTCCCCCATAGAGAAATTACTCCCATTGTTCGTGATAATACTATGCGGATAACCATACCGGATTATAACATTCTCGACAAATCTTTTGGCTATTGCTCCATCACAACTAGTGACAGGTTTAGCCGCAATCCATTTGGTGAACTTATCCACCATCACTAAGAGGTGAGTAAATCCACTTGGAGCCCGTTTAGACGGTCCTACCATGTCAAGCCCCCAGACCGCAAAAGGCCATGTTATAGGTATTGTTCGCAGCTGATCAGCCAGAACATGAGCTTGCTTGGCGTACTTTTGGCAGCCCTTGCACGTATTGACTAGCCGTTCGGCATCTGCCTTGGCTATAAGCCAGAAAAAACCATGTCGGAAAGCTTTTGCCACTAAAGATTTGGATGCAGCATGGTGACTACACTCGCCTTCGTGGATTTCTCTTAAGATTTCCACTCCTTCTTCCGGAGATACGCACCACTGAAAAAAAACCTAGATACACTCCGCTTATAGAGCTCACCATTAACTACAGTATAGGCTTTTGCTCGTCGGATAATCTGTCGGCTCAGAACCTCGTCTTCGGGTAATTTGCCATCTACCAAATAGTCAAGGTAGGGTTGGGCCCAGCTAGGAATTACAACCAGAACTGCTACTAGAGGTGAGTCAGATTTGGTCGGATATTCCTCATCCACTCCCTTTATTGAGGGAACTTTGAGGTGCTCTAAAAAAAGCGCCATCCGGAACCTCTTTCCGTGCAGAGCCTATCCGAGATAATGCATCTGCTTCCTCATTTTCTGCTCGAGGGATGTGTTGAACCTCAAACCCTTCAAACGATTTAGATAAATCATCCACAACAGCTTTATATGCTGCCATGTGCTTATTTGCATTACAAATATCCTACACTTGCTGAGCAACAAGATCCGAATCTCCATAACACATCAAACGTCGGATGCCGATATCCTTAGCAATCCGGATTCCATGTAGCAGTGCTTCATACTCGGCAATATTATTTGTCGTTGTGAAGTGGATCTGCAACACGTATAAAAGTTTATCTCCTTGGGGTGATTTTAGCACCACGCCAGGCCCCGAGCCCCCGCGAGCCTTAGACCCATCAAAATATAGAGTCCAATATTCTGACTCAGGGAGGGTCATATTCTCCTTCGTCTCTGTCCAATCAGCAAAAAAGTCGGCAAGGATTTGGGATTTGATTGCTGTCCGAGGTTTGTACTCAATATCGAAAGCTGAGAGCTCTATGCCCCATTTGGCGACACGTCTTGTGGCGTCACTGTTGTTGATTATATCTCTCATGGTAGCTATGCTCACCATGGTAATTGGATGCTCCTGAAAAATAGTGTCGTAGCTTATGAGATGCCAAGAACACACCATAAGCTAGCTTTTGATAGTTCAGATACCGCTATTTTGATTATGTCAAGACCTCGTTGACAAAGTAAGTCGGACGCTGCACCAAATGTTCCTGATTTTCCTCCGGTCTCTCCACTACCATGACAATACTGACGACTTTGTTTGTCGCAGCGAGATAGAGCAACATCGGTTCCTGTGGTTCCGGCGCAGCAAGGATAGGAGCAGATGAGAGTACTTTCTTGAGGTCTTGTAGTTCAGCTTTAGCTTCGTCGGTCCACACAAAATCCTTGGTCTTTTTCAGGAGTTTGTATAATGGTGCGGCTCTTTCACCGAGCCGGCTTACAAACCGACTGACTGTGGCAATGCAACCAGTTAGTCTTTGTACGTCCTTCAGGCGAGTTGGCCTAGAAATATTAAGTATAGCCTTGATTTTGTCTCGGTTCACATCTATGCCACTTTGAGACACGATGAAACCTAATAATTTTCCGGCTGGGATTCCAAAGAAATATTTCTTCGGATTAAGCATTATGTTGTATTTTCCTAGATTGGCAAACATTTCCTCCAAGTCAGAAATCAATGTTCCCTTGTTTTTGGACATCACCGCAATATCATCCACATATGCATGTACATCGTGTCTGATTTGACCGTGGAGGCAACGCTGCATTGTGCGTTGGTATGTAGCTCCTGCGTTCTTCAGCCCAAAGGGCATCGTAACAAAATAGAAGGTTCCGAAGGGGGTTATGAATGAAGTTTTGACTTTGTCAGATTCCTTCATTCGTATTTGGTGATAACCGGAATATGCATCGAGAAAACAGAGGAGTTCCGTGCCTGCCGTAGAATCGATAACTTGATCAATCCTAGGGAAAGCAAACGGATCTTTGGGACAAGCCTTGTTCAAGGCAGTATAATCAACACACATCCTTAAATCAGTGGTGTCCTTTTTAGGGACCATTACAGGATTGGCCGACCACTCAATGTGGATGACCTCTTCTATGAATTTAGCTAACTCGAGCCGTGCTAGTTCCTTAGCTATTGCCTTACGCTTTTCATCACCGAAACATCGTAAGGACTGTTTGACGGGTTTAGCGTTCGGGTTTACATTTAAAGAGTGCTCGGCAAGTTCCCTAGGTACTCCGGTCATGTCAGATGGCTGCCATGCGAATATATCAATATTTTCTTTGAGGAACTTGATAAGCGCGCTTTCCTATGCGCTATCTAGGCCTACGCCTATCTGGGTCACCTTGGAGGGGTCATCATCCTTCAACAGCAACTTCTTCGTCTCTTCTGATGCCTTGAACTCCGGATTCGGCTTTGTCACCTCCTTCTTCATTGCGGGCATCTCGGACGGATCTATGCTCTTCTTGATCTCCTGGTACTCCTGGGCATGTAGCACGGCTTCCGCAAAGGCGGCATTTCCATCCTCGCACTCTCGCGCTTTCTTGGGGTCTCCCCTGATGGTGATCACGCCGTTGGGACCTAGAATTTTCATCATATTGTAAATGTAACACGGACGAGCCATAAAAGCCCAGTAAGCCAGACGTCCGAATATAGCGTGGTACGCGCTCTTGAACGGGACCACTTCGAAGGAAAGTGCCTCCGTCTGATAGTTCTTTGGAATTCCAAAGGTAACATGCAAAGTGGTTTCTCCCAGGGAATTTGCTTGTCTTCATGGGACAACCCCGTGAAAGACCACAGAGCTATGGTTCAGCTGGGTCTCCGAGATCTTCATCCGACGTAGCGCTTCGACATACAGAATATTAATAATGTTGCCACCGTCCATGAGAGTCTTGGAGAAACCATAACCGTCAATAAGTGGATTGACGATTAAGGCGTATTTTCCTCGCCTGTGTAACTTAGGCGGATGGTCAGCACGGTCAAAGGTGATTGCCACTTCTGACCAGTCCAAGAATTGAGGGACAGTCGGAACCGTTGCGTTGAGCTCATGTAGAACTGCCGTTTTGACTTTTGCTGGTTGAGATCCGAGGAAGGTGACATAAGTGTCTTTCTTGGTCGGAAATTTTTTCTTCCCTTCCGGCCTGGGATTTGAAGCGTCAGCTTCCTCCATGTCGGAATCTTCCTTGATCTCTTTATCCTTTTCGGGATTCTTCTTTCCCTTCTTCTTCTTAGCTTTGTAGCCAGCGGTATCATCTCTCTTAATGTCGTCATTGAAACGACACCCGGCGTTTGTGTGGGACAATCCCCCATTGGCGTCTAAGTGATGCACACATGGGTTATTGGCAATGTTGGCCCAAGAGTAGGTTTTTCCGGGTTGCTGGTCTCCTCTACCTTGGACTCTTGATGTCCCCCGACTGCGGCCGTGGCCACAGCCACGTCCTCCTCGTCCTCCAGACTCGAAAGTAGCAGTGACCACTGCCGTTTCCACGTTGGGTTTTTCTTCCGAGGTATTCTTGCGCTTCTGAGCTTGTTGCTTTGGTTGTTTTGCCGACTGTGGCACAGCCACGGCATTGAGTAATCCCTCTACATCGTCGTCAGCATCTACATACTTGCTCGCTGTTTCTATCATCTCTCCCAAATCAGTGACTCTATCACACTTCAAGCGATGACGTAGTAAACCAATTGGGAGACCTGCAATGAAAGCTTCAATCGCAGTTTGGTCATTTACTCCTTCACAGGAGTTCTTGGTGTCGATCCATCGTCTGAGATAATCCCGGAAAGTTTCTCTGGCTTTCTGGGTGCAACGTTGTAGGTCTCTGACCGTACAGGGCCTTCGGTATGTGCCTTTGAAATTCCGAAAGAATGCACTCTGCATGTCATACCAGTTGTGGATGGTGTTCTCCGGAAGTTTATTGAGCCATGATCGTGCCGTCTTCCGCAACATAAGTGGGAGATATCGGGTTGCGACCAGGCTGTTTCCGCCTTTGGCGATGTAGCAAGCTTGGAAGAAATCCTGTAGGCAAGTATCTGGCCGAGCTATGCCATCGTAGGCTTGAATATTTCTTAAGATAGAAAATCCTTCCGGGAATCTTGTAGCTCTTATGCGTGGTCCGAAGCACTTTGGTCCCACGTATATGTCATCATTTTCATAGCGCCGCGCCTCTATATTGGAGTTGATCCTATGCCTTGCGTCATTTGGGGATAAAGATCGTCCCGAGTGACGGCTATGGTTGCGGTGCCGTGGAGCCGGACTTCGGCTTCTGCCACCACCTCCTCCACCATGACGCCCTCCTTGGCCTCCTTGGGGGCCGTTGTGATGGCTACTTCGCGGAGAGGGTGGAGCAGCTGGGTTATTTCCGGCTGATCACCGGCCTCCATCTGGAGCGTCATTATTCTGGTTCCAGGGAGGGTCTTCATTGTGACGAGCCCCTTGCCGGCTTGACTCGGCACGGTGTCCGTCGTTCCTTCGCCTGTCATCCCAACGGCTTGCATGTCTAGGAGGTGGAATTCTTTGTCGGTCCTCCTCCCGACATTTCTCTTTATCTTCTTCCTTGCACTCCTTCGACTCTCGCCGGGGAGGGTTCCTTGGATTCAGTGCAGCGATTGCCTCTTGCTCCGCAACTGGGTTAACGTTACGCCAGTCCCGTGCAGCTTTGTGGTGCTGTCCTGAAGATCCGGTTCTTGAGTAGTTGTCTTCCCGACGGTTGGAATGATGTTGCTATTCCAGAACACGTTGGGGTCTTATGTCCCCATGCCGGATCTGTGCGACACTGGTCAGAATCGGAGACCAGTCTTTGACTTCCGAACAGGGTGACCTTTTGTCGTTCCAGTCCTTTGTTGAGTAGTTTGATTCCCAACTGGATCTGCTCTGGGCCTGGATTAGCCGATAGGATTTCCCGAGCCGCAATGGTGTTCTGTACTGGCGTTGGATACACCCAATCCCCGTTGCTGTCGCGTCGAGGCATCCCAAGTTCTCCTCTGAAAAGGACTTTGTGAATCTGTGGGAATTGGTCGTCATGAGTATGATATTTCCTAGTCTTCTGATGTTGCCTGGAGTTGTACTTTTCCGCAGTTGCCATGCGTTTCTTTTCCTCCTCGATGTTATTGGCTTCAACGAGGAGTACTTGGCGACGCGCTTCTAGGGCATGTGCCCTCTCGTCCAGCTCTTCAGCAGTAAGTCCTGCAGCTGTAGGAATAGGTGTGGTTAATGCAGCATCGATGAGTTTACGCGCACCTTCAGTGATCACGTGTCCATCCACCGATTCTTCTTTGGGCTCATCTGGGTTAAGTGCTCCCTCCGACTCATCCTCGTACTCCTCGGCAATCACCTCCTCTGTCGAAGGGTCTTTCGTCGGGGTCTTGTTCTTCTTGTTCTTCTTCTTTGCCTTCTTGGCAGCGGCGGTAGCAAAGACGGCTTTGGTTCCGTTTCCTAGAGTCAAGCTCTGATCGGTATTTTCAGACATCTGGACCTCGGGATTATCTCCGATTTCCATGTCATCCTGCGTTTTGGGAGAGTTTTCCCCGGATCCTTCATCCATGGCTTCTTCTTCCTCTACAGCTTTGGAGTTATACTCCTCTTCATATTCTGTGGAGAACTTTTGGAAATCTGCTGACGTCATCGACTCATCCAAGGATGCGGGTACGTTGGGGTTTGTTCCGATCGCCTCTAGCACAGAATTGACATTGTCTCTAGCATCGGCAGAGCCGAATCCGGATTCCACATATCCGATAAAGTGCGATGCGCCCCTCCTGAGATAACTGTGGTCTTCATAGTAGGCTTCGTCGAAATGTTTGATGGTCTTGAGGATTTCATCTACGCCTGAGTTTTGCATCATCATGCGTCTTAGTGTGTACCTCAGGAAAGGCTTGTCCATCCCGGCATCATCAGAGCCGGAACCAGCGTTGTTGTTATGTTCCTCTTGGATTTCGACTTTAGCGGGTGGGTCGGTCTGGGATTCAGTCTCTCCAGGGAGATCCCCTCTAGATTCAACTTGGACCTTCAAGTCTGCTGCAGGCTCGGATTTCTCCACTGTCTCCATAACTGGTGTAGGCTGGGTGGGTTTAGGGTTTTCTGAGATCCGGAACTCTGCCGCCTCTGTGGACAAAGGGGATCCAAAAATTTATTCTGCCTCTATCATCACCGCTGGAGTGGGTGGGGCAGGTTTAGCAAAGCTGATGTAAACATCGATCTCGCAGAAAGACATGATGGTGTAGGTAGTCACAGCCTCCCTAGCCGGAATCTAGGTCTCGTCGAGAACGATGAGAGGGACATCGCTGGCATAGAGGATGCGACCGACGGTGATAGTCTCACTGACATGGGCATACCCTATAGGTACTCAAGCTTGGTATATACGGTATGAATACAGTAGAGGCCCACGGTGTCGCCAAGGCCCCAATGGAGAGCTCGAGTAACCTACGGACTCTCGATTGCTTGAAGAACAAGAAGAAGCTAAAGATAGGAAGTTCAAAGGGGAAAACCCTAACCTGTAACCGACTCGACCTGCTACTCGAGACCTAGCCTATCTATATAAAGGCTAGGAGGGGCGGTGAGGAGGACACACGCAACCCTAGTTTCCACAACCCTCGCTAGATTGCATCTGCGCACCATTGTAATCCTCGATTCCTTTGATAATTCCACGAGCAGACAAGCAGGAGTAGGGACCTCTGCAAGGCCTGAACCTAGGTAAATCTTCGAGTCCCATGTGTGCTTGTTTGCTAGCCGATAGATGTCTCCAGCACTGCCTCCTTCTCCGAAACCCAAGTCTATAACAATGGGCATTGATGAGTTAAACCCTCGTCAATTAGCGTCGTCTGTGGGAATTGGGAGTGCTGATGTTGCGGCTTCTTTGGCCCCATTGATTGCGATCTACAACTCCGCAATAGCAGAGATTTGCCAGCTCTTCGGCGCGTTCGACTTCACCGTCCACATGCCGGCCACTCGCCCGACTTTCGAATCCGTAGGCGACAGAATTAGCTTGGCGATCGGGAGCTTCCGCTTCCAAGTTGGTCAGATGGGCACGCTTCGCACGCCTGACCAGCCAACAATACCATCGATTGCCCCAGCATCATGGTTCCCTCCGTCGATCAGCACCCTCAGCGAACTCAACGCCTCGGCAACAGCTAGGAGTACGGACAGCGACATCAGTCGCGAACCCGATCTGGGAGATCTGGCAACTGAAGATGGAACCTATGGTTTCGGATCTGAAAGTTGTGGGAGTAGCAGCCTCCCCAACCACTTCATGTGCGCCGTCATCAACGCAGGCGACTCCTCTGCCAATCGCGACAACATGGGCAACGGTGGCCATGGAGCCGATCCGCCAAATGGCGGCATACCCAATGGCGTATCACCGCCAAACGGCACCCCCGTCAACAACGGAGGGGCAGTCGAACCTCCAACTATAATAAACAAGCAGACTGGCGAACGCGTCGAGATCAGGCTCAACGAACTTGAGTGGGCTCGCTGCTGTGATGCCCTACGGGGTAACCCTCTACCCTTTGGCTCCCCATAAGAACTGCCGGTGGGCTACCATTGGCTCCTGAAGGAGGAATTAAAGCGCCAAGTGCAAACAATCGTGCAACTCGAGGCGCGCAAAAAGGCGGCAGACGAGTCGAGCCTCCGACGAGCTGGGCTCTCCTCCAAGTGCAACGAGTACCTCGCTAACAAGAGGCGATCTCGACTAGTCCACCTCACTGAGCAGGAGCGCATAGAAGCCACAAAGGTCCTCGACTTCGGCTCCCTGACGGTGGATTCGTGTGGCAACGTGCTACCAAAAACGCCGCAAGCTGCGGTAACGGCAGCCACCATGTACCTCCTCAACAACCAACCGCCAGCTGGAGACCCTCGGGCCGCCATGCACTGATCTACGATCGCAAGCTTGGGGTTAATCGAGGCCGCCCTCGACAAGGAGCCAACACCGGAGCCAAAGAAAGGCAAGGCCTTGGCAAAACGCTACTCCTCACCCTCATCCAGCGATGATAGTCACGATATGTCTCGATGCCGCCGCTCACGGTGACATGACCACGACTACGACGCGCGTGACGACACCACGCAGCGCAAGATCGACAAGTCAAGGGCGCGACGTGCCCGATCGACTGACTCAGAAGACGAGGATGTGGCGCTAGATGCTTTAGCAGGGCTATCAGGCAAAAGCGAATGCCCAAGGGGTTTAAGCTCCCATCAAAGAACCCGAAATTCGACGGTTTGCAGGACCCGAAAATCTGGCTAGAGGACCACATCTCCTCTGTTAGGCTTCATGGAGGAAGTCGAAGTACGGCCATGCCGTGCCTGCAGCTATAGCTATAGGGCGTTGCCCGAGCATGGCTCAACAACCTCCCACGTGGATCCATTCGCAGTTGGGAAGAGCTGGTTTACAGCTTTGTGCGCAACTTCAAGGGCACCTACAAAAGGCCCGCATCAATCAAAGAACTGAGGTGCTGCCAGCAAAGATCGGGCGAATCACTATGCTCGTACATCCAGAGGTGGTCCATCATCAAGAACTCCGCAGAAAATATCTTGGAAGACCGCGCAATTGACGCATTCAACGGCGGCGTTCACTGCATAGAGCTCAGGGAGGAGTTGGGCCGCTCGAAGCCCAAGACCATCAACCACCTGATGGAAATCGTGAATCGGTGGGCTGGCGGAGAAGATTCGATGAAGAATCGCGTTCACTCCAAAGATGAAGCAGAACTCGAGCGCAGACGCGACCGCCGAAGCAAACGGCGAATGCGCATCTATGACGATCGCGACGTCAACATGGTCGCGGCCGGCTACACTGACAGGTGCAACGACAACCGCAACAGCGCCTACCGCAGTTGTGGATACCGCAACTCCAAGAAAACCATGCAAGTATGGCAGCACCGCACTCGCGATGAAGCACCACCACGTCCATTGAAGACAAGCTGCCCGGACCATGCACCGTGCACTTCTACATCGACAAGCATGACGGCAAAAAGAAATCCAGCCACCTTCTCAAAGACTGCCGCGAGTTCCTCAAACTCCATGAAGGCCTAGCTCGGATGAATCGTGACGCAGTCAACAGGGGCTATGGAGCCGCCCTAGGCGCTATGGCCCATGGAGCTCCTCCACCACCACCTGGACCACCGCCAAGCGCGGTCGCGCCTGACCAACATCACAGAGGCGAGTCGTACCCACGGTCCATGGGCACCATGATGATCCAAAAGGGTCGCCCCTCCAACCGGGTGCAAAAGGCCATCACTCGCCAAGTCAATCTGGCAACAAACTCGCCACCATCTACCACTGAGTACCTCAATGGAAGCGAGTCCTGCATCACCTTCGACAAGCGCGACCATCTGCCCCAAGTACCTCGCCCAGGCCACTGTCCCCTCGTACTCGAGGCACAAATTGGAGGCTTCGACATGAGCCGCGTCTTCATGGACGGCGGAAGCGGCATCAATCTTATATTCGCGAGTACCTTGCGAGCAATGAGGATCCCTCTGACTTGCTTAGAGGCCTCAGACACAACATTCCACGGCATCGTCCCAGGCAAGGGCATGTATCCCCTTGGAAAAATTAACCTCGACATTATCTTCAGCACGCCAAAAAACTTTCGGCGCGAGCACATCGACTTCGAGGTCGTTGACTGGCCCTCACAGTACCATTGCATCCTTGGACGTGTCGCGTTCGCTAGGTTCATGGCAGTGCCACACTACGCCTATCTGCAGATGAAAATGCCAGGCCCCAATGGCGTCATCACAGTCAATGGGAGCTTCGAGAGGTCCGACAGTTGTGATAGGGAATTCAACAGAATTTCCCATTCCTTCGGCATGCAGGAAGAACTTGCGAGATTAAAGGAGTCGACAGACAACAGTCTGCCTCCCCTAAGCCGCCCAAGCTCACCGGACCTATCTTTCGACTCATCAGTGCACACAAAGAAAGTTCGGGTCCACCCATCGGATCCCGCCAAGACAGCCCTCATCGCCAACAACTTGAGTCCCGCATAGGAACTCGCGCTCGTTGAATTCCTCAGTGAGCACTGGGAAATCTTCGCCTAGTGTCCTGCGGACATGCCAGGAGTTCCCAGGGAATTCGCCAAGAACGCTCTCAATGTCAACCCAGACGCAAGGCCAGTCAAACAAACAATTCGGCGACTGTCCGAACTAAGAGCAAAGGCAGTTGGAATGGAGATCAACAGACTCCTCGATGCCAAATTTATACGCGAAATCAAGGAAAGCACTTGGCTCGCCAACACGGTGCTAGTACCAAAGAAAGACATGGATATCCTGCGGATGTGCGTGGACTTCACCTCTCCGAAAAAGCACTGCCCAAAGGATCACTTCCCGCTACCACGAATTGACCAATCATCGACTCCACCACGGGATGTGAGCGCCTCTGCTTCCTCGATGCCTACTCAGGCTACAACCAGATTCGAATGAAGGAGGAAGATCAAGAAAAAACTGCGTTTACAATGCCTTTTGGCGTGTTCTGCTACAACACAATGCCCTTCGGGCTGAAGAATGCAGGAGCCACCTACCAGCGGTGCATGCAGGCTTGCCTCAAGAACCAACTTGGTCGCAACATCCAAGTCTATGTCGACGACATAGTAATCAAGACGAAAGAGGAAGCCTCACTAATCGACGATTTGCGCGAAACCTTCGCCAACCTCGACCGCTACCGGATCAAGCTCAATCCAGACAAATGCGCCTTCGGCGTACCATCAGGGCAATTACTCGGGTACCTCATCTCCGCAAGAGGGATCGAGGCGAACCCGAAGAAAATAAAAGCCATACTGGCCATGGAGAAGCTGAAGAACATAAGTGGTGTCTCGCAGCTGGCTGGGCGAATCGCAGCGCTCAGTCAATTCATAAGTCGAATGGGCGAAAAGGCGCTGCTGTTCTACCAATTCCTCCGCAAAGCTGACAAGTTCAAGTGGACCAACGAGGCACAGGAAGCATTCGAAGACCTCAAGCGCCTACTGTCCACCTCGCCAGTATTGGTGACCCCACGCGAAAGGGAACCACTGCTGCTGTACATCTCCGCCACCAATCAGGTGGTAAGCACAGTGCTCGTAGTAGAACAAGCCGAGGAAAATAAAATCCACGGAGTACAGCGCCCAGTCTACTACCTCAGCGAGGTATTTATGCCAACAAAACAGCGGTACCCGCACTACCAGAAGCTAGCATACGGCGTCTTCATGACCACCGGTGACTGCGCCACTACTTCCAGGAGCACCCAATCGTGGTAGTCAACGACGCCCCAATGGGACATATCCTCAATAACCCTGACGCCACTGGGCGAGTCACACTTTGGGGAATCGAGCTGTCTCCACAAGACAGTACATATGAAAAGCGCGACACGATCAAGTCACAAGTTCTCCCTGACTTCCTTGTGCACTGGATGGAGAATCAGCTCCCTGAAAAACCAGATATGTCCTACCTCTAGACAATGCACTTCGACGGATCCAAGCGAAAGGACGGAGCTGGCGCAGGTGTCATACTGACATCGCCCCAGAGAGACAAGCTGAAATATATCTTGCGAATGCAGTTCACCGCCTCCAACAACGAAGCTGAATACGAGGCCCTATTGCACGTGATGCGGATGGCAAAAGCCTGCGGTGCCAAGAGGCTTATAATCTACGGCGACTCCAAGCTGGTCGTCAACCAGAAAATGCACGAGTGCGATGCACTGAATGACAACATGATCGCCTACCGCGACCTCTACGACACACTCGAAGGGGACTTTGATGGTTGCGAGCTGCAGCACATAGGCCACGAAAGCAATGAAGAGGCGGACATACTCGCCAACATAGGCTCTACCTGCGCCCCGATACCACCTGGGGTATTTCTCGAGCGCATCTGTGAATGCTCCATCAAGCCAAAGGCCGCAGAGAAGAAAACAAGTGCAACAACGGACTCAGGGGCTGCACCGCCCAATGAGCCAATGGCACTCAACGACCTGGAGCTGGACACAGGACTCGAAGGACCAATGAGTGTCATGATGATCGAGACATCCTGGACCCATACATACATTACTTACCTCCTCGGCAAGAAGCTACTGGACGATCCGACTAACGCCCGGCACATCACACGGTGCTCCAAGGCATTCGTTGTTATCAACGGCGAACTATACAAGCGCAGCATCACAGGAGTACTCCAACGATGCGTCTCCATGGCCGATGGAACAGTTGTTCTCCTCGACATCCATGAGGGGACCTGCGGGCACCACGCCGATAGTCGCACCCTCGTCGCCAAAGCTCTACGAGCTGGATTCTACTGGCCTATGGCCATGTGGGCGCCAAGGGCATCGTCCAAAAATGCAACGCTTGCCAGCGATTTGCGTACAAGACGCATGCACCTGGCGCAGAGCTCCAGCCAATTCCATTGGCCTGGCCCTTCGCGCAATGGGGACTCGACATGGTTAGCAAACTCCCAAGGTCCTCACGAGGAGGCTACGTCCACCTCTTGGTCGCAGTCGACAAATTTACCAAGTGGATAGAGGCCATGCCAATGACTAATCAGTCAGGATACAGCGCAGTCAAGTTCTTCGAGTCCATCGTCTACTGCTTCAGAGTGCCACATAGCATAATCACGGACAACGGGACAAACTTCACATCTAAGGAGTTCCAAGAATTCTGCGAGAATTTGGGAATCAACATCAGCTATGCCTCCGTAGCACATCTGCATACCAACGGTCAGGTCGAAAAAGCTAACGGGCTCGTCTACGGCAGCATCAATAAGCGACTCCTTAAGCCACTCGAACAAGCTGCGGGCTGCTGGCCAGACGAGCTGCAATCGGTACTATGGAGCCTACGGACAATTCCCAACAGCGCTACGGGATACACCCCGTTCTTCATGGTGCACGGGGGCTGAGGTGGTGCTACCCGCTGAAGTACGACACAAAGCACCACGTGTGGTTTCTTACAGCGAGCAAGCATCAACTCTTGCACTCGAAGATTCCGTCGACCTCCTTGACGAGGCAAGGTAAATCGCCATAGAAAGATCAACGATCTACCAGCAGAACCTACGCAACTACCATAGCAGGAGACTACGCCCCAGGTCCTTCGTCGAAGGCGACCTGGTCATGCGACTGAAACAAGAAGGGCATCTCAATCTCGGGTCCCCCTAGGAGGGACCATACGTGATTACAGAAGTAATCCCAGGTGGCGCTTATCGCCTCAAAGATTTAGAGACAGGAGTCGCATACTCCAACCCTTGGAACGTCGCGCAGTTGCGATGCTTCTACCCTTAGTCATTTCTGTTTTTACATTGTAAATAAGGCTACTTAGCCACATATTGTACCTCGTACTATCCCGCAAATAAATAAAGCTAGGTGCCCCGAAACTCTGTGTTTTCTTTTACTTTCTGCAAAGTATCCACTCGGGGGTTGCGCCACCCTATACACATCCGTTCTACGAACTGATCGCGATATCCTGAGTAGCTGGCGCATCAATAGAAACCCTTGACAAACACCAACCCAGTTGCAACGCACCTGACAAGCTGGCAAGGGGCTGAGATAATCGCAAGTCAGGCTAACGAAAAGAAATCGCATAGTGCAACGCACTCACAAAGCATACATGCTAACAAGCTCTTTTACACGACAATGTTAATCAATTATACACAACATATATATGAACTTTACAACACTAGTACAACTATGTGCAGGATACGAACCAAACTACTGTTGCAACAAAGGGACGTTCGTTTGCTCCTCGAAGAAGTCGACGATTTCCTTTGCTGGGCGATCCACCGCCTGATAGTGCGGAACCATGTTCCAAGTCGAACCCGCTGGCGGCGCTGGAGGTCCGGCCGCAATTGCTGCGACGTCCACATCAGGCCTGTGCAATCGCACCAGCGACAAAGCAGCCTTGACACCCGCCACCAATTGTTGCCATACACACTCACGGACTGCACTCAAGTCCTGAAATTTGCCAAGGAGGCCAGGACAACGTCCAACAGGAACATCATTCGATAAATATTCTTCAGGCATGACTGCGACTTCTTTAGGAAGTGAAGCACCCGCGACGCACGATCCTGCAGGGTCGCCAGTGCGATTGCACGATCATGATCCACCCAGAAGTATCCACTCGCCTGAAGCTGCTCCTGGGTTAGATCATTCATGCGAATGGCAATCCTATCTTTCTCATCCTGCGGATGGCGTGCACTGACGACTGTACCAAGCAAAGGCAAAAGCATGAAGACCAGGAACTACTGCGAGTGACTACCAAGGAAAATATAAGGAGGAAGAAAACTAATATTTGAATTGGTCACCTAGCTGCGTCACTTCCCCTAATAGATATTGTTCTCGGTCGGCGGCCTTCTCCGCCTTCGACTTCCATACATCCGCATTACCACGGAGTACGGGCAATTCACGCTCCAACGGCTTCACGCGGTCATGGAGTCGCGAGAGCAGAGACAGCTCATCCACCCTTGAGCACGACGGCGCCAAGGTGTCATCAAGAGGTGGCGAATCCTGAAGTCCCCTCAACGGATCACTTGATGTGCCCTATCACAAGTCAAGCAAGGGACAATAAGAATACTAAGGAGAGGCATAGACAAAAGACTCGAGCGCATTCAAGATTAACAAAAGTATCAGTAGATACACTCGCCAATAGGCATGTTCTCGACAAAAGACACAAACTATTTAACTATTACACGATGCGACTACTAAGGAGCGATTGGCTTCTTCGACTTCGACTTCGGTTTTGGGGGCCTCATCGAGTCTATGGCAGTGTCAGATGCCACAGATTTCCCACCGGCCCCTGACGTCGCAGCCTTCGCCGCTTTCTTGGCTCGCTGAAGCTCCTCAGAGTACTTCGCAACTGTGTTGATCAGCTGCGGGCCATACTTGCCACAAGCAGTCGCAAAGGGAGCAAAGACTACCTGCTGGCCATCAACGCTGATATGCATTGCCTTGGAGACCGCTGCAGGATCAACTTCGACTCCATGGGCTTGAACCATTGCGAGTGACATCGAAGCGCCAGCCGCACGGAGCGAGTTCTTGAAGCTTGTAGGGACGCCCCCGGCAAGGGACTCCACCAGCTCGTCTATATTCTCGATCAACTCAGCCTTGGGCGCCAGCTCTTCCCGGAGGCGACTGAGCACGCCCTTGGCCTTGGAGAGTGTCCCCTAAACGACAGCGCTGCGATCCTCGACTGCCGAAACGGCACCCGCCAAGGCATTGTCACGGCGGAGTGCCTGAGGGTCGAAGCTCAAACCGCTGGCATCTACATAAAACCCAAGCATGGGCATGAAAGTCAACACAAACGACAAATTCGAAAGAAGAAAAACAATGAAAATCCAGACAAAGGGAATACCTGAGAGAGACTTGGCAATCGAGAAAAGTTGTTCCTCGAACAACTTCTCTCTAGCCACGATGGAGGCGCGCAGATCCTCTTCGCGTTTCCGCGACTCGTCACATGCTGCGATTGCCTCATCGCGACTCTTTACCGCTGTAGCAAGCGCCTTCTCAAGGGAAGCGGCATCGCGAAGGAGTGCGTTATGCTCAGCTATGAAACAAACTAAGATAGGCTATCAGCCAGAGATATCACAAGGAGGACGAAGAAGAAGCAAGACACTTACTTTCAACTATGCGATGGCGATTATCCAGCATTGCATGTTGGCGACCCATCGCAAGAACTTGCTCCGCTAAGCGAGTGGCTTCCTTCACAATAAGCTGCGATGGGAGAAAAATAGCAAAAGATAAGCAGACGATAGAAGATGATACATTCGACTGCAAAAAAATAGAGGAAACAAATGCTACACATACATGATCCCCCAATGACTCTGAAGTCGATGGACGCGCAGTCGTCCGGATAACCATCTCGTGCTCCACATTATGCGGAGAACTCGATGAATTATGGCCGGAGTGGGCCGCCAATGGAGGAGAAGGAGTGCGCTCCGCCATTTTCTTGGCCTTGGAGGTTGCGACTCCAGATTCCTTCACAAATTCGACATTGCTAGAAGATGACGACGCCGGCTGACTGTAGAGCAAAAACCAACATCAAGGGAACGCAACTCCAAAGAAGAACCAAAAAAGAAGATTCATATACTTACCAATCAAACTTGTCAAAATCAAAGGTTTGATCCCCCGACTCCGACGATGACTCCTTCGGTAGCTGCATCTTCTTGCAGGAAGATGGCGCCACAACATTCACAAGAACGGCAGGTATCGGCGACTCAGCACCCATAGCCGCACCTCCCGAAGTCGAATGAGAAGATGCATCCGAACCCTCGCTGCGCGAAGGCTTGCGAGTGTCCAGACCACTCGACTCGGGGGCTTCCTCCTCCACATCAGATGGGACGGTCGACTCCGACTCGTCCTCTTCTAAGGCTTCACGAGGGATAACCCCCTCAGGGAGAGGGGGCATACAAGGCGATACCACCCAATCCTGCATAGTGTAAACAATTTAGCACAAAGTCAAGAAACAACAAAACAGCAATCGACAAACGAAGCTACTACGTAGCACAACTATACCTCAGGAGGAGGGTTAGCAGCGTCGAACGGAGGAACGTCTGGATCATTAGGAAGCACATCCTTGGCGGTGTACTTGGTGACCGGTCGAACCCTTTTATCTGCCTCACTCGCGGAAATTTCATCGGCAGATACGCGAGTGACATCGTCCGCGCCAGCCCACTGGAACATAGGGTGGACCCTGGCCTGCAGGGGCTAGACGCGGCGGCGTAGCCATGTGCGAATAAGGGCGCAGCCTCCGTCCTCTTTGCCCATGCGACTCTCGAGGTCGCAGACGCGCTCGTATAGCACATCTGTCTCCGCGGACTCATCGGGCATCACTACGTTCTTCCAGGAGCGCCTCCTCTTGCATGGCGTCGCGGGATCGAAGGGAGCGAGTCCGAAGTGGTCTCCATCGGCCTTTAGGTCGCGGATGTAAAACCACTTGTCCCTCCACCCTTGGACGGACGCGGTGAGTTTGATATCAAAGTATGTGCCGGAGGAGTCGACGTGGATACCGCAGCCGCCTACATCGTAGACTATGGAGCCAGACACCGATTGGCGCTTCAGCTTGAAGAGGCGCTTGAAGAGACCGAAGTGCGGCTTGATTCCGAGCTAGCACTCGCAAAGAGTAATGTAGCAAGCTACATGGAGGATGGAGTTTGGGGACAGCTGATGGAGCTGGAGCCCGTAAAAACAGAGAAGGCCCCTGAAGAAAGGATGCAGGGGTAGCGAGAGACCATGGATGATGAAATCTAGGAACATCACCCGGAAGTCGGCAGGAGGAGAGGGGATTACCTCGCTGCCAGGGACGTGCGCATCCGCCACTGCGGAAGACAAAAGTCCATCCTGGCGTAGAAGATGAAGCTCTGAAGACTTTATCACGGATGCGCGCCACGCACCATTGGTGATGCGAGTGCTCGTGCCCTTCTTTTTCCCGGCAGCGGCGGTGTTGCTGCTCGTAGTGGCAAAGCCACCCTTCTTCTTCGTAGCAACTGTGGCAGCGGTGGAATCGGCCGCGACACCTCCTTACTTCTTCCCCATTCCATGGCGGCGGTGTGACCGGAGGAAGTAGCTGGGAAATACGCGGAGCTGGTCCAGCGCCACGAAGGAGAGGAGAGCAAAGAAGCAGAGGAGCAGCAGCAATGGCGACGGAGGCAAAGGCAGAAAAGAAGCAGATGTGAAAATTACCGTTGCCGCATCGCTACTTAACCCCCTAGAAGATGCAATCTAACTGCCAGGAAAAACCCTACCGGACGCGTGGCGTTCATCGTGCTCGACATGTGGAGAACCTGAAACGCGAACCGTCCCCCACTATGCACGGAAATCGAGGAAGCATAGTTAAAACAGAGATTACGCACGCCCGGTCAAATCAGCATCAGGAAATGGGACCCACCACTTGTCACGTCCCGTCAAACTTGGTCACGCGGGTAACTGAGGTCATCATGTCGTCAACATTGACGTCATCCAAAACTAAGCAGCAGAAGACTTCGACTATTTTAGTCCTTGCTCGAGTCTTCGACTCCACCAAGCACTCGGGGGCTACGATTTTTATTTTTTATTTTTACAAGAACAGGCTAAATCAAAACAAACACAATCACTCGAACCTGCGATTCAATTACGGACATGGGTTACTCCCATAGGGAGCACCGGAAACAAATTCAACTGAAACAAGCAACAAAAGACGATAGCAGTCGCAAAAGTTCTTTAGTCCCTGCTTAAGTCTTCGACTCAACCAGGCACTCGGGGGCCACTCCCATAGGGAGCGCTGGTCGTGCACCGTATGGTTATTTGTACAATGTATTGTGTGTTGATAACATCCACAAGCTTATGGCGACACCGCCTCATATTTTTCCTACAAAGAGACTGCGTCTCCTGGATCACCTGAATCGTCTCCGCGATGACAAAAATTCGGATGTCGCGCTTACAGCGTGAAGATAAGACCTGAATAAGGCCTAGCAACGCATTTGCTGTGCACTACCAGAAATATATCCGTGCCTATAGGTACGATGAACATGCCTTGGCGGACGCATCGAGTGCTCACACCGATATACTGGAATTCGACTCCTATAAGACCTCCGCGGCTTGAGTCGAATTACACCAGCACTTTTCCGGATTCGAGTCCGGGGACTCGAGTTCGAGTAGATTGCGTTGTTTTACCCTAAGGTAGTTAACTGATACCGATACATCGGTTAAATCAGGCATGCACATCAACAATCCCTATGACACAACCAAAGTAGTCAAAAAACATACTCATTCATGCACTCGAAAGGCTTCATAAAGTCTCCAGTCGAATCTACAATTCCACTGGACACTCGGGGGCTACTGACATGGGTATACCCTACAGGTACTCAAGCTTGGTATATATGGTCTGAATACAGTAGAGGCCCACGGTGTCGCCAAGGCCCAAATGGAGAGCTCGAGTAACCTATGGACTATCGATTGCTTGAAGAACAAGAAGAAGCTAAAGATAGGAAGTTCAAAGGGGAAAACCCTAACCTGTAACCGACTCGACCTGCTACCCGAGACCTAGCCTATCTATATAAAGGCTAGGAGGGGGCAGCGAGGAGGACACACGCAACCCTAGTTTTCACAACCCTCGCCATATTGCATCTGCGCACCATTGTAATCCTCGATTCCTTTAATAATTCCACGAGTAGACAAGCAGGAGTAGGGACCTCTGCGAGGCCTGAACCTGGGTAAATCTTCGAGTCCCCTATGTGCTTGTTTGCTAGCCGATAGATGTCTCCAGCACTCCCTCCTTCTCCAAAACCCAAGTCCATAACAATGGGCATTGATGAGTTAAACCCTCGTCACTCACCGATTCTGATTCTTGCAGAATCCGCTTGGAACGCAGATCCGAAGCTGACTTGCCCCACGGTGGGCGCCAGCTGTCGTCGGATTGATGACAAGTACGCCATGAGGGGGTCCTCGAGGCGTGCGGAAGAGAGGGGTGTCAGACGTACGATGTTCCGGGATAGTGAGCACACAAGTTTACCCACGTTCGAATCCGCCGGCTTTGGACGGATCCTACTCCTTCTAGCAATCCAGTAATACGGCAGAGCCGGAATAGGGGTTACACAGGTTCACCTGTGCAAGTTGAGATTGTGATTGTAAGGGGTGCCCTAAAGGCTCTCCCTAGGACGGCTTATATAGATATTCATCCTAGGGTTTACAGGAGAGATCTATCCGTCTACGACTAAGAGTCGAGTACAGAGTACATCTTGAACTACAAGTAACACTATGGGCCTATGTCGGTAAGTATTCTGGGCCTTCCCGTAGCCAGATTGGACTCCGTATCTTCTCCCTGACTGGACCGCTCGTGAAGCAAAGCTCTAACCCGAAGTGGGCAACCCTAGTAAGTGAGGAACTATGAGGATACCCGAAAAGTATATCCCCAACAAGTGGTGTAGCCGTTTTGGTCTTATAACAATAATATACCAAATGTTCTACCTGGGAGGACCCCCACGCCACCTTCGCATATAACGCTGCCACGAGGTCAGATACCTGTACCACTTCAGGATTGTATCTGCTAAGGATTAGATCAAAGTTGTCGTAGAAATTTTCTGTACCATCGTCTAATTTTGCAGTAAACTTCTTGACACCGATATGAATGTGTACTTTGCCATCATCAAGTTCTGCTGGATTGAAACCACCAAGAGGTACAAGAGGTGGAGAGACACCATCAGACCTAGCCACAACTCCACCGTCCCCATCACCAGTGTCATCGGTAGCTGGAGCAACTTTGGTGAAAGTATCATCAGGAGGATCAATGCGAGGGCCCTTAGCAGCAAGAGCTACAATACCTGGTGGATAGGCAGGGCCACAGCTATCAGCAACTATATTACGAGAAGCTGCTACCATGCCACATCGACGACCATGAGAAGTTCCCACAACAACAGTGTTTCGAGTGCTAGCAGAGTCCATACTATAAGCTTACTCCACAACAACAGGGCTTGGAGTATCCGCAACAGCAGCCCGCTGAACTTGAGCATAGGTTTGAGGAGGAGCACCACCCAAGACAACAGTTTTGGCAACAATAGCGTGGCAGCCTCCGGAAGCCTTAGTATGCCCAACATCGGCATAGATTGGGTCAGCAGCCAGAGCAACAACACTACAAGGACGACCAGTACCAGCAGATTCCATAACTAGGGTTTGCACAACAACAATACGGGAACTCCTACAAGGAGGTTGCTCGACAGAAGCATGGTGCAGAGGACGAACCACATTTTGCTTACTAGCAGCATGGGTTCGAGTTAGACCACCCTGTCCAAGAATAGCAGGGGGACTCCTACGAGGAGATTGCCCGCCAAAAGCATGTCGTAGAAGACGAACCACATTTTGCTTACCAGCTGTAAGGGTTTGAGTTAGACCACCCTGTCTAAGAATAGCAGGGCGACTCCCTGTAGCAGCAGCTTCCACATCCAGTATTTTACAATTAAGTATAAACATGCGAACCCACTCATCCTTTTCATCAACCTGCTTAGATGATTGTCACACGTTGGAGGAACCATGATGCCTCGTTCATCCATGAAGCTGAACTGTGCAGTGGGATTTGTCATCCTCCGTGCTGCTCAGCTCATCCGGCGGCGGAGGCGGGCTAGAGCCTCGCAACGGTGAGCACAACATGCGGCATTAGAGCTCGGGATCAGCGAGTGGGCGCAGCAACTTGGCACCAGAAGGAAAATGTCCAAAGAGATCATTCTGGTTGGAGGGTGGATTTTGCCGCCGGCAGTGTTAGGGTTCATGCGAAAGGAGGGAGTGAATTTGTCAATGTGGTCAACGCACCAAGGCGGTAGTTCCTCGTTTTGCTTATGTGGTTGCCACGTTGGCGCTCGCGTCACGGACAGAGTACTGACATAGGGATCCCGACCGTCTAATTCACGAGGGAGTTGACGGAATATTTGAATTTGGTAAGGGTGATATGAGTTTGCCTCAAAATGGAGACCTCGTGGTAGTTGGCCACCCAACTTTATAAAAGCTGGCTATTGCAGGCAAGTCGGATCCCGCGATGAACTCGCCCAACAACTTTGGAGCCGTGGACTAACTAAGCCTAAAATTGTGCATCTAGTATTACTAGCTTGTTCAACAAATAAGGAGCTAAATACGGTTGTGACTTGTGAGTGGAGTTTTGTGTTGCGGCACACCCTCTTTC
Source organism: Avena eriantha (assembly GCA_910589775.1). Taxonomy (NCBI): domain Eukaryota; kingdom Viridiplantae; phylum Streptophyta; class Magnoliopsida; order Poales; family Poaceae; genus Avena; species Avena eriantha. The sequence continues at coordinate 152,778,105 of OU342740.1, read as the reverse complement.
GAGAAGTTCACAATTTTATGCAAATCAGCTATAGAAAATAAAACTCAAATCTCCTCTTAAAAGGGTAGTATAGTCTTTTTTTCTTTAATAAAAAAATATCTTTTTTCTTTCAGAAATTGTATGGACGTTTTTTCCAATTAAACAATTTATCACATAAATGTATCCACCATCCATTTGGACAAGATCATCTGAGCCACTACCAGTACTAGAAAACAGAAAACTTGATGCCTTTTTATTGTCCATCTTACGGTTACATGTTGGCATGTTACATCCTTACTGTTTAGCCCTTCACAGAAAAAAAAACAAAGAATAATAGCACAAGATAGTACAAAGGAAAATACTACTTAGTACTCTGTCTGTCAGGAATTTTTCTAAATCTGAATATATCTATACACTGAATAGTGTTCTATACACTGAATAGTGTCTAGATACATCCAAATTTAGATAAATTTGTGAGATCTATTTGAGATGGAGGGAGTACTATTTTATCAGGATAATTTGGCTGTTATCTATTTTACAAACATTAAGTTTACAAACATCGCTGCGAAGACATTGTTTTCGAGTCACTGGCAGTAATTGTGGCTGTGTGGGTTCCAATTCTCTGCACAGAGGTACGTCACTTCACGTAGTCTGTTAGCTTGCTTATTGTGATAAGTCTGAACGCTTCTGAGAGGTAGGCCTGGGTATGTGCTGATATCTCCTGCGCTGCAGATCGCATTGAGGGCCTGGATTCAGGATTTACCCGGGTGCAAGCAAGTGCTATCCTGACGATGAACACAATTTCTTCTGCAAGCTGTTCAGTTGGAGGATCCAACCGCTGGTCCAGTATGTCCTTGAGGAGTAAATCATCTTCTTGAGCTGAAGAGATGGCTGGCAGAGAGGTTAACAAGTCACCAGGGTGCTTCCCCATCATGACCTCCAGTGCAACAACGCCGAAGCTATACACATCGCACCTTTCAGTTACCCTCATTGTGTATGCAAACTCTGCAAGAAAACAACCAGAGCTGACATATGTTTGTGTGCTGCTCCAATATGATACTACTAAGCAGTGTCTGATTTAGAATCAAACCATATATAGTATACGCATAAAATGTGTACCTGGAGCCATGTAGCCGTACGATCCCGCCACAGAAGTCCAGTTTGTCGAAGCAGACCCGAGTAACTTTGCGGTGCCAAAATCACACAACCGTGGCTCGAAGTCAGATTCAAGCAGAATATTATTCAAAGTGATATCTCGATGAACGATGGGTGGGTTGCGGTCATGATGCAAGTAGGCCAGGGCATGAGCAACCCCCTGGATCACCTTCATCCTCACGTTCCAGTCCAGCTTCTTTTTCCCTTCCTCCCCATACAATGCCTTTGCCAAGCTGCCCCTTTCCAAGTACTCATACACCAGATACATGTAGTCACCGCTAGTGCAGAAGCCATGGAGCTTGACGATATTCCGGTGGCGAACCTCCGTCAGCGCCTTAATCTCATTCTCAAAACTCTTTTTGCTCACGTCCGATATGTCGCCTGTCTCGGCGACATGGAACCGCTTCACAGCCACAACCTGCCCACTTGCAAGCTCAGCCCTGTACACGGTCCCAAACCCACCTTTACCAATGCAGAAGATTTCGTTGAAGTTATCCGTGGCATTCACGATGTCAAAGAATGTGAATTTCCCCTCCTTTTCCCAGATCATGGACTCAAAAGCATCATTGCTGTTAGCCTCCGGCACGTTCTGCTCACATGGCCTCCTTCTGCATATCAGTATGAGGCAAGCAGCAATGGCTGCAAGTAACACAACCCCAACAACTGATACAACTACTGCGATGACTATTCTCTTGTCATGCCCTGATGATGCATTGCTAGAGCTGTGGTCACAAGAAGTTATGCCTGGCACATTACCACAGAGCCCCAGATTCCCAATGTAGGCATCAGTCAAGGTGTTAGGGAAAGACGGTATCTCACCGGTGAGTTGATTGTAAGAGAAATCAACAGTTTCAAGGCTTGACAAGTGAGAAAACGCCACGGGTATTGAACCACTGAGATCGTTGTGTGACAGGTTCAGTTTCTGCAAAGTCACCAGCTTCTCAAGATTCGATGGGATCGCACCCGACAATGAGTTACTGCTCAGATCAAGAAGGGCCTGCAGCTGAACCAGATTGCCCAGCTCAGTTGGTATCTGCCCCGTCAACTTGTTCTTGCTCATATCAAGAAGCGTTAGATCACTAAGCTGGCCAATGCTCACCGGTATCGTCCCTCCAAGCAAATTCCCGGACAAATCGATAATCTGTAGCTTGGAATTGTGGCCCAAATTTGCTGGAATTGTCCACGAAATGGCATTATGGCTAAGATTGAGTCTGAACATAAGGCCGAGCTGGCCCAGCTCAGATGGAACACCTCCGGTGAAATTATTGTCAGCCAAGTTGAGGTCCTGTAAGCTCGTCATGCTCCCAAACGCTGCCGGAATCCTGCCGGATAAGCGATTACCATCCATCTGCAGGCTCGTGACATTGATACATTTCCCCCAATCCGACGACAGCCGGCCTGTCAGTTTGTTCCCGGAGATGTCCAGGTAGTTCAAGCGGGGATGGACACCAAACGCCTTCGAGATGTCACCCGCGAAGTGGTTCCCTTCCAGCCGCACCCGGTACAGCCCCGTGCAGTTCTTGAGGCACGGTGGCAGCGTGCCGCTGAAGTTGTTGTGGTTCGCCGTGAAGTTCTGGAGGGCGAGGCCGTCGCACAAGCGCTGTGGCAGTTCGCCGGAGAAGCTGTTGTTGGCGAAGCTCGCGTCGGTCAAGCTCAGCCCTATCCCGAGGTCCGGTGGTACGGTGCCGCTGAAGTTGTTATCGAACAGAGCGAGGTAATTGAGATTCTTGAGCGATGTGATGGTGGCGGGCAGCTCGCCTTCCAAGTGATTGGTGTTGACGTCCAAGACTTGCAACGCCGTCATGTTGCCGATCTCCGGCGGGATCGTGCCGTTGAGCCGATTGAAGAAGAGCGCCAGTCTGGTGAGCTTCTTGAGGTTCCCCCAGGAGCTGGGGATCGGTCCCGTGACAGAGTTCACCGACAAATCCAGCTCATTCAGGTTCACCAGCTCGCCGAGCTCTGCGGGGATAGAGCCCGTAAGATTGTTGCTGAAGAGATACAAGATATTCAGCTTGGTCGCCTTGCCGAGCTCCGGCGGAATCGTGCCGTTGAACGAGTTGTTCTGCGCTTGGAACGATATGAGCTCTGGCCAGCTCGTGAACAAAGCCGGCGGAATCTGACCGCCGAGTTTGTTCGACGATATGCCAAACTCCCGCATTTTGCGCATCCCGGCCAACGCCGCCGGCAGGAGACCAGTGAGGTTGTTCACGGACGCGTCCAGGAAACTGAGGTTGGAAAGGTTGCCCAGCTGCGGTGGTATAGAGGAAACCAACCCGGCGCTCTTGATGTCAAGGCGTCGTAGCATTTTGAGCTGTCCAAGAACCGGCGGGATCGGACCGCGGAGCTGGTTGTTGCCGAGTTCAAGAGCTCTGAGCTGGGACATCGACCCAAGGAAATCGGGGATGCCCCCTGTCAGATTGTTGGAGGCGAGCCGCAGGTCCTGGAGCTTCCCAAGCTTGGACAGCGACGCCGGTATCGGGCCGGAGAAGGCATTGATGGACAAATTGAGATGTAGGAGGTTTGGGAGCTTCTCCGGCAGCGAGTCCGGTATCGGCCCGGAGAGGGTGTTCTGCGACAGGTCGAGGTAGGTGACGTTGGCGCTGTGGAGGATGAACTCGGGGAAGCTGCCGTTGAGGTAGTTGAGGTAGAGCGACATGAAGGTGACGGTGGGCATGGGCGAGAACCTGCGGTCGAGTCTGGTGAGGAAGTTGGAGCCCAAGTCGAAATGCTCGATCCTGGGGAGTCTGCTGAGCTGGTACGGGATGGCGTCGACGAGATTGTTGTTGTAGAGGCGCAGGTCGACGAGGCCCGAGAGGTCGCCGAGCTGCGGCGGGATGGCGCCGTCGAACCCGTTGCTGCCGAGGTCGAGTGAGGTGAGGGAGCTCAGGCGGGAGAGGCTCGCTGGGATGGCGCCTACGAAGTTATTCCCGTTGAGGTCGAGCTTGGCGAGCGCCGGGAGCGCAGCGGTGTCTAGCGCGTCGAGCGTGCCGGCGATGCCGAGGTCCCGGAGCTTGAGAGACACGACGCGGCCGGTGGCGTCGCAGGACACGCCTTGCCAGGAGCAGAGCCCCTTCGCGGGCTTGGCCCAGCTGGAGAGCGCGGCCGCATCGGTGAGATTGGCCTTCCAGGCCAGGAGAGCCTGGGCGTCCGACTCCGTAGCGGCATTGGCGGTGCCGGCAGAAACCAAGAGGACGAGGAGCGGGAGGAGGACGATAGGCATTGGGTGGCGGGGCGGAGCGCGCCGCCCGGGGGGGGGGGGGGGGGGGGGGGGGGGGGTTGGGTGGGGGCGCGTGGCGACTGTCGGCCAACGCGAGGGAGAGGAGGGGATTTAGTTTGCGGCCGGCGCGGCTGGTCAATGGTACTCCATGTGCGTGTTAGTTTTTTTTTTTTTTGACCGGATATGCGTGTTAGTTGGGTGGTGCGGTGCGGCGTGCAATCGGAATATAAGACTTTGAGGAGGCGTCGTTCGTCGCGTACCAAATTTGCAGGGGGGCCGACAGGCTGTGCTTTCCTTGTCCATGATACCAGCACCTTGCCGTGCTTTGACCTGGAATATGGTGGACTAAGACTAGTGTAATCTCTACAGAACTGGAGTATGATGAGTCTGGTCCAATCCAAACCGGTGGACCTTTTTTTTTCTGGGAAACGCCGTGCCACTTTATTGATTTTTAAACAGGATTATATCGTTTATGAGAAGCTCAAAAATAAAATCCCTCCACCTTACAAGCTAAGGTACGAGCAACTAAATTGCAATACCTATGGCTATGAGCAAAATTACGAGCAAGAAAAGAGCACTCACATATTGCCGCAGCAACTCCAACAGAATTACCACCATCTAACATTGTCATAATAACCTCCATGCGGTCCATGATCGCCACCGACGGGTTCTACCAGATCCTGCCGAGTAGCTACGTGCCGGCTTCACGCCTGGTCACCCACAACGCCGTGGTGCCAATCAACACCATCAACCTCTTCGTCGGGTTCACTAACGCCACTGACCTAGCCAAATCGGTGGAATTCGACATCTCCAATGGGTCACCCCCTGTGCGACCTACTCATAGAGGAGCAGATCCGATCCATCACCCTCATGGCCTCTGAGTGAGACCCTGCCAGAAGCTATGACGATGCGAACAATGTGCCCCCCGCGATGACACCAATTCAGTGACCCCTGCTTCGATCGCCGGATCCATCACAGCCGCACTACACGCCAACTCGATCACACGAGTCTCCATCATTGACGATTCTGAGGATCCATCCATCCTTTAGATCTTCAACTCTAACTTTAGGTTGGAGTCCCCTAACGAGGCCCATGCCAGATCCAACCGCTAAAATGCCATCTGCATGGAACACAACGATGCACCGATGGATTCCTTCACCATGCCACTCCTAGTGACTGCAACGGTGACAGAGGTGGAGGAACACTGCAAGCTGCACGACGATGAACGAGGAACATGCCGAGCACAAGAAATTCTCCTCGAGCAAAAAATCGCGCAGGAGCTGTCCTGCTACTACTAGCGCTGCATCTAGCGGCACCTCAATCCCACCACTCAGGGCCACACCCTAAACTTTGACGATGAGCGCGATCCCGCACTTGCGGCTGAGTTTGAGCTCTGCCACAACCCTGCACCAGGAAGCAGTCATCGGGGCAACGCACATGGAGCTCTACCACCACCCTGCCTCTCACCACAAGAGTTTGACACAAACGGGCTCCCGATCTACTCCACTCTGATAGAAAATGTCATCGCGAGTCAAGCTGCAGTTACTAGGATAAACCCAATGGGTGAAGGTGTGATTCAGATCCACTATACCCAGGCCTTAGTTACCAACATGGTAGAGCAGCTGAATGCAGATTGCGACTCACAAGGGCGAGTGTACTCTCGCTCCGCCAGCAGTAGAGCGGCCTCCACCAATTGCCCAGGTGAATGCATAGTCGCCATCATGCAGAATTACCCACCACCTGAGCCACGACAGGTGCACCCATGGGCCGTGAAGCCTGCACACTCCAGCAACAAGCCTTGTCCAAACCGCAACACGGTTGTGGCAAATGGCTAGCCGATTGATGCGCAGACCCACATCATCAATAACCAGGCGTGACGAGGCAGCCATCCCTACGACCTACGCCACACCCTCAACAACTGCGATGACCGTGACCCTAAGCCTAGGGGCTTTGTCAGCCGAATCGGCCTTACAGTGCTTCAGACCAATGGCTCGTGGTGAGAAGTACCCCTCAAACTTCAAGGGGCCCAAGGAGATTGAGAAGTGCATTCCCACACTCGACCCGACGGTGTGGATCGACACGTACCTCATGGTAATGGGGATTTTCGGCCGTGCGAACCTGCTCTCTACACGCTATCTCTCCCTCGTGGGGGAGGGATCTACTCAGTAGTGGATCAACACCCTCCCCATGAATAGCATCGATTCATGGGAGGAGATGTAGGAAGCCTTCATCAAGCACTTTGAGGGCTCTTACACACGTACTACCACCATCAAGGACATAGAGATCTACGTCCAGGGCCCCCAGGAGTCGACTCGCCACTGGGTCCAACATTGGAAATACTTGTGGATCAATGCCTCTAGCATCCACCCGGACATAGCGATCCACTACAGAACGCGTGACGGTATGAACCTCTGGTCGCCAAGATCAAGACGTTCTATAGGACGCTCGACAACATGCCTGACCTCCTAGAAAGTGCCAAGCTCTATGCTAAAGAGGACCCCAACCAAGACCCCGATGAAGAGTTGGGTGGCAGGCTCCGCACTAGCGGCCACGACAGAGGTAGACACTGCGAGATCCGCTACAACAACACTCGCCAAACTAGCAAGCGCCATGGCGACGGTAGGTCATACTTCGTCGCTAACACGGGCTATGGGCAGCGCGACCCCAAAAACTCCTGTCATGACGGAGATGGCTACCACAACAACAATGGCCTGAGGCCGAAATTGGACCTCGCATCCCTGCTCAACAAACCCTATGTCTACCACAACAGAGAGGGGAAACGCGCTAGTCACACCACCACAGATTGCCACTCTCTCAAAGAGATCGAGAAGGCAAGGCGCGCCAGGGAAGGCCCAAACCCTGAGTAGCGAAGAGACAACAGCAATGCTGGCACGTTTGGCAACATGGCCAGCTCGCTTCATACCTTCACCGGCGTGGGAACAAGGCACGCGAAGAAGGTGCTTGCTCGCACGGTCGCTGTCAATGCCGTGACGCAAGTCGATATTCTGCGCTGGCTCAATTGGTCGGAGCACACCATCACCTGGAGCCGCGAGGACCATGCACCAAGGATCGAGGACCTGGGGCGAGTCGCCTGGTCGTCAAGCCCAAAGTGGCTAACTACTGGCTCCCCAAGACTCTGATGGATGGGGGAAGCTCCATCAACATCATTTACCTAGACATCTTCAGGCGGCTACGGCTCCGGCAGTCCATGGTCGAATCAACCCTCTGCACCTCCACGGGATAGTTCCGGGTCAGAAGGCATATCTAATCGGCAAGATGACGTTGTTAGTCACCTTAGGCACCCCCACCAACTTCCGCATGGAGCGAATTGTTTTCAAGCTAGTGAACTTCCCCATCCTGTACCAGTGTGTTCTCGGGCGAAAGGAATTCGCCAAATTCATGGTGACCCCACTATGCCTACAACATGATGAAGCTCCTAGGCCCACACGACATCATCACCGTGCACAGTGACTCCAACATGGCCCTGGAGTGCAAGGACAACGGTGCCAAGCTCGCTAACACTATAATCGCCTAAGAGATGAACCACGCTGACGAGCTCGCCAAGTATGTGAGTGGAGTTAACAAGGAAAATCCCTCAATCCTGAAAAAGCCAACCACGATGAGCTCATCGCCAGCTGCTTTCGAGGCCTCCACGCGCACTCGCACCATCGAGCTCATCCCGGCCGACTCAAGCCAGAAGTTCACCATGGGAACCAATATCACCCCCGCATAGGAAAGTGTGCTCATCTACTTCCCCTATGAGAATCGTGAAATCTTTGCGTGAAATCCATTTGAGGGAACTCGCTGAGCACAAACTCAATGTCAACCCTAAGGCACGACCTGTCAAATAATCACTATGACCCTTCAATGAAGAGTGTCGCCATGCAATCGCCATAGAGGTGAACCACCTACTCACCGCTATGTTCATCTGGCCAATCAAGTACTCCAAGTGGATGGCGAATCCAGTCTTGGTGTTGGGGATATACTTTCTGTGTATACCCACTATGACTCGCTGACTAGGGTGGCCCACTTCGGGTTAGAGCTTCGCTTCACGGGTGGCCCAGTCAGGGAGAAAAGACGGAGTTCCATCTAGTTACAGGAAGGCTCGGAAGACTTACCGACTTAGGCCTATTTAGTTACTTGTAGTTCAATATGTACTTTGTAACCGACTCTTAGTCATAGCCGGATAGGTCTCTCCTGTAACCCTAGGCTGGATATCTATATAAGCCATCCGAGGGACCATCCTTACGGCACCCACAATCTACAACCTCAACTCGCATAGTAAAACCTATCTTGTAATCTGTACTTTTGGCTCTGTCTATTACTAGATTGCTAGCAGGAGTAGGATCCGTCCAAAGCCGCTGGATTTGAACCTGGGTAAAGCTTGTATGCGGGACATCTCGGAATACCATCGCCTCACACCCTCTTTCTCCACACACCTTGAGGACCCCCTCTCGCCGTACATGTCTTCAATCCTACGATAGTTGGCGCCCACCGTGGGGCAGGTGAGTTTTGGATCTTTGTTCCGGGCGGAATCTACGTGAATCAGAATCGGCGAGACAAACACTGTCGGTCGGGTCCTCTACGCCAACGACGCCCCTCTTGTCCTTCTCGACAAGACTTTGATTCCGACTAGGGAACCTGTGACCACCTACACCATCATGTCTTTTGGCGAGATCGATGTTTACCTCGGTTTCACTGAACCCGCCGAACCCACCCCAGAGGTGATGATAGAGGCGGAAGAACTTTCTGGATCCACTTTTTCTACATGAGCATCGGAGTTTCAGGTCTCAGAAAACCCTAATCCCACCTAGCCCGCACCTGAAGTGAAGATAGTGGAGGAGATTGAATCTGAAGAAGATCTCCCCGTGGAGGCTAAACCTGAAGCGGATTGTAACATCCCAAAACTTCAACCCAAGCTTATTAAGATCAAATCAATCAAAAATGGGGTAAACTTTTCCAAATTTAAAATGAAAGCATTCATACATGTGTGCGTTTAAAATAGGAGTTGTTTGAATTGCCATGATTGAGTGATCCAATGCTTGTAAAATGTTTCTTAGGTGATTTAAACATCATCTACATCATTCCCAAACTTTTCCTAAAGAAAATCAAATAAAAAAGAATTAAAAAGGAGGAATGGTCATTTTGGCCAATTTCACTCTCATGCCTACTTTGGCTATTCCTAGCACTCATTTCTTAACAGAAACCATTCTTGATCTTTGCACCCCTTGCTAGTACACATAATGAGGTACCAAGGCCCACCTTTGGATCTGCTAAAAACATTCTGTTACTTAGTTTAAATTGCATTTAAAAATTGAATCTAATGCATATGCATAGATCACCCTATTTCAAAACCCATCTTTTTGAGCTCCACTTTCAAAACCCTTGCAACCAGAGACTACCTAGCACTAGTGGAGATTACTCAAAAATTTTGAAACCAAAATTCAAAACTTTCTTTCATGCGGCCATTTAATCATTGCCCCCATTTGATCACCATTTATATCCTCTGTCCCCTCCTAGTCTAACCTGGCCCTTAACACCCCTCTCCCTTGTCCCTAGCCCCCAGGCCATGCCATGCCGAGCCATGCCTCGCCGACCAAACCTTGCGTCACTGCAGCAGACCAATCCCTCTTCCCTCGCCATGTCTAGGAGATAGCCAGGAGCTCACCGCCACCCCCTGTCCCTTGCCCGAGCCCAGGAGTGCAGTGGACCACCGATGACAAACCGCGCCCAGTGCCACCGCACCATGCCAGTGCTGCCCCCAGAGCGCGTTATGTCCCCGCTCGCCCAGACCGTCTCTTGGCCGCAGCTCGCGCCCGCAGCTCCGCCTCGACCTGGAGAACACCCACCCCCGCTGGCCGCCCAATGCCTCACAACCACCGCTCGCCGTGGACACCGCCGCCTCTGCCGCGCAGAGCGCCACCTCGCCCAGACCGCGTGCCACCGCCCCTACAGCGGCATTCAATGCCTAGAGCACCTCCAGGGAACCGCACGTCGATCGCCACCCGCAGCCATGCCTCTACCCTGCCGTAGCCATGTCGCCACTGTCGCCTGCCCATCCCGCTCGGTCTCACCGTCGGGCCTATAAAAGGAGCCCTCCCCAGCCTCTTCTCTCCACGCCATTCCACTCCCATCACCTCTCTGAACCTCACCCACCTCTAGCCGGAGCAAGGTGAGCTCTGCCTCGCCGGAATTGGAGCTGGAGCAAGCCGTGGCAGGAGGAGAAGGGCGCCGCTGATTGCGACCACCCCAAGCTCTGCCGCAACCGTGCCTCGCCTCGCCGTCATCTTCCACTTTGTTTGCCCACCTCGCCGACCCCGCTGGAGCCCTGGTACGCCCCTAGCAGACCCCCACGGAGCCGCTAGGGTTCGAGCTCGCCGGTGACCTGTTTGTCGTCGACGGCGACCCTCAGCCGTAGATCTGCCTTCTAATCCTACGGCCCACAGCACGCGTACCGTTTCGCGTGTTAAGTGCCGCTGACAAGCGGGACCCCCTGTCAGCTGAGCCCCGCGCCGCGGAGCGCCACTAGGCCGGCCCAAGTCGTTTCCCGCGCTAGCCCACACATTCAAATCTAGATTTTCCTTTTTAGTTAAATCTAGTTTCTGTCCACTATTTTAAAATTCAATTCTGGGAGTTTTACAAATAAAAATAGCATGAAACTAATTTTTCCTGAAAGGTATTAAGATGATCTATCCAAGCCCGTTGGATTTAATTCAATTAGAGTTATAGATCTCTCCTAATAAAATAAGAAGACAGAAGCATTTGCAACTTGCAACATTTTTATAAAATCAACCAAGTTAGCTTTTGAGTTGATGCCAACTCTCAAAAATCAAATTTCATTATATCTATCTAAATATGTAATAATATTAAGGTTTACATGCAGTGCCTTTGGACTAGTACCAAAATAATGCTATATAGGCATTTCTAGTCACTTTAAATCATTAAATAATGAACTTAAACCAAAGTAATGTTGATCCAACCTTTAAATCTCATTCCCACCTGTTAGAATATGTGGTGAGGACATATGTCCACATGATCCCATATTTTGGTGGTGAATATTAAATTTTAGTTAAGTTTTCAATGAGTAGAAATTACTTTTCTAAAATAAAAGGGATGAAACTATGGAATTAAACTTGTGATGTTAGTGATGATAATAGATCATCAAATGTGTGTCTTAGAATGCTACTTAGCTTAGTTAAGTATTGTTTGGTGATTGTGCACTCCGTATGTATTTATAGACGATAGTACCGACCAAGCTTTCGAGGAGGAGGAGTTCTAGCAAGAAGAAGAAGACGAAGAAAACTTCAACCACTGCACCAACCAAGGCAAGCTACTATTAGCAAGCTAGCACTTTTAAGTGCAAGCCACCATTAACAGTGCAAGCTAACACTTGCAAGTTTAGTGCTTAGCAAATTAGAGTCAAACTAGATGGTTTAGCAAAGATGCCTTAAGCATGCTTTGATCACACTCCCTTTTAACTATTAGTACCCCAAGTCTTAGTTACAAGTTTTACCCCTCTTAGGTTATACAAAGTTCTTTACTTAGTTCGAAGGTAGCATAAAAAGTATAAAACTTGACCTATTTAGAACCCTTTAGATGTCATTCTATGGCATGAGATTGAACCCATCTTTTCCACCGTAGTGAACACTCTTAACTTAGTAGTTTAGAGTAGAATCAAAAACTTGAGTCACTTTAGATGGGAACACTTGGTGAAAATGAATTATGAAAACCTTGGAATGATGAGTCATTCTATTGAGATGTTTTGACATGTGTTGAGAAACACAAAGGATTGATGTTGATGAAAATGTTGAGGCCTGAGCCTTAACTCTTTTATAAAACTGATGGTTGGATTCGGATGCGATACCATTCCAAATTTACCGTACAATCACATTACCTGAATTGGGTAAGGCTTAGCTGGAAATTTATATGCATTAGTATTAGTTCCCTCACGGGAGAGGTCTGAGCTGAGGCTACCTCTCAATGTTGTCCACCTATGTAGTGCCCAAGATGACTGATGGTCATGGTTGGGAGGCCATGCTCATAGGAGAGGTGCTTATACTAGGGTGTGTAAAGGGAAGGTTATGTTTGATTATCTGCATACTAAGTATGATGATTCAGGGTTATCCCTGACAGATGTATCGAATCTTGTGGTGAAAGTGTACCACCTCTGCAGAGTGTCAAACTATTCGAATAGCCGCGTCCGCGGTTATGGACAGTTGGAATGGCCATACTGTTTCGTTGTCAAATGCTTTCTAAATATTTGAAAAGAATGATGAATCTTGACTTGACCACAAAAGGGTTGTGTTTATGATAATAGCTTCCCAACTTAAGTGATTTTAGGACTTTACTTTATCTTTCTTTGCTTCTGAACTCAGCTTAGGTTTCAAACTTAACTTTATAGTTAAACTTAGAGTTAGCACTTTAACTTATAAGTTTATACTTGTTAGTGGTAGTTTGCGAGTACTTAAAGAGTACTCATGGCTTTTGTCCCTGGCTATTATCATGGCCAGACTATGAAGGAGACTATCAAGATGATGGCCAACAGGACGGCTATGATAACTAGGACCATCTGCCTTCGTCAGCATTGCCTGTGCCCCTGAAGATGGACCCCACCGCTACGCTTATCTTTTATTTCCGCTGCTTGTTGTTTTAAGACTGGATCATGAGATCCTTATTTGTGTAAGACCTTATGTATGGTTTGTAATGGATGATGTACTGTGATATCCAATCCGTTATGTCTCGCAAAAATGGTAATCCTAGGATTGCGAGGTATGGCATAACGGGCATCTGGGATTAAAAATCCGGGTGTTGACAAGTTGGTATCAGAGCCATCCTGACCATATGAGACCCTAGTTAGAATGGACGTCAAACAAAAACTTAGTTTCCAAACCAAACATGAGTATTTATGAAAAACTATCTCCTCTCTTACCCTTGTGGATTCTTTCTCAAAAATTCATGTTCCTCAAAATTCTTCCACTACTACTTAAAATTTGACACACTTGATCACTTCACTAACTTCCTCATCCTTAATTCTTGTAGATGGAGACTCAATTCAGCAAGTTTTACCAGTTGGGAAACGGAGGTCAGCTGATCTTCGAGAGGGATCTGGATGCACTGTCAGAGTTACTGGGACGCCCGCACCCGGAGTTTCTTGGAGCTCAACTTCCAAGACCCCCAGGAGGAGACCTACAGTGGCTAGTCACCGCAGATCTTAGAGGAAGCATTGAAGCACCAACTTCTGGGAGAATTCAGTTCTCCGTGAGAGAGAACAACTGGCTAGATGGATTAGCCAGGGCAATGCATGAAGCTCTCGCACGTCTATGTGCCCTCAGCGTCAACAAGACCCAAGGAACCCGTTTTGCCCACTATGCAAGACGTGATTTCATGGGAATGCCAATGGAGATGCCGGGCCACCCCGACTTGAGGCGTCAAGTGGAGAACCTTGACTTCTTGCTTCACGACAGGCAGCAGGAACTGGACAATGCCAGAGAGTGAGCCAACCATAACCGTGCTATTGCCGACCAGAAGGCCCAGACTTTCGCACTGCTTGTCCAAGACCGTCAGTATCTTCGACGCCAGCGTGCCAAGAAGTATAGCACCATCGCCCGTCTTTGCAAGAAGGTGGCCGACCTCGAGAAGACCGTCAAGGAGCAGGAAGCTCAGCTTGCAGCAAAGGAAGAAGAAGGTGAGGGTGAAGACATCCAGGGAAACATGGACTCTTACCTCAGCAACGATGATGATTTTCTGGCGGAGGATGCCGTAGACTTCTACACTGATGATCAGGACTCCGACTTCATTGACAATGAGTAGATGCACTATAGCACTGTCGTAGCATGAGATGTATCGATCTCACTGTATCTTAGTTTGCAGAATGGTTCTTAAAACCATCTGTTTTCCCTTTGATTGTTGTGGTGTGTGTTGTATCATGTGCTTGCTTGCATGAATGAAAATGAAGTTAGTTGAAAAACCTGAGTCTAACTCAAAGTTTTAGCTTTGAAAACCTAGAACCCTGAACCTTAGAATTTCCCTCTTACCCCTATATCTCAATCTTCAGATGACTCGTGGAAACCAAGGAGGGAGCAGCTCGTCGCAAGACCCAATGCTGCAGATCTTGCAGAATCTCATCGCAGACCGTGAAGCAAGCCGGGCAGAACGCCAAGCCAACTTAGCAACACTTCAACAGATCGCCCAGATGGCTCTCAACAACCAAGGGCATGGAAATCAGGATCGCCAGGGATCCAAACTCAAAAACTTTCAGAACACCAATCCCCCAATTTTCAACCAATCTGAAAACCCATTAGATGCTGATGACTGGTTACAGACCATGGAAAACAACTTAGAGGTTGCCAGAGTTGATGAGAATGAGAAAGTTCTCTTCGCCACCCACTATCTGGTAAGAGATGCAAGAGCTTGGTGGAATAGCATCCGCAATATGAACCATGGTCAAGTGATGACATGGGAAGCATTCAGAGTCAAGTTCAGCTGCACCCATGTGCCGCAGGGTCTAGTCAATAGAATGCGAGATGAGTTCCGCGAATTGAAGCAAGGAAGAATGACTGTGGTAGAGTACCGTGACATATTCCTGTCACTTGCCAGATATGCACCTGATGAGATCAACACGGAGAAGAAGAAGGAGAGATTCTTGAACAAACTGCATGATGAGATGCAGACTGTCCTAGTCAACATCCGCTTCCAGGATCTCGAAGAGCTAGTCGACTCTGCCATCCAGATGGAAGGGAAGATTAATCAGGCAAACGACAACCGCAAGCGTCGTATGATGCAGCAGTATGGATCCAATAGTCACCAGAAGTACCGTCCCAACCCTTCACCAGGATATGCACCAAGGAACAATCGACGCCCAAATTCTCGCCCAAGATACCCCAACTGTAGCGGAGGCAATGTGAAGTCCAGAGGAAACAATCACAACTCTGGTAATGCCAACAATTTCAACCGTGCACCTCCCAAGAACCACAACAACAATAACAACACTGCACCCAGAACTGGCAGCAATGCCGTACCTGTTGCAGTCAAGTACAAGTCCTAGATCACTTGTTTCGAGTGTGGAGTGAAAGGTCACTACTCCAATGAGTGTCCCAAGAAGACTGTAGTCAATGCCAATGTGAAGGCCCCAGCTCAGCAGCAGCGTCGTTTTCAACCCGGAAGGAGATTTGCCCCAGGGAACCCCCACAACCGCAACGGTCGTCTCTTCCACATGAAAGTAGAAGAAGCCCAGGAAGCGCCAGATGTAGTGCTGCGTATGTTTTCTGTCAACTCAGTTTTAGCAAGAGTATTGTTTGATTCGGGAGCATCGCATTCATTTGTCACCGAAGAATTTGCATGCACTAGTAAGATTCGCCCAACCAACCTGAAGCATGTCATGATAGTTCAAATCCCCGGTTCAACAACCACAGTCATTCTCGAACTAATTCCCGGAACCGGACCTATAGCCTAGAGGCCCTATAGCATGAACCCCTCAGAGTTAGTCGAACTGAAGAAGCAGTTGGATGCTATGCTAGCAAAAGGTTTGATTCAACCAAGTGCATCACCATGGAGATCACCAGTGTTATTCATCGACAAGAAAGATGGAGGCAACCGTCTGTGTACAGATTACATAAAGTTGAATGATGTCACCATCAAGAAAAAGTACCCCTTGCCAAAGATAGAGGATTTATTTGATCAGTTGACTGGAGCCCAGGTATTCTCAAAGATTGATCTTAGGACTGGTTATCACCAATTTAAGATTCGTGCAACGGATATTCCAAAGACCGCCCTTACTACTCGCTATGGTTTATACGAGTATACGGTTATGTCTTTTAGATTAACCAATGCCCCTGCTTATTTCATGAATCTCATGAATAAGATCTTTATGAATTTCCTAGATAAGTTTGTAGTTGTGTTTATCGACGACATCCTTATCTACTCCAAGTCAGAAGAAGAGCATGAGCAACATCTGAGAGTTATCCTAGAAACCCTGAGAGAGCATCAGAAGGACCCTTCAGCCAAAACTCACACTTGCTGAACTTGGCATATAACTGATGCTCTCTCAGGGTTTCTAGGATAACTCTCAGATGTTGCTCATGCTCTTCTTCTGACCCTTCAGCCAAAACTCACACTTGCTGAACTTGGCATATAACTGATGCTCTCTCAGGGTTTCTAGGATAACTCTCAGATGTTGCTCATGCTCTTCTTCTGACTTGGAGTAGATAAGGATGTCGTCGATAAACACAACTACAAACTTATCTAGGAAATTCATAAAGATCTTATTCATGAGATTCATGAAATAAGCAGGGGCATTGGTTAATCCAAAAGACATAACCGTATACTCGTATAAACCATAGCGAGTAGTAAAGGCGGTCTATGGAATATCCGTTGCACGAATCTTAAGTTGGTGATAACTAGTCCTAAGATCAATCTTTGAGAATACCTGGGCTCCAGTCAACTGATCAAATAAATCCTCTATCTTTGGCAAGGGTTACTTGTTCTTGATGGTGACATCATTCAACTTTATGTAATCTGTACACAGACGGTTGCCTCCATCTTTCTTGTCGATGAATAACACTGGTGATCTCCATGGCGATGCACTTGGTTGAATCAAACCTTTTGCTAGCATAGCATCCAACTGCTTGTTCAGTTCCACTAACTCTGAGGGGTTCATGCTATAGGGCCTCTGGGCTATAGGTCAGGTCCACATGATCCCATATTTTGGTGGTGAATATTAAATTTTAGTTAAGTTTTCAATGAGTAGAAATTACTTTTCTAAAATAAAAGGGATGAAACTATGGAATTAAACTTGTGATGTTTGTGATGATAATAGATCATCAAATGTTTTTCTTAGAATGCTACTTAGCTTAGTTAAGTATTGTTTGGTGATTGTGCACTCCGTATGTATTTATAGACGATAGTACCGACCAAGCTTTCGAGGACGAGGAGTTCTAGCAAGAAGAAGAAGACGAAGAAAACTTCAACCACTGCACCAACCAAGGCAAGCTACTATTAGCAAGCTAGCACTTTTAAGTGCAAGCCACCATTAACAGTGCAAGCTAACACTTGCAAGTTTAGTGCTTAGCAAATTAGAATCAAACTAGATGGTTTAGCAAAGATGCCTTAAGCATGCTTTGATCACACTCCCTTTTAACTATTAGTACCCCAAGTCTTAGTTACAAGTTTTACCCCTCTTAGGTTATACAAAGTTCTTTACTTAGTTTGACGGTAGCATAAAAAGTATAAAACTTGACCTATTTAGAACCCTTTAGATGTCATTCTATGGCATGAGATTGAACCCATCTTTTCCACCGTAGTGAACACTCTTAACTTAGTAGTTTAGAGTAGAATCAAAAACTTGAGTCACTTTAGATGGGAACACTTGGTGAAAATGAATTATGAAAACCTTGGAATGATGAGTCATTCTATTGAGATGTTTTGACATGTGTTGAGAAACACAAAGGATTGATGTTGATGAAAATGTTGAGGCCTGAGCCTTAACTCTTTTATAAAACTGATGGTTGGATTCGGATGCGATACCATTCCAAATTTACCGTACAATCACATTACCTGAATTGGGTAAGGCTTAGCTGAAAATTTATATGCATTAGTATTAGTTCCCTCACGGGAGAGGTCTGAGCTGAGGCTACCTCTCAATGTTGTCCACCTATGTAGTGCCCAAGATGACTGATGGTCATGGTTGGGAGGCCATGCTCATAGGAGAGGTGCTTATACTAGGGTGTGTAAAGGGAAGGTTATGTTTGATTATCTGCATACTAAGTATGATGATTCAGGGTTATCCCTGACAGATGTATCGAATCTTGTGGTGAAAGTGTACCACCTCTGCAGAGTGTCAAACTATTCGAATAGCCGCGTCCGTGGTTATGGACAGTTGGAATGGCCATACTGTTTCGTTGTCAGATGCTTTCTAAATACTTTGAAAAGAATGATGAATCTTGACTTGACCACAACAGGGTTGTGTTTATGACAATAGCTTCCCAACTTAAGTGATTTTAGGACTTTACTTTATCTTTCTTTGCTTCTGAACTCAACTTAGGTTTCAAACTTAACTTTATAGTTAAACTTAGAGTTAGCACTTTAACTTAGAAGTTATACTTGTTAGTGGTAGTTTGCGAGTACTTAAAGAGTACTCATGGCTTTTGTCCCTAGCTATTATCATGGCCAGACTATGAAGGAGAATATCAAGATGATGGCCAACAGGACGGCTATGATAACTAGGACCATGTGCCTTCGTCAGCATTGCCTGTGCCCCTGAAGATGGACCCCACCGCTACAATTATCTTTTATTTCCGCTGCTTGTTGTTTTAAGACTGGATCATGAGATCCTTATTTTTGTAAGACCTTATGTATGGTTTGTAATGGATGATGTACTGTGATATCCAATCCGTTATGTCTCGCAAAAATGGTAATCCTGGGATTGCGAGGTATGGCATAACGGGCATCTGGGATTAAAAATCCGGGTGTTGACAAGTTGGTATCAGAGCCATCCTGACCATATGAGACCCTAGTTAGAATGGACGTCAAACAAAAACTTAGTTTCCAAACCAAACGTGAGTATTTATGAAAAACTATCTCCTCTCTTACCCTTGTGGATTCTTTCTCAAAAATTCATGTTCCTCAAAATTCTTCCACTACTACTTAAAATTTGACACACTTGATCACTTCACTAACTTCCTCATCCTTAATTCTTGTAGATGGAGACTCAATTCAGCAAGTTTTACCAGTTGGGAAACGGAGGTCAGCTGATCTTCGAGAGGGATCTGGATGCACTGTCAGAGTTACTGGGACGCCCGCACCCGGAGTTTCTTGGAGCTCAACTTCCAGGACCCCCAGGAGGAGACCTACAGTGGCTAGTCACCGCAGATCTTAGAGGAAGCATTGAAGCACCAACTTCTGGGAGAATTCAGTTCTCCGTGAGAGAGAACAACTGGCTAGATGGATTAGCCAGGGTAATGCATGAAGCTCTCGCACGTCTATGTGCCCTCAGCGTCAACAAGACCCAAGGAACCCGTTTTGCCCACTATGCAAGACGTGATTTCATGGGAATGCCAATGGAGATGCCGGGCCACCCCGACTTGAGGCGTCAAGTGGAGAACCTTGACTTCTTGCTTCACGACAGGCAGCAGGAACTGGACAATGCCAGAGAGTTAGCCAACCATAACCGTGCTATTGCCGACCAGAAGGCCCAGACTTTCGCACTGCTTGTCCAAGACCGTCAGTATCTTCGACGCCAGCGTGCCAAGAAGTATAGCACCATCGCCCGTCTTTGCAAGAAGGTGGCCGACCTCGAGAAGACCGTCAAGGAGCAGGAAGCTCAGCTTGCAGCAAAGGAAGAAGAAGGTGAGGGTGAAGACATCCAGGGAAACATGGACTCTTACCTCAGCAACGATGATGATTTTCTGGCGGAGGATGCCGTAGACTTCTACACTGATGATCAGGACTCCGACTTCATTGACAATGAGTAGATGCACTATAGCACTGTCGTAGCATGAGATGTATCGATCTCACTGTATCTTAGTTTGCAGAATGGTTCTTAAAACCATCTGTTTTCCCTTTGATTGTTGTGGTGTGTGTTGTATCATGTGCTTGCTTGCATGAATGAAAATGAAGTTAGTTGAAAAACCTGAGTCTAACTCAAAGTTTTAGCTTTGAAAACCTAGAACCCTGAACCTTAGAATTTCCCTCTTACCCCTATATCTCAATCTTCAGATGACTCGTGGAAACCAAGGAGGGAGCAGCTCGTCGCAAGACCCAATGCTGCAGATCTTGCAGAATCTCATCGCAGACCGTGAAGCAAGCCGGGCAGAACGCCAAGCCAACTTAGCAACACTTCAACAGATCGCCCAGATGGCTCTCAACAACCAAGGGCATGGAAATCAGGATCGCCAGGGATCCAAACTCAAAAACTTTCAGAACACCAATCCCCCAATTTTCAACCAATCTGAAAACCCATTAGATGCTGATGACTGGTTACAGACCATGGAAAACAACTTAGAGGTTGCCAGAGTTGATGAGAATGAGAAAGTTCTCTTCGCCACCCACTATCTGGTAAGAGATGCAAGAGCTTGGTGGAATAGCATCCGCAATATGAACCATGGTCAAGTGATGACATGGGAAGCATTCAGAGTCAAGTTCAGCTGCACCCATGTGCCGCAGGGTCTAGTCAATAGAATGCGAGATGAGTTCCGCGAATTGAAGCAAGGAAGAATGACTGTGGTAGAGTACCGTGACATATTCCTGTCACTTGCCAGATATGCACCTGATGAGATCAACACGGAGAAGAAGAAGGAGAGATTCTTGAACAAACTGCATGATGAGATGCAGACTGTCCTAGTCAACATCCGCTTCCAGGATCTCGAAGAGCTAGTCGACTCTGCCATCCAGATGGAAGGGAAGATTAACCAGGCAAACGACAACCGCAAGCGTCGTATGATGCAGCAGTCTGGATCCAATAGTCACCAGAAGTACCGTCCCAACCCTTCACCAGGATATGCACCAAGGAACAATCGACGCCCAAATTCTCGCCCAAGATACCCCAACTGTAGCGGAGGCAATGTGAAGTCCAGAGGAAACAATCACAACTCTGGTAATGCCAACAATTTCAACCGTGCACCTCCCAAGAACCACAACAACAATAACAACACTGCACCCAGAACTGGCAGCAATGCCGTACCTGTTGCAGTCAAGTACAAGTCCTAGATCACTTGTTTCGAGTGTGGAGTGAAAGGTCACTACTCCAATGAGTGTCCCAAGAAGACTGTAGTCAATGCCAATGTGAAGGCCCCAGCTCAGCAGCAGCGTCGTGTTCAACCCGGAAGGAGATTTGCCCCAGGGAACCCCCACAACCGCAACGGTCGTCTCTTCCACATGAAAGTAGAAGAAGCCCAGGAAGCGCCAGATGTAGTGCTGCGTATGTTTTCTGTCAACTCAGTTTTAGCAAGAGTATTGTTTGATTCGGGAGCATCGCATTCATTTGTCACCGAAGAATTTGCATGCACTAGTAAGATCCGCCCAACCAACCTGAAGCATGTCATGATAGTTCAAATCCCTGGTTCAACAACCACAGTCATTCTCGAACTAATTCCCGGAACCGGACCTATAGCCTAGAGGCCCTATAGCATGAACCCCTCAGAGTTAGTCGAACTGAAGAAGCAGTTGGATGCTATGCTAGCAAAAGGTTTGATTCAACCAAGTGCATCGCCATGGAGATCACCAGTGTTATTCATCGACAAGAAAGATGGAGGCAACCGTCTGTGTACAGATTACATAAAGTTGAATGATGTCACCATCAAGAAAAAGTACCCCTTGCCAAAGATAGAGGATTTATTTGATCAGTTGACTGGAGCCCAGGTATTCTCAAAGATTGATCTTAGGACTGGTTATCACCAATTTAAGATTCGTGCAACGGATATTCCAAAGACCGCCCTTACTACTCGCTATGGTTTATACGAGTATACGGTTATGTCTTTTGGATTAACCAATGCCCCTGCTTATTTCATGAATCTCATGAATAAGATCTTTATGAATTTCCTAGATAAGTTTGTAGTTGTGTTTATCGACGACATCCTTATCTACTCCAAGTCAGAAGAAGAGCATGAGCAACATCTGAGAGTTATCCTAGAAACCCTGAGAGAGCATCAGAAGGACCCTTCAGCCAAAACTCACACTTGCTGAACTTGGCATATAACTGATGCTCTCTCAGGGTTTCTAGGATAACTCTCAGATGTTGCTCATGCTCTTCTTCTGACCCTTCAGCCAAAACTCACACTTGCTGAACTTGGCATATAACTGATGCTCTCTCAGGGTTTCTAGGATAACTCTCAGATGTTGCTCATGCTCTTCTTCTGACTTGGAGTAGATAAGGATGTCGTCGATAAACACAACTACAAACTTATCTAGGAAATTCATAAAGATCTTATTCATGAGATTCATGAAATAAGCAGGGGCATTGGTTAATCCAAAAGACATAACCGTATACTCGTATAAACCATAGCGAGTAGTAAAGGCGGTCTATGGAATATCCGTTGCACGAATCTTAAGTTGGTGATAACTAGTCCTAAGATCAATCTTTGAGAATACCTGGGCTCCAGTCAACTGATCAAATAAATCCTCTATCTTTGGCAAGGGTTACTTGTTCTTGATGGTGACATCATTCAACTTTATGTAATCTGTACACAGACGGTTGCCTCCATCTTTCTTGTCGATGAATAACACTGGTGATCTCCATGGCGATGCACTTGGTTGAATCAAACCTTTTGCTAGCATAGCATCCAACTGCTTGTTCAGTTCCACTAACTCTGAGGGGTTCATGCTATAGGGCCTCTGGGCTATAGGTCAGGTCCACATGATCCCATATTTTGGTGGTGAATATTAAATTTTAGTTAAGTTTTCAATGAGTAGAAATTACTTTTCTAAAATAAAAGGGATGAAACTATGGAATTAAACTTGTGATGTTTGTGATGATAATAGATCATCAAATGTTTTTCTTAGAATGCTACTTAGCTTAGTTAAGTATTGTTTGGTGATTGTGCACTCCGTATGTATTTATAGACGATAGTACCGACCAAGCTTTCGAGGACGAGGAGTTCTAGCAAGAAGAAGAAGACGAAGAAAACTTCAACCACTGCACCAACCAAGGCAAGCTACTATTAGCAAGCTAGCACTTTTAAGTGCAAGCCACCATTAACAGTGCAAGCTAACACTTGCAAGTTTAGTGCTTAGCAAATTAGAATCAAACTAGATGGTTTAGCAAAGATGCCTTAAGCATGCTTTGATCACACTCCCTTTTAACTATTAGTACCCCAAGTCTTAGTTACAAGTTTTACCCCTCTTAGGTTATACAAAGTTCTTTACTTAGTTTGACGGTAGCATAAAAAGTATAAAACTTGACCTATTTAGAACCCTTTAGATGTCATTCTATGGCATGAGATTGAACCCATCTTTTCCACCGTAGTGAACACTCTTAACTTAGTAGTTTAGAGTAGAATCAAAAACTTGAGTCACTTTAGATGGGAACACTTGGTGAAAATGAATTATGAAAACCTTGGAATGATGAGTCATTCTATTGAGATGTTTTGACATGTGTTGAGAAACACAAAGGATTGATGTTGATGAAAATGTTGAGGCCTGAGCCTTAACTCTTTTATAAAACTGATGGTTGGATTCGGATGCGATACCATTCCAAATTTACCGTACAATCACATTACCTGAATTGGGTAAGGCTTAGCTGGAAATTTATATGCATTAGTATTAGTTCCCTCACGGGAGAGGTCTGAGCTGAGGCTACCTCTCAATGTTGTCCACCTATGTAGTGCCCAAGATGACTGATGGTCATGGTTGGGAGGCCATGCTCATAGGAGAGGTGCTTATACTAGGGTGTGTAAAGGGAAGGTTATGTTTGATTATCTGCATACTAAGTATGATGATTCAGGGTTATCCCTGACAGATGTATCGAATCTTGTGGTGAAAGTGTACCACCTCTGCAGAGTGTCAAACTATTCGAATAGCCGCGTCCGTGGTTATGGACAGTTGGAATGGCCATACTGTTTCGTTGTCAGATGCTTTCTAAATACTTTGAAAAGAATGATGAATCTTGACTTGACCACAACAGGGTTGTGTTTATGACAATAGCTTCCCAACTTAAGTGATTTTAGGACTTTACTTTATCTTTCTTTGCTTCTGAACTCAACTTAGGTTTCAAACTTAACTTTATAGTTAAACTTAGAGTTAGCACTTTAACTTAGAAGTTATACTTGTTAGTGGTAGTTTGCGAGTACTTAAAGAGTACTCATGGCTTTTGTCCCTAGCTATTATCATGGCCAGACTATGAAGGAGAATATCAAGATGATGGCCAACAGGACGGCTATGATAACTAGGACCATGTGCCTTCGTCAGCATTGCCTGTGCCCCTGAAGATGGACCCCACCGCTACAATTATCTTTTATTTCCGCTGCTTGTTGTTTTAAGACTGGATCATGAGATCCTTATTTTTGTAAGACCTTATGTATGGTTTGTAATGGATGATGTACTGTGATATCCAATCCGTTATGTCTCGCAAAAATGGTAATCCTGGGATTGCGAGGTATGGCATAACGGGCATCTGGGATTAAAAATCCGGGTGTTGACACGGATCTCCCTAAGGAGGTCAAATCTCAGGAGGCTCTTCCCAAAGAGGCCAAATCTCAGGAAGATCAAAGCAGCAACAACTTTGGATCTGGCTCTGCCGATGCTAGAGTAGGAAAGTCACTCATGGGGCACCCTATGAAGATGATGATGAATAGTGCCATAGTCAACACAACTGCAATTCTAGAGACCATAAGATTTTTTGAGGAGGCTAACGAAGAAAGACGCAACTACCTTAGGATGCATGCATCGCACTTCGTCGGATACGTTGGATCTGGATCCGGCTCTACCGATGCTGGAGACGACAATGACTCGGTGCTGGAGGCGATTGGAAAAAACGTCGACTTACGGGAATCTTTGGATGACTCCATGACATCGACAGACTTCCGAAGTTCTCCGCGGAATATGAAGAAGAATTCAACTCCAAGGCTGTGGAAGAAGGAGAATATTTGGATGAAGGATCCGGAGAAAAACTCTCCCAAACTGCAGGATCACATGGATCTCAGATATAATCCCGACGTCTAGATGTGAGAGTACTGATTGAAGCTTGACTCGAGGAATCAGACCCAAAGCCGTCTTTGCTACCGGCGCAGCCAAGAAGGCAAAGAAGAAGAAAAAGAAGACTCTGACTAAGGACCTTCCAACTGATGAGGTAATAGCAGAAGAATACGAAGAAGAGTCAGATGGAGCCTTGATCCTAAAGGAGACAAAGGATACTCCGTTGGATGGACACGTGGTTACCCCTGTTGCCCGTAAACTCCTGGGAGAAGCAATTACCACACCTATCCCGACAGCTGCAGAACTTACACCTGTAGAGTTGGAGGACAGGGCCCAAGCCCTAGAAGCACATCGTCAAGTACTCCTCAAGGAAAATGAAAATATCCTTCAGGAGAAGAAACGCATTGCAACTGAGGGGTAGCCTAGCACCCGGCAGCATCAGAAGACCCGGAATGGCCCTAAATTGGCTAACAAAAATTTCGGATGTTCACAAAACCCTTTTCCAAGGAGACACAGCCATAGGGAAACCTCGGATCGACAGCAAGGGCAACCGGGTGTATGGCACCTAGGTAGAAAATTCTACTGCGGCTCAAGACCTCTTTGCAACCAACCCAAGCCCAGACGAGATTCGGCTGAGCATGAAGCTACTCACAAAGGATCTGGAATAGAAGAAGGTCACCACATCTGGCAGCAGAAAGCTTGTCTCCAAGTCAGACCAATGCCACACGAACATGGGTCGACACCAAGATGTAAGGCCCTGACGGGAGCCGAAACAACACTACCGTTCTGACCCTCGGGAAGACAACTATTCAAGAACCGGATCTTCGGGACATCAGCACAGACCCACATGAAGCTGGAGCAACGTCGCTCCGGCCCCAGAGCAAGACGCCATTGCAGCAATGGTCCAACCTCCCCGGCGACATTCGAATACTCGCAGGTAGGATGAAGAAGCTCAATGTCGAGAGAAGGACCGGAGAATGCCCCCTCCTAGACATACAAGCCGTCCGACTGAGCCACGTCACAATGACGGCAATGATAGACGAAGGAACAACGAAAATTGCGCTGGAACAAGTCGGCACGGTGGCCGTCATCATGAAGCCCTGGCTGGGGGTAATCCACTGCCACCTTCGCTACCAAGCAGTCACCATAATGGCTCACAAGGAGTCCAGGGGGGACGCAGTGGCGGAGCTGGCGGTAGAAGAAGCAGAAGTCCGGCTCATGGGCATCGCATCCACAGTGAACAACCAAGACAACGTGCCCTATCACCAAGTGATGCTAGGCACCGGATCAACTTAAATATTAAGGCATGGCGCTATGATTCGGACAACATCTATGTGGGTCTGAAATGCTTCGGACCACATGTACGACAAACAAACTTTCCAGAAGGGTTCTACATCTCAAGGCACATCCAACCCTATGACGGTGTGGCCTGGACAGAGACTTGGCTCCAAGACTTCTTCTAGGCCTGCTGCATCACCAAAGCAGGAAACAGCTTGGTCGCGACCCGGTATCTCCCGCTTATGCTAAGGAAGACGGCTCGATCATGGCTCAATGAACTCCCAGAAAACACCATCCACAACTGGTATGATATGTGAAGTGCTTTCTTTCAGAACTTCGAGGGAACATACATGAGGCCCTGCGCGGTCGGAGATCTGTAGCGGTGCACCAAAAAACCAGGAGAAACATACTGGTATTACCTCAGATGATGGATTGACACGAAGAACTTCTGCGAAGGAGTAAACGACCAAACCGCGATTGAAGCCTTCATCGTGGGACTCCCAATTGGTTTGCTACATCATCGCTTAAAGTGTGAGAAAGTCACTGATTTGGGGGAGATGATAGAGATGGCAAGCAAATACGCTGACACCAATGATGATGTAGAGGGACTGCTTAATGTGCTGATCGTACCACAGTCGGCAAAACAGCCAAAGCAGCAGGCCACCAAACACAAAAACACCTCGGAGGAAAAATCCAATCTGGAAACCACGACAGTCAATGCAACTTTCGAGTCTGGAGGACGAGGATGCCATGGAGGTAGCCGGTGATGTGGCCGTGGAACTTCCAAGGTCCAAGGTAGAGGAGACCAGCAACCTAGCAAAACCTACTCTTGGGCTGATATTGCCAATAATCCATGCGTGCATCACCCGATGGCAACGGGGGCTCGTACCACACCAATGTTGAGTGTCATTTCAATGACAACATCAAGAAATATGAATCCGCTGGCTACAGAGCCAAGTGACAAAAAGGAAACAAAAATTCCGACAAAGAGAAAGAGTACAAGGAAGACTCTGACATGAAGGAGGCAGAAGCTTCAAATCCCAAGTCAGATTGAAAGAAGACCGTCCCCACCAAGAAGGACACTTATGTCACTTTCCTTGGATCCCAACAAGCCAAGGTCAAAAAAGCAGTAACGCATGAGCTCAATGCAACTATTCCTGTTGTCCCCTAGTTTTTGGATTGGTCAGAAGTAACAATCACTTTTGACCGAGGCGATCATCCGCCTAAATGGTTATGGATTCTCCAAGACCCTCATGGATGGTGGCAGCAGCATCAACATCATCTATGTCGAAACGCTACGCCGGATGAGGATATTGGAAACACAACTAAACTACAACTCTGTGATTTTTCATAGAGTTGTCGCCGGAAGACAAGTAAATTCTCTGGGAGAGATCACTTTGGATGTTACCTTTGGAACTCCAAAGAATTATTAGACGGAAGCACTTTCCTTAGAAGTGGTCACGTTCAAGAGCGCATACCACGCTAGCTTTGGGAATTCGGCTTAATGGGCTTTTCTGGCTCGCCCTTGTTACATTTACAATATTATGAAAATTCCAGGTCCCAATGGCACAATCACAATCTGGGGAGACCCGAAAAAGGAACGAGAATGCGAGGACAAAAATGCCGCCTCTGCTAAAGCCATGTTGCATGCTAAGCAGTACCAGGAGATCAAGAAGAACATCGACCCGTCTGAGATGCCCGTGACGAAGAGTGAGGTGACCAAGCCAACTCCGGAGTTAAGGGCATCATAAGAGACGAAGACGACGCCATTGAAGGATCATGATCCCTCCAAGGTGACCTAGATAGGTGTAGGTTTAGAACATGCATAGGAAAGCGCGCTCGTCGAGTTCCTCAAAGCTAATAAAGACATCTACGCATGGTATCCATCTGACATGACTGGAGTACCTAGGGAACTTGCCGAGCACAGTCTAAATGTATACCCAAACGCTAAACCCGTCAAACAGTCCTTACAATGTTTCAATGATGAAAATCGCAAAGTAATAGCTAAGGAACTAGCCTGGCTTGAGTTAGCCGGATTCGTAGAAGAGGTCATCCATACTGATTGGTCGGCCAATCCTGTAATGGTCCCTAAAAAGGACACCACTGATTTAAGGATGTGTGTTGATTATACTGCCTTGAACAAGGATTGTCCCAAAGATCCGTTCGCTCTGCCTAGAATTGATCAGGTTATCGATTCAACAGCAGACTCAGAACTCCTATGTTTTCTCGATGCATATTCCGGATATCATCAAATTGGGATGAAGGAGTCAGACAAAATAAACACTTTGTTCATCACACCTTTCGGAATCTTCTGCTATGTAATGATGCCTTTTGGGCTAAAAAAAACAGGAGCTACGTACCAGCGCACTATGCAACATTGCCTCCATGATCAAATCGGACGCAATGTACATGCATATGTGGACGACATAGCTGTGATGTCCAAAACGAAGGAGACACTAATTTCCGACTTGGAGGAAACATCCAACAATCTACGAAAATACAACATAATGCTTAACCCAAAGAAGTATTTCTTTGGAATACCAGCCAAAAAATTGTTAGGTTTAATTGTGTCACAAAGAGGCATAGAGGTGAGCCGTGACAAGATAAAGGCTATACTCAACATTTCTAGGCCAACTCGCCTGAAGGATGTACAATGACTAACTGGCTGCATTGCTGCAGTCAGTCAGTTCGTAAGCTGGCTCAGTGAAAGAGCCCCACCACTATACAAACTCTTGAAAAAGACCAAGGAATTTGTCTGGACTGATGAAGTTGAAGCTACACTTTAGGATCTGAAAGCCATACTCTCGTTCGCCCTATCCTTGCAGCACCGGAGCCACAGGAACCGATGTTGTTATATCTAGCTATGACAAGTAGAGTCGTCAGTGCCGTCATGGTGGTGGAACGGCCAGAAGAAAAACAGGAACACCTGGTGCAGCGTTCGACTTATTACCTCAACAAGGTCTTGACTGAATGAAAGCAAAGGTAACCTCATTACCAAAAGTTAGCCTATGGTGTATTCTTCGCATCGAGAAAGCTATGACACTATTTTCAAGAGAATAAGATTACCGTGGTGAGCACAGCTCCCATGAGAGACATAATAAACAATAACGATGCCACATGACGCGTCGTTGAGTGGGGAATTAAGCTAGGAGCTTTTGATATTGAGTACAAACCACGTAAAATGATCAAATCCCAGATCCTTGTTGACTTTGACGCTGATTGGACAGAGACAGTCGAAAACACAAGTCTCCCAGAGACAAAAGTTTGGACCTTACATTTTGACGGGTCTAAAGCGCTCGGGGGCTGGCGTGGTACTCAAGTGACCCGAAGGTGATAAATTGTTCTATGTACTGCAGATTCACTTCACAGCGACAAACAACATTGCCGAGTATGAAGCCCTGCTACATGGAATTCGAATTGCAAAAGACATCGGCATTCGCCGACTAATGTGTTATGGGGACTCGGTTTTAGTTGCTCAACAAGTATCCGATATCTTCAATGCAAACAAGAATGGAAGCTTATAGGGCCATCGTGGATGAACTATCTAAATCCTTTGAAGGGTTTGAAGTTCAACACATTCCCCGAATAGAAAATGAGGAAGCAGATGCTCTATCAAGAATAGGCTCTGCGTGGAAGCAGGTCCCGGACAGTGTTTTTTTGGAGAACTTGAGAGTTCCCTCTATCACAGGAGTTAATGAGGAGTACCCGACCAAATCTGACTCACCAATCATAGCAGTTCTAACCATAATTCCTAGTTGGACAAAACCCTACCTTGATTTCTTAGTAGATAAAAAATTACCTGAAGACGAAGTTCTGAACTAGCATATCGTTCGACGAGAAAAAGCCTACATAGTAGTGGGAGGTGAGCTCTATAAGGGGGGTGCATCTAGGATCTTTTAGCACTGCGTTTCTCCGGAAGAAGGTGTGGAAATCCTAAGGGAAATCCACGAAGGCAAATACAGACATCACAACGTAGCCAGATCTTTAGTGTCAAAGGCCTTCAGACATGGATTTTTCTGGCTTACAGCCAAGGCAGATGCCGAACGGCTAGTCAAGACGTGCAAAGGTTGCAAAAAATACGCCGAACAAGCCCACGTTCTGGATGATCAGCTGCGAACAATTCCGATTGCATGACCTTTCGTGGTCTAGGGGCTTGACATGGTAGGACCGTTTAGACGGGCTCAAAGTGGATACACTCACCTTCTTGTGATGGTTGATAAATTCACGAAAGGGATAGAGGCAAAACTATCACAAGTTGTGATGGAGTAACAACCACAAAGTTCGTCGAGGACGTGATCATCCGATTTGGGTATCCGCACAATATTATTACAAACAACGGGAGTAATTTTTCCATGGGAAAACTAGTCGAATTCTACAATGAACAGGGGATCTGACTTGATATTCCGTCAGTCGCACATCCTCAAGCCAATGGACAAGTTGAAAGGGCAAATGGTTTAATTCTTCAAGGCCTATGACCAAGACTTGAAGCACCACTACATCGTGCTGCAGGGGCTTGGGCGAACGAATTGTCGTCCGTGATATGGAGTTTACGAACAATTCCTAATAGGTCAGCCGAATATACACCTTTCTTCTTGGTTCATGGTCCAGAAGATATCCTTCCGAGTGATCTTATTGGTAACTCTCCCCGAGTCGCTGCGTATATCAAAGAGGATGCCGAGGTTGGTCGACAAGATGACCTAGATATGCTTCAGGAAGTTCGCGTTGTTGCTGAATAGAGATCTACAACATATCAGCAAAAGTTACGTAGATATCATAGTTAGAGAGACATAAATCTATCTTTTAGGAAAGGCGATTTGGTTCTTCCGCTAGTGCAAAAAGGAGAGCACAAACTTGAAGGGTTCCATAGCAGAGAATAGAAAATTTCCTATGTTGGAACTCCCTAACACCCAAGATCTATCTATGCAGTAATGCGGTAATGACCGGAGCGTCTAGAATACATAACCTTGTAGACCGTACGCAGTTAACGTTTCGAGGGGAACATGGTTGAATTAGTCAAACTCGTAGCCGACCTCAAGGTCGTGAAGCTCCTCGCAGGTCACCCCTTGCTCCTTCTTCATCGTGCAGCAGCTCCGGCTCACGACATCCAAGGTGCCTCAAGTGAGGCCCTCGTGGTTTTGTACATATATGGTGTACGATGACGCCTCTGACTCCTTGATCCCTACCGGGAGTGCGGTGGTAGAACTCCGTCTTGGAATCCCTGCAGTGCAATGGCGTGCTGCAGGTGCGCCATATCTTGTGCGAACAGTCCTTTCTAGGGACCATGCCAACGCGTGGAGACAACTATGTAGAGAGAGAGAGGGAGGAATTCTCTAAGGAAAACGCCTTAGAGAACATCTCAAATTGTTTTGTGTTTATTCCCACCCATAGGCACCTCTTTATATAGGCGGATGGGGGGTCCCTCCCCTTTGGGTTTCCCATGTGGGACTAAACAAGGGAGAGAAGGGGGAGGCACCATGGGCCCTAGGGCTCCATGGGCCAGCCGGCCAGGGGTGGGCCCCACCCTGCGCATAGCCCTAGGCTGGTCAGGTGGGCCCCCTTGAGGTGGCTAGGCCTTCGCCCTTTGGCCCTTGGCCCTTCCCTCCTTCGGTTTTTCCACATGGGCCCTTTTTCCCTAGGAAGTTTGGCCCATTAGTGGAATACCCCTTCAAATTAGATTTTAATATTATATTTAATATTAATTACATTAATTAGTGTGTAAATAAATATTACAAAATCTGATTTGACCCAAAACACCTTTTGGTTCACTTTCAATTTCCTCCGAACGACTTCAGAACTTTCCCGAAACGATTCCGGTTCTCTCATGGAACTTTTCCGGTTTCCTTTTCTCTTTCATATGGTGATTCCAACTTACAGACGATCTCTAGCTCATTGTACCCTTAAGTGTATTTCCCCACGGCTCGGGAATGGCACATACATGATCTCCATCAATGATCAATAGCGAGACCAGGATGCCCATAATGACTCCTGTGCATTCCACGATGACAATGTCGTTTGAACCGTAAATGTTGTTTCCCATTCCCTTTGCCACTTGATACCTAGTTCACCCGAGATTTGATCTACATTATCTCCATAACTTCATTTGATCTCGTAACCAATGAACTTGTTTTCTCGTTCCCATGTCATTGCATTCCGTGACCCAGTCACACGCTTGCAAGCTTCGTTAATGCAACATCATCGAGATGGCCACAAATGTATCTGCCCATTACATGGATGGGAAAATCCTGGTCTTGATATGTACTCCTCTACACACCCCTTTGGGAAACCTGAGTAGCACCTTTTTGATCATCCAGTCACGGAATGATACTTGATAACCATCTAAGCTCCCTCCAAAACGGTGATTTGCATCATCTCACAGTCTAAGGATTAGGTTGCGAGATTACCTTAGTTTATCATTAATGGTGAACTTTGTAACTAGATCTCATTATGATACAGCTTGTTGGGTTGTTTGTCTATCACATCATTCAACTAATGACATGACCTCATTGTCAATTAGCATAAATGCCCATGATCTCGAAACCCTAGATCATCCTCATGACCAATGAACTAGTTCTCTAGAGATAACTAGAGACTTGGTTTGCTTACATACCACACGTGTATTAACGTTTCGTATTAATAAAATTATAGCACAATATGAAACTATTATGAACTAATTGAGATATGACAATAAAACCTATTTATTATTTGCCTCTAGGGCATATCTCTTTCAGTCTCCCACTTGCACTAGAGTACAAATAATCTAGCTCGCATTTTACTCATCATAGAGCATATCACATATGCATTTATGCATGCTTATGGAAAATGTCTTGTCCATGTTCGGTTTTACTAGATCATTATGTCTTTGTAAATCGTTAATGTCTTCCTAACTTTGACATTCATACCATTATCTCATAATGGGTTGAAGTATTCGTTTGGGTGACAAAGTGAGACTTTGTTTCTGGTGTTTATAATGACGGTTGTTTTCACTGTTGTCATCTAAACTTTAAAACACACTTTGCAATCCTTTGTGTATATACGGCAGTTATGGAAGCAGAACGAGGCCAGTTTCCAGGAGCCAACTATGACTTTAGATCAACCTCAAGGGCTTTCTCATGGGCAATGTGCCCTGGGACACATCCAGTCCCGGCCCAAGGGGGGGCGGGAGGGGCAGCCGCCCCGGGCCCAAAATTTTCAGCCCCCCCCCCCCGCAGATATGTTTCTACATAGCCCAATACTTGTGTCCATCCGGAATAAAATTGGCAGCTTAAGAGTTGGGCCGTTTCTACATAGCCCAATACCGGCTTCCTCGTATCCGGTCCGGACTCGGGACTCTAGAGGGATCGCCCATCGTGATCGCCAATCGCCACTTTGCCTCGCAAGATGCGGATGCGGGACGCCAATCTGCATTGGCCCATCACCCATCGCCATCGCCCATCGCCAGACGCCATCGCCCATCACCATCACCCATCGCCATCGCGCATCGCCATTGCCAGACGCCAATCGCCAGACGCGAGACGCCATCTCCCATCGCCAATTCGCCATCGCCAGATGCCAATCAGCAATCTCCCATCGCCATCATTGTCTGGACAGTTCCTCACTTCCTCTACATAACAGCAGGTAGCCTTATTTCTCTAATTCTCCATGTAGTCTATGCCCTAGTTTACTAATGTAATTTTAATTAGTAATTATCTATTTATTTTCAGCATGGTTATGGCACCTAAGAAGGGTTTTATGCCGCCAAAGAAATGTCCATCCGGTAGTGCGAAAAGGAAACGAAGAAGAGAAACAAATGCGTTGATACAATCACAAAGAGGAGCTCTTGACAAATGTTTGAAGAATAACACGAGCACTTCAAACAACCCAGACGAGTTGGCGTTGGTTCTTGTGGAGGAGCAAACTAATGATGATCTGCAAGAAGAAAACATTGACATCAACATGGATGATAATAATGTGAGTGATTCTGAGCACGCATTTAATTCAACTCCTACACAACCTGCTACTGTTGATGCGGAACCGATTAGTGTGGATATTTATGAGCTGGAAAATTGGGCTAGTCTTGATAACAAAGCAAGGGACACATTAGTGGAGAAGGGTCCTATCAAAGAAGAAAATATTCAGTTTCTGTTAGATCACAAATTAAGACATTTTTCTTATGCCCATTACTCTAGAAAAATGAGCAATGGAGAGGTACGCGATCGCAAATGGTTAGTACATTCGAAACACGTTGTCAGAGTGTTTTGTTTTTGCTGTAAGTTGTTCAATCCTCTCAAGTGTAAGAGTGCATTAGGGCATGATGGGTTTAGAGATTGGAAACACATCACAGAGAGGTTGCAAGAACATGAAGCTAGTGTAGAGCATATTACAAACATGAACTCTTGGAGTGAGTTGAGAACTGGATTGAGCAAACATGAGACAATAGATAAAGATATACAACACCAGATCACAAAGGAGAAGGAGCGCATAAGGCTAGTTTTGTTAAGAATAATTGCTATTGTGAAATATCTTGGTAAACGCAATTGGGCATTTAGAGGATCTAGTGAGCAGCTTTACAATGATCTTAATGGTAATTTCTTAGCTTGTGTTGAGATGGTTGCCGATTTTGACTTGGTAATGCAAGAACACATCAGACGCATTCAGAACAAAGAGATTCATCATCATTATCTTAGCCATAAAATTCAGAATGAGTTGATTTTTCTCATGGGTTCTAGCATTACAAGTTCTGTTATCAAGATTGATAAAGAGGCCAAATATTTCTCAGTTATTCTTGATTGTCCTCCAGATGTCAGTCACCAAGAACAAATGAGTTTATTGGTTCGATGTGTTCATATTATTGATGGCAACATTAAAATTGAGGAATTATTTCTTGGTTTCTTGGTGGTGCATGACACATCTGGTGAAGGGCTTTTTGATGTATTGGTTGAATCCATCAAGTCCCATGGTCTTAATATTGATGACATTAGAGTTTAAGGTTATGATAATGGCTCTAATATGAAAGGTAAAAACAAAGGGGTGCAAAGTCGATTGCTAAAAATAAACTGAAGAGCTTTATACATGCCATGTGCTTGTCATAGTCTTAATCTCACTTTGTTGATATGGCTAAATCTAGTGGTAAAGTTGTTTCCTTTTTTGGAATTGTGCAACGGATATATGTTCTATTTGCTGGGTCTACCAAATGATGGAGTTGTTTGCTTCGCCATGTGGAAGGTTTTACTGTGAAATCTT
The DNA here is from genome assembly GCA_910589775.1 of Avena eriantha. Lineage (NCBI taxonomy): Eukaryota > Viridiplantae > Streptophyta > Magnoliopsida > Poales > Poaceae > Avena > Avena eriantha. The sequence goes on along the minus strand of OU342740.1, from coordinate 152,742,635 downwards.
TGTCCAATACTCGTTGGGAGAGTAGGATCAAAAGTGTCAAGGCAATTAGAAATCAACCATGTCAACTGAGGTCAACTTTGTATGAGTTGAGTGAAGATCGTGAAAATGAACCCAAGGATAGAACAGATGCAAAAAATTTATTTGAAGTACTTGGCAGCTTTGAGTTCATATTTGTTATGGTTATTTGGCACGAAATTTTATTTGCTGTAAATGGAGTGAGCAAGAAGTTGCAATCTCCATCCATGTGCATTGACTCTACCTTACAGTAAATTGAAGGTATACGTACTTACTTTCTAAATTTCAGAGGAAGAAGCGTAAATCTACGAAGGAAATTGCATCTGAAATGGGCGTAGAGCCATCACTGCCAGTAAAGCGTAAATCTCAGAGGAAGAAGTATTTTGATGAAATTGACTATGATGAAGCAATCTTGCAAGCTGAGGATGCTTTTAAAGTTAATTACTTTCTAGTCATGGTTGATATGGCAATCACATCACTGAAAAGCAGGTTTGAAGAACTCCAATCCTTCCAAAGCATATTTGGGTTTTTAATGAGTTCAGTAGCATTGAAGTCATTGGATGGTTCTCATATAAAAGATCATTGCACTAAACTTGCGCACACTTTATCTCTAGAAAGTGGTGCATGTGATGTTGAGTTAAATAATCTAATTTCTGAGTTAAGTGTTCTCTGGTATGCTTTGCCAAATAAATCAATGACTGGTTTGGAAATTTTTGAGTATGTCAGAGCAGCCGATTGCTATCCTAATATTTATATTGCTTATCGGATCTTATTTACTCTTCCTGTGACTATGGCATCAGCTGAAAGGAGCTTTTCAAAGTTGAAATTGTTGAAGAACCATCTGAGGTCTACAATGTCGCAAGAGAGGTTAAATGGTTTGGCTACTATATGCATCGAGAAGAAATTATTAGATGAGATTGATATTGATACCATCATCAATGACTTCGCATCTAGAAGTGTGAGAAGAAATTTCTGAGGTAATATGTAATTGCACTATTTGAGCAGCAAGTTTTAGACACACTCTTTTCCTTACCAAGGTACCTAAGGGGACTGGAAGGTTTTTAATGAGTCGGCTTGCTTGCTCAAAATATTTGATATAAATATTGAAATAAGAAACTCTCTAAATTTTTTATTTATAGCATGTATGGTTTACATTATTTAAAAGTTCTATAACGGGGCCCAAAATTTTAGTTTCGCCCCGGGCCCCTGAAATCTTAGGACCGGGCCTGGACGCATCATTCTACGTTAAAGACGAACTAGTCCCGCCATAAGAATATACATCACATCAGATGGAGCCTTTATACTTCTATGTCTATGTAGATCCCAGTGCATGAAATGCAACTATGCCACTTACTTTACTTCTTACCATTTAAGTACAAACTTAATTCTAGTTCAGTGATTAACTCAAGAATTACTTCAAGCCATGTTCTTACAGTTAAGAGCTTGTCCTTCCAACCAGAACCTCGGGTCACATTACGTCGAGTATACAATATGGTTGTATGGAAGAACCTATGACTAAGGCATAGGATATGCAACACATCTATTTCTTTATTTTGACCATCGTTGTAATACTAAGACTAACGCAATGCTTCATACAAGTGAGAACCTCTTTATTTTCCTTGTTCCATTCTGAACTACTTCAGAATCTTATCTAGGATATTCTGAACATCTTAAGAATCAAGTCCAGGAAGCATTCAACTATGATGTTTATTAAACTTACCAATCTATCTCGATATATATCATTGTTCAATTACTTGTTAAACTTCATTCATATTCACTAACTTAAATGTTATCAATACCAATCACATCATTCATATATGTGTTGGAGATATGCCCAAGAGGCAATAATAAAAGTGATTATTATTATATCTTTGTGTTTATGATGAATGTTTACATCCCATGCTATAATTGTATTATTAGGAAACACTAATACATGTGTGTTTTGTAAACATAAGAGAGTCCCTAGTAAGCCTCTTGTTAAACTAGCTTGTTGATTAATTGATGATCATGGTTTCCTGATCATGGACATTAGGATGTGATTAATAACAAGGTTATATCATTAGGAGAATGATGTGATGGACACACACCCATAGTAAGCGTAGCATAAGATCAAGTCATTAAGTTCGTATTGCTATAAGCTTTTAAAATGCATAGTAACCTAATCCTTCGACCATGAGGTTGTGTTAATCACCATCACCGGATGGGTACTTTGATGACATCAAACGCTGCTTCGTAACTGGGTGGTTATAAAGGTGTCATTGGGTATTCTGAAAGTATGTGTTGAAGCCCATGGACCATGATTGGAATTTTTCCATCCATATGACGGATAGATATGCTCTGGGCCCTCTCGGTGGAATGTCATCTATTTAGCTTGCAAGCATGTGACTAGGTCACAAGGGATGACATATCACGGAATGAGTAAAGAGTACTTATCAGTAACGAGGTAGAACTAGGTATGGAGATGCCGACGATCAAACCTCGGATAAGTATAGTATCGCGTGACAAAGGGAATTGGTTTCGTATGTAAATGGTTCAATCGATCACGAAGTCATCGTTGAGTATGTGGGAGCCATTATGGATCTCCAGGTCTCGCTGATGGTTATTGATAGGAGATGTGTCTCTGTCATGTCTACATATTCACGAACCATAGGGTGACACACTTAAGGTTCGAAGTTGTTTTAAGTAGATATGGAATGTGCGTTGGAGACCGAATGTTGTTCGGAGTCTCGGATTGGATCCGGGACATCACGAGGAGATCCGGAATTGTCCGGAGAATAAGATTCATATATTGGGGATCATTTTCTGAGTTAGGAAATGTTCCGGAGTATTTGTATGAGGATTCTAGAAGGTTTCGGAATGTTCCGGAAGGTTCTGGAAGATTTCTTGGAGTTTGCTTGAAAACCAAGAAAGGGATCAAGGAGTCCTGGTGGGGCAAGACAAGGAGTCGTGGGGGAGGAGGACTCCTCCCCCCCTCCCCAATCCGCCGGCCATAGAGGGAGGGGAGTCCTACTAGGACTCCCCCTCCCATGGCGCCTCCCCCCTTTAAATAGAGGGGTGGGGGCGCCACCTCCAAGCCCTCCTTAATAACTCCAAATCTCCGCCGCCTCTCTCCTCCTCCTTTCTTCTGCACAGGCCTAGGCGAAGCCCTGCAGAATTCTCTACTGCACCACCACCACCACGCCGTCGTACTGCTAGGAGTCCGTGGAGAAGATCTACTACCTCCGCTGCTCGCTGGAACGAGGAGAGGAAGGCCTGCTTCGACTCCGCACGTGTGACCGACTGCGGAAGCGCTGCCGGAACGCGGCGCCGGAAGGATCGTCCACATGATCTTGAGATCGGCAAGTGATCGACTACATCAACCACGAGATCTAATCTCGTAACGCTTTCGGATCTACGAGGGTTAGTACATATCTATCTCGTTGCACATGTCTAATAGATTAGATCTTGGCTTTTATCTAGATTAGATCTAGGTTTTGTTCGTTCTTGCGATAGAAATTTTTTGTGTTCCATGCTACGAACCCATCAGTGGTATCAGAGCCGTGTCTATGCGTAGATCTGTTGCACGAGTAGAACACAATGGTGTTGTGGGCGTTGGTGCTCGTGCCGTCTTTTGCTTTGTGTACTTTGCATCTTGCGGCATGGTGGGATGAAGCGGCTCGGGCTAACCTTACATGTCATCACACATGAGACTTGCTCCACGCTTGACATGTAACTTGCTTTGCACAAGTGGCTTTGCGGGTGTCTGTCTCTCCCACCATAGTATAGATCCAATTTACACTTTGCACTTGAATTGCACTTGTATCAACGTTGTGGTTCAGTTTCGTAGGTTAGATTCGTTCTTGTTCGAAAGCCCCAAACCACGTAAAACATGCAAAGAAAATTAGAGGCGTCTAACTTGTTTTTGCAGGGGTTTTGTGATGTGATATGGCCATCATGTGATTGTGATTATATTTGATGTATGCAATGATCCTTGTTGTAATATGGCAACCGGCAGGAGCCTAATGGTTGTCTTTAATTCTGTTAAGACCTGCGTGTCTATTCATCTTGTAATAGCTTTATTCCAAGTAGTTGTAATAGGTGCTAGTGATGATGGACAACCATGAAGCGGCGTCACTGACCTTGACGCAATGCTGGTGATGATGGAGATCATGTTCGTGCTTTGGAGATGGAGATCAAAGGCGCAAGAAGAAAGGGCCATATCATATCACACTAATTATGAATTTCCTGTGATGTTAATCCTTTATGCACCTTGTATTGCTTAGATCGCGACGGTAGCATTATAAGATGATCCCTCTCACTAAATATCAAGTAGTAAAGTGTTCACCCTTAGTTGGCACCGTTGCTAAGACTCGTCGTTTCGAAGCATCTCGTGATGATCGGATGTGATAGATTCTACGTGTGCATACAACGGGTGCAAGCAGATTTGCACATGCGGAAACTAAGGTTATCTTGACGAGCCTAGCATGTACAGACATGGTCTCGAGACACGGAATACCGAAAGGTAGAGCATGATTCATATAAATGATATGATGAACATGAAGATTGTTCGCCGATGAAACTACATCTTCTCTCGTGAAGATCGGACTTGGTGTAGTGGACTTGGTTCGTGTAATCACTAAGACAATGTGAGGGATGTTGTTTTGAGTGGGAGTTCACCTAGTTAACTTAAGTATTAAATTTGAACTCAATTCATCATAAACTTAGTCTAAACTACTTGCAAATTTGTTGTAGATTATGGCGACCCCCTCCATCAATTTCAATGTGTTCCTAGAGAAAGAAAAGCTTAAGAACAATGGAAGCAATTTCACGGACTGGTTCCGTGGACTGAAGATCGTCCTCAGGGCTGGTCAGTTGACCTATGTGCTCAAAGCACCGCTAGGTGACCCACCTGCAGATGATGCTACCGATGACGTAAAGAATGTTTACGCCACTCGGAAAAATCATTACTCCATAGTTCAGTGTGCCATCCTGTACGGTTTAGAAGCGGAGCTCCAAAAGCGTTTTGAGCACCACGACCCGTTCGAGATCATTAAGGAGCTCAGGCTAATTTTTGAGACTCGCGCGGCCATGGAGAGCTATGAGGCCTCCGAAAAGTTCTTTAACTGTAAGATGGAAGAGGGAAGCTCCATTAGTGAGCACGTGCTCACCATGTCTGGGTACGCAAACAAGCTCCAAGAGTTGGGAATATCGATTCCTAATGAGTTGGGGATGCATCGTCTCCTCCAATCACTGCCACCGAGTTATAAGAACTTTGTGATGAACTACAATATGCACTGCATGAACAAGACGTTGCCTGAACTATCGTCCATGCTGAAAACTGCTGAAGTGGAGATCAAGAAGGAGCACCAAGTGTTGATGGTCCATAAGACCACCAATTTCAAGAGACAGGGCAAGCCTAAGAAGAAGGGCAACTTCAAGAAGGACAGCAAGAAAGCTGCCGCACCTGCAAAGAAGCCCAAGGCTGGTCCCAAGCCTGAAACTGAGTGCTTCTACTGCAAGGGTGCTGGTCACTGGAAGCGTAACTGCCCCAAGTACCTGGCGGATCTGAAGAACGGCAACATCAAGAAGAAAGGTATATTTGATATATATGTTATTGATGTGTATCTTACTAGTAATCGTAGTAGTGCCTGGGTATTTGATACTAGTTCGGTTGCTCATATTTGTAACTCGAAACAGGAGCTGCGGAATAAACGAAGACTGGCAAGAGACGAGGTGACGATGCGCGTTGGAAATGGCTCCAAGGTTGATGTGATCGCCGTCGGCACGCTCCCTCTACATCTACCTTCGGGATTAGTTTTAAATTTGAATAATTGTTATTTGGTGCCTGCGTTAAGCATGAACATTATATCTGGATCTTGTTTACTGCGAGACGGTTACTCTTTTAAATCCGAGAATAAAGGTTGTTCGATTTATATGAGTACTATCTTTTATGGTAATGCACCTGAGATGAATGGTTTATTCTTACTGAATCTCGATAGTAGTGATACACATGTTCACAACATAGATGCTAAACGAATAAAATTGAATGATAATTCTACATACATGTGGCACTGTCGTCTTGGTCACATTGGAGTGAAGCGTATGAAGAAACTCCATTATGATGGACTTCTTGAATCACTTGACTTTGAATCACTTGAAAGATGCGAAGCATGTCTAATGGGAAAAATGACTAAGACTCCATTCTCTGGTACAATGGAGCGAGCTACAGACTTATTGGAAATAATACATACCGATGTATGCGGTCCAATGAGTGTAGCATCGCGTGGTGGATATCGTTATGTTCTCACTTTCATGGATGACTTAAGTAGATATGGGTATGTCTACTTTATGAAACATAAATCCGAAACTTTCGAGAAGTTTAAGGAGTTTCAAAGTGAAGTGGAAAATCATCGTAACAAGAAGATTAAGTTTCTGCATTCTGACCGCGGAGGTGAATATCTGAGTTATGAGTTTGGCATACATTTAAAGAAATGTGGAATACTTTCGCAGTAGACACCGCCGGGAACACCACAGCGTAATGGTGTGTCCGAATGTCGTAATCGAACTCTCTTAGATATGGTCCGATCTATGATGTCTCTTACAGATTTACCGTTATCATTTTGGGGCTATGCATTAGAGACAACCGCATTCACTTTAAATAGGGCACCATCTAAATCCGTTGAAACGACACCGTACGAATTGTGGTTTGGTAAGAAACCTAAGTTGTCGTTCCTTAAAGTTTGGGGTTGCGAAGCATATGTAAAGAAGTTACAACCTGATAAGCTAGAACCCAAAGCGGAGAAATGCGTCTTCATAGGATACCCTAAAGAAACAATTGGGTATACCTTCTATCATAGATCCGAAGGCAAAGTTTTCGTTGCCAAGAATGGATCCTTTCTTGAGAAGGAGTTTCTCTCGAAAGAGGTGACTGGAAGGAAAGTATAACTCGATGAGGTTATTGAACCTTCTCTCGGATTTGAGAGTAGCGCAGCACCGAAAGATGTTTTTGTGCCGCCTGCACCAATTGGAGAGGAAGCTAATGATAATGATCATGAAACTTCAAACGAAGTTACTGCTGAACCTCGCAGGTCAACGAGGGTTTGTACCACTCCTGATTGGTATGACTCTGCCTTGAACGTCATGTTGGTGGACAACGCTGATGACCCTATGACGTATGAAGAAGCTATGGTGAGCCCAGATTCCGACAAATGGCTCGAAGCCATGAAATCCGAAATGGGATCCATGTACGAAAACCAAGTGTGGACTTTGGTGGACTTACCGGATGGCCGTAAGGCTGTCGAGAACAAATGGATTTTCAAGAGAAAAACAGATGCTGATGGTAATGTTACCGTCTATAAAGCTCGACTTGTCGCGAAAGGGTTCCGACAAATTCAAGGAGTTGACTATGATGAGACTTTCTCACTAGTAGCGAAGCTAAAGTCTGTGAGGATTTTGTTAGCAATTGCTGCACATTTCGATTATGAGATTTGGCAGATGGATGTCAAAACAGCGTTCCTTAATGGTGACATTGAGGAAGAGTTGTATATGGTAGAACCCAAGGTTTTTGTCGATCCTAAAGATGCTGACAAGGTATGGAAACTTCAGCGCTCCATTTATGGACTGAAGCAAGCATCCCGGAGTTGGAATCAACGTTTTGATAAAGTAATCAAAAACTTTGGGTTTATACAAACTTATGGAGAAGCTTGTATTTACAAGAAAGTGAGTGGGAGCTCTATAGCATTTCTAGTACTATATGTAGATGACATATTGTTGATTGGGAATGATATAGAACTTCTTAATAGCGTCAAAACCTATTTGAATAATAGTTTTTCAATGAAGGATCTTGGCGAAGCGGCATATATTCTAGGCATCAAGATTTATAGAGATAGATCAAGACGCCTAATAGCGCTTTCATAAAGTACATACTTAGACAAAGTTCTAAAGAAGTTTAGAATGGAAAATAGCAAGAAAGGGTTCGTGCCCATGTTGTCAGGTAAGACCTTGTCCATTTGCATCGCTTGGACCATGTGTTGGTTTCAAGGATGAAGAAGAAGAAGCAATGTCCAAGGGCTTTGTGCCTATTCGAATCAAGTTCGAAGAAGAGGCTTCCCCCATGGAGTATGGGGGAGCATTTCTCAAGTCTTCATCAAGCAAGAGCAATCAAGAAAGGTGTTCCATCTTGAAGGTGACAAGATCGTCTACATCACGCTCAAGTGGGATGCTCAAGGCAAAGGTATGATCTTGATAGGGTTTTTATTTTACCGGTCTCTTGTAGTGTTGGGAGACCGGGTTTAGGATAGATAGCCGTACTATCAACAGGGGCTCTCGAGTGGGTGACTCATTCGTATCTTTCGGAGAGAGCTCAAACCTTTGCATACATAGCATCATCTTTCTTAGTTGTTGTTTGGTTCTTGTCCATTTGAGGATCTAGAGATTGTGGTTATCTTCATAACAAGCTCTAGTTCATCAAAAATGGATTTCCCATGCATATCTTATTGCGTTTTTGATCTTGCGGGTTTTCCAGCTCCACACCTTGGGAGGTATCTCACATATATATTCTTGGTATTTTCTCCCTTGGTGATATCCAATATTTCTGGTTCTACGCGTCGTTATATTTCCAACAAAATTGGCTTCATCTCGTTTGGAGTTCAGATGCAAAAGTTGTGGCATTTCTGGTTCTGGAGTTTTTGCCTGGCCGGTAGTTCCGGCGGGCCACCGGTAGTACCGCTAGGGCAGTTTGCCGCCGGTAGTACCGGTCTTAATTTCGGCCCAACTTCCGGTAACCCCGGTTTTGGTTCTGTACCATCTCTTTCTTCGTGTGCGTATTTGACGGAACTTGGATCGGATTTTCAGGCGGTAGTACCGCTAGGTCATTCTTGCCACCGGTAGTTCCGGCGAAGCGGCGGTAGTACCGGCCAGGATCGCGTTTTTGTTCTTTCTCTCGCTGTTTTTTGACCGTTGGCTGGGTGCCATCGGTAGTACCGGCCACCCACCGGTACTACCCGCCGTGCGCAATTATGTGGGTAACAGGCAGATCGGGGAGCCCTTTAAAAGGAGCTCCCCTTTCCCCTTCGGCCCACACTTGTTCTTCTCGGTTTTGCCTTTCTCTCTCCTCCATTGTCGAACTTGAAGAGCTTGCTCTCTCCCCTTCCCCCTCCTATGATTCTTGCATCTTTTTGAGGGATTTGAGAGAGGAGATCTAGATCTACAAGCCCCACCAAGCAAAATCCCTTCTTTGTGAAGGAATCCTTGGGATCTAGATCTTGGAGAGTTTTGTGTTCTCCTCTTGTGTTCTTCCTCCCTTATTCCCCCAATAGCTTTTGTAGCTTTGGTGGAATTTGAGAGAGAAGGACTTGCCTCTTGCATTTGGTGCATAGGTTTGAGTTCTCCTTAGAGATTCGGCGAGTTCAAGCCCTTGGGCTTGTTTCTCTTGGGTTCTTGGAACCCTAGGCGGTTGTGTGGTTGGATTTTTGACCTTTTGTGGTCTTGTAGCCTTTTGTGGCCTTGTTGACCTTTTGTGGTCTTGTAGCCTTTTGTGGCCTTGTTGCCTTTTGTGGCTTTGTAGCCTTTGCGGCATTGTTGTTGGGAGCCTCCAATTGAGTTGTGGATATTGCCCCAACCTTGTACGGGTTTGGTGACTGCCCTCAAGTGTCCCATAGTGGAACGTGAGTAGGCCTTTGTGGCGAGCTCACGGGAGAATAGGGTGAGCCTTTTGTGACGTCGGTAGGTTGCGTGCCTTCGCATCTTGGGGTGAGGCCTTGTGTGGCGTTGGGTGAGCATCGTGCCACCACACCTCGAGGTGAGCCATTTGTGGTGTTCGAAGTACATTGCGCCCCCGCACCTCTCCAACGGAGACGTAGCTTCTTTGGAAGTGAACTTTGGGAAACAAATCTTCGTCTCCGCGTCCATCGGTTATCTCTCAACCGAACCCTTTACTTATGCAATTTACATTGTGATAGCTTCATGCTTGAAGTATTATATCTTGCTATCACCTTGTTTCTTGTATTGCTTAGCATAGGTTGTTGGTGCACTTAGTGAACCTAGTTGATTTAGGTTTGGCTTGATAAATTAAACATTAAGTTTTATTTCGCATTTATTAGAGCGTAAACTGTAATAATTTAAAAACGCCTATTCACCCCCCTCTAGACGACGTCCATTTCCTTTTCACCTTGTCATACGCCTCATCCAGGACAAGAGGGGAACGCACAAGCTCTTCCCTCCATGGGAATGCCTATTTGGTATCGGCAGGGTACTGGGCAACGATGCCTACTACCTCATCGACGTGCACGGTGACAAAAAGCTCGACATCGAGCGGCCATGGAATGTAAATCTCCTCCGCATGTTCTATACATAGAATTAAAACTTGTTAGACCTTGTGATGATAATGAATAAAATTGTTCTCTCTCCATGCCTGTGTCAACTCACAATACCTCGTGCACAATGCACTCTCTTTCAATGAAAAGGTACTATCCATCGTCAACCCTTAGAAGTGTGACTTGTTGCGGCCAAGTAGTGTGATGCAAGGGCATTAGGACAACTCCAGTCTTCGGTCGTCCATGAAAAATGCCAATCGAGAGACACCATTGGAGTCGCCTTGCTCGCCTGGCTTGACGAGCCAATACGATTGGTTGTGCTTCTCATAGAACCATGTCCTCCTCAACCTTATATGACGCGACTCACACAGTTAAGTACTGTGGATGAGAACTCGCTAACCGAGCCTCGGCCCATCCAGGAAAAACGCCATGCCAAGATCCATCTTTGAAGTCACCAAGCGATTGGCTCCCTAGGCCAAGATGAGAGAGTCACTAAACAAAAACAATGCATCACATCCTTGCCAACCTCGGATGCACGACTCAAACAGCTAAGTAAGATGCCCAGGGACTCGCTAATTGACTCGCATGCGTCCGTAAAAACGCTAATAGAGAGTCATCCTTGGAGTCGCAACACGACTGACTCTCCGAGTCAAGGCGATTCGACCTAAGCTAAACAAACAACTACAAACTGCTAAGTCCCTGCTAACCACACACGCGCGACTCAAACACCAAGCAACACGCTCGCTAACCAACCCTAGACGCGTCACGCAATACATCAACCGCGAGCAACATCAGCGATCGCCAAATGACTGACTCTTTGAGTCATTACGAGTTGATTGGCCACATGCACAATGTTCAAATTCAACAAAAATTCACATCCCACAAAATAATTATACAAAATTAAGAAGTTTTCGCCACACCAAGGCCCATTACAAAATATTACATATAGCAGATCACCACCAATGGTTCACTCTGCCGCTAGGGAGGTAGAAGAATCACCTCCATCCTTGGCCCGCACAAAGGGTTGCCACCAATTGATGGGATAAGTCGAGAGAGACTTCAGGATCGCCGCTTGGAAGGGGCACTCCATAGGCAAGTATCGATGCTCTAGGATGACATCTCCTGGGGCGACCCGAATAGCCTGGTAGGGCAGGAGATCGCTCATCGCCAACACGCTCCGCCAAGGTAGCGGCCTTCATGTTTAGCTTCAGCACGTGGGTGATCTCTACAACCCCAGCCATGGAGGGGAATCCATTGTCACATTGTCGAGCTCAAAGTCATCCGGGAAGTGCGTGAGCCCCAAGCTCAGCGTCACAGTCGCCCTGCGACAGAACGCAGAGCGCAACATCCACTCAACCATAGCGGGAACCTGGTCCAAGTACTTCGCCACCTCGATGAATCCCACCGGGATCACCTCGGTTGGGCTGATGTCCTGCAGAAATGGCGCGGACGCACAATTATGACACCGTGGCCGCCTCTAGCACCGCGTTCACGCACTCAGTGGCCCCAAGCTTCGGCACCTTTGGGTCCTCTGGACCTAGAATGTCTATAGGTCACCAGCAAACACGCTGAAGGACTTGGCTCGCTCCGGGACTCGTCCTACTTGGGGACTCGACTTGCCCAAAGGGGAAAATTCCGAAACACGAAACTCACCGAGGATCCGCAAGAAGTTGTCGACGACGAACTTCTACAGAGAGTAGAATTTCTTCTGCTACTCCATGATCACGGATTCGGATGCCTTGCGTTCCTTCTCCACATTCGCCACCTCGGACTTGGCCTTCTCGTCCCACGAGATCGTTGTGGACTTCATCGACTCTAGCTTCGTGGTCGGCACATAACCCTCACGGGCCTTTGCAAGCGCCGATACATGATTATCTGCAAACACATGGATATCAGTACACTGTCAAAATGACAAGGCAAAAGAACTAAGTACAACTAAAATACTCACCAGCGGTCGCCCGCAACTGGCGATTGGCCTGGGTTGCCACCTGCAGTTTGTACTGGAGGCGTTCTAGCTCCGACCGATGAGCCGCTGACTCACGCTGCAGTTCAACCATGCAACAATGTCAATATGACTAGTAAAATCTCCCAGACTCGATTCACCAATCCCTCGCGACTTAACCTTTGGGGACTAGGAATCGAATATTTCTCAGACTCGACTCACAACTACCTACCGACTCGACTCTCGAGGATGGGGGAATCGAAATATATATGTATCAAGTCGCTACTACCTAGTGACCCGATCCTCGAGGAGTGGACATACCTAGAGAGCTTGGCCAAGCAGCCGATGAAGCTCGAGCGCTCCGACCGATGGCAACGGGTACGTGACTACACTAGTTCCATGCGCCATAAATCCGACACTCCAATCGATGACTTCCGCCACCACCATTAATACTGACCAACTGTTGACAAATCCTTGGTAAGGAACCTCAGATAAGTCATGGATGTGGCTATTGCGCTAGCAGTCACCTACGTGGCGTCCTTTTCCTACATAGGTCCGTCACCCGTGCCATTTTGCTGTTGCCTCGCTCTCCTGGGCGGGTTAGACCTTTCACTTCTTAGTGTCGGCGTTAGGTGCTTCGGTCGACTCCCCCTTATTCTTCTTCTTCTTAGATTCTTCATCTTCCTCCTCGGTGCGGCTTGCCAGGATCTTGGTCACAATAGCATGCTTCGCCTTCTTTGACTGGTTCCTGCAAATTGCGCCACCAAGTGAATCAGAAATTCCGAGGCATAACCAACAATAACAAAGCAAACAAAACAAATTTGCTACTTACTTGGCGACCAGAAGCACCCTCAAACCCATACTAACATGCACGGTCTTATCTAGTCCAAGGCTGAGCGGATGCGACAAGCTCATCTCAATGAGAGTCGACTGCTACCGTGGCTTTGGCGCCGTCTCTGGCTTCATGACGACCTTGGTCGGGGTTGGCACTCTCTTGGATTCCTGCTTGTTGAGGACCTCTAGGTTACTATCGTGCTCCTCTTTGGGGAGATTGCGACTAGCTTCTTCCTCGCGTCGCTTATGTCATCGCGTCTTCTAGGCCATAGAGGGAGGCTCCTTCTCCGGCTCGCTTTCCTCCTCCTCTCTCTTGGAGACGTCTCCTTATCCCTCCTCCAGAAGATCCTCCAACAATTTCTCGTCAAGCGGAGGCAGCCACTGCTCCAAGACCTAGAAGGTCTGCGCCACAAACCAAATTGCATGAGTTAATAACTCGCCTTTATGATCCTCCAGCACTTGCTCATCAAGCAGAGGCAACCACTGCTCCAAGATCTGGAAGGTCTGCGCCACAAACCAAATTGCATGAGTTAATAACTCGACTCGAAAAGGCGAATGGAAAAGCGACCGGGGGCGAAGGTACTTATGGTTGGGTCCGGTCACACTCCTTCCCTGTATGAGCGAAGTACTTTTGAGAGATAGGTGAAATTTGCATCTGTGATCTTCTTTAGGTCCCGATGTAAACTTCCGCGGCTTACACCTCTGTCGACGACCACGTGGTGTTGGTCGACACGTTGTACTAGTACATCCATTGTGCTTGGGTGGCGAGTGACACGAGTCGCTGCCCGAGCCAATAGTTATATAGGTTGAGTGTTAACAACCCCTCATCGTCTAGCTCCGTCATGCGGGAGCACATCTCCGTGATGACCACGACCTGGTCCCTAAGAAGTTTCTTCGCTAATAGCTGCCGCTGGTTGCTCCGCTTGGGGGTGTACATTGGTATCGCCACTTCGTCGGTTGGGGTGGACTCCTTGATGTAAAACCACGACTTCTTCCACTCGTTGGCTTCCTTCTTCGACAACATCATCTTAAAGAACTTTCCGTTGCCTTTGACTTGGAAGGTGACACCGCCAACTACCAGTATCGGCCCATCTTTTCCCTCGCGGCTGATCTGGCCATGGAATAGTTCCAGCCAGAAAGGGAAGTATGGCGGGCACCCAAGGTAGCACTCGCAGAACGTGACGAAGATCGCGAGTTGCTCGATGTTGTGTGGCCCCAAATCTGAGGGCTTGATGGGTAATAGGTGCAAAAGTGCTGGAAGAAGATGGAGGTGGGGAATCCTAGCCCCCACTCCAGATGGCTCAAGAATGAGATGAATTCCCCCGGCTGTGGCTTTGGCTCGACCTCCCCCATCGGAGGAACTCACCATTCCCCTTCTCAAGGATTTTGGCATGCTCGAAAGAGAGCACATGCGCCATCGTTCACTTAGACTTGCCCCAAAGATCCTTGGGCGCCATCGGAATGACCTCGACTGGTGTGAAGATCTGGATCGGCTGGCGACTCAGAGAAGAAAGGAGAAATGGGGAAATGTGGAGTGAGATCCGTACATCACTCCCTCACCCCCTTAAATGTTGGTGCTAACGAAGGACCCCCGAATTAGCCATTGCCTCGCAGTAATTTCACGAGTTACCGTTGGGATTTACCTAATGGCTAGTTTGACCACGCCTATCGGTCCAACTTCATCCAAATTGTCCACTCATATTGCTTTCACTCTCTTGAACACGATGACCCACGAGCAACTCGACTCGCCTATTGCGACTAAAACACTATGTCAAGATTGTGACTTCTCCCTTTATTGGAGGAGTTCGTCACCGATTCGTCTGGGTTTCCACCCAGACCCGCCTACTCCAACTGCCAAGTTGAAGCCTCCGCCGAACCCTAGACACACTCGGGGACTACTGATGGGGATATGCCAATTGGGGTATATCCAGAAGGTGGATTCGACTGGCTCAAGCCCATGACAAGTGGGCTCACTAGCACAACAACTGGAAAAACTATGACTAAGGACCACAATGACTAGAAGTAGAAGGCCCAGAAACATAGCTAGACCCAGTCAGATTAAGTCTATCCATCGAAACCTTAACCGATTCGGTGTTATCCATGTAAATCCTAGAGATGTAGCATTATATAAACCTCCCTAGGATACTCTCTATGCATATTAGCCTTGATACACCCCATAGAAGCGACTTGTTGCCTTACTACCGAGCTCATCACCCCTTATAAACACACATAGATCAATATATCTAGCAGGAAGTAGCTCTTTGCCCTATGGGGAGGCTGAACCTGAGTAAACCCTCACGTTCTCCCAATCTCAATCCGCAGATGGCTAAATTGCCCTTGCCTCAATCGAATCAATCGCTACCCCTGACAGCGACTTCCATGGCCATTCCCACGACATCCGATCCGAGGATAAGGAGCAGTCCTGTCCGGTTATCTGAGTAGATCCTCTAGAACCCCAGAACCCGATCTATCACAGGTTCTCATCTCATTAATAGGAGTCGATAGACCAAGATGCTCCCATATTTCAGCCACTCTAGGACATTGAAAGAAAGTATCGAGTGTGTCCTCACAGTACACATCGCACACCGGGAAGATGCAACTGCTTATAATATGTCTATTGTCCAAAATACTTCTACAATGTATAGTACCATGCAATAGGCACCTGACAATTTTTTTGACTTCTGCAGAAACTTTCAAAGACCAACGTTTTCCCTAGACCAGATTATTTGATGACATACTCTGGAAATTTGTGCGCATCAATTTCCTTCCATGCCGGTGATCCCACTCGGTATAATAGGCAGAGCGAACTATGAATATACTAGTTTTGGTGAAGTTCCATGATACAAAATCATTCATCATCCCGACAGTAAGTGGGATCCTTAAGATTCGGCCAACATCCACTGAAAGAAATATTGATTTGATGGGCTCTTCATCCTAGGTTCTTGTAATAGAATCAATAAGTTCGAAGACTTTTGTGTAGACAATATTTCCTCGACAGGTAATAATGTTCCTTCACGAGCTAGAAGGGATCAATGGGTCATCCCAAATGTTGATACATTCTCCATTACCTACCCTCCATATGTAACCTTTCTTGAAGGTTTGAATTCTAGCCTAGATGCTTTTCCAAGTATAAGAGGATCCCTTCCTTAACACAACATTTGAGAGATCGCCATTAGGATAATATTTTGCCTAGAGAACTTTAGCATATAGTGAGTCAGGATCACATAGAAGCCTCCAAACCTGTTTCGCAAGCATAGCCAAATTGAAACATTCAAGATCTCTAAAATCCATACCTCCTTTCGTCTTCGTAATGCACATTTTCCACCATGCAAACTAACGCATATGTTTCCCATCATCATCATCTCCCCACTAGTAATGGGCAACTGAATCAGTGAACCCTTTAATTACTTGTTTAGGGATTCTGAATACCGATATAGCATATGCTGGTATAGCTTGCGCAATGGCTTTCAATAAAACTTCCTTACCTGTAAAAGCGAGTAACTTCTCCATATGACCTTTCAGTATGCTACATATTCTATCAACCAATGGCATGAAACAATCAGACCTGTCAACACTAACTAGGGGTGGAAGGCATAAATATTTTTTGGTCATAACTTCGGTTAAAATATTCAGTTCCAAGAAAATGGCCTCCTTCACCTCCACAACTATACACAAACTGAAATAAATACTTGATTTTTTAGCACTAACCAATTGTCCCGATGACGCACAGTAATTATCCAAAACCTTGTGGATGATTTTAGCATTATATATATTATCTCTCATAAGAATAAGTGAGTCATCTACAAAAATAAGGCGAGATACCACAATATCATCTCTACATACCTTCACACCAACCATATTACCAATTTCCTCCTCATAATTCAACAAGCTTGAGAGTCGTTCCGCACATAGAAGGAAGATATAAGGGGATAATGGTCCCCTTGTGGCAAGCCCCTAGTAGGGGTAATCACATCTAAATCATTACCATTGATCTGAACCTAGTATTTCACCGATATCACACACTTCATGATTAGTTGGATCCATCCAAAATCAAATCCAAGTCTGATCATAACCCTCGCTAAAAAAGGCCATTCAATGCGGTTATAGGCTTTGTGCATGTCCAATTTAATGGCACACATGCCATACGTCCCACTCTTCTTCTTAATTGCATGATAAGACTCATAAGCCACCAAAACGTTATCAGTAATTAACCGACCAGGAACAAAGACACTATGAGTTGGAGAAATAATCTCTGGAAGAATTGATTTCAGCCTTTTAGCAATAATTCTAGAGATCACCATGTACATGACATTGCACAGACTGATAGGATGGAAGTGAGTAACCTTTTCTAGGTTGTCCACCTTAGGAATTAGAACAATAATTGTATTGTTGCAACCTTTCAGGATAATTCTAGAATTAATAACTTGAAGCACCTCATTCGTTAATTCTTCACCAAAAAGACTTCAGTATTTTTTGAAGAATATAGCATGCAGTCCATCAGGACCCAGAGCTTTGAGGTCACCAATACTAAAGAGAGTCTTCTTTACTTCTTCCCTAGTATACTCCGCACAAAGAACATCATTCATCGCTTGAGTCACATAATGTTTAACCTTGAGGATACATCATTATCAGGTACAAAAAATTCTGATTTGAATAAGTCATCAAAATAATTACATATGTGGTCCGCCAACACATCCTGATCCTCGATTCATTCCCAGAATCATTTTTCTATTTTTCAGTTAGATTCCTTCTCCTCCTAGCAGAGGCAAAATAATGGAGTAATTGGTATCCCGGTCCCCATATTTCATCCAATTGGCCCTGCTCCACTGAATCCATTTAAGCTCCTCTTGCTCATGTATGATTTCATCTCTCCTTCAATTTCCTGCTGCCGCTTAGTTGCATGATCAGATAGAGGTCCATCCATGCCCACATTTAGTTCCAGTTGCAACACAGCCAGTCGTTGCCGTGGATTTTTGTAGTACCCTGAGTTAAACCACTACTAAAAAATCACTTGTTATTTCTACTTTGTACATCATCATGACATCATCATGCATAACATTGCATTAATTTGTTTCTAAAAATATTTTTGCTAAAACAGTATTTTTGTTTTACTAAAATATCCATGTGGGTTAATTAAACTCGTCTCTCCTTTCGTTATTTTAAAAACTAAACAAAACAATATTTTCCGGTCGTTACATGATCATAAAAAGTTGTCTTATTTCACTAAAAATAAAATTAGGCAAAAAATCCCACTTCTCCCCCCTCCTAAATCGTAGCCTATAAATCTGTCCAAATTCCTCATCGCAAGTTCCAAGTATATTCTGTCCATTTTTCTCTAGGCAGCTGCGCTTCTTTTCTTCATATTCCTTATCAATCATCTTGTTGCTTTCTTATGCTGGTCGTGTGTTGTGACAATTGATTTGATCCAAACGCCATCCACCACCAACTCCAGATCCCATCGTTGCCCTCCTTCTGATTGATTTCCGTGAACCTCTCTGAGAAAAATACAAGCACCACGTCGCCACCAGTTGCTACCAGCTTGCCGCTTGGTAGCGTGTGATTCCTTGCCTGGCTCCCCGCACTACGCCTCCTCGCCATGGGCCTTGAGATCGGCCGACAGGCCACCACACACCAACAACAGGGGTGACGCAGCAGTAGCGTAGCCAGATGCTGTAGCAGCACGTGCACCCCATGGCCTCTTTGATCCACGTGTCAGGCGATCTGCCGATAGCCGCATGCCCTGTGTTCCTTGCGCCTTGCCGCCTATTGCCAGCAGGGGCTATCTACCAGCACACGGAGCCACTGTTTTGTCTTGGATTAGCTGTCGTTTCTAGTCCAACAACAACCGCTCAAATGCCCCAGTTTGTGCACTGTAAGTGTTCCACAAAATGTCCATATGTGTTTCGGTGTATCCATTGCGTTCCAACGGGTTACTACTTTGTCAAGTTTCTCTCATTCATCATGCCTCTCTCGGAACATCGGCCACCATGACCGCTACTTCAACTACTTCGACTTGGGGAACATTAAGATAGCAGCAATGCAACTATTTCGGAGGCATTAGCTACTTCCTCTATAATCCGAAAATCATCCTTTTGCTTCTTCGATCGGAAGCATGAGACTCCGTACCTTCCTATTTTGTATAAAAATGCCATCTATCTTGTTACATATTAAATTGTTCATGCTTGCATACATATATTGTCATTTGGAGGTATTTTGTCAATTCACCTAATAATTATATATGGAGGCTATATGCGGGAAATTCTTGTACTATTCCGGACCCATTTAAATTTGTGTAGCGAACCGATGCCATGTTTTGCTTTGTTATTTCTATATTTAAATTGCGGGGTACCTAAATAACATGGACTATCTAATTAATTGTCGGGACCCCGCTTCCACTTAATATTGCCTAATTGCATCGCATCCTCGCCAAGTCATACATCATAAATGCATCATGCCCGATCTTCTGTTGTAGTATTAAATAGTGCATCTGATGTTTCTTTTAATGTTTTGCTTCTTCGCGGATTAGGCCATTCAGTTGATGCGAGTATTGACAAGTTCTTCGGATACTGCACCTTCGGCAGTGTTTCTCAGGCGAGCATTCCCCCACTTTTACCTATTTTGTGTTTATAGTCTTTACATCCTCTCGTTGGCTTATTGCTATCTTTGTTGTGATGTTTTAGTTTTCGTGCACCATTTATACTCGTTGCAGCCTCTATATTGCCTTGAACATATCCTATTGCATGTTGTTTGATAGACAGTCAGCCTTGCAAGTCGTAGTTGCTTGCTCAGGTACTGCTTCGTGTCATTTCGTTTCACCGTTGTTAGAAGGTTGGCACATGCTTAATGTTGTAGATGATCATGGCTTTCATTACAACTTGATAATTAAAATAACAGAAATAGATATAACTAATGTAGAGACACTTGTGGGCAGTAGCTAATATTTGGGTTTTAACCGCTCAATTGTGTCCCGTAAGCCCCGAATACTTGATACCTGTTCCTTGACTATCACACTATACATGTAGGACCATGATTCCCCTTAGCCAGAGCGTGATTTATTTCTTATTTCTTGGGGCCACAAACTAGTTTGGAGCTTTATTACTATCATGTATTTATGTCATGCTTTACTGCTTTATCTATGATTGCGCATGGAGCGCCTGTACTATTTAGGAATGCAGAATGTTTTTGCGGTATCGACAAGCCCAGTCACACTTTTGGGTTCCCAGTCGTTTACAGCCATTGTCGCAAATCCTGGATCCGTCTCGGAGCTGGCCAACTTTGTTACGGGTTGCTTATTAGGGTGGCCCCTGAAATATTTTATGAATCTTGTGATTGCTTTGTTGGGTTTTTGTTTAGTTTTTCGGAGGTTGATCGTGCATTTGTTGCTATTTGTGCACCCCTGCAGGGTAAATCTTTCTGAAAATCGTGTCCGCGGTTATGGACGACTAGGAGCACAATATCTCGATCATAGACAACTATAACTAAAGTAGTGCTATAAATTTGACTTTTACATGTCTAGTAATCAGTTTCACTACAACGAAATGAGTAAATAAAAGTTCCAACAACTGCTAGATTTGGGATGTCTCATGCTAATTGTATCTAACTAGTAAGTATCGCAACTACAACGGAATGGTTAACTAAAACTGCCCACTGCTTACGATATCAGGATGACTCATGCTATCTATATCTGACTAGTAAATGCCGCAACTATAATAGAATGAATAAATTGCCAACTGTGTGAGTTCCTCAGAATGACTTCCCTGTTTGGTCTCGAGGGGGAAATATCAGGATGGGTATGTTTGATGGTAGTATCAGGTTGGTTCCGCATAGGTCTTTCTTATCTCTCTCTGATAGCCGACAGTTGTATCAAGTCTCTATAGTTTGTTTAATGTATGCTTTGCTATCGCTTCAGTCCAGTATACCTATGTAGGCGAGAGCCTCCAAATTCTAGACTCGCCATGTACTAGCCTCAGTACCGACCGCTCCCTTTTCCTTTGTCGACACCCCTTTTGTTTTAGCAGGTTTGCGATCGACGTCGTTAGCAGGGTTAACCTTCCGGCTTAGCTTGGGCAGGGTTATGGACGTCATTGGTTATTATTTAGGGCTCTTAGCCCTAATTGCATCTTATCCGTACTCAGATGTTGTATCGTTTTCAAGGTGATTTAGATCTTTGTATTGTATATCTATATTCTTGGCTCATGGAGTCATTGTTGTATATCTATGTTCTATGGGTTCTATCATAGACTATTGTGTAATGATATTACTTCGTTTTACACCTACACGCAAGTGCCTAGTGGGCATCTTTGAATTGTTTATATGCGGGTTTGGCAGAAATCGCTAAAACTTGCATAGGGCTGATTCGAGGATGTTACAAAGTGGTATCGGAGCTCAGCAGTTGTGATACCCCACTGGTCTAGCATGTAGGATAACCTAGCTAATGTACGATGTAGAGTGTCAAAACTATTTTGCAAAATTGGTTGGATAGATCTGATTAGGTCTGTTTTTACTACTTACCTCTATGATATTCTCCTCTTACCTATGCGTGTTTTAAATCTTCCTATTACCTTTCTTCGAGTCCAGGAACTCTCGTGGTTGGGTTTCTGTCGTACCTTAAGGGGTTCGATTCCTTCCTCTTGCAACAGTGCTTCCATAATCGGTCTTCGTGCTATTCCTCTGTTGTACCTTTCTTTGTTCCAAAATCCACTAAAAATATTCTCTGTCCCTTCCGGTGTTTTCTAACACGACGACATCTACGTCAGATCCAATGAAGAGCCTGTATCATTCCTTGTTTCCGAACATCGCTTGTGAAGATCTTCAGTCTAAATTCCGAGAATTGGTTGCACGATTTTTCTACTGCATGTGCGGAGTAATAGTTTGGGTGTATGATGGATTGGACCCCATGTTGAGTACTCATTCTATTTGCTCTTGGACATTGAAGTGGATTAGGTTGTACATGTTTCTCTCCTTTTATCAAAGTTAGAGGTGGCCTTATCTTTTGATACCTTTATCTCCGTCTTTTGTTTCTCCGGAGTGTTCTCTCAACGAACGGGAGCATCGACCCTTGTTGGTGGTGTTGCCGATTACAAGATGAAGAAAGAATCTTTGTTAGCGGTGTCGTGATGATCTACACGAAGTGAGAAGATTTAGATCGTCGACCTTCTTCCTGTACCATGAGGCGGATCATCTCGAGGGCGAGATCAATTGTTAGTTGTGTCGAATTGTAGCACCCCGGGCTAAACCACTACTAGAAAATCACTTGTTATTTTTTACTTTGTGCATCATCATGACATCATCATGCATAGCATTGCATTAATTTGTCTCTAAAAATATTTTTGCTAAAACACTATTTTTTACTAAAATATCTATGTGGGTTAATTAAAGTCATCTCTCCTTTTTATTATTTTAAAAACAAAACAAAACAATATTGTTCGGTCTGTTACATGATGTTGGAATCTGAGTTGGTGTAGTAGTATTGTCCTAGCAGAGGCTAGAGTATTCTAGTGGAATGTTGGAGTCTGTTGGTGTCCTAGTTGAGTTTAGAGTATTCTATGGAGTATTAGTAGATTAGTAGTATGTCCTACTATATTCTAGACTATTTTAGTGTATGAGTGGAGATGTAATACTAAGTTGAGCTATATATAAGAATGTGTGGAGGTCCAAGGGACCAAGCCCATCCAAAAATTTCCTCCCAAAACCTACATGGTATCAGAGCTAGGCTCCTCCTAACCCTAGCTGCTATCGCTCCACCACTGCAGCACACATCCTGGCTCTTGTTGTCAACAACACAGGGAACATTGTAGTCACCTAAGCGACGGGAGGCCGCACCTCGTTTCTCTCTGCGGGCAGTAGTCACCTCATGTTGCACGGTGCATTGTGTGAGGCATGGTTGTTGCTCTGCACGGGAGTTGCTCAAGGAGCTAGTTAAAATGGTGCAGTTGAGGTGCTGATAGGAGGATAGTAAGTTAGCGAGGTTGGATTTGGGGACCAAGAGAAACTGGAGGTGGAGGAGGACCTGATCTGGTCCGAGATGGGAAGATGTAGAGGCGATGCAGGCGGCTGTGAAGGAGCTGTGCATTTGTGTTATGGAGGCATTGGCTGGAGCAGCACTGAGCTGTGGTGGTGAAGGGAGACAATTGGGTGAGGTCTCTTGTGTTAGCTGTTCTTGTGCTGTGGGAGAACAAGGGAGGTGCAACTACAGGCTTCCGTTCAAGTTGTTGTTGCAAGATAGGGAAAATAAGAGAGGCAAGCTGCGGAGAAGAGGGTGTGGAAGCCTGCAACATCAAGTGAAGGTACATGGGAGTACTCCCTTCAAATGGTTCCTTCAGTGTTGCTAGGAAAGATTCGGTTTCGGGAGAAAGAAGGCTGTTGTGTTGCAGCAGAGAGAAGAGGAGTCTAGGAGGGAGCAGCTAGTGGAGCTGATTTGTGTCATCTGTGAGAAGCAAAGGGAACGGAGCTTGCTGCTAGGAGAAGAGAGAATGGAATGGATCTGAGAGGTAGAGGCCATGGTGACCGAGGCAAAGATAGTGAGGCAGCCATGGTTCTACGGAACCGGAGTTGATGAAGAGGCAATGACGATGCTCGAGCTGATGATGGAAGGTGTGTGGGCATGATGTTGTAGACGCCGGTGTGAGAAGGCGCATGGTTGGAGAAGCAACGGTGGACCAACACGAGAAGGATTGGAGGTGGCTAGCTTGATGCAAAGTTTGTGCATGATGTTGATGGTGAGGCGGTTGTGGCTCTGTAGGAGCTGTTGTTGAGGTGAGGCAGCCGTTGTTCTGCGGGAACCGGAGTTGATGAAGAGACAATGACGATGCTCAAGCTAATGAGGGAAGGCGTGTGGTGTCGCTGTTGTCCGCACCGGTGTGAGAAGGTGTATGGTTGGAGAGGCAACGGTGGACCAACGCGAGAAGGATTGGAGGTGGCTAGCTTGATGCAAAGTTTGTGCATGGTGATGTTGATGGTGAGGCAGCTGTGGCTCTGTAGGAGCTGTTGTTGAGGTGAGGCAGCCATGGTTTTGTGGAACCGGAGTTGATGACGAGGCAATGACGATGCTCAAGCTGATGATGGAAGGCGTGAGGTACCACCGTTGTACACGCCGGTGTGAGAAGGCGCATGGTTGGAGAGGCAACGGTGTACCAACACAAGAAGGATTGGAAGTGGCTAGCTTGATGCAAAGTTTGTGTGCTTGAATTTTTAGTGTCGAATGGGTGCTTGACCGCAGATGGTGAAAGACCGATGAGGAAGAGCTAGAGTAATGCTCTTACGTATCTTTGTGTGTTTGCAAGCTAGATGTGTGGTGGTTGCACTAAGTTTCATGGAGTTAGTAGCAAGATGGCCATGGTGATTAACCCATGCCCATATTGAGGGGGAGTGTTGGAATCTGAGTTGGTGTAGTAGTATTGTCCTAGCGGAGTCTAGAGTATTCTAGTGGAATGTTGGAGTCTGTTGGTGTCCTAGTTGAGTTTAGAGTATTCTATGGAGTATTAGTAGATTAGTAGTATGTCCTACTATATTCTAGACTATTTTAGTGTATGAGTGCAGATGTAATACTAAGTTGAGCTATATATAAGAGGGTATGGAGGTCTAAGGGACCAAGCCCATCCAAAAATTTCCTCCCAAAACCTACACATGATCATAAAAGGATTTCTTATTTCAATAAATTTAAAATTAGGCAAAAAGCTGTCTAAAGTTTTAACCCAAAAGTAGGCCCATCTAGTCTACTTTAGACTATATAAAGAGTCCATTTCACTTCTTCCCCTCCTAAACAGTAACCTCTAAATCTCTCCAAATTCCACATCGCAAGTTTCCAGTATATTCTATCAATTTTTCTCTCGGTGGTTGCGCTTCTTTTCTGCATATTCCTTATCAATCCTCTCGTTGCTTTCTTGTGCTGGTCATGTGTTGTATACAATTCAAAGGTATAAACGGTGCGACCCCTGGAAGCCTCCCCGTTAATCCGATTTTACCGGCCACTCGATTGGATCACTAGCAGTGGAAGTCATAGATTTTTTCACAACATCGTGTAAAACCACATCCCAGCCCTTGCCCGCACTAGAAACCCTAGCCGCCTCCATCCTCTCCCGCGCTCGCGACCTCGGCCGTCCTCGTCGGCAGCTCCGCCCCTCTTCTCCACGTCCTTTTCTCCCCATGGGCCACCTCAAGACGCCGAGCATGGGCAACTAATGCATCCCTCCCAGATAGGCACGCACCAGCGGCGCTATAGGGATCCAATGGGGAGTTGTGGTTGGTGGCTATGGTGACCTGGGGAAGGTCGCGACGGAGGGGGGCTGGGGGAGGTTGTGGCGCAGCCGGCAGTGGATGTGATCTGAGAGGCGCTTGGAGGAGTTTCTTCGAGGGGATCACGTGAATTTTTTTCGAAACCGACGGCATGGAGGAGGTCGCTGACGGTATGTGCTGCTATACGATTCGTCGGTAAGTCCCCAGTTTCATTCTAGGTTTGGTCTATTTTATTTGTGCCCACCTGGGATGTAGCAGCTGACGGCAGACTGCAGCCCGCTGGCTGTCGTGGGTGCTGGGCGGATGATTTTTGTGGTGGTTCTTCTTTTCTAAATCCAACGTTCTTGAGCTCAGTGAGTTTTCTTGCCTTAGAGACTAAGAATGATCGTTGATGGAGGCCATCGATTAGCAACTCCTTTTTTATGTTTTTTTTGCTTATTGGGGATAGTACAATTTTTCCAGATCTTACTAATCTTAAATCTATTTTTGTGTGGCTAATGTGGCTGGGTTTACATCACATCCTGCAGGGGTGACCCTGCTTGAGGTGAAGAAGTCATTCCGCAACGTCGGCAACGCGCCGTACAACTGGTCCGGCAACGACTACTGCTCCTGGGGCGGCGTCCTCTGCGGCAACGTCACCTTCACCATCGTCGCGCTGTAAGATGGAGACCTCCGCCCCATCATTGTTTGCTCCTTCCCTTTCCCACCACCGCAATGTCTACGGTCGCTAACGCAGCGTTGATGCAAATGCGATGCAGTAAACTCTCCGGGCTCAACCTTGAGGGCGAGATCTCTCCGGTCGTCGGCAGCTTGAAGAGCCTCGTCTCCATGTAAGGATGATGCCTGACTACCTGCCCTTTGTGTAGCTTCCCTGTGCTTGCCTTGTGTTATAACTTTGTAAGTTCCGGGCATGTGCCTGTAGTGATTTAAAGTCGAATGGGCTCACGGGCCAGATCCCTGATGAGATTGGCGATTGTTCGTCGATTGAAACACTGTGAGTGGATTCTATAAGGTGTTGTTTAGTTCTCTAGGAGACTATTCATGACTTAACATTTGTTCATGATTTAGGGATTTGTCCTTCAACAACTTGGATGGCGGCATACCCTCGAAGCTGAAGCACCTTGAAAACATGTAGGGCATCCTCTTGCTGAAATGCATTTTAAGCAGCAATTCCTTTGGAAGTTAAAAGTGAACGTATGGTGTATGTTCTTTTCTAGGATATTGAAGAACAACGAGATGGTAGGTGCGATCCCATCGACGCTATGACAACTCCCAAATTTGAAGATATTGTAAGTTGCAGCTTGACTCTGATGTTGTGGACCTATATTTGAAATGTTTTCAGACTTTGCTAATGTGATGAGTGCACCTTAGGGATCTGGCTCAAAACAAACTGAGTGGCAAGATACCAAGACTAATCTATTGGAATGAGGTTCTGCAATACTTTGCTAATGTGATGAGTGCACCTTAGGGATCATGTCAGCAGTATATACAAATTATGGTAATAATTTATAATTTGCGTTAGTATTTGGAGGATGAAATACATGGCTCCTATACCTGGAATCACATAGATTATTTTTTACAAAATTGGATTGTTTGATGATTGAAAACAAAAAATGTAATTCTCTAATACATAATAATGTAGGACTATTTAGCAGACCCTATTGTTGGTTCTTTTCTATTGAAACATATATGGAAATTAAAGTACATATTTGTGTATGTGTAGCATTATTGTCTGTCAGTGCATTATCGTTGTTAGGTTGGTCAAACTTTCAGTATCCAATAGTCACCTTTTTCAAGCAAACTGGCATTTTTACATGTGTCCTTATTATGTGCTCATATGAACTTAGTGTTCTTTTCTTTTATCTCTGCCGTTCAAATGTTTCGTTTATTACATTTCTTCAATAAAAATTAGAATGCTTATGTCGTGCATTCTTCTTGCCTTGATCAAGTAGCACGACAGTCGTTCGTGGAACTAAACCTGGTTCCTTGCTTCCTGTACCTTTTTGTATAGTGGATTAACCACAAATTTCTACTTTGCTTCATATGTTTCAAATGCGGGCATTAAGAGAATTTTCCATCCATATCATTAATTCCAGGATTTCTTCACACTTACGGATTGTGATGCCTCCAGTTTGGAAACATATATTTTGAAGGGAATATGCCCGGGAGGCAATAATAAAGTGGTTATTATCTTATTCCATGTTTATGATAAATCTTTATTTTGCATGCTATAATTGTATTGATCGGAAACGTCAATACATGTGTGTTTAATAAACAAAAAGGGTTCCTAGTTATGCCTCTCTTATAGACTAGCTCGTTAATTGACAAGATGATCAAGGTTTCCTGATCATGGACATTGGATGTTGTTAATAACGAGGTCACAACATTGGTGGAATGATGTGATGAACATTCATCCGAAGTATAGCATTACGATCAAAGTCATTATGTTTATATTGCTATAACATCATACGAAGTAATCTTTGTCCTTAGACCATGAGATCATGTTAATTGCTAACACCCGAAGAGTATCTTGATAACATCAATCGTCACACTGTAACAGGGTGACTATAAAGATGGGTTCAGTGCTACGAAGGTGTTATGTTGAGGCTCATGGATCAAGAGTGGAATTTGTTAATCCCGATGACGGATAGATATACTCTAGGCCCTCTCGGTGATATCACATTAAGATAGCTTGCAAGCAAGTGATGTGATCACTAGAATGTTATATCACGGGAACGAGAAAAAAGTGCATGTTGGAAACGAGATCAAACTAGGTATGGAGATACCGATGATCGAATCTCGGACATGAATATATCGCGAGACAAAGGGATTTAGTTACTAGCTATAAAGGTTCTCACGATCACAGAAGTCATCGTTGAATGTGTAGGAGTCAGTATGGATCTCCAGGTCCCGCTGCTGATTATTGATCGGAGAGGGGTCTCGATCATGTCTGCATTATCCGCAAACCGTAGGGTGACACACTTAAGGGATACCGACACCATTTAGAGCAAATATGTTTCAGATAAAGATTTAAGAAAACGCTGGAATTATTTCACTAGACGCCGAAACTGTTTCGGATGAAATTGCTAAAATTGGTTCTATATGTAATATTGAAACGTTGCAGGGGTTTTATGTGAATGTTTGTTAATTAAAGTAATTAAAAAAATTCTGAATAAAAATAATAAAAGAGTTTTATTAAATGAGAGAGCATTAAATTTGGAGAAATTTAATGCATTTAAAGTGGAGACTTTAAAAGGGAATGTGAAGAGGCATTTTAATGTGGGGGGGTTACCACCACATGAATGGAGGAGGTGAAGAGGCACCTCCTCCATGCGCCGGCCATGAAGGAGGGGCACCCCCCTCCTCCTATAAAAGTCCACCCTCTCCTCACTTCTCACACACACCTCCTTGTGAAGGATCTCTCTCCCCCTCTAGTATTATTCCCCCATGGTCTCAGATTAGCGAGATACATGTTCTCGGCGGCTTTATCTGTAAAGGAGTTGCTGCTTCCGCTGCTTTGCTGGAGAGAGGGACGGAGGTTGTCGGGGGTACTGGACGTGTGTGCGATCACGGATGCACTGCTGCTTTGTGGTGCTGGACTTGGTGCTTCTGGAGCTGGATCTGATGGACGTGCTGGAGCCGGACCTGCTGGACTTCCTCACGATCTTGAGATCGGCAAGTGTACGACTACATCAACCACGAGTTCCTACTCGTTAACAAAACTCGTTGTCTTCGAGAGTAAGTTCTCGTTGGATGTATGTCCACCCGTTGCTTTGTACCTAGTAGATAGATCTTGGCGTGTAGTTCACATCGTAGGAAATTTTTTGTTTTCTATGCTGCAGACCCAACAGTGGTATCAGAGACTGATCTATGCATAGGTGCTTTGCACGAGTAGTACACATATGTTTATATGTGGGCGATTATGATCATGTTATTGCATCTTCCATGTATTTTGGATATTGGTGGCATAGTGGGATGAAGCGGCCCGGACCAACCTTACATGTCATCGTACATGAGACCGGTTCCACGACTGACATGCAACTTGTTTTGCATAAGTGGCTGGCGGGTGTCTGTCTCTCCTACTATAGTCAATATCTGATTTACAACGAGTTGCTAATAACTTGGTTATCCTCGTTGTGGTGCATGTTCGTAGGTAAAAACGGTTCTATCTCCGAAAGCCCTAAGCCACGTAAAACTTGCAATTGATAAATTAGAGG
This sequence comes from Avena eriantha, assembly GCA_910589775.1. NCBI lineage: Eukaryota > Viridiplantae > Streptophyta > Magnoliopsida > Poales > Poaceae > Avena > Avena eriantha. The sequence continues at coordinate 152,713,101 of OU342740.1, read as the reverse complement.
CGTCTAGTTTAGATCGTTGCTGGGCTAGTGTATTGATATGTATTGTTGTAAGTAGATGTATGATAGATAGTCTTACAACACACTCAACGTGTAAGTTCCATAGACCTTGGCCTTACACACAAAGGAATGATAGAGATCATACCATGATGCAAGTGATAGAGATCAAATGCATGGACCATATCATCTCACTTTACACATTAGATGTTAGCATCTTATACTGCTAGTTTGGTGCTTTCTGTAGCATTGTAAGATGATCCCTCATTTAGATATCAAGATAAAAATGTGTTCTTCCTTAAGTATGCACCGTTTTATGGTTCGTGTTTCGAGACATCACGTGATAATCGGGTGTACTCGACTCTACGCTTTCATACAAACGGGTGTAAGACAGTTTTACACATGCGAGTACTAAGGTTCTTACTTGGCGAGCCTAGCATATATAGGCATGGCCTCGGAACACGAACCGAAAGGTTAATCATGAGTCATATAGTTGATATGATGCCCATACAGATGCTCGCCTTTGAAGCTACATCAACTCACGTGATGATCGGACTTGGTGTAGTGGATTTGGTTCATGTAATCACCAAAAAGACACGAGGGATGTCGTTTTTGAGTGGGAGTTCATTTCTAATTTGCATTAGTCGAACCAAATTTGTCATAAATTAAATGAAAGTGAATTTTCATAGTTTGTTGTAGTCATTGGCATTCGTTTTCTACCTTATGCTTAGTTTTTATTTGAGATAATAGAACTATAGAATTCTGGATATTTACTTTCGAACTGGTATCATATTGTTTTGAATGTCAATTTAAAGTTTAGAAGTCCTATTGCAAACTTTCAGCAAACTCTATTTACTCCATGAAGTTTAATAGGTAGTATTAAATCAAGAGTAAGAATTCCAATGTTAGTATCTAAAGTATCATGTTTGCCTCCATGATTATTGATATTCAAAAGTTGTTTTAATATCAAGATTATATTGGAGCTGAAAATTGTTTCAGAAACCATCATGTGTGAAAGATATTGTGATATCTGAAACAATGTTTTGGTTGCATTATGATAGAGTATAATTTAGCAAAATACATGTTCTCATATTGTATGAGAATTTGTGAAGGTTGGAGATGCTAGGCATTCGAATCTACCAAAAAGGTTTTGGGAACTGATATTATACTCACGATTCTTCCTTATAGGCTATAGTAGCTTGATCATGAAAGTTGTCATGATAAGGATGAATAGAAGATGTAAGTAAAATGTTTACTACACTAATAGATTACTAAAGAATGGATTTTCGAAAGAATGCCAAACATTTGATGATGGTGATCCACTTCAAAGTGCAAGTCCAAAGGTATTAGTATTTGACTATATACAAGCTTTGTACCATGTGTCATGTTGATGACACCACTATTGATGTTGATAGATTCTTATAAAAGAAAAGGAATTGCTGAAAGAGAATCTATAAAATATTTGGCAGAAAATAAAAGGTTGGAGATGTCCAACTTGGGTATATAGAAGATATACATGTTATGGTTGTATTCCTTGCTTATTAAACAATGTGGTTCTTAGGTATTGGATACCGAATTGGTTGGTGTGAAGTGTCATACAGGACAACGCAATTCATGAACTGCAATGGCCTAAGTAACTAGCAAGAGAATAAGTGATTATGATCATCGACAACAAATAAAGTGTTATTGTGCTTTTTCGTTGTCGTCAAACCTAGCCTTCAAGATTTTTTTTAATAATTGTTATTTTGTTCCGGTATTAAGAGAACAATGATTGTTCAAATAATTACCGTATTCCATAAAGGATGGATGAACTTTTACAAGTCTAGTGGGAGAAATCACATCCATAAACACTATTGCTAAAATGTCGCAAGACAAATGATTGAAAGATCACTTATGAAGTGACATCGCTGTTTAAATTATATTGGAAAGAAAACATGAAGAAACTCCATGTTGATGGATTTTTGGAGTCTTTGATTTTGATCAATTGACGCATGTGAGACTTTCCTCGAGATAATTGAAACTCCGTCCATAGGCCAGAGAGGAACGGATGACTAGATTATTGGAAATTGTGCATGCTGATGTGCATAGTCCATTATGTGTAGCCATATGCGATGGATCTTTCTGCTTCATATGCTTGCTTCGAAAATTTGAGTGAATATATCTGTATATTTACTTAATAAGGAAGAAGTATGAAACGTTTGAAAGTTATTCAAAGACTTTCAAGATGAAGTTACAAATCATTGTAACAAGAAAATAAAGAGTTTATGATTCGATCATAAAGGAAGATATTTGAGGAATTGTTCCATGAATTTGGATTTCCCGATAAACCACAGGAGTATGGTATGTTCGAGAGATGAAATCAAACCATGTTTGACATGGTAAGATCAAAGGTGTCATTTATAAAACTGCCATTATGTTTTAAAGATTGAAGCTTTAGAGACTACCGCTTTTACACTGAAAAGAGCACCATTGTGATCCGTTGAAATGACACCATATAAGTTATGGTTTGGGATAAAACCCGAATTGTCTTTTCTTAAATTTTGGTATGCTATGCATAAGTAAAATGTTTACAACCAAAGTCGGATAAACACGTCTTTGTACGTTATCCCAAAGAATTTGTTGGGAATTGCTCCATAACACCGATGACAAAAGATTTTGTTACTTGGAACGTCTAGTTTCTTGAGAAGGAATTTTTCGCGAAAAGTTAAGTGGGAGGACAATAGAACTTTGATAAGGTTGTTGAACCTTAGCTATATGTGCTAAGTAGCGCAGCGCCAGAAAGTGTCCCGGTGGCGACCACAATGCTCATGGCTCTCGTGATTACAAAAGGTGTGATCTCGGAGATTAGAGTTCCTATAGAACCGTGTGGGTCGGTAAGAATCAAATAGTAAGATTTGATAAGCAAGTCGTTATTGTTTTGACAATGATGAACCGACTACATGCAAAGAAGCGATGATGGGCCCTGACTCCATAAAATGACTAGAAGGCATAGAATCCGTGATAGTATCCATACACGAGAAATCAAGTTTCTGAACTTGGAAGACCCTCCGGAAAGGCGTGAAGCCTATCGGTCGTGTTTGGATCTATAAAGAAATAAGACATGGATGTTTAACATCTATGAAATAGTCGACATGTCGGAAAGAAGTTTACGACAATGTTCAAGGAGTTGACTATGACAAGATTTGATCTTTCATAGCGATATATAGTCTTGACGGATTAATGTAGCAACCACTACATATAATTTGGTATATGGTAGTTGAATAAACAAAACAAGGTTCTTCTAATAGAATGGTAACCTAGGACATATACATGACATGGTCCGAAGGGTTTTGTTAATTCAAAGGGTGCTAAAAGGGCATGTAAACTTCAATAGTTGAAGTAAGCATAGCGGAGTTGGAATCTTCACCACGATGAAACTGTTAAAAGAGTTTAAATTCATCGGAGATGATGAAGATGCTTGCATTTGCAAGAAATTAAGTGGGAGCGCTGAGACATATTTCTAATACATTATGTAGAGGACATATTGTTGATTGGAAATGATGTATCTTGTATTGACACAAGTTAAGAATTTCATTAAAATAAGATTTCGATGAAAGACTTGGGCAAACCCGGAATATTTGGCATCAATATCTATATGGATAGATTAAGGCGCAAATATGGTTGTGCCACGCATACATATATGAGATATTGAAAGGGTTCAATATGGAAACAACAAGAAAGGTTCTTGCTGCATGGAAAGGATTGTATCAAAATTCAAGTGTTTCAACACTTAGTGAGTAAAATCAAATGAAGATTTTGATCGATTATACCATGATATGTATATATCCAGAATGTCCTATGCTCTAAATGTTATGATCATATACCAGAATGATTCATAAGATGATCAATGGACAATAGTAAAGATATTCTTATGAGCTTTGGAAGAACTAAGAATATATAATGTATAAGTGACAAATAGTTAAAGGTAGTTCATTGTAAAGTGTTACATTGATACTAGTTTTGTCACAAGATACAAATTAAATTTATCTCAATTTAGACTATAGGTGGCACAATGTAATGGAAAGGATGTTCCATGATGGATTTGGATGAGTTCCAAAGTTGAGACATTCTGACGGATACTACAACAAAAGGCTAAGTATATAACTTCTATAGTAGCAGCAAAGGAGGGCATTTGTGTTAAGTAGTTTGTTATCAAACTAGGTGTGGTTCAAAGTGGGCTAATACTATGAATATATATTGTGTGACAATAATATCAACATATTTTGAGCCAAACGAACTAAAGGTCTCACCAAAGGACCAAATTTATACAATGCCATCTCATTTGAGAATGAGTGATGCGTAGAGATGCAAAGACATGCAAATACACACGGAACTGAAACTGTCAGATCCGGAGATTATGTTAACCACTAGCAATAGCGTATATGCAACACAAGAAAGCCATAGGTGTTCAATACGCAAAGTTTTTCAAACTAGATTATTGACTCTAGTGCAAGTGGGAGACTGAAGGGAATATGCCCGAGAGGTAATAATAAAGTGGTTATTATCTTATTCCATGTTTATGATAAATCTTTATTTTGCATGCTATAATTGTATTGATCGGAAACGTCAATACATGTGTGTTTAATAAACAAAAAGGGTTCCTAGTTATGCCTCTCTTATAGACTAGCTCGTTAATTGACAAGATGATCAAGGTTTCCTGATCATGGACATTGGATGTTGTTAATAACGAGGTCACAACATTGGTGGAATGATGTGATGAACATTCATCCGAAGTATAGCATTACGATCAAAGTCATTATGTTTATATTGCTATAACATCATACGCAGTAATCTTTGTCCTTAGACCATGAGATCATGTTAATTGCTAACACCCGAAGAGTATCTTGATAACATCAATCGTCACACTGTAACAGGGTGACTATAAAGATGGGTTCAGTGCTACGAAGGTGTTATGTTGAGGCTCATGGATCAAGAGTGGAATTTGTTAATCCCGATGACGGATAGATATACTCTAGGCCCTCTCGGTGATATCACATTAAGATAGCTTGCAAGCAAGTGATGTGATCACTAGAATGTTATATCACGGGAACGAGAAAAAAGTGCATGTTGGAAACGAGATCAAACTAGGTATGGAGATACTGATGATCGAATCTCGGACATGAATATATCGCGAGACAAAGGGATTTAGTTACTAGCTATAAAGGTTCTCACGATCACAGAAGTCATCGTTGAATGTGTAGGAGTCAGTATGGATCTCCAGGTCCCGCTGCTGATTATTGATCGGAGAGGGGTCTCGATCATGTCTGCATTATCCGCGAACCGTAGGGTGACACACTTAAGGGATACCGACACCATTTAGAGCAAATATGTTTCAGATAAAGATTTAAGAAAGCGCTGGAATTATTTCAATAGACACCGAAACTGTTTCGGGTGAAATTGCTGAAATTGGTTCTACATGTAATATTGAAATGTTGCAGGGGTTTTATGTGAATGTTTGTTAATTAAAGTAATTAACAAAATTCTGAATAAAAATAATAAAAGAGTTTTATTAAATGAGAGAGCATTAAATTTGGAGAAATTTAATGCATTTAAAGTGGAGACTTTAAAAGGGAATGTGAAGAGGCATTTTAATGTGGAGGGGTTACCACCACATGAATGGAGGAGGTGAAGAGGCACCTCCTCCACGCGCCGGCCATGAAGGAGGGGCACCCCCCTCCTCCTATAAAAGTCCACCCTCTCCTCACTTCTCACACACACCTCCCTGTGAAGGATCTCTCTCCCCCTCTAGTATTATTCCCCCATGGTCTCAGATTAGCGAGATACATGTTCTCGGCGGCTTTATCTGTAAAGGAGTTGCTGCTTCCGCTGCTTTGCTGGAGAGAGGGACGGAGGTTGTCGGGGTACTGGACATGTGTGCGATCACGGATGCACTGCTGCTTTGCGGTGCTGGACTTGGTGCTGCTGGAGCTGGATCTGATGGACGTGCTGGAGCCGGACCTGCTGGACTTCCTCACGATCTTGAGATCGACAAGTGTACGACTATATCAACCACGAGTTTCTACTCGTTAACAAAACTCGTTGTCTTCGAGGGTAAGTTCTCGTTGGATGTATGTCCACCCGTTGCTTTGTACCTAGTAGACAGATCTTGGCGTGCAGTTCACATCGTAGGAAAATTTTTGTTTTCTATGCTGCGGACCCAACATATTTCAGTACCAACCTTGATCCATTTTCTGTTAAACGCTGCCATCGACTACTCGAACAGGAAGTACCAAATACATTCTCTCTTTTTTCACTTGAATAAGCTAGATATCATTATAGCAATACGCTGATTTCAATTTCTTTTTTCATGCAGCAACCCACTGAATTTCATCTACATCGAAGGCTGGCTCAAGCACAAGAAATAAAGTCATAATATCGTTGTACTGAATAGCTTGCATCGAAGTAACTGTTCTTTGAACCTTTCATCAGAAATACTATGTATGATATTATTAGCTTATCTGCCACTATCAAGCAGGGACACTCGGACATGCTATAATATGGAGTACATGTGTATCAATTTACTATTATTTCACCTTTTCTCATTGTTATTGGAATTCATTCTTACATCTCCATTCCTAATTGACCACTGTGTTCGTTGTCTTTCTTTTCTTTCCAGGTACTAGGCCTGCGGAAACTGGTGGCTCCGATTCTGCATCAAGCTACGGTTCTTGCGGCTATATGCACGTTCTTTATTCTTATGTTTAATTGGGTTTCCCTGTTTTCATACATATGTGAATTTGAGGTTAATACATTTCTTATTTTGTAGGCTGATAGCTTGCGTGATTTGGTTCACTGGTCCAAGATCTCGAGGACGCACTCACAGGTGACTCTGCTTTCTGGTTTTTCTCTGGTTTTTCTCAGGTGCTATGTCTACCCCATTTCCCTTCATATATCATGTCAATGTTGTCACTTTTAAATCCAGCACATGTGTTTACATGGCAGATTCTACTGGAGGTTTTAAATTTCTTGGACCATCTCCTCATCTTCGGCCTTGTGTTATTCTTTCCTCAATTTCTTTTCAAGAGTTATAATCATGTTTAGTTGTTTATTCGCCGTCAGTTGCAGGGGTTTGGAGTATTGAGCACAAGGAGGATGAGATGAAGGAGGAGTCCACGTCCATCCATCAGTGGTGGCAGGCGGCAGAGTGTTGAGTTGGAGGCGAGCAATAAGAGGAACACAAGAGGAAGACCATCGCTGGAGCACACCATATCTCAGACCATCACCACAAGAACTGGAGTTTGACACCCTGAAGAAAACTAGGTAAAAGTTCTCTGAATAGAAGTATTAAACTTTTTGTTTTTTTGTCTGGTGTGTGGGTGAGAGAAAGAGAACATATTTTGAATGAGAAATGCCCACACACACAATCTGCAGTTTAGTTTTATTACAAATAGGGAAGGCTCAGGTGAAGCTATTGCGTGTCATGGATGTCTCTCATCTCATATTTATACTTATGAGAAAATCACGAGTTTCTTAGATTTTTGTCCACCGTGTAGATATCTGGGAAGAGTATATACTCATAGGCAGATGAGTAGTAAATGAAGAAAAGTTTGGCTAGAGTATTTATACAGTGGCATAAGTGGAATCATGAACACCAGAAGTAAAATCTTAACTTTTATATATGGTAAGTAGATATGGTCCTAACCCTGCACCATTATTCTGGGACCAGTACCTGCTGGTTGCATGTTACTATTTATAGATTTTTTTTCTCCCCTATGTGGTATAAGTTTTAGTTTCTCATGATGCATTTTCCTTATGTTAAATTATTTAATGTTTACATCCGTTATGCAGAGCAGTGAAATTCTTTGCCGCACTGCAGTTGTAAGCTTTATACTTGAATCAGTCTCTCTGCCTTTTCTACTGCCATGTTCTCTTTGTGCTTCAGCTGCATGTTCGCTTTCACAGGTATGCTCCTCGGTTTTTTTTATGTCTGCTCATTGCCTTTGTGCTTCCGCCTCACACTGATATGCATTTATATTTATATAGAGATAGATTCAGCCGTTAGAGAAAGAGAAAAAGAAAGAAAAAGAGTCCATGACATTATAAATGCTAACACCAGATCGGTATCAGTCTATCTGACCAGCTACTAAGAACGTAGTCAAATGAATATGATCTTAAATGCTAAAGAAGTTTTTATAAGTGTGAGCTTTAAAACAAATATCCATATCTATTGTTTCAGTCTTGGATGCAATAGAATAAGCTCATAGAATATAGCTTTGCCAAGATGATGTCGTGATGGTTATTCAGTAATGCAGGTTCTATCATTAATTTTTTTTAAATATATTTCTTATTTGCAGTGAGTCATGCCACATGAGACTACTGCATGACAATATATTTGAATTGATCCTATTTCACTTTCCAATCAGCACCTCTGAACAGTTTGGCCACCCTAAGTTCCTCACATTGTTCTTTGACCTCCACTATACCCCTCTGTTTTCACGTTAGTTTAAGTAAATATTTTCCACCCTTTTTGTTTCACTGTATACAATGCATTCATATTGTTTAATTTACTCTATTTTTTATGTCATATGATCTGCCCTAGAATATCTTCTGAACTGGTCACCCTTTCAAAGCTCGTGCTTCACATTTGCTCCGATGTTTGTTTTCTTAATAACTATGTTTATTTTGCATCATGCTGAGTTCCAAATTGTGCACGCTCTGTGTTTACTACTCCCTTCAATCCTTAATAAGTGTTGTTGATTTATTACTACTTTGTACTAAATCAACGACACTTATTATGGATCGGAGGGAGTCCCAGACTTATAGCTATCAATTGTTTGATCCCTGTGAAAAACTAAATGAACAGAGAAGAATAATTTTGTGTCGGCTGAAAATAATCTTTTATATGGTCCACCAAGTATTCATGGTTTTCAAAATTCTGAGCAAGAAGTGTGCTAAAATTGTTGTTCCATGGTTCTTGGTAGTCGTATTTACTGTCGGCTCCTTGGTAGATGCAAAAATTATGCAACACTAGGTTTAATTGATTCTTTTCCCCCCTCTAAACATAACTTCCTCTTTGTTTGGCTCGTTTTATCATATGTCGTTCCTTTTCTTACTCATAATCATGTATAGCCTTCTAGATAATGTAAGAGTTCAATGCACAGTTTCTAATGTTGTTGATGCAGTCAAAGTAGTCCATGGATGAATAGACTATTTTTTGTATTGTATCCTTGCTATGCAATGTGAATGAGGAAAGTGAGCTATAAATATTTTTTATCAGATTTTTATGGACTATTCTTTGTATGATCTTCTCAAATTATGGGCATATGAACACACACAGTTTCCGTTATTGTGTCATCACACAGTGGTAGTAGGTGGTGTCCTGTTCATGTGAGATTTTGAGAGAGAGGTGGGGAACCAAATAAATGCAGAGACTAAATGGTCAGAGGAGATGGACAAACTATGATTAGTGTATATGAGCAGTAACACAATTTAGATCATGCACATTACTGCTTAGACTATTTTTGGGCTATGCATGCGCCAATCCATCTCAATGTACAGTTTGTCTTTTGAGGACATCTAGAATATATGTACTACTGTTGTTTCAAGGTGAGATTACTGGCTTACTGATGAAAGAAAGATGAGTTTGTCCGATCCAGTTTTTTTGTGCATTCTATTTTGATGAAACTGTTGTGAGAAGAAGCTTTTATTCCTAAAAGTGAATTATATTATTACGGCTGATTTTGTGACTATCTGAATTGTTTTTATATGGATTCTAATTCAAGTTGGTGCAAAAATTATCATCACCTTTTTTATTGGATGAAATGCTACCAGGACTAGAGGGACAAGTTCAATACTAATGCATATTTGATGAAACGTAAGCACCGGGTGTTCTCTTTACACTTTGTTTCTCCATATATTTCTGATGTCCCCCCTATGAATTCTTGGTTTTTTGATTGCTTACTAGGCAAGGTATTGTCTTCAGTGCATACATGAACCAAGAACACACATATTCATGAGTCTCCACCACACTTTACTCCTTTTAATCATATTTTGCACGCGGTCCTGATATCCGGGTGACGGAAGGTTGCAGACTCTTCTTTTCCTATACCTGTACTCCACTGAGATTTTGTTTTGATGATTTTTTCTCTACAATGTTTTTAAACATTTTGTTCTTAGTGAGCATTTTTGCTCTAATTATAAGTGGTGCATTCTATTGTACTCTTTGCCGTGTGTTAAAAAATAGATTATTGTAGCTTCATATATAAGGTTGCTGCCTGGGGCTCTAGGCTCATCAATGGGTTTCTTTGTTTACGGAAATAAGGTATATGCTTTTGATGTTTGTAAGATGAGAAGTACATGGATTTAGTGGTTTATTGAAACTGTCTATTTGTACCATGACGTGCTTATCTCTATATTGGAGAGAAGGCGGCAAAAGATTCACTTCCACTCTAGGGATATAATTGTTGAGATAGGTCTACATGTATTCAGTTTTTGTGGTTCTAATTTAATAGTATTGGGATGTTTGAATTTTCATGTAGTAACATTTGTCATTTGGGATGTCTGTTGAAGATTTTTCTTGTTGTTTATTGTCTATCATGTTGTAATACTCCGAGCTAAGGAAATAATACTATACTTATTCTTTGTATCAGGTCACAAGGCACAATTTGTGCTGATAAGGTGCAAATAAAATCTTAACTTTAGGATTGAAAGTTCGCCTTATTCCAGTTACCTTCCTAAGAGGTCGGAAACTCGGAGGTGCGCAGTATTTGGAAAACGGCATGTCGAGCCTCCTGATGGTATGATTCCCTTCCTTTTTCTACATGAGTCAACAACCTCTGGTATCAAAATTGCAAATATTCAGAAAAACAGTTAGGCATGAAAGCATATAATTTTGATTACACATGCATCTTTAATAAGCTACCATTATATATGTTGCCCAAATAGAGCTTCCATGTTTTTCTTATAAAAACAAAGAGAAACTCATTAATACTTCACTAAAAATACTTTCCACAAAAAATCTAAGAAATAAATATTGCCTTAGCAAATCCGATGCTCCAAGTTTGTTTACCAAGGTTTGATCAATTGCAATAGGTTTTCATCCTTTCTCGGTAAAAAAATGCTGTGGTTAGATTTTTTTAGCTAGCATACATGATGCTTAGAAGTTGTGAACTATTGCACTGATCAATGCAAAATTTATATTTCTTTCTTGCTACTTATCCTTAAACAGCCCTAGAAGGAAACGAAGAACCATATTACTCGGTTGGATAAAAAACATGCACATGCCTCAAAATATTTATACTGTTACCTTTAATCCATAAAACCTCAGTTAAGATACATCTAGAATAGAGTATGATCATAGAACTAGAGTATGGTCACAAAACTAGAGTTATGATCACAGGGATCATAGGAAAGTATCAAATTTAATTTGACTAATGTTTAACGGTTGGCTCGTTTATTATTTTCGTTTCCAGAGGCATGGGTTTTTCGGGATGCAATGTCCTACTATCTCAACAGTTTTTGCTGACGCGAATATAGTTATTAAGTCTATGTTTCCTATCCGTAATACCGTACCTCAAAAGATAGTGCTCTCATGTTGATTTTTTTGATCTGCTCTCATGTTGATATTAATGTGGTTGTTACTCTGCATGTTTGTAAATATTGTTTTGAGGCAATAGAAATACATGTGTGTTCTTCATTTAATAATGCTTATTCAAGTTTGCTTTTATCATTGTTATATGAAATGTAAATCAGATCCCATCATTGCCCTCCTTCTGATTGATTTCCGTGAGCCTCTCTAAGAAAAAAAACAAGCACCACATCGCCACCGGCTGCTACTAGCTTGTCGCTTGGTAGCGTGTGATTCCTTGCCTGGCTCCCCGCAGTGCGCGTCCTCGCCCTGGGCCTTGAGATCGGCCGACAGGCCACCACACACTAACATCAGGGGTGACGCAGCAGCAGAGCCGGATACTGTAGTAGCGCGCGCACCTCTGGCCTCTTTGATCCATGTGTCAGGCGATCTGCCGACAGCCGCATGCCCTCTATTTCTTGCTCCTTGCCGCCTATGGCTAGCAGGGGCTATCTACCAGCACACAGAGCCACTGTTTTGCCTCGGATCTGCTGTCATTTCTAGTGCGTATGTCCAACAACAACTGCTCAAATGCCCATCTTGTGCACTGTAAGTGTTTGACAAAATGTCCATATGTGTTTCAGTGTATCCAATGCGTTCTAATGGGTTACTAGTTTGTCAAGTTACGCTCATTCGCCACGCCTCTCTCGGAACATTGGCCACCATGACCGCTACTTCAACTACTTCGACTTGGGGACCATTAACATAGCGGCAATGCGACTACCTCGGAGGCATTGGCTATTTCCTCTATAATTTGAAGATCATCCGTTTGCTTCTTCGATCCGAACCATGAGACTACGTACCTTCCTATTTTGTATAAAAATGTCATCTGTCTTATTGCATATTAAATTGTTCATACTTGCATACATATATTTTCATTTGGAGGTATTTCGTTGATTCACCTAATAATTATATATGGAGGCTATATGCGTTCTTGTACTATTCCAGACCCCATTTAAATTTGTGTGGTGATCCGATGCCATGTTTTGCCTTGTTATTTCAATATTTAAATTGCAGGTACCTAAATAACATGGACCGGGACCCCGCTTCCGCTTAATATTGCCTAATTGCATCACATCCTCGCCATGTCATACATGCATCATGCCCAATCTTCTCATGTAGTATTAAAATAGTGCCTCCGTTGTTTCTTTTTATGCTTCGCTTCTTCACAAATTAGGCCATTGAGTTGATGCGAGTATCGACAAGTTCTCGGATAATGCACCTTTGGTAGTGTTTTCCAGGCGAGCATTCTCCCCCTTTGTACCAATTTTGTGTTTATAGTCTTTACTTCATCCTGTTGACCTATTGCTATCTTTGTTGCGATGTTTTAGTTTCCGTGCACCATTTATACTCCTTACACCCTCTATATTTCCTTTGACATATCCTATTGCCTGTTGTTTGATAGACAGTTGGTCTTGCGAGTCGTAGTTGCTTGTTCAGATGCTGCTTCGTGTCGTTATCGTTCTACCATTGTTGGAAGGTTGGCATGTGCTTAATGTTATAGATAATCATGGCTTTAATTACAACTTGATAATTAAAATGTTGGGAATAGATATAACTAATGTAGGGGCACTAGTGGGCAATAGCTAATATTTGGTTTTTAACCGCTCACTTGTGTCCCGTAGACCCCGAGTACTTGATACCTATTCCTTGACTATCGCACTATCCGCATGTGGGACCATGAATCCCCTTAGCCAGAGTTTGATTCATTTCTTATTTCTTGGGGCCACAAACTAGTTTGGAGCTTTATTACTATCGTGTACTTATGCCATGCTTTACTGCTTTATCACTACAAGAAATGTTCTAACTGGTGACGCCAAATATTGGTCATAGAATGGTCACAGTAATCCGTCTACGACCTTTGTATGACCAAAAGCAGTAGGTCACATAACGAGGGTCACTATAGACAGCTAACGACCTTTTTTCTGAATTTGTCATGAACGGCTATGACCAATATAGATGGTCATAGTGTTAATTTTGGTCATAGCATTCTGGCATGTCCAAGTAAGCCAATCCTACGTGGAATCTGACGTGGCAACAAATTCAGCCTGGTCCAATTTGGCCCGTTAAATCGGCCTAGCCCAAAATTTCAGTCTTTTGATTTTCTAGGTTAAAGCCTATTTACACTGCAATTTATTTTGGGCTTTGCCTATTTACTGCCTATTTCTCTTAAGTGCTTTTAGATCTTGTTGGGCCACGGCCTTTTAACAGTACATAATGTTTAAGCCTTTTTATTTCTACTTTATCTTAAATGCTCGTGTCAATATTACTTGGGCCTGGGACTTTTTAGAGCCCATATACTTGTCACATTAACCACCAACAACGTTTCAATTTCCACATGTTGACAGGAATAAACAATATTGCAGTAAAAACAAAAAACAAATGAATATTAGCCAATCCATGGGCCAAATTTGGCTAACAATATAATATTTACACAATTTTTCTCCCAGATACTATCACAACATATAACCAGCTCTTCGTTGAGTGGGGCTTCTAGCTTTATTCACACCTCTTGACCATCAGCACCTTCTCGTTGGCAGCACCGTATCTTCTCCTTGGCAATGTCACCTTCTCGCCGGCAGCACTGTCTCATCTTCTCGGCACCATCACCTTCTCGCCCAAGTGCTCCTCTCTTCTTCCTCTTGACCATCAGCACCTCAATGCCCAGGTGCTCCCCACACATACCTCGCACAGAGATCAGTAGCAGCAAACATCAACAGTATGCTGAACATAATGACATGGTATTGTTGAACAGAGTATTTGCTGCTACAGAAACAGAAATCACAAAGTTCCAGCATTAGGTTGCAGCAGGTTCTTAAAATGCGCATCAGAGACAGTTACTTTTACTTGCCCTCAAGAAAATGCAATTATTTCCTCAAAAAAGAAAAAAAGGGAAAATGCTGGTCCACATTTCATAGAGTATATTTCTAGTACTCATTATATTCTCCTGCAGATCATAAATACTATAACATGCACTCCAAATCACTATTGCAAGCAATACAAGTTACGCAAGGAAAGTATATTGATCAGAAGTATGAATCTGATATTGAATACTCTACTCCAGAAGTATGAATCTGAATTTAAGTAATAGCCGAAAATTTATAGCAAGGTACTTTCAATCAGACAAGCATAGTGTAGTAACAATAAGGGTGCTTAGAAATTTATAGCTGGGTTCTTAGAAATACCTACAGAAACAAGTTCTTATCCATTAAAATAAGGTATAGTTAAGAAATCAGGAGTAAAGATAACTATAGTATACCATAATGCACATGTATCAGGAGTAAACTACTCAGTTAACAAAAGCAGTAATAATGGCATACATGTATGTAGACTAGAGTTTACAACCGCAGTACATGAGCAGCCATAGGTTAAACGAGACCAGATTCCCAGCAATAATACAATAGAATTTTCATATCAATAAGCTAGGTCACAATATTGCTATGGCGCTTAGAAGCTCTACTGTAATTTGAGAACCTTGCAGCGAGGCCCTTGCACAACTTCGTGTACCGTCTGAAGAAGCTTCCACCCCGCATTTTGAGAACCGCAGCATCTGTCAGCAACCCGCAACAAGTGTAGAGAATATCATCATTATGTTTATACGAGGGTATTGCAATAACACGTAATCAGAGTAAAGTACCATCTTAAGGTTGATATGGTGGAAATCATAAACAATATTACAATGTATTACTGATATTGATGGAGTATGCTTTATGTAACAGAGATTTGAAATCACAAGTGTTGTGTGTTAATCAGCAAGCAAGCAGTTTAAGTATAACAAGTGCTATGTGCTAGAAGATATAAGAACATTTGCAATATATAAATAGCAGCTAGTACTACCACTAAAAGACTAAACACTGACAGCTTTTATTTGGAAATCACGTACTCAAGCATCAGTGAATCGATCAGATGTGTAGATTCCCTCAAATGCCTTAATGACTGCAGCTAAAACAAGCTCTAGATCTGATATTTGAAGACGGCCTCAGTTCGTGCTGCTCATCCTTGCTAATTCATTTACTTATGTCCCCATCTTTCCCCTTTTCGAATGTGAGATGAGCTCTAGATCAAGGCAACCAAGCGCGCACTATAGCAGCAGTGACGGGTGGCGAGATGAGCTTACCACGATGTTGCGACCGTGGTTGGTGATGGTACTCAAGGTTGACGAGGGACTCGAGCGTCGGGCCAAGCTCCTGCGACTTGCTGGCGGCCGTGCTGGTCGGATCGAGTAGGAGGCGAGAGGAGACATCTCACTGCCCCTAGGGTTCGGTGACCCCGAGGCCAGATCCGCTCTGCCGATGGTGTCCATCTCGCCTGCGAGCCGGGTAGCGTGCGTAGAGCAGGAGGAGATGGGATCTAGCTCAGGCGGATCTAGGCGATGCTGCATAAAAAAGAGTGGCAACGCTGGGAGGGGCGTCAGGAGGCGAGATTTGGTGCTGGAGAGCGCTTGCTCGCTGTGACGCTACGGGCGAGAGTGGAAAACTAGCGGCAGGTATGAGAAGGGGATTAGGGTTTGGGGGTCTATTCGATCCGGATGAGGGCTTTACGGAACTAGCCCTGACCACTTGTGCTTGTGGTAAGTGCGTGGGAACTGCCGCGCTCTCGTTCAAAATTCGGTGGGCATGAGTGGTGCTTTTTAGACGTTAGATTGTAATGGATGGGTAAGATTGGGTTCTGGAGGCTGATCTGTGGCACCAGGGTTTCTGATTTTTGATTGGTTGGTGAAAAGTGGCCATAAATTGAGGGTTAGCGAGCTCTTTTTTCCTATTTTAATTATCTCAAAGAAGCATGATGCTTCTGGCTGCATGTAGATAGCTTTCTTGTACCTATGTTGATAGGTATACATGTGTCATATATTGCACATTTCTGTTTTAAAAAGTTATTTTTCATTTTTCAAGTGCCAAAAATAGGGCTTTCAACCCGAACGGCCGATTGTTATGACCAAAATCATAGCATAGTTGACGATAATGTACATATATTGTGCATTCATGTGCAACTTGGAATGGCGTACAATGTTGCAGGAGGAAGTTTTCCTTTTTGCCACTTGAAAAACCAATTTTCTATTTTCTTAGTGCTAAAAACAGGGTATTTTGTGAAGTAACCACCAAATAAAAGTTTCAAAATGGTACCGTCCAATTTTTTCTTTAAAATATACCATACTACATGGCAAAATGTCCCAACTGGGGTATCTCAAACCTTTTCATCTATACCTAGCAAAAAAGACAAATTCCTGCTGAATCTGTAGGAAGTGGGTCAGACTTAAATTACACGTACATGATCTAATGTCCATGATTTTTTTAAAAATCATGGTTAGGCTCACAATATGTTGTTTCATCAGAGATCTAATGCAAGTTTAGCGAGGCTCATCCCCTAGCTAAGAACCTTCATGCTCGTCGTTTTGACCATAGTTTGAATCGCGCATAAGAAATTCAAAAATGGTCCAAACAAGGTAAATCCTTCGCGTGGTGTCATTTTATGTGATATATTCGCAAGAAAAAAAATACCAAACTTGATATATTATGAACATCTCGAAAATACCTTCACATAAATGACCTATCATGTTCGAGGTTTTATGGTTTTCGGATCAAACGACCAATGTTATTGCCATAATCACGGTATAGTTTGTGATAATGTGCTCATATTATGCATGCATGTGTATCTTGGGAAGGCGAACAATGTTGCAGGAGGAAGTTTCCTTTTCGTCGCACAGAAAATATATTTTTAATTTTCCGAGTGCTAAAAACGAGGCGTTTTGTGAAGCAACCAGCAAATGGTTAATTCAAAATGCTACCACCATATTTTTCAAAAATACTAGACCACCTTATATGGATAATGTCCCAAGTAGGATATCTCAAACCATTTTATCCACCCATGGTGAAAAAGACAAATGTCTGCCGAATCGGTAAGAAGTGGGTCCGATTTGAACTACAGGTACATGATTGATGCTCATGATTTTTTGCAAAAATCATTTTTAGTCTCACAATATGATGATTTTTTAGAGATCCACTGAAATTTTAGCGAGGCTAGGTCCCTAGCTAAGAACCTTTGTGTCCGCCGTTTTGACCATAGTTTGAAACAAGTATAAGAAATTCAAAAACGGTTCAAATAAGGTAAATACTTCGGCTGGTGTCATATTATATGACATAGTAATAAGGAAAAATAGCAAACTTGGTATATTGGTTGCATCTTGAAAAACCTTCACGGAAATGACCTATCTTGTTCGAGGTTTCATGGCTTTTAGGTAAAACGACCAATGTTATGACCAGAATTGCGGTATAGTTTGTGATAATGTGCCTATATTTTGTATGCATATACATCTTAGGATAGCAAACAATGTTGTAGGACGAAGTTTTCCTTTTCGTCGCACAGAAAGTACATTTTCCATTTTCTGAATGCCAAAAGCGAGGCGTTTTGTGAAGCAACCACCAAAGTTCTAATTCAATACGCTACCATCATATTTTATAAATACTAGACCACCTCACATAGACAATATCCCAACTAGGGTATCTGAAACCTTTTTGTCCCCCTGGCGGAAAAGACAAATTCCTGCCGAATCGGTAGGAAGTGTGTCTGATTTGAACTACATGTACATTATTTAACTCTCATAATTTTTTGAAAAAATCATTTTTAGTCTCACAATATGATGTTTCTTTAGAGATCCACTGAAATTTTAGCGAGGCTAGGTCCCTAGACAAAAAATTTCAATTTCAAATCTCTATTGTCAAAACCATGATTAAAAATCTCTATTTACACCTATTAAGGTTTTATATAAAAATATGTCCATGTATTTTTCCTAAAAATTAAAAGTGTTCCATGATATCCTAAAAATATTCTTTGAAATTTTAAAAGTTCTATGAATTTTGTTTTACTCAATTTGAAGTTATGAATAAAAAGATACAAAAAATTTAAAAAAATATAAACACAACAAATATCTGGAGCCACTGACCGGGCAAACCCAACAGCCAGCTCATCAAGATGTGCGCGCTGGCACGCCAGCGTTGGCCCAAAGTATAGCCCAGGAGGAAGCTGATCAGCCTCAGTTCTGGGGCCGCCTCCTCCCGAGGCCCAAGCAGCCGAAAATGCTATAACACTTATATACCGCGGGTGCTTATATCTCAAGTAACGAAGCATTGCCGTATGGCCGCCGCCGCTAGGTTTTTTTTGGATGTTTAATTCCCCGGCGCCCGCGTTGGTTATCCCAGTCATTCCCGACCAGCATGGAGACACATGGACAGAGATTGACACATTGATATAATACGTAGGCAAAAAATTGACACGTGAACATGATATGTTGGCGAAAAAATTGACATATAAAAAAAATTGACACGTGGACATGACATGTAGGCGCAAAAATTGACATATAAAAATAAATTGACACGTGAATATAATACGTAGGTAAAAATAGAATGTGGACATGATACATAGGTGAAATTGATTAGTTGGCAGTCTTTTCGTTTCAACGAATCATGTATTAACAGTAACGACCAATTAAATTGGTCGTAGTGGCCTAAAATTAAGGTCATATACCCGTATTGTCTATGTTATGACCTACTAGTGTAATCAAGTTATGACCTTTCTGGCAAAAAAGGTCGTGGTTTTTCAAGGTTTGAACCCTCCCAAATGGCCTACGACCATCTGATTTGAAATGGTCATAGATCTATGACTAAAAAATCCATGGTCGTTAAGAAAATGTCACTAGTTGACACATTCCTTGTAGTGTATCTACGATTGCGCGTGGAGCACCTGTACTGTTTAGGAATGCGGAATATTTTAGCGGTATCGACAAAACCAGTCACACTTTCGGGTTCCCAGACATTTACAACCATTGTCGCAAATCCTGGGTCCATCTCAGAGCCGGCCAAACTTCGTTGCAGGTAGCTTATTGGGGTGCCCCCCTGAAATATTTTATGAACCTTGTGATTGTTTTGTCGTGATGCCTCATCTTGTTATTATTTGGTATTTCTGAGGTTGATCGTGCGTGTGTTTCTATTTCTTCACCCTACATGGTAAATCTTTCTGAAAACCATGTCCGCGGTTATGGACGACTTGGAGCACAATATCTCGATCATAGACAACCATAACTAAAGTAGTGCTATAAATTTGACTTTGACATGTCTAGTAATTAGTTTGACTACAATGGAATAAGTAAATAAAAGTGCCAACAAGTGCTGGATTTGGGATGTCTCATGCTAATTGTTCCGCATAGGTCTTTCTTATCTCTCTCTGATAGCCGACAGTTGTATGGAGTCTCTATAGGTTGTTTAGTGCATGCTTCGCTGCCGCTTCAGTGCACTATACCTATGTAGGCGAGAGCCGCCAAATTCTAGACTCGCCATGTACTGGCCTTAGTACTAACCGCTCCCTTTTTCCTTTGCCCTTTGTCGACACCCCTTTTGTTTTAGCAGGTTTGAGATCGACGTTGTTAGCAGGGTTACCCTTCCGGCTTGGACTGGCCAGGGTTATGGATGCCATTGGTTATTCTTTAGGGCTCTTAGCCCCATTTGCATCTTATTCGTATTCGGATGTTGTATCGTTTCCAAGGTGATTTGGATCTTTGTATTGTATATTTTTATTCTTGGTTCTTGGAGTCATTGTTGTATATCTATGTTCTGTGGGTTTCATCGTGGACTATTGTTTAATGATATTAGTTCTTTTTCCACCCGCACACAAGTGCCTAGTGGGCATATTTGAATCATTTCTATGCGGGTTTGGCGGGAATCGCTAAAACTTGCATAGGGCCGATTCAAGGTTTTAATATTTTTCAAAGTGTCTCGGTCCCACACATGTAGGACTGGGTGTACCTACTTCACCTTGCAGGTTAGATTCCTAGGTTTGGTAGCTTGAGCCGACATCCATGCAGAGTTCACAATCATCCTCGAGGAGCCGCCGGGCCTCAAAACATTTCTTACCATTTGCTATAAATTTGTGGGCCATCTCAAGGTAGGAGTAGTCCATAGAAATAGGCTGATGATCAGATTTTGAGAAGTTCTCATGTATTACTCTAGCCATAGGACACATGCTCCTCCATCTCTGATTGCAAACAACATGATCCAAACGTTTAGGCATTCTTCCTCTCCTCCGTGTGAACTAATCTCCCACATACCTCATGTCGTCGAGATTATAATCAGAGAGAGCGTCGCTGAAAGCTTGCATGCACTGTTGGGGAACATACTATGGTAGATCGAACATACTATGTAAGGAACGCATATATTCCCATGTCAGATGTTTGCTGCCACCACTCGACTCACCATAGATACTAGATCATCCTTGCTTGATCACTACCTTCATTAATGCATATATTAAGGTAGTTTTCATGAACCAAGCTTGATGTGACATTTAAATCATTGCGCCAAAATCAGAGCAATCCTCCACTTCTCCCATCACTAACTGCCGTGATCATATGATCAAATGACATCTTTCTCATCAAGTTTTTCACCCTAGCTTTACTCAGATGTGTCTCGGACATGAAAAATACATCTGGCTTTAAACACGCTTGGACAGCCAAGAGCACCCGAGCTGCGGAGGATTTACGTAACCCCCGCCTGTTCAGACTTATGATTTTCATTTTGTCCGATCAGACCCTTCTTGAGAGCCAAATATATCAGTTTCTTGTTTACAGAACTAACCTCATTTACACATCTCATTGTTCGCTTCGGGTCATGTTTTGGGGGTGGACTTGTGGGAATAACATGTTGGGTATTAATCACCCCACAATCCAATGTACCAATGATGTTAGCTACTGTCCCTAGAGGTAACAAAGCCATTGTGCCATTGCTATCATTCGTTACCTCCCTCTTCCCATATATCATCTTCTTCTACATTCTTGTCCTCAAGGCCATGACCAACATCTTCTGTGTATATATCACTAGCCCATTAGAGCGTCCCCATCTATCACTTCCCTGAAAACCACCACTCCTTCCAGAATCATGACCACCACCCTTGCCATGGCCTAGCTAGCCACCAGTACGTACAAACCACCCAAAACAAAAATATTTAAAAACTAGAGATTGAGGAGGATGTATTCCTTCTCCAAGATATTTATATACGTGACCCATATATCCACACACTTGGCACTAGTTGGGTAGCTTTTCGTACTTCACTAAGAATATTTCATGCTTACTGGCACAAATCATCGATACAATGATTTCTGTAGGCATGCGCACATCCAACTTCACTCTCACTCGGTAAAAATTACACTCAAAATCATTCAAAACTCCTTCTGATGATATAAAATCACCCACTTTAGAAGCTACGGATTTCAAGTTAGGGGCATCCAACATGGAGATCATGAATTTGGATCCAAATATCAACATAGAATAGCTCAATTGTTGATGGCTTTGTAAATCAAGCATAATGAACATTAATAACCGGGTTACCTCAAAAACCCACAGTCCTCCTTCCATACCCTCTCCCAATCGCCCAAGCATGCGAAATGAAAAGTGTGCATGATCCCCTAAGGTTTTTGTCTTCACTTCGTGCACAAGATCCCATGCCAATCTCATGTTTTTGTCGAACCAGAAACTTGATATCCATGATCTTGAAAACCCTAGCAATGGCTAGGCAGCGAGGCACCTTCTGTGACGGACGAGACTCATCCTCAAAGACAACGTTATCTAGATATTCCTCTCTCAAGGCGCCATAGTCATGCCCACGTCCTTGTGATTCCTCCCACTACTGTCTGATGCAATTGGATCATATCAAACTGCCCCCGCTGCTCCCCTTACCTTTGCTCCTCAGTCGCCGGTGCATCCTCTCTTGTTCACCCCTACAACGTCGCTCCATCTGCCATCTCACACTGAAAAGATGGCCCAACAATCAACATCTGGTTTCATCTCTTCTTGAATCCCAATGACCACTAGAAAAGATGGAGGGCTAGAAAGTGCGGTTGGACATATGGCACGCTAGCTGGGATCCTCGGGACGACTCTTCCCCTAGGGTGGTACTGCCAATTACATATCTCCTTAAATTGACTTTGTGTTGTTACTTGTTACATCCCAATGGTGGCATTTTCTGGGTATAACATCCCTCGCTATCACTAGAAGAAAATTGTCCATCCGCAATGACTTGGCCCGTCGGTCGTCGTAGAAGGCGCGTCTTTCGCGACGAATTTCTCTGATCGACCGTGGCCGATGGAAACCTTTTTTTTCTAGTTTTGCGGCCCTCTACTACGACAAAACCGCTAAAAATATGGAGGAAGCTTGGTCGGTGCGTGGTAGAAGTAAGATTTTTTGGTTCCTTGCTCGATGTTGACTCGCCGAAGTCTTTTGAGGCATGTGGGTCCCAGACGTCAGTGTCTTTAGCGCACCATACTTTTCGGTTGTGCCTCCCTGATTTGAACTCGATAATGTTGCGCTATACGTCTGCCATTTAGTTAGGATGCCGGGTCCCACATGTCAACCTCTAATTAGAAGAATCATGTGTATGATGAAATTTTTTCCTTGGCTCGCGCTACCCTATTTCGAACTTGATTGCGTTGCTTGATGCATCTGCCGTTTAATCAGGCTATTGGGTCCCACATGTCATCCTCTCATTAGAATAAATGTGTGCATGATGGCTTTTTCCCTTGGCTCGTTCCTCCCTAATGTGAACTCGATAATGTTGCTCAATGCATCTGTCGTTTAGTCACGCTGCTGGGTCCCCATGTCATCTTGTCATTAAAAGAATCATCTGTATGATGGAATTTTTTTCCTTCGCTTATGCTACCCCAATCCGAACATGATAGCTCTGCTCGATGCATCTACCGTTTAATCATACAGCTGGGCCCCACATGTCATCCTCTCATTAGAAGAAATGTGAGGATGATGAATTTTTTTTCTTTGGTCACGCCTCCGTGTTCCAAACTTGATAGCGTTGCTCGCTACATCAACCATTTATTATGGGTCGTGGGTCCCTTATGTCAGCCTCTCACTAAAATAATCGTGTGTATGATGGATTTTTTCTTCTCTAGCGCTACCCGTTCCGAACTAGATAGGGTTGCTCGACGAATCTGCTATTTGGTCACGCAGCGGGGTCCCACATGCCAGCCTCTCATTAGAAGGATCGGTTGTATGCTTGATTTTTTTCTTTGCTTGCGCCTTCATGTTTCAAACTTAATAATGTTGCTCGCTGCATCAACCGTTTTTTAGGCTGCTAGGTCCCCCATGTGAGCCTCTCATTACAAGAAACGTGTGCATGCTGGATTTTTCTCGCTCGTACCTCGCTGTTTCGAACTTGGCAACGTTGCTCGATGCAGCACATGTATAAGGTCGCGCTACGGGGTCCCATATGTCGGTCTCTCTATAAATGAAACGTGTGTATGATGGACTTCTTTTCGGCCGTGTCCGCTGTTTTGACATTGACAATGTTGCTCGATGCGGCAACCATTTATGGTCTTGCTGCTAGGCCCCCATGTCAGCCTCTCTGGTATGTTCTGGATTGTGGGTCCCCGATGCAAGCTTGTATGATCTGGCTGGTGGGTCACTGATGCTAGCCTCTCTATACAAGTATTTAATTTTTTTTCAAACCCACCCATTAAACTCGAGGGATGCTGCAGGCTAGGGGTCCGTGATGTCAGCCTCTCCGTAATGCGATATTACTAGAAGAAAAAATATAAACCCAATATATATAAACCCAAGATATATATGTGCACACAGGTAATTCGGAGTCAAGACCTTTGAATTAGATAGACGTAAACTGAGTGCGTTACAACTACACCAAAGATAGCTATAGAAAATATACCATTAATTTTTTATTAGTACTATAACTTATGTATTAGTTTTTTATAAATATTTTGTGTCCATGTTTATGTTTTTTAAAATATAAAAGGGTAGCGCTCCTGTCATCTCAATTTATAAAATGTCACATAATAGAGTAGTTTCTTAAAAAACATGGGAAGGCGGTGTTTTTTTTGAAGGGGTGGGGGGTAATGCCCAAAAGGCCTAATTAAAAATATTTTGGGCTATACTCCATGGCCTATGCTCCATGGGATCCTTTCTCAAATTTCACTGTGCTATGCTCAGTAGTCCCCTTACCCTGAAAAGGCTGTAATATAATGTTCTGGGTTGTGCTCCATGACCTCCTTTCTCAAATTTCAGTGGGCTGTGGTCAATAGTCCCCTAAACCCAAAAAGGCTGTTAAAATGTTCTAGGATAAAGATGGGTAGAATGGGCTAGATTTCTTCTCCTCGTTAATGAAAATTGCATTGTGATGTTGCTCGGACGGATTTTCAAAACAAAGACCTCACAGAGGGAGGTAGAAAAAGCGATAATTATTTTGACAGATATTCATGCGAAAAGTCAAAAGAACCATGGACACACTGATGAGGATATATACCGGGATTATGATGATTCAGACTGCTTGAACTGGAAGGAAATATTGAGTCAAATCAATGATGACTATCAGGTGAATTCATTCCTAGTTGAACATGATGCTTTCATTTATAAGAACTTTATACTGCCTAAGTTTTTGTGCTATTGTATGATCAGGTACATGGGAGAAGAAGGCGTAGCATGGAGCGAGGAGTTGAAGCATATGGAGCATGGCGTGTTGATCAATGAAGAATGCACGAGGGAGGAGAGGGAGGAAGCGCAAGGAGCTACCAAGAAGAAGATCAACACATGGCAGGATCTCTGCCGCGGCAAAGAAATGATGCATTCACCTGCCGCGACAGGCTACCGCGACACAAAAACAGAGTCCTTTTCTTCCATGACAGGCTGCCGCGGTAGAGAAACATGCCCAATGTCTGCCACAGCAGAACCCTGAGCCCAACCCAACTTTGGGTCGGTTTGTATCCTAGTTAGGTGGGACCAAGTCGTCCCAAGCTTAAGCCGTCGCCCCCCAAACCTCTTAAATAGATGGGGTGCCACACAAGTTAGGTTTATACCATGTTAAAATATTTTGGAGTTGTTTCTTTCATAGAACCTCTGGAATTACTTATGATCGATTTTACCAACTGGAATTGAGTGTGATCTGTTGTTCCACTAGGAATTAGTAGATTTCAAACTACCGTTCATGGTCGACGGCTACATGCGCAAGAGCGTGGTGTTGTGAATATCCCACAGGGTTCGAGAGGTGTTGGATTTTCATCTGGGTTCGAGCGGGAGAGTTCATAGCTAGAGGCTAGTTATCTATCATCCACCATCATTATCGACAAGTGCTTGCTGTGAAGATCGGGCCACCCCATATCATCTTGGTATCAGAGCTCCTCGTTTACTCGGTGAACATCCATAAATCCATCCATAGATTAGAGTGTGTTCTTCATCCTATACAGAAAAAGCCCCACAAAAAGAGTTGCCATAGCCTAGATTACATCGTGATCGAGTAATAGTTGCTGGTCATGTTCCTCTTTTAGTTTAGATCTAGATCTATTCTTCGTAGATTTGTTTTTTCTTTCTAGTTGTTCTAGTCGATTTCCCCATCAATTCTTTCCGCCACCATCAAGTCAGATCCGATCCAAGCTAGGAGTCCTTGGTTGTTACTCTAGGCTGAGTCAGAATTGACAAAAATAAAATTCCTGCCGACTCTGCCGCGAGACCGTGTCCGCCACGGATCCGATTCCAACCGCGACACAATTTCATGTTGTTTTTCTTCCGCGGCACACGTTCTACCGTGAGGTACAGATTCTCTGCCACGACACAGATTTACCCCGTTTTTCTACCACGACAGCCATATAAAAAATTTGTGAAACTTTGCAATTTTCCTTAGCTACAACCATTCTATTTCATAAGTGTAGGAACTTTCCCATTGAGACTACTTTCCACTCTTTCAGGCTGCTTGTAGGGTTTTGGTGCTGTGCTTTATAAATTGGCCGTGTTTGATATTATATATAAAAAAAGAGATAGAGAATATAGAAAAAGAAAAAAGAGAAAGATTCAGTACAAGAAAAAAGGGAAAGAAAAGGAGAATTTGGGAAGAGGCCTAGTGATATCTTTGTGCACCGGTAGATTGAGAAACCTTGTGCCTGTTTACTTTGAGCTTTTCTAGTGTCTCTCCAGCATAGTGCAACACCCTTCATAGTTGCATTGCCACGTTTATCTCCATGTGTGTGTTTCTTGGGTTTTGTATGATCAGCACCATGACTTGTTTGCGGTGTACTTAGTATACCATACCTACAGCTCCACCATAAATAACTTGTGTGCCCTGTCATCGTTCTCTATACCCTTGATATTTGCTTCATCACATGTGTTCATAAGTTGTTGATTCGAATTGGTAAGCATCACTATTCACTTTGGAACGGTAAGATCTGCTTTCTTGTTAGTTTTGAGTGAGTTGTGAGAGTTCCACTACTAGATTTTGTTTTATGCACTAATGTATTAATCATGTCTTCTAGTAGTGTTGATGTGATGCGGGAAAGGGTGGCAATTGATGTTACAGATAATGTGGAGACCTATAGTTACAAATTCTTCCACAATTGGCATTGTAGTGGAACTTTTTGGAAGGAAGAACGCGGTATTTTTGATGGTGACGGTCTTTTCCACCATAGTGTGATGATTGGTGAGCGATGTGCTACCATTACCATTGATAGCAACTCTACACTTAATTTGATCAGCGTTGAAGTTGTACAAAAGCTGCAGCTACCCACATGTGCCCGTGCGGTGCCATATCTCTTGGATTCATCATATGGCACATTGCTGATTTCACACACCGATGATGTTCCTATAACTTTTAAAGAGCATACTGAGATTGTGCGCTGTGATGTATCTCCTATACCACTTGATTCTTGTCACATACTATTGGGAGAACCATGGAGAAGAAGGTTTTAAGCTCAAATATGTCATGATGTTGGAAGGATTTCTTTCAAATGGAACATGAAGAGGCGTGCTTTGCTCAGGATTTCAGCCGAAAAATTTCATGAGTATCATCTTCTTCACAAGGAGAGGACAAAAGAGTTCAGTTTGTCTGCTAAGTACAAGGTCATGATGAATGGTGACATTTCTATTATCTGTCATCTTGAACACGGTGTGCATTACAACCCATGTGAGAATGAGAGCCACATAGCCAAACTGAGTGAGAGTGTTATCAAAAGTGAGTTGTGTGATTCCACTAAATGTGAGGTTGAGAGCATCCATTCTGAGAGTATGAGAGAAAAAGAAAACATCAGTGCGGTAGATGCTAATACATGTAAAGATATTTCTACTAGTGTAATCATCTCTACTCCTGGTATTGTTTCTTGTGCTATGCATGTTTCTTTTGAAGAAAGGGAGTCATCTATTTTACAACCTGCATCGTCAGACTGTGCATTGTCATTTGCGAAGGATGTCCTAGTGCCTACTAAATGTGAGGAGAACACTATTGATATAGGTACTGATTTGGAGCTATAGTCAACAAGCGCAACATATTGTGAGTCTATTCCTTTGTTGATGCCTCCTTGTGATTTGCCTTGCACTAATGTTTCAGCACCATGTGATAGCTTACCAAATTTTAATTTTGATCATGTGGTACTGATTACACATAAAGAAATACTTGCTCGAATACCACCTACCGATATTGTGTATTCCATCATGCTAAATGAACCTATGAGTATGAGTTGTGCTATGGATAAGATTTCTGAAATTTCATGTCTAAATTCTAGCACATATTCTCCTTGTTTCACTTTCAATCTAATTGCTAAATATAGCATGGATGAAAATTTTCTTGTGGATCACATATGCATTACTTGTGATAGAATCTTTGAATTGAAACAAGCTATTTTCATCCATATATGCAATGTGTCACAAAATGTTTGCTATGGGACAATAGTTCATGTTCAAGTTATTATGGAAATACATGCTGGTCTAGTTCATATATTGCAACCAACACAAGTAA
Source organism: Avena eriantha (assembly GCA_910589775.1). Taxonomy (NCBI): domain Eukaryota; kingdom Viridiplantae; phylum Streptophyta; class Magnoliopsida; order Poales; family Poaceae; genus Avena; species Avena eriantha. Next base: position 152,684,726 of record OU342740.1, on the reverse strand, counting down.
TTTTACCTATGTTGGATTGTTATAATCTTGATAGAATAGAAACCGAGTTTTCATATTCATTGTGTTTGTCCCAAAATTCTTTGTCTAGTTATGTTACTACTTTAGACTTCACTGATATTTGCAAATTGAGTTGCATCTTACACACTGGACAACATGATCATGTTCATACTAATCAGAGTAGCGCAGTTGAAGGATGGCATGAATCAATTTGGTTTTCACATATATTGAATTGGGTTGATCTTGTTCATCACAAATTTGATCATTGATCGTCTTTGAGAAAACTTAATTTAATATTGAACAACAAGACTATATATCTATTTTTTTTCACCATGGGCATGATTCTTTGAACTTCACTTACACCTGCAATTGAAGTTGCTTGTATATATTGGACCTATTTTTCATGTGAACAACAATAATACAACATGTTATATATACATATACTTTGCGTACACATTGTTATTTTTGTTTCTTCTAATTTCAGCTTACCCCAAGCCATGGACGACTTTTCTTGAAGAAAGGGAGGATGATGAGGATATATAAAGGGATTATGATGATTCAGACTGCTTGAACTAGAAGGAAATATTGAGTCAAATCAATGATGACTATCAGGTGAATTCATTCCTAGTTGAACATGATGCTTTATTTTATAAGAACTTTATACTGCCTAAGTTTTTGTGCTATTGTATGATTAGGTACATGGGAGAAGATGGCGTAGCACGGAGCGAGGAGTTGAAGCATATGGAGCATGGCGTGTTGATCAATGAAGAATGCACGAGGGAGGAGAGGGAGGAAGTGCAAGGAGCTACCAAGAAGAAGATCAACACATGGCAGGATCTCTGCCGCGGCAGAGAAACGACGCGCTTTCCTACCACGGCACAAAAACAGAGACCTTTTCTGCCACGACAGAGAAACAGGCTCAATGTCTGCCACGACAGAACCTTGAGCCGAATCCAACTTTGGGTCAGTTTGTATCCTAGTTAGGTGGGACCAAGTCATCCCAAGCTTAGGCCGCCGCCCCCTCCCCAAACCTCTTAAATAGATGGGGCGCCACACAAGTTAGGCTTAAACCACGTTAAAATATTTTGGAGTTGTTTCTTTCATAGAACCTCTGGAATTACTTGTGATTGATTTTACCATCTGCAATCGAGTGTGATCTGTTGTTCCACTAGAAATTAGTAGATTACAAACTACCGTTCATGGTCAACAACTACGTGTGCAAAGCGTGGTGTTGTGAATATCCCACAGGGTTCGAGAGCTGTTGCATTGGCATCAGGGTTTGAGCGGGAGAGTTCATAGCTACATGCTAGTTATCTATCATCCACCATCATCATCGACAAGTGCTTGCTGAGAAGATCAGGCCACCCCATATCACACGCCCTTCGCCCGCGCCAAAACTAGAATGATACCCGATCACACTGTATCTTGACCCCTCTCATATCTATCCAAAACACACATCTAATGGTTCCAATGACAGAAAGGCAAAGATCTAGTGCAAATAGCCAGTTAGCAACGACAAAACTTTGGACAAATTTTGTACTAGCATATAAAAGATTTAGAAGTACATAATAAGAAAGAAAAATATCGATAGATTCCCAGTTTGTAATCAACCGCACTTGACAGATTCAGTAGCATTTCAAAGTGGTCAATTTAGAAATACAAACACTGAAATTCAATAGTAGTACATAGATAACCAGATCTTGTTTTAGCTCTAAAAACCTTGGCGCATGATGAGTTTGCCGCTTTTCTCCAAACACACTACATCATTGGAGCATGCAAAATGGACAATCAAGTATGCTTTTGTGTGCATGCCTCGTTCTTACATCAATGCTTGTGTGACCAACATATATGCAACCCAAAATTCCCAAGCCTCATCTAGATTATGACAAGACCATTTTTCAAAGCAAAATCAAGACCGGCCATCTACTGCCCTTGATATAAACAAGTATCTGTACATCAGTATTAGCTCTACGAAAGACTTTAGTAAAAGCAATGATAGAAAATTTGACAGATTCAGTAGCATTTGAAAGATTCAACTGTACAAAATAATACTGGAAAAGTATCTTATAGGTTCCCAGTTCATATTTAGCAGCACATAACAGATTTAGCAGCAATTTAAAGTGGCCGATTCAATGGTGGCAGAAAATGACCAGAAGAATTGACATATTTAGCAATGCTAACATTGAAATTCAATGGTTGTACAACAATGTAGCAAGGCCGAGTTTCAAAAGGAAAACGAGACCATGCATATTCTCCACTCGATCTGAACAAGTCCTAGTACATAGGTATTACTACAAAATAGATTAGTAGTAGCTGAACTCCATAGAAAATACTTAGTAGAAGTGTAGAACTAGAAGTCTACACTAAGCTAGGAACCACTACATGTCCCATCATACGTAGTCAAAAAAAGCAGAATGCTTCAGCGTGTCAAAGTGCCGGCCGGGCAGCGTGTTTGATTTCTTTCTTGTGACGCGTCTCTCATTTAATTGTCGCCTTTCGGCCTGTAGGTCAGCAAAATATATGTAAAATTCAAACGACAAACCAAGAAATTCAGGATCCTTACTTTTTGCAATTCCAATTACGAAGGGAATCTGCCACCAATAAAAACTAGCTAATTAGTTCAACATTACATACACTCACAGTAGGATAACCAGAAGAGGATTAAGATGTGATATCTCACCAGTGAATCTTGCCCAACGACGGGTTCAGTAGTATGCCAGTAAAGTAGTGGCTTCGATAGAAAATACATCAACACTTTCTGCTCGACATCGGCTGGCGATGGCCTAATAGTTGTCTCGGATGATCTCGTTACTACAACTTGATTGAAACTAGTGAACAAGACGAACGACCAAAACCTCACCTCGTACCACGAAGATTCGCATGTCACTGACCTGACCGACCTGACGAACATGAGCAAGTCCGTGCTATGCCCATCAAATTTGGGTGACGAATAGCTTTCCCTCCTTCCTAATGCGGATGACCTCGGCTCTCAACGAGCCTGATGCACGAACCGACATGGACAGGTTCCATTTTTGGGGGCTATATCTGGGCACTATCATTGAGTGGGCAGATATGAGGTACTCGACAAACACTTTCTTGACACCAGTGAACTTGCATCCTGGCTCCATGCAGACACACCGGCGGTAGTTGCACGCGATCTTGTGGTTGTAGACATCCTTGTAGGAGACCAACGTCTAACATATGTTGTTGGGGCATCTACTACCTTCTCCACCATGACTTGGAGGTACAACTCCTTGGAGCATGCGGCCAGCCGGACGGGTGCTGGTAGTGTCCAAACGCATAACTATATCTTTAAAGACATCGTCAACGACCTTCGTCGTTTAGCCGGTTGTGCCTCGAGTCCATAGTCATCACGTCTAGATGGATCAGTGCCAAGGGCGGATCTATGTATGACTATTGCGCATATTTGGAGGAGAGGGGTGGCGGCCTAGAAGGATCGTTGGGGATGACTGATACATTGCAAATGTATCTATAATTTTTGATGTTCCATGCTTGGTTTTATCCACTTTCTTGTATTTTGTTCCAACTTTGGAGTACTTTTCATATGATTTCTTAGACTAACCTATTAACAAGAGCCATAGTGCCAGCTGCCTGTTTTCTGCTGTTTTTGGTTCCAGGAAAGTCAGAAAATGAATATTCTTGGAATTGGACGGGACAAAAGCCAAAGTGCCTATCTTTCTGGAAGTCATCAAGTGCCAGAATACAAGACGGAGAAGGGCCAGGGATCCACCACACCACCTGGCCACACAGCCCAGCCTGACCCATGCTAGGGGGTGGTGTGGCCAGCCCATGCACCCCCTCGGCCTCCCCTTTCGACTATAAGATGCCCTCGGGACGTAAACCCTAAGTACCCGATCAAAAATCCACGAAAGAGTCTATAACCGCCGTCATCTACATCCCTAGATCGGGAGGGATCTAAGCTCTTCCCGGCACCCTGCCGGAGAGGGGAATTCACCCTGGAGGCCTTCTTCATCACCATGCAAGCCTCCGGTGTGATGCATGAGTAGTTCATCCTTGGACTACGGATCCATGTAGTAGCTAGATGGCTGGTTCTTCTCCTTTGTGCTATCATGTTTAGATCTTGTGAGCTCCGTTCATGATCAAGATCATCTATTTGTAATTCTGCATGTTGTGTTTGCGAGGATCAGATGAATATTGAGATGCTATTTCAGATTGATTATTTATTCTATCATGTCTTTGTTATTTGCGATCTTGCATGCTTTCCGTTATTAGTAGCTATCTTGGCCAAGTAGATGCTAGCAACTCCAAGAGTTAGTATTTATGCTCGATAGTGGGTTCATGCCTTTGGTAATCTGGGGAAGTGACAAAAATCTCTAAGGTACTAGATGTGCTGTTGCTACTAGGGAGAAAACAACAATCCTTTGTTCATAGAACAATCGTATTGTTTACTTTACACGCCGTTCGTAAAGCAATAATCTGTTGCTTGCAACTTAATACTGGAGGGGGTTCAGATGATACCTGAAGGTGGATTATTAGTCATAGATGCAGTTGGATGGCGGTCTACGTATTATGTTGTAATGCCCAATCAAGTCTTAAAGGAGTCAAGATGATTAGTATATGCATGTATTGCTTTCTCGATGTTTGTCAATTGCCCCGCTGTAATTTGTTCACCTAGCATGTTATCTATCTAAGGAAAGCCACCTCTAGTGAACTATGGATCCCGGTCCTTGTCTTTTACATACAATCTACAAACTCTTTACTTCTTTGTGTTTACTTTCTGCAAAGTTTTACTTCTTTCCATTCGATACGTTTAATCCTTTGTTTTCCGCAAAACACGGTGAGATTGACAGCCTCATCACACGTTGGGGATAAAGTTCTGTGGTTGTGTTGTGTAGGTCTCCATGTTGCTAATAGCACCGGTAGTGCGCCCTGCCAAAGCTCAGCTAGTAACACCTTTGAGGTGTTTCATTGCTCCTACTAGTTCGATTAAACCTTGGTTTCATAACTGAGGAAAACTTGCTGCTGTGCTCATCAGACCTTCCTCTTGGGGTTCCCAAGGAGCTCTACATCAACACCGCCATCAAGCATTTTTCTGGGCGCCGTGCATTGAGCCATCAAGCATTTTTCTGGCGCCGTTGCTAGGGAGTCAAGGACATCTTCACAAGGGGAGGCTGCAACATCCCAAATTTCATAATTTCAGATGTTACGAGAAGCTTGCATCATATCATTGCATCATGGCATCACATATCAAAAAAAACTGCATCAGGTATTTTCTTAAACCCCATAGTCACTTATAGACTAAAAGGGGTAAAACCTTTTTGAACCATCAAAACCCTTGCAAAAGTGTTAATTTATAGTCCTACTCTAACCCTCTTCTTTTTACAAAATTTTAGAAACAAATTTCGTCTAATTCGGAGTCCGTTTGCAAAAGTTATTAGTCAAATAGCAAATCAGAAAATAATAAAAAGAATAAAAAAAAGAGGAAACCTAACCTAGGCGGGCCAGCCGAAGCCAGCCCGCTCCTATTCACCGCGCACGCCGCAAGCGGGCGGCGCTTATCACGGACGCCCGGCTGGGCCGGCCCAGCAGCCGCGCCAGCCTGCTCCCGCGCCGCAGCCGCCGACAGGCGGGCCCCACCCGTCAGCTGCCACCTCCGTGACCGGCTCGAGCACGCCGCCGAGTCCGCGTCGGCGCCAACCGCCGCCGGCGAATCCGGAGCGGATTCCGCGACCCCCACGCCAAGTAATCGCGCCCATATAAGCCTCGGCACGCCTTCCCAAAAAAACCCTAACTTCCTCTTCCGCTAACCGCCGCCGAGCCGCCGCAATTTCTTGTCGGAGCCCCGCCGCCTCCGCCGCCTCCGGTCGCCGCCCGTCGCCACGACGGGAAGGAAGAGCCGCAGCCGCCCCCGGGAACGCGACCACGACGAGGAACCGCTCGTCGTCGTCTCTTTCTCTGGGCCGGAGGAGCACCGCCGCGCTGCCGTCCACCGTCACCGACGCCACCGACGCTCCGCCTCCATCCATCGTCACCGCCGCGGTAAGCCCCCCCTCTCCGACCGTCAGATCGAGATCCGACGGCCCCAATCGGTCAAACGGCCCCGGCCAACCGTGCCGCGCCACGTGGCTCCCGCCGCGTCGTCACCGCGTCGGCGTCACGCGCGCCTCGCTAGCCCAATCTCGATCCACCACGTGTCGCCGCCTCACTGGTCGCCCTTTTGTTTTTCTTTTAAAATAGACTGAAATTGCTCCAAACTTGTAAAATCCATAGTAATTCGAGTTTTAGTCCAAAAATTGCGTATAATATACCGTTGGATTCATATTTTCGAGTAGAACACGGATCTGCAATAATATTACTGTTTTGACACAGAAATCTTGCAGTATGATTTAAAGTTTAGATTAGAGTATTTTAATTCTAGAAAATTATCCGTAGCTCCGTTTTAGTTGATTCTTGTTGCGTTGGCTTTGTTTCGACAACACCTTCTGTAGAAAACTGACTTATCATGCTTAGGGTGTTCAGATCTATCTCGAGGAAGATTAGAGCTGTAGATCTAGTATTGAGCTTGGTTATTTAGGGTTAACCCAAAATACTTAAAATCTGTGGGGAATTAATTCTAATGACATCCCCAACTCAACAACACCCCTGGTTAAAACCCTTGGTCGAAATCAAATCCATCCTTGCATATTACCATGTTGCATACATGCATAATTGACTTCGTGACTTGTTTTGTGCAATTTGTAATTGGACCCATGTTTGTTTCGTTAGATTGCTCGGAGTGCGCTGAGGAGTACTGTTGTGTAGATTGCTGCTCGGATCAAGGCAAGTTACACCACTTGTTCATGTTTATGTCCCAGTTTTGACTATGCAGGTTTTACTCTCCAAATTCTGTAGCATGCATGTGTAGGATTTTGGTAGATTTTTCTTAATACTATTTTGCAAGTGCGGTTTTGTAGTATGCCATGAGTAGCTCTATGCTTAGGATTTTTCCATCCCAATAGGTTATCCTGTTTTTCTAAGTTATGTTTGCTATGCTATATACTTGTATATATCAAGTACCGTTGGGAGGGTTCGAAAGACTCAAGAATTTTCTAAGTATGGGAGCTCTCTCGAGTGAAATTTTCTTCTCCAAAACACCCCTTCAAAATAAAACTAAGTTTTTCTTCTGGGCGGAATGGTTGTCGGCACAATGAGTGAGATTTTGGTGGAGGACGGCCACCCAGGAATCAAAGAAGTCTGCCATGTTTCAGAATTCAGAAGCTTCCCGTGCAACCACAATACATATGGGCTCTGTCTTGGCTTAGTACTTAGTGGGAAACCTCACCGGGGTACCAACATATGGAGGTTCTTGGCACGGTTGGATCCAGCTGGTAGAGGGGCTACTAAGGGAAGGCTTCGCCATGGTCTTGTCAGTAAAAGGACTTGATCATGGATTGTGGGGAAAGTGCACAACCTCTCGAGAGTATTGCAATCTGATCGATCAGCCGTGTTCACGGAAAGAGAACAACATTGAGCATCTGAAGGATGGAGCCTCTGGAAGATCTTCCTCTCTCTTTTCCAAACTTAATATTTTATAAACCCCAGGGAATGAGTAATATCGCCATTGGGTGGGATTTTGCGAACTTGGTGCGTAATATCCAAGTGCTAGGTTGATTTGGGCACTTGGTGAGTAATATCCACGTGTTCCATTCAACCCTATACTATTTATCAAAGTTTACAAAGTAGGGAAAACTTTCTTCCTCTTTTCTTATTACACTGATAAAATTGGCTTTACGCAAATGAACCCCAGAGCCTACTCTTAGCCTTGCATGTAGAGATAGTCTTACTCTTTCCTTGGTGTAATTTGCCAATACATTCAAAGTATTGACCCAACTTGTTGGCTGCACGTCTTATGTGCAGAATCCGAAGATTGAAAGGTGCGTAGGGATCGCGGGTCTTCACGCAGCTAGCCTAAGGCGTTGATGGACTCAAGTTTTACTTAGTTTCCGCTATTTTATTTGAGCTAGCTATAAGCTATGCAAGTTGTAATAATTATACTCTGGATTATTCGTGTAATAATGACTTGTGTTTTACATGATATTCATCGACTGTGAAGTGCTAGCTATTGATCCAGGGACTAGCATGTTAATCACAGGGACTTAGGATCCTTAACGATCCGAGGTCGCAACAGATGGTATCAGAGCACAAAGTTGCCTGTAGGACGTGACCCCTAGGATTGGAAACCACCTTTACCATGTGTGTTTTGCTTTCTATATTCTTCTAAGTTATTTGTACTCTTCTAGTATTTGTCTTCCTTATCACCTTGTGTCTAATTTTCTCTCTCCTAACCTAAAGATGACGGCCTTCTACTACGACACCACCGAAGACATCAAGTGTCTGCGCTTCGGGGAATGCCTTCTGGACATCATCAAGACACTGTAGTTACCCATGCCATCAATCAAGGGAAGCAAGTTGAGGAAGATGCACAAGGAAGGATGCTGGGCGATTGAAGTCATCCAACCAGGGTGCAGTCAGACGAAACCCAAGACAGAGGCCATTGTACTCCACGTCACTAGCGACTCCAAGGAGAAAGGACTTAGCATCAGCTTGCAGGAACTCATTGGACGCCTTTGCGGATGCCACCATGAAGAGGTTGAAGGCCACTACATCAAACTATTTAGAAGACATGATGAGAAGGGAGTTCCAATCGAGTTAACCCCGGAGGAAAGGAAGACATGCAAGCGTCGAAGAATCCAATATCAAGACTTGGAGTTCCACATCAATGACCTTCAGAAGGGGAGCTGCCTTGAGATCGTGAGGAATGACGAGCTTTGTGCCCTAGTCAAGGAGAAGGACGAGAAGATCGAAGAGCTGGAAGAGAAGATCAAGTCCCTAGGAGGGGAACTCACCGCCCAAGACAAGAGGTTCGCTAATCAAGAGAAGAGGGTGCAATATAAGAACAAGAGGATTACGGAGCAAAGTCTAGTACTCGCAAAGAACGAGCTGGAGTTCAAGAACCTTGCCACCATGATGAAGGACCTGCGAGCAGCTAAGAGGAGCTTGGAGGAGAAGATCATGCCCGTAACTATGGGGTCAGGTTTGATCAAGAAGCTACAGAAGGAGAAGAAGGAACTCCGAGCGAAGCTGGAAGCTGCTACCCAGGAGCTGCAAGAGGTGAAGGAACTTCAAGGGAGGCTCGAAGCTGCAACACCAGAGCCACAGGAGGTAAAGGAACTTCAAGAGAAGCTTGAAGCCACAACGAGGGACATGGAGTTATACAAGTCACTGCTAGAGAAGGAAGGCTTCATCATTGAGGATGAGGAAGTAGATGATGAGTAGAGTAGTTGGACCACCTTTAGTTCTATAGTCAAACGTTATTCGCGATTGTAATGAGTACCAAAAATTATATTGGTTATCTAAACTTGGTTGAGTGTGTGGAACTATGTGCCTTGTGTGCCTTGCTTTTCTCGTGTGTTTTCTTCTCTTGTTTACATAAGGGTAGGAGTTTATTCCTTAGGCTATCTATCTATTTCTTAACTCGCCTCCCAAACTCTCTAGATGGAGAGACGTGGAAACAACAATAACAACATGCCCCCAGAGATAGCACAACTTCTGAACTCCCAGAATCAGCTAATCCAACTCCTCACTCAAAACATGCAAAACAACAACAACAACAACCCGCCACCTCCACCGCCTCCACCTCCCCAACAAGATCGCTTGACTCGGTTCTTGAGGTTGAACCCTCCAACTTTCTCAAGTAGTTCTGAGCCAATTGTGGCAGACGAATGGCTCCGCACCACCAACAAGAAGTTAGACACCGTCCAGGTTGTTGGAGCCGACAGGGTGCGCTTTGCCGCGCACCAACTAGAGGGATCAGCTGCTGAATGGTGGGATAACTACCAGGTCACCCACCCCGATATTGAAGCTATCACCTGGAACCAGTTTGAAGCAGCCTTTCATACTCATCACGTAGCCGCGGGAGTCATGTCACTTAAGAGACGTGAGCTCCGTGACTTGAAGCAACTACACCGCTTTGTCTCCGAGTATGGGGACGTTTTCAACAAGCTGGCACGTTATGCACCTGATGATGTATCCACTGATGCCAAGAGACAGGAGGAGTTCTTAAGGGGACTTAATGATGAAATATCAATTCAGCTTGTGGCTCTGAAGTTTGATAACTATCAGGAACTCCTGGACAGGGTAGTTGTGGTTGAAGCAAAGCAAAGGAGCATAGAAAACCGAAAGAGAAAGTCCGTCTCACACAAGCACAACTCTGCCCCATATCAGAAGCAACGCACTTCGTCACCACCACCCCACAGCCACAATGGCCACAACCACAATGGTCATCGTCATGGAGGACATAACCACACTGGCCATAATCACCGCAATGGAAATGGCAATGGGAAGGATTTGAGTGAAGTGACATGCTTCAAGTGTAACAAGACAGGGCACTATGCGACTACTTGCCCCGAAAAGACGAAGAATGGGAATGGTAATGGAAACGGCAACGGACACAACCATGGCAATGGTAATGGAAATGGGAAGAAGCCGAATCCGTTCGTCAAAGCCACGATGAATCATGTCTCCGTGGAGGATGCTCGTGAGGCACCTGACTCCGTGATTGGTAAGTTCAAGCTTAACTCCACCCCTGCAGTTGTTCTTTTTGATACTGGTGCACCGCATTCATTCATATCAAGGGTATTTGTGGATAGAGGCAAGATACCTACGGAGACTATTAGTACTCCCCTAAGGGTAAGTTCTCCTGGAGGAGAAATAGTAGCAAACTCTGGATGTCGTGGGTTAGAACTAAGGATTGGGGCGCACTCTTTTCCCACCAGCCTAGTCATTCTGGAATCACAAGGCTTATATATAATTTTGGGCATGAATTGGATGACCGAATATGAGGGAGTTATAGATTGTGACAAAAGAACTATCACACTCACGACTCCGGATAAGAAAAGGATCCGCTTTAAGTCAGCCTTCGCACTCAAAGGAAGTGTGGTGAACTCTCTTAAGGGGGTTAGCTTGGAGGATGTGCCAATTGTGAAGGAGTATCCAGATGTGTTTCCAGAAGAATTGCCAGGGATGCCTCCTGACCGAGACATCGAGTTTCTCATTGACTTGATGCCAGGTACTAGACCAATAGCAAAGATACCGTACAAGATGGATGTGGGTGAGTTCAAGGAACTTAAGAAACAGCTTAGAGAGCAATTGGACAAAGGTTTCATTCAACCAAGTGCGTCATCTTGGGGAGCACCTGTCTTATTCGTGGATAAGAAGGATAAAACCAAGAGGCTGGTTGTGGACTACCGGTCGTTGAATGAAGTGACAATCAAGAACAAGTACCCTCTACCCAATATTAATGACCTGTTTGACCAATTAAAGGGAGCTAGTGTGTTCTCTAAGATTGATCTCCGATCAGGATATTTCCAGCTAAAGATCCGGGAACAGGATGTACCCAAGACAACTTTCACCACAAGGTACGGATTGTATGAGTACACCGTGATGTCGTTTGGCTTAACCAATGCCCCAGCATACTTCATGACTATGATGAACAAGGTGTTCATGGAGTACTTGGATAGGTTTATTGTGGTATTCATTGATGACATACTCATATACTCCAAGGACGAGAAAGAACATGAGAGGCATCTGCGCCTAATCATGGAAAAGTTAAGGGAACATAAGTTGTATGCCAAATTTAGCAAATGTGAGTTCTGGTTGAAAGAAGTGGGATTCCTTGGTCATATTGTATCAGCTAAAGGTGTTGCCGTGGACCCAAGTAAGGTAGCTTCCGTGACAGAATGGGAGTCTCCTAAGAATGTGGGTGATATTAGGAGTTTCCTGGGCCTTGCAGGATATTACCGAAGATTCATTGAAAACTTTTCCAAAATAGCAAAGCCTATGACAGAGTTGCTGAAGAAAGAGAAGAAGTTCCAATGGACCGAGGGATGTGAAGCAAGTTTTCAGGAATTAAAGAAGCGTCTAGTAACATCACCAGTTTTGTGTCTCCCTGATATCCAAAAGGATTTCCAAGTCTATTGCGACGCTTCTCGGCAAGCACTGGGTAGTGTACTAATGCAAGATGGAAAAGTAGTGTCATACGCCTCTCGGCAACTTAAGAACCATGAGAATAACTACCCCACGCATGATTTGGAACTGGCATCAGTTGTGCATGCGCTCAAGGTATGGAGACATTACCTAATGGGCAAACATTGTGATGTGTTCACGGATCACAAGAGTCTTAAGTATATCTTCACTCAAAAAGGAATTAAATATGAGGCAAAGGAGATGGCTTGTGCTCATCAAGGATTATGACTTAGACCTGCAGTACCATCCTAGAAAGGCCAACGTTGTGGCTGACGCCTTAAGCCGGAAGGTCTATGTAAATGGACTTACCGTGGGAGAACTTCCAAATGATTTGTGTGAACAATTCAAGGACCTCAGGTTGGAAATAGTTCTGGAGGGATACTTAGAAACTATGGAGATAGTGCCAACACTTCTGGATCAAATTAAAGAGGCCCAGAAGGGGGACAAAGAGTTGGAAGAAATAAGAGCTAATATAAGCAAGGGCAAGGCAAAAGGGTTTCACACGGATGAACAAGAAACACTTTGGGTATAAGAAGCGTCTGTGCGTTCCCGATGACCCTGATATCAGGAAGTTAATCCTTCAGGAAGCTCACGATTCACCTTACTCAACTCATCCCGGTAATACAAAGATGTACATGGATGTGAAAGAGAGGTTCTGGTGGAACAAGATGAAAAGAGAAATTGCTGAATATATCTCCTTGTGTGACGTGTGCAACAGAGTCAAGGCCGAACATCAAAAACCCGCAGGACTGCTGCAGCCTTTACCTGTGCCCGATTGGAAGTGGGACAAGGTAGGCATGGATTTTATCACAGGACTACCGCGGACTCGTTCTGGGTATGACTCAATCTGGGTAGTGGTCGACCACTTCACAAAGGTGGCCCAATTCATCCCCGTAAAGACCACCTATACGAGTGCTAAACTTGCCAAGATTTACATGTCAAGAATCGTAAGCCTTCATGGTGTACCTAGAGGGATTTTCTCGGATAGGGGTACCCAATTCACCTCTAAGTTTTGGCGGCAGCTACACGAGTCTCTAGGGACACGATTGGAGTTTAGTACTGCCTTACACCCACAAACCGATGGACCAACGAAAAGAGTTAATCAGACCTTGGATGACATGTTAAGAGCCTGTGCGCTAGACTATGGGTCTAGTTGGGATGATAATTTGCCATATGCGGAATTCTCATACAATAACAACTACCAAACTAGCATAAAGATGGCCCCATTCGAAGTTCTATAAGGCAGAAAGTGTAGGACTCCGCTGCTATGGAATGGAGTAGGAGAACGTAGTTTGTTTGGACCTGAATTGATCAAGGATGCCGAAGAAAAAGTGAGACAGATCCAAGACAGGTTAAAAATAGCCCAATCCAGACAAAAGAGTTATGCTGATTCCAAGCGCAGGGATGTGACTTATGAAGTGGGAGACCGTGCGTATCTCTGAGTTTCACCACTACGAGGAGTTAAGAGATTCGGAATCAAGGGTAAGTTAGCACCCTGATTCATAGGGCCCTACAAAATCTTGGGTCGCAGAGGGGAAGTTGCCTATCAGTTGGAATTGCCCGAAGTGCTAACAGTGCACGATGTTTTCCACGTGTCGCAACTAAAGAAGTGTCACCCGGAAATGGCTGAAACCCCACTAAAGGATACAGTTCCATTGGAAGAAGTTCATTTGGAAAACAATCTCAGCTATGAGAAAAACCCACCAGGATTCTGGAAACAGCCGAGAGAATTACTCGTACCAAGACTATCAGATTTTGCAAAAGTTCAATGGAATTACCATTCCGAGGAAGAGGCCACGTGGGAGTGTGAAGAAGACCCGAAGAAAGAACACCCACACCTATTTGCTAACCAACCTGAATCTCGGGGACGAGATTCTTCTTAAGGGGGGTAGGTTTGTAACATCCCAAATTTCGTAATTTCAGATGTTACTAGAAGCTTGCATCATATCATTGCATCATGGCATCACATATCAAAAAAAACTGCATCAGGTATTTTCTTAAACCCCACAGTCACTTATAGACTAAAAGGGGTAAAACCTTTTTGAAACATCAAAACCCTTGCAAAAGTGTTAATTTATAGTCCTACTCTAACCCTCTTCTTTTTACAAAATTTTAGAAACAAATTTCGTCTAATTCGGAGTCCGTTTGCAAAAGTTATTAGTCAAATAGGAAATCAGAAAATAATAAAAAGAATAAAAAAAAGAGGAAACCTAACCTAGGCGGGCCAGCCGAAGCCAGCCCGCTCCTATTCACCGCGCACGCCGCAAGCGGGCGGCGCTTACCGCGGACGCCCGGCTGGGCCGGCCCAGCAGCCGCGCCAGCCCGCTCCCACGCCGCAGCCGCCGACAGGCGGGCCCCACCCGTCAGCCGCCACCTCCGTGACCGGCTCGAGCACGCCGCCAAGTCCGCGTCGGCGCCAACCGCCGCCGGCGAATCCGGAGTGGATTCCGCGACCCTCGCGCCAAGTAATAGCGCCCATATAAGCCTCGGCACGCCTCCCCAAAAAAACCCTAACTTCCTCTTCCGCTAACCGCCGCCGAGCCGCCGCAATTTCTTGTCGGAGCCCCGCCGCCTCCGCCGCCTCCGGTCGCCGCCCGTCGCCACGACGGGAAGGAAGAGCCGCAGCCGCCCCCGGGAACGCGACCACGACGAGGAACCGCTCGTCGTCGTCTCTTTCGCCGGGCCAGAGGAGCACCGCCGCGCTGCCGTCCACCGTCACCGACGCCACCGACGCTCCGCCTCCATCCATCGTCACCGCCGCGGTAAGCCCCCCCTCTCCGACCGTCAGATCGAGATCCGACGGCCCCAATCGGTCAAACGGCCCCAGCCAACCGTGCCGCGCCACGTGGCTCCCGCCGCGTCGGCGTCACGCGCGCCTCGCAGGCCCAATCTCGAGCCGCCACGTGTCGCCGCCTCACTGGTCGCCCTTTTGTTTTTCTTTTAAAATAGACTGAAATTGCTCCAAACTTGTAAAATCCATAGTAATTCGAGTTTTAGTCCAAAAATTGCGTATAATATACCGTTGGATTCATAGTTTCGAGTAGAACACGGATCTGCAATAATATTACTGTTTTGACACAGAAATCTTGCAGTAGGATTTAAAGTTTAGATTAGAGTATTTTAATTCTAGAAAATTATCCGTAGCTCCGTTTTAGTTGATTCTTATTGCGTTGGCTTTGTTTCGACAAGACCTTCTGTAGAAAATTGACTTATCATGCTTAGGGTGTTCAGATCTTTCTCGAGGAAGATTAGAGTTGTAGATCTAGTATTGAGCTTGGTTATTTAGGGTTTAACCCAAAATACTTTAAATCTATGGGGAATTAATTCTAATGACATCCCCAACTCAACAACACCCCTGGTTAAAACCCTTGGTTGAAATCAAATCCATCCTTGCATATTACCATGTTGCATACATGCATAATTGACTTCGTGACTTGTTTTGTGCAATTTGTAATTGGACCCATGTTTGTTTCGTTAGATTGCTCGGAGTGCGCTGAGGAGTACTGTTGTGTAGATTGCTGCTCGGATCAAGGCAAGTTACACCACTTGTTCATGTTTATGTCCCAGTTTTGACTATGCAGGTCTTACTCTCCAAATTCCGTAGCATGCATGTGTAGGATTTTGGTAGATTTTTCTTAATACTATATTGCAAGTGCGGTTTTGTAGTATGCCATGAGTAGCTCTATGCTTAGGATTTTTCCATCCCAATAGGTTATCCTGTTTTTCTAAGTTATGTTTGCTATGCTATATACTTGTATATATCAAGTACCGTTTGGAGGGTTCGAAAGACTCAAGAATTTTCTAAGTATGGGAGCTCTCTCGAGCAAACTTTTCTTCTCCAAAACCCTTTCAAAATAAAACTAAGTTTTTCTTCTGGACAACGAGTGAGATTTTGGTGGAAGACGGCCGCCCAGGAATCAAAGAAGTCTGCCATGTTTCAGAATTCAGAAGCTTCCCATGCAACCACAATACATATGGGCTCTGTCTTGGCTTAGTACTTAGTGGGAAACCTCACCGGGGTACCAACATATGGAGGTTCTTGGCACAGTTGGATCCAGCTGGTAGAGGGGCTACTAAGGGAAGGCTTCGCCATGGTCTTGTCAGTAAAAGGACTTGATCGTGGATTGGGGGGAAAGTGCACAACCTCTCGAGAGTATTGCAATCTGATCGATCAGCCGTGTTCACGGAAACAGAACAACATTGAGCATCTGAAGGATGGAGCCTCTGGAAGATCTTCCTCTGTCTTTTCCAAACTTAATGTTTTATAAACCCAGAGCATGAGTAATATCGCCATTGGGTGGGATTTTGGGAACTTGGTGCGTAATATCCAAGTGCTAGGTTGATTTGGGCACTTGGTGAGTAATATCCACGTGTTCCATTCAACCCTATACTATTTATCAAAGTTTACAAAGTAGGGAAAACTTTCTTCCTCTTTTCTTATTACACTGATAAAATTGGCTTTACGCAAATGAACCCCAGAGCCTACTCTTAGCCTTGCATGTAGAGATAGTCTTACTCTTTCCTTGGTGTAATTTGCCAATACATTTAAAGTATTGACCCAACTTGTTGGCTGCACGTCTTATGTGCAGAATCCGAAGATTGAAAGGTGCGTAGGGATCGCGGGTCTTCATGCAGCTAGCCTGAGGCGTTGATGGACTCAAGTTTTACTTAGTTTCTGCTGTTTTATTTGAGCTAGCTATAAGCTATGCAAGTTGTAATAATTATACTCTGGATTATTTGTGTAATAATGACTTGTGTTTTACATGATATTCATCGACTGTGAAGTGCTAGCTATTGATCCAGGGACTAGCATGTTAATCACAGGGACTTAGGATCCTTAACGATCCGAGGTCGCAACAGAGTCCCTCATAACCAATCTCTTTACTTTGTTGTTTTTGTTTTGCTTAGATTTATTTTTGCTTTGTTTGCTTGTTTTGTTATTCAAAAACACAAAAAAAATAGTTTTACTAGTTTGCTTTCTTATTTGAAAACCCAAAAAAATGACTACTCTTGAAAACATTAAGTTGTGTGACTTCACTAGCACCAACAACAATGATTTTATGAGCACACCTATTGCTCCACCTGTGGCTCAAAATACTTTCTTTGAGATAAAACCTGCTTTGCTCAATCTTGTTATGAGAGAACAATTTTCTGGTATTGGTAATGAAGATGCTGCTTACCATCTAAATAACTTTGTTGAAGTTTGTGAGATGCAAAAGCATAGGGATATAGATGGTGATATTATTAAGTTGAAATTGTTTCCTTTCTCTTTTAGAGGAAAAGCTAAAGAATGGTTGAATTCCTTAACTAGGAATAATATTGATTCTTGGACGAAATGCAAAGATGCTTTTATTGGAAAATACTATCCTCCTCTAAGATTATATTTATGAGAAGTGAAATAATGAAGTTTAAATAACTTGATAATGAACATGTTGATCAACCTTGGGAAAGAATGAAATCTTTGGTAAAGAATTGTCCCACTCATGGACTGACTGCTTGGATGATCATCCAAACTTTTTATGTAGGATTGAACTATTCTTCAAGGAACCAATTGGATTTGCTACTGGAGGTACCTTTATGACCATCACTTTGGGTGCTACAAGAAAACTTCTGGACAATATGATGGTTAATTATTCTGAATGGCATACTGAGAGAGCTCCACAAGTTAGGAAGGTAAATTTTGTTGAGGAAACTTCCTCCTTGAGTGATAAGATTGATATTATTATGTCTATGCTTGTTAATGGGAAATCCCATATTGATCCAAATAATGTTCCTTTAGCCTCTTTGGTTGCTCAAGAAGAGCAAGTTGATGTGAAATTCATAAGAAATAACAACTTTGGCAACAATGCTTATGGTAATAACAATTATAGGCCCTACCCTCCTAATAATACTTATGGCTATAATGGTAAACCTGGATTACCTAGTGAAGGAAGAATTTTAGAATTTGAAAGAGCCACTAAAAACTTCATGCAAATGCAATATGAGCAAAATAAACTATTCACTAAAACTATGGAGGAACAATCTACCATTTTGAAGAACATTAGCCATCAACTTGAGAGTATAAATAGTGAAATTCCTAGTTTACAATTGAAACTCTCTAATGCTGAAAGGAATATATCATCTTTGTCTGAAGCTCAATCCTCTTTGATCAATAAAATGGCTGCTAAACCTGAAACTAATGATAATCCCTTTGCATCTACTAATGCTATACAAGTAAGAATTGATGAAAATGTTAGACTATTAGTTGAATTACATGCTAAGTGGGAAAGAGAAGATGAAATTGCTAGAAACATTAGTGTTTCTACTATTACCACCACTAGTGTTGAGGATAGTGATAGTTCTACTACTTTAGATGATAAATTTGATTTCGAACTTGATGGTTGCAATATCTCTGAAGTTATTAAGTTCCTACAAAAGCTTGCTAGAAGTCCTAATGCTAGTGCTATGAACATGGGTTTTACAAAACACATTACCGATGCTCTCATAAAGATTAAAGAAGAAAAGATGAAAGATAAAGCTTCTATTCCTAGAAAACGGATGGTTGGGAACCCATCATTAATATGAAAGTGAATGACCTTTATTTCAAAACTTTTGTGACCTTGATAGTAGTGTTTCTATTATGCCTAGAAGGATTTATGATATGCTTGATTTTTCTCTTCTTGAAGATTGCTATTTGAATGTCCCACTTGATGATAATGCTAAAAATAAACTCATGGGGAGTCTTAATGATGTTATTATTATGGTTAACAATTCCTATGTCCCCATCGATTTCTATGTTTTGGATGTTGAATGCAATGCTTCTTGTCCTATTACTTTGGGAAGACCTTTTCTTAGAACTGTTGGTGCCATCATTGATATGAAAGAAGGCACCATTAAATATCACCTCCCACTCAATAAAGGTATAGAACACTTCCCTAAAAAGAGAGAAAAGATTTATTTTTCTTCTCCTATGAAAACAAAATTTTGTCTTAATGCTTCTTCATTTGAGAGCACTTGATTCTTTTTCTTGCTTCTTATGCCTAACTTAAAGGCGTTAAAGAAAAGTACTTATTGGGAGATAACCCAAACGTTTTAGTTGAGTCTTCGAAGTTATTACCTTTGTAATAACCTCTCCTTATCCTTTTTATTTGCTTTTTGTGCCAAGAGTAACCTCTAATGAGAGAGAAGTAATGATTGGGAAAGTTGCTGTCCCGAAACAGATTTTTGTGCTTCACCGTAAAAATTCGTGATAGAGCTCTGTATGCCGGATTGAGCTGTAATGTTTGTTGCTTCTGACCCAGGTTGTTATCTAACTTTCGTTAGTTCAACACTTTTTTATTTGAGCAACATAAGGTCTTCGAAAAAATTCGTATTTACCTGCTGGTCTGTTTTGACAGATTTCTACCATCTTCTGCATTTGCTTCTTGTTGGTTCCTTTTTGAGTTCTTTTGGGGAATTGAGCTTTCTGAGGGAAGTGATACAGTAGCTAGTGTTCTAATGGAAGTATATTTTGTGTTAGAACTGAACCTCAAGACTTATTATCTTGAGTGCACTAATGTTGCTAATAAAGATTGTGTGAAGTTTTGTATGAAGGAAAAATTTCAGGTGTATGGAAGGAATGAGTAATGAGATGAAGAATGGACTAAAGCTCAAGCTTGGGGATGCCACGCGTGTCACCCCAAGAAATATCCAAGAAGTACAAGCGTCAAAGCTTGGGGATGCCTTGGGCATCCCCTTCTTCATCAATAAAAATCCTAGGTTTCTTCCAAACGCTTCATTTTTATTGTTTCATGCACAGTTGTGTTTTTCTTGGAGCGTCTTCTTTTTCATGTTTGTTTTTTTTAGTTTGCTTGGTTTGCTTAGTTTTCTGAATAAATTGGTTGGACCCCCTCTTTCATACATTGGTTTGCAAATAGTTTGGTTTGGTTTGGAAAAGAGTAGGAAAGTTTATGCTTATGTGGTAAAAAGAGCTCATTTTTGACTGTGGCCTATGCTTTGTCATGCCATGCTTGATATTGTTTTGGATTTATGCTTAGTATTCTTTGCTATAGCATGAATTGTTATAAACAATTGAGATTGCTTAATGTGCATTGGATGAATCATGCGTTGTTATAGCATATTAAAGCATAGTATAGTGGTATTCTCCTTTGATGCTTTATTTGGGTTGACTTGGCACATGCTCACACCATGTTATGACTATCTCAAGTCACCATAGCCTTTATGATCCTTTAGTTTTCAACTTGTAATATCACTTCATGCTTTGATCAATGATGTTTAGTCGCTCTGCATGCTTATGGCCATTATTGCTCTCTTAGTTTGTCGCCCCCAGTCTTTTGCTAGCCTCCACAACAAAGTATGAGTTCCACTCATGCATCTAACTCCCTAAACCAAGTTATTCCAAGTACACCATACCTACCTACTATATTATGCTATTCCAAGTATATTCATGCTTTTGTTGACTTTTCAAATTAAACTTGTTATGAGAAAACTAGTGATTAAAACTCTCACGAACTTGATGTCACACTTTACTTTTTTGCATCTAATAAACTTGAACCACTGGGTCCTTCTTTGTTGCGTATATTCTTGTGCTTTATAAGTTGAAATTAGCAGAACCATGTACCATGGGGTACGCTTTCAACATTGCACTTGTACTTTGTACCCCGTTGATATCATGTTCTTTTGCTTACGGATCCCAGCAGTGTGAAATAAAAGTGGAACTTGTAATATCATGGAGTTTGTATGTGTGTTAGAGAAACGCCTAGGCCGCTAGCCTAATCCATGCCTAATCATGGTGGAAACTTGTAGCATCACCATAATGAGCACTCTATGAAGCATCCTCAATAAAAACCTATGCAAATAGCAAATAAAAAAGATCACTGAGATGCTCATTGTCTGATTGCCTAGTCATTTTGATTATGGGAAAGCTCATGTATCATGTGCAAGGGGTACCCCGTTGGTGGTTCTTAATGATACACATGTACTTACAATGACAAGAGCTTACTCGTGACTGAAGTTGAGTAGCATGAGGATCAATCTTCGTAAGTAAGGGGCATGAGATTTCGGTTTATAAATTGTCAAGCATATCCTCTTAGTTGTGTCACTTTAACATTAACCACTTCAAGATGCTTATGATAGGGGCAATGAGAGCTGAAAGCTACAAGTACCATAATTTTTGGAAGCTCTTTATGAGACTTGAATCCCTACTTCCTTTTACAAAGGCTTTTCTTCCACCATTACATTGAGTCTCCACCTTCTATCTTTATGCACTTACTTTGAGAGCATAGTGGCCATTCTTAGTTCCATGTGCATTGTCCCAGGACTAGTTGATTGATGCATACTTTGATATTGCTTGTTTTAAACTATTGTATCTAGTCACTCTTATGAACTTTGAAGGTGTCCTATGCATTTATATTTGCTACTCTATTGAGGGACAAGATGAATACTATTATGCTATGTTTTCTTATGTGAAACAAACAAATGTCTTGCAAAGCATTGTTATTCATGAATCTTTTGTTTGTGCCTTTTCATGTTGCATCATAATTTCTTTGACTATTGCTAGAACTTTGTCTTTCATGCTATGATTGAAGTACTATGATCCCAGGTTTGAATGTTTTACAAATACTTTGATCAAGTCTTTGATAGTGCATGTCACCTCAAAAATTATTCTTTCTTTTTATCACTTACCTACTCGAGGATGAGCAGGAGTTAAGCTTGGGGATGTTGATACATTTCAAATGTATCTATAATTTTTGATGTTACATGCTTGGTTTTATCCACTTTCTTGTGTTTTGCTCCAACTTTGGAGTACTTTTCATATGATTTCTTGGACTAACCTATTAACAAGAGCCACAGTGCCAGCTGCCTATTTTCTGCTGCTTTTGGTTCCAGGAACGTCAGAAAATGAATATTCTCGGAATTGGATGGGAGAAAAGCCAAAGTACCTATTTTTCCGGAAGACATCAAGTGCCAGAATACGATACGAAGAGGGGCCAGGAGGCCACCACACCACCGGACCGCGCGGCCAGGCCTGACCCATGGGGGTGGTGTGGCCGCTCCCGGCACCCCCTCGGCCTCTCCTTTCGCCTATATATTGCCCTCAGGACAAAAACCCTAAGTGCCCGATCAAAAATCCACGAAAGAGTCTATAGCCGCCGTCATCGCCATCCCTAGATCGGGAGGGATCTGAAGCTCTTCCCGGCACCCTGCCGGAGAGGGGAATTCACCCTAGAGGCCCTCTTCACCACCATGCAAGCCTCCGGTGTGATGCGTGAGTAGTTCATCCTTGGACTACGGATCCATGTAGTAGCTAGATGGCTGGTTCTCCTCCTTTGTGCTTTCATGTTTAGATCTTGTGAGCTCCGTTCATGATCAAGATCATCTATTTGTAATTCCGCATGTTGTGTTTGTGGGGATCCGATGGATATTGAGATGCTATTTCAGATTGATTATTGATTCTATCATGTCTTTGTTATTTGTGATCTTGCATGCTTTCCGTTGTTAGTAGCTATCTTGGCCGAGTAGATGCTAGCAACTCCAAGAGTTAGTATTTATGCTCGATAGTGGGTTCATGCCTCTAGTAATCTGGGGAAGTGACTTAAATCTCTAAGGTACTAGATGTGATGTTGCTACTAGGGAGAAAAAAACAATCCTTTGTTCATAGAAAAATCGTATTGTTTACTTTACACGCACTTCGTAAAGCAATAATCTGTTGCTTGCAACTTAATACTGGAGGGGGTTCGGATGATAACCTGAAGGTGGATTATTAGTCATAGATGTAGTTGGCTGGCGGTCTATGTATAATGTTGTAATGCCCAATCAAGTCTCAAAGGAGTCAAGATGATTAGTATATGCATGTATTGCTTTCTCGGTGTTTGTTAATTGCCCCGCTGTAATTTGTTCACCTAGCATGTTATCTATCTTAAGGAGAGCCACCTCTAGTGAACTATGGATCCCGGTCCATGTCTTTTACATTCAATCTACAAATTGTTTACTTCTTTGTGTTTACTTTCTGCAAACTATTACTTCTTTCCATTCGATACGTTTAATCCTTTGTTTACCACAAAACACGGTGAGATTGACAACCTCATCGCAAGTTGGGGACAAAGTTCTGTGGTTGTGTTGTGTAGGTCTCCACGTTGCTACTAGAACCGGTAGTGTGTCCTGCCAAAGCTCAGCTAGTAACACCTTTGTGGTGTTTCCTTGCTCCTACTGGTTCGATTAAACCTTGGTTTCATAACTGAGGGAAACTTGCTGCTGTGCTCATCAGACCTTCCTCTTGGGGTTCCCAACGAGCTCAACATCAACATCGCCATCAAGCATTTTTCTGGGCGCCGTGCATTGAGCCATCAATGACTCTGTGAAGGAGGGGTTTTTCCGTGATCTTTCCGCTGTCTTCTATCGAGCGTAGTTGCATCAAGGATGCTGACTAGAGTTATGGAGTAGGGAGTACTATAGCTACTCTAGACTGGCACACAGTCATGGTGTGTTCTCTCATCACATTGGTTATTAGAACAGAGAGATAATTTATTTACTACTTCCATTTTTATATTACTCCCTCCAGTTCGTATTCTAATGGCCTCAACTTTGTTTAGATTCACATCAGTAAGACAGAGTAGTTGTAAGTTGAGTCACTTACGTTTTTTGGTACTTCATACCAAAATACCAAGATGCTGAACCTCATATGAACTTTCTAGAAAGGCACACCTTTGCAAAGTTTAGCAAGCCTACTAAAATTGCTGAAACTTCTAGAAAGGCAAGAACCCACGTCCTAAATTGCATCATGCTTGGTGAAATAACGACATGTTCCTAGTTCATATTCAGCAGCATTTCAAAGTGACTGATTCATCAATACAGACTTTGAAATTCAATAGCAGGACGACGAGAATCAATTCTTGTTTCAGCTCTAAAATCCTTGGCGCGGAATCAGTCGCTTTTCTCCGAACGCACTCAATCGTTGGAGCAAGCAAAATTGATGACCGAGTCTACTTTTCTGTGCATATCCTCTACTCACATCAATGCCTGTGTGACCAACATATGTAACCCAAAATTCCCCAAGCCTCACCTAGATTGTGACAAGGCCATGTTTCAAAAGAACATCAAGAACATCTACTGCCCTTGATCTAAACAAGTACCAGTAGGTCAATATTAATTCTACAAAATACTTTAGTAATGTAATAAAAACAATAGAACAATTGACAGATTCACTAGCAATTGAAAGATTCAGCAGTACTGAATAAAACAGAAAAATATCAATAGATTCCCAATATATAATCAGTGGCACTTGACAGATTCAAAAACATTTCAAAGTGATCGAGTTAGAAGTACAGATAATGACCAAAAGAATTGATAGATTTAACAATGCAGATTACAATTCAATATATGTAGCATGGACATAATTCAAAAGGAAAGAGAGACCATATTTTGGCCATGTTTCAAATGAAGAGCAATATCATCTACTGGTCTGTATGTAAATAAGTACCAATACCACACTATTAGTTCTAAAAAATACTTTAGTAATAGCAACAACAGAAAATTTGATAGATTCACTAGCATTTGAACAATTCAGTAGTATTTAATTAGACATAAAAATATTAACAGATTCCTAGTTCATATTAATTGGCACTTGACATATTTAGCAGCATTTCAAAGTGACTGATTTAGCAAATACAGATAATGAGCAAAGGAATTGACAGATTCAGCAATACAGACATTGAAATTTGGTAGATGTAGCAAGGCCATGATTCAAAAGGAAAGAGATACCATATTCTACACTCGATCCTTCGGTCTGAACAAGTACTAGTACATAGGTATTACTCCTACTACAAAATATATTAGCAGTAGTAGAAGTCCATACAAAATACTCAGAACTACCTTAAGATAGGAACCACATGTCCCAAAATGAAAAGAAAAATCCTGTCAAGGAGTATTTGTGTTCAAGTTAGGATCATCACAAGAAGATTAAGATATGTTATTCTATAGAGAATCCCGTCGATACGAATCTTATATTCCATGATGAACTCCGATGGTTGATTCTAACGATGAGCGGCTAGATTAGACCGACAAACCAACAACGAGAAGGTGGCTTTAGGCTTCGCAAAGAATACCTCCTCACACAAGCCATTTGGATTTGTAGAGCTCAACTTCACCCTCTACTACGGCGACAAGCGCGCTGCCGTGTGACGCACATGTCAGATATCAAGATGTCTTCGTCATGCCCATCAAATAGTACACAGAATACCATGCCATCGTCCCTGGTTATCTCGATATCTACATTCTGCAAGCCCGCTGCTGACACCAGCTTAGATATTCACCTGCCTTTCCTACGTACTAGAAAATGCGCAATTTCATGGAGTGGAATTCTTTGACGTGGGAGGGGAGCACAAATGGCAGGGTGAAGAACTCACAGCCAGGCACCATGCAGTTCCATGGGAGTACAACAACAAGGATTGAACATGAACACATATATGGCTAGACAACTGATACCAATTGGGTCTGTGACCAACATAAAGTAATTAATTAGTATGCCATTACATATATTCATATTAGGATCATCACAAGAAGATTTATATGTGATAACTCACACTTGAAACTAGTTGATATACTTGTAATCTAGGGGGAATTCTGATGACCGATGGAGAAGCTCACAGGTAACGCCGTGGTTTCAACAGGTACAACATGAGCCCTTTCATCATGACTTCAACCAATGAAGGCATGCTCGTCAGCTTAAATGTCGCTGCCATTTCGACCAAATGTATCTTATGCCATGATGGCAGCGACCATAACATCACCTTGTACCGCGGCAATTCACACGCCACCGACCTGACATACCTGACGGATAGGACAATGTCCATGGTGTAACCTTCAATTTGGGTGGCAAACGCCGTGCCCTCTTTCCCGATACTAATGATCTCTAGTGTAAGCACCGGGTCAATCGGGTACCAGTGCTTGTAGAAGTAGGTCACTTCAGGCAAATGCCTCTTGTGGGTAAGTTTCAAGTGGTCACAGAGCTTGGGCACAATAAATGGCTGGGTGACAAACTCGCATCCTGGCTCCATGCAGACTGCGCATAGGGCATAATAGCACCGGATCTTGTGCTCGTAGACGTCATTGTAGGAGGTAGTGAACAACGACGGTTGTTGGGGCATCGCGTCCTGGCGGCTTGGCAGTACAACTCTTTGGAGCATGCGTCTAGCCTAATGGTGCTGGTAGTATCCAAACGCATAGAGATTTTGTTGAATACATCGTCGCCAACCATGCTCCAGCTGTAGTGTTACAGGTTGCACCTCGAATCCGCCATCGCGTCCGGATGGATTGGGGGCGAGGGTGGATCTATGTAGAGTCGTTGGTGGTTTTGGGAGGAGGGGGTGGTGTCCTAGAGGGAGTGATGTAGTGGGCAAGGTAGCGAGTAAAAGTGTGAGGCGCGTGCCAGATGCGGCCAGACTGCATCATCGAGTGGGGATAAACTAAACCGAGATAGAGAAGATGGGATGGCTCTTTGAAAGATGTTTTTTCTTTTCTTCTATTGTAGGAAGCAGCTGCATCGAGGACACAGGCTAGTGTGATATACTAGTGCGTCATTGTGCAATAAATTAACCATGCCACTTTCTAACACAGTATAGTCTCATCACGTCATTTTGACCAGACATATTATTTACTATTTACAGCTTCTATTTTCATACTAGTATTAGGATATCACCTATGTATGTGGCAGAATTTGTCCATAAGCTGGGACCCACATACCATACCACAAGATAATTGATTGCACCACAATGTATCTAGCTGGAATTTTCTATAAGCTAGACCCACGTGTCGGTTAAAATTGCACACATACAAGAGAGAGAGGAGAAACTAAAATAGTATTCTATTGTTTATGGACAACCCACAAGCTTGTAGGTCACCCTTAAGGTTTTGAGCTTATAGATAGGTTACTAATATCCTCAACTATGAATGTAGAACTCCTCGTCGACTACTTTTTTCTTCATGGATAGCCTTGTTGCTAACATAGTGGATACCCTTACTCTGAAAAGAAGAGTATGTATCTTTTCGGCAACCCCATGCACACTTAACATATGATCTCTCCCTCGTCCACAACTTGGCGCTGAGCACGTGTGCCATGGTTAAGGTTGTAGGCAGGATCCCGAGAAAGTCCCTCTTCTAGTTCATTTGAAGATTCTATAGTACATTTTTTTTGAGAAAAGTTAAACTAATAAATCTCAAAATGAACTAGAAGAGGGACTTTTGCAGGATCCCGTTTGCAACCCTAGCAATTGTACGACAGATTTGTGTCTATCTCCGGTGTGTTCGTCACCTACGTTGCGTTAGTGTGCATAGGAAGGAACCACTTTTGGCCTTGGGTTGGGGCGGCGACAAAAAGCATTAGCGAATCTAACTTTTTCGGTTCCAATTTTTTCACTTACCTCCAAAATGTCCCATCTCATTCGATGCACTTCAGCAGCAAGATCTAGGAAAAGTGAGCACCGCACTGATTTCTTTTTTGTTAAGCAAGAACTAGTTCTAGTACGAACACTATGCCTCGGCTAGTGGGTCGAGAAGGAGAGCTAGTCTCGACTGCTTTTCCATGCTTATTTATAGGGCCCTTTGTAGTAATATATGGACTTGATGTAATTTTCATATTTTGGCAGAATTTTTGTTCACCATACCAAGATACACCCATCTACCAAATATGGGATATAACATTACCATAAAGTATGGCTATTTAGCCTTATCGTTCGACCTGAAGCCTAAGAATGTTCATACATGTCAAGCCATATTTTTAAGCAGTTTATTTTTTTCAAAGTTGTTAATACTCATGATTATCATTTTTCATGGCAAATAGTTAACATGTATATTCATTTATTTTTAAATATTTAACATGTATATTCATTTTTCATGGCAAATAGTTAACATGTATACTCGGCTAGTGGACGTCGCGCGATGTTTTTTCATTTATTTTTTTATTGTATTCGAAAAAGGTTAATTTTTTCTACATGCAAATTCTTAGCCCTAGTAGTTGAATCTTTCAACAAATTCGTTGGTTTTCGATATATTGACACCCTAGTGGGTACTTTCAAAATATACTTGCATAACCTTAAGAGTAATCTTGCTACCACTCACTCATAGTTCAAATTTTACCTAATATTGATAAATCAAATTAAATTCATTTAAGTGGGCGAAGTTCGCTATGAACCTTGAGAACTCATAAAATTTTTTAATCAATCGTAAGTGGATCATGGTCCACACTTTGTCCGAAAACAAGGGTTGTTGTTGTGGCACTCCGAGCCATGTATTTTTTTTATTCATGCTTGCTTTACAGAAAATATCTTGTCCCTTCTAAAATTGATAAAGTTTTCTGTTCCTATAAGTTGGAAACTCTGGTTGACACCATTTTTCCCAATGCCAAGATGCACACATCTATTAGATATATGGAAACACTATGATAAAGTATGATGTAGATATGGATGTTACATTTGTCGTTCGGCTTGAAGCCAAAGAATGGTCATACATGGTAGGTCATATTGTGGATCAGTTTTTTGTAAGCTATGATGACTCACGTTATTAATTATTTTTAATTGTAGGTAGTAGTACACGTAAGTGGACGCCATGGGGAATGCTTCATTATTTAGGGTTTTCATTAATGTTGCTTCATAGCTAGTGAGGATCAAATTGTTAACATGTATATTCGTAGCAAGAACTTCCATCCTACAAAACTCTCGTTTGTTTTTCATGTATTGACCGCCTCGGTACCATACAAACTCAAAGGATGTTTGTAACTTTTAAAGATGAATCTATCGAAATTAGGTCAAATTTTAACTACAAGTAAATTTTAGGTTGCTTTGAAAGTTTTACAAAAAAGCTTTTTAGTGGTTTTCGATGTACTGAATTCCTGGCTAGCTTCAAAAGTTTTTTAGAAAGTTTTAAGATAAATCTATTTATTGCACTTACTTGTAGTTCAAATTTTACATGGTCAGTGGGATAACGGTTTACATCGAAGACCTCAAAAAATAAAAAATTACATAGAGGTCCATAAATTTAGCACAAATGGCTCTAAAGTTAAGCAAGGAAAAGCAGCTGGGTCCTTATCGAGCGAAAAGCTGAGCCATACCCTTCGTACTATTGTAGTTGCTTCATACACACACAAAAATGCCCCTCACACTTTCGAACCAGCATGCTGGGGGTGTGCTTGGTGCTTGCTCTTTGCAGGGTGTGAATAGAACGACAAGGCAGGTGGATGCATGTGGGTAGCTCCACGTCGTGGATGAGGGAGAGATCAGCCAACCAGGGTGTGTGGATGGTGATGAGGAAGTAAAGGAGAGAGAGAACACAATTTGTTTTGCGTGCATATATAGTAAAGGTCTTGAAATTTTGACAATAGATTCAACTTCTTACTAAGATTTTGCATCTTCAAAACTTAACGAAATTAGGTAAACTTGAGCTACAAGTAAGCATGCTAGATTGCTCTTGAATTAATTGTATTTTCGAAGGTAGATGGGTGCATCTTCCTTTTGTAAACGATGTCGTTGGTTTGAGTTTCCAACTATCAGGAAAGAACATTCTCAATTTTCCCATGTTTTGTGAATTTTTAAACATCCTAGCTAACTCTGTCGACTTGAATGAGACTTTGTGCCAATTTAGAGAAATTAGGTCAAATTTGAACTACAAATAAATTGTAGGTTGCTTTGAAAGTTTACGGAAAAGCTTTTCGATGGTTTTTGATGTACTGAATTCCTTGTTAGCTTCAAAAGTTTTATGGAAAATTTTAAGAGGAGTCTATCTATCGCGCTTACTTATAGTTAAAATTTGACACGGTCGGTGGGAGTACGGTTTACATCGAAGACCTGAAAAAAGAGAAAATTACATGGAGGTCCATAAATTTAGCACAAAGGGCCCTAAAGTTAAGCAAGGAAAAGCAGTCGGGTCCTTCTCGAGTGAGCAGCTGAGCCATACCCTTCATACTACTGTACTTCCTTCACACACACACAAAAAACGCTCCTCACACTTTCGAACCAGCGTGCTGGGGGTGTGCTTGGTGCTTCCTTTTCACAGGGTGTGAAATAGAACGACAAGCCAAGTTGACGCACGTGGGTAGTGCCACATTGTTGACGACGGAGAGATCAGCCGACCGGGGGGATGGTGATGAGGTAGTGAAGGAGAGAGAAAACACAATTTGTTTTGCATGCATATATAGTAAAGGTCCTAAAATTTTGACAATAGGTTCAACTTCTTGCTAAGATTTTGCATCTAGACAACTTAATGAAAATTAGGTCCAACTAGAGCTACAAGAAAGCGTGCTAGATTTCTCTTGAATTAATTGTCTTTTGGAAGGTAGATGGGTGCATCTTCTTTTACGAAACGATATCGTTGGTGTGAGTTTCCAACTATCAGGAAAGAACATTCTCAGTTTTCCCTTCTTTTGTGAATTTTAAAACTTACTAGCTAACTCTACCGAGTTGAATGAGACTTTGTGCCATATTATCGAAATTAGGTCAAATTTGATCTGCAAGTAAATTGTAGGTTTCTTTGAAAATTTTACAAAAAATTTCAGTGATTTTCGATGTACTGAATTCCTAGTTAGCTTCAAAAGTTTTTTTGAAAATTTTAAGAGGAATCTATCTATCGTGCTTGACACAAAAAAAATGCTCCTCACACTTTCGAACCAGTGTGCTGGGGGTGTGCTTGGTGCTTCTTCTTTGCAGGGTTTGAAATGGAACGACAAGGAAGGTCGACGCACGTGGGCATCATCATGTTGTGGACGAGACAGAGATCAGCCGGCCGGGGTGTGAGGATGGTGATGAGTACTACTCACTATACCCTGTACCTCATGTTAGGAACCCATCACATCTTTGCTCTAACATTGTACCACCTTCAAATTCTCCACTTAGCTGCTCTCGTGCTGCCTCCTACATGCTCTTGATCTCTTCTCTCTCCCATATTTTGTCAACAAGGGGGAAACTCCTAGTGGCAATATTGTTCATCATGCGAGGAAGCACCTATGTACTGCTACCAAATACGGGAACACCACCACGTGAAGTTCATTGCATACTCCTTCCGTCCACAAATAAGTGTACTTCTAGCTCTTAGTCTAAGTCAAACTTTTTAAAATTTGACTACTTTTTAAAACTAATATAATAATATATATAACATGAAATCTACATATTATGAAAGTACATTTTAAAACGAATCAACTCGTACTAGTTTTGTGTCCCAAATATTGCTACGTTTATAAATAAGAGTTGGTCAGAAATCCAAACATTGCTAACCGTTGTATCTTATTTTTCATTCTTAGCATCTATAAAGATTCTATTGATAGTCTTTAGCACGATAAACGCTAGTACGCACAAACCTCAAAACACACTCCAAAATTAAAATAAAATGCCTCCGCCCCAATTATCAGACAGAGTAAACCATGTGTTTATAATTCCCATGATTTTTGTACTATGATTTTTCAAGCTTCCTAGCTAACTTTGCACACTTCGGTGACTTTTTATCGATTTAACAAAATAAAAAAAAATAAAAAACAAAAGATTTACGCATGATGACCTATCATGTCGTGTGCACTCGTGCAATGAAAATAGTAACCATGGCAAGTAATACACGTAAGAGGATGACACATGAAAGTATTTGGTATGTTATAATTTATTTGTTTTATTTCCGTGTATTCAAAACTTCATCAAATTTGTAGGCATGAAGTAGATTCTTAGGATGAAGTTAGTTGCCTTTCTCAAAACTGGTGTTGGTTCTGGGTATATTGACACCGTTGGTACCGTCAAACGACATTTTCAAAATTCTAGAGGAAACCCTCTCGCACTTACTTGTAGTTCATAGCTTACCTAATTTAGTTAAATTGACATAATGTCCTCTAGGTGGGAGAAAATAGGTAGGAAGCTTTAAAATGCTAAAACTAGGAAATTGTAAGAAAAGCATTGTCCACTTTGTCTGAAATGTGGGGTGGTGGCATTTTTTAACTAGAGAGTGGGCCTAGAAGGATCAAGATGATCCAGTTAAGAACTTAACACGGTCAGTGGAAGTGCATGTTACATCAAGGACGTAGAAAAATAAAAAATTACATACAAGTCCAAATATTTAATACAAAGGGCCCTGAAAAGAAGCATGGAAAAGCAGTCGGGTTTGGATCTCATTCTCCACCCACTAGCCGAGGCATACTATTCGTATGGAGTACTAGAACTTGTATTTTCTTAACAAAGGAAATCTGCGTGGTGCTCACTTTAGCTAGACACTACAAGAAATCTGGTGATACATGACCCTCCATATTGCTCACTGAAAGTTCATAGTTTTTAATTTATGATCTTTTGTGACCAAATACAGATAATCAAAAGCTGAGCATCACTAGTTAAACACCACCATCGTTTTTCTAAATTCGTCATATACATCTATGACCAATATAGATGGTCACATATTCTATGACCAACTGTATTGGTCACAGACTGTCTGCCCTGTCTGCATTAGATCCTATGTGGCCGATTCTACGTGGCAAATATGTGACCAATTCGAAAGGTCGTCGATCAGATTTAGCCTAGCTCAGATAGGTGTTTTATATGGGCCAAGCCCAACAATTCAGCATATTTTCATGCTTATTTCTGTCAACTCGGTCCACTAAATGAGCCAAACCCAACAATTTAGCCTTCCTAATTTCTTCGACTCAGCCTTTTCACTTTACACTTAATTGCTGGCCTTGGGCTTTTAGCAGTTCATTTCCTTTTGGACCTTGGCCCTTTAGCAATTCATTTCCTTTTTCTCTTTGTCCTTTTAGAAATTTGTTTCTTTTTGGGTCATTTTGTATTTTACAGTTTAATTTTATATCAGTTTCAAATATTTGTTTCCTAAATATGCCCATAATTGTTTTGGGCCATGGCCTTTTTGCAGCCCAACTAGTTCTGAATATGAACATAAATTTCAGCCTAGTTTGGAAATGTTTGTCCTAAGGAATCCTAGCCCAAGTACCAAATACGATCCACGATAGATAGAAAGCAAATAAAATATTCGACCAAAAATAACAAGGATACATAGAAATACAGAAATATAGCAAACAGATTTTCAAGTCACAAACATACAACAGACATGTTTAGATTCACAAATAGACTTGCTGTAACAATTCGGGTTCACAAGTTCACAGCCATACATCAACCACGGTTCAGAAAGATACATAAATACTAGTTCCTAGAACTAGTCCAACAACATAGCTAGTTCCTAGAACTACTAGTTCCCAGATGCTTTACCAACACAGCTGCATCAACAGTTCCCAGATCCTTTACCACCAAGCAGTGCCATCAGGTAAGCATACCTCACATCATTTTCTTCTATCTTTTTGCGCAAGAGCTCCAACTCTTTGCCGTGCGCAACTTGTGTAGTTTCAACATCCTCCGACCTCTTCTTGAGCATGGCCACTACCTATCGAGACCTATCTAGCTTGTCTTCTAGGTCACATACATGTGCATCTACAACAACATTGGATTTGTCGGCCTTGTGTGTAGATTACTTGAGCCCAACATTTTTCAAGAAAGTACTTGACTTGCAATCTTCCACCACAAGCACTGCAGCAACAACCTCAACATCAGACTTTGGTTACTCACCTTTTTGTAGAGGTGCAGCCTTCATATTTTCCATCTGGACCTGGTACATGGAGGATTGCACATTATTGGCAGAATAGATTTTTAGGACTCCAACAATCATCTAAAGCACAAGTGAACAATTACAGAACCAGTAGTACTATTGACTAATAATCAGAGCAAGAAACAAGTCACATGAGCATTCATAGATTTACTTACAATAGCCTCCTTCACTTGCTCCAAAAAGGCATTTTTATTGCTATTGTGTGTGCTCTTGAATAGATCAATGACAGTCAGCTCTTCACCCTGGCATTCCTCCTTCTGAAATGTTATTCAACAACAATCAGAATCAAAGCCAAAGTTTTCAAGACAATAGTTATGTGGGTGTAAATAAATCAAGTATTACGGTGGCAAATATATGCACAATGTACGACCTCGAACCAGTTTTCTGCTGGAGCTTGACCTTTTCTTGGTTGGCCTTCTTCGACTCACAAGTTTGCTGAAAAGACTATAAGCACCTAGCCATCTAGCACAAGAAGCAACACCCAGCCAGCTAGCACAAGAAACAGCACCCAACATAGCCAATACATGTAGAAAAGACCATGGGCACAAACACAACCATACCTTGTGTCATGGGGTAGACCATAATTCAACCAGACCTTGCCATTCATCATCCGATATGCCTTTAACTAGATACTTGATGCTAACTTGATTTGCTAGTACGTCATCAAAGAATAGCTTCTCGATTTTTTGGCGTCTGTTCTTTGATACCTTATGCAGCATACTAATGCATGCACTCTTAATGATCTCCGAGTTGGTGTCCATCACAAAGTCCGCCTGCTAAGATAGCAAACAAGGCAAGGACATGGTTAGCCGTCAAATGGCAGGTGTTACAGTGAGAAAGAAACACACCCAGCTATGAGAGAATTAACTTACATCAACTTTCCAGTGAAGTTCTCCATGAGGTTCTTGTCCTTTTTGTAGTCTTTGAAATGTGGCAGCACCAGCGTATGGGTTCTTGCGTTAAGTCCACACTCAGAGGCAAGTTTTGTAGCCTGCATAGGATCCTGTGGATGCTTCATCCCTTCGGAAATGTGTATTTTCACCTTGGATCTAGCATACAAACATGACTAGATACATTTGAATCTAGATGAATCTATGAACATTAATATGGATCGGAGGGAGTCTGTCGAAATTAGGTCAAATTATTTCGAACCACATGTGAGCTACCAAATGCTCTTCAAATTTCACAAAAATCTTTTGAAGTTTCCTACCAGACAACCAATATATCGAGAATACGACTGAGAGTTTTGAGAGATTCAACTTCTTTCTAAAATTTGCATGCTGACAAAGTTGACCCTGCTTTGAAAAGAGAGAGAGAAATAGGCAAAAAACACGGGGACTCATGCATGGCGTATTTTTTCTTGTGTTACCTGCCATGAAAAATAATAAACACGAGTTTTCACAACATTTGAAGAAACCCGCTTCACAAAAATGTCCTACCATGTATAAGTATGAATAGGTTTCAGGCTGAGCGACCAAGCAAGGTCACGGACATATCCATGTTTATGGGAATTTTGTAGTAGTACTACAAGAAAGTAGATGCGCGCATCTTGGCATTTGTAAACAACTTTGCC
Source organism: Avena eriantha (assembly GCA_910589775.1). Taxonomy (NCBI): domain Eukaryota; kingdom Viridiplantae; phylum Streptophyta; class Magnoliopsida; order Poales; family Poaceae; genus Avena; species Avena eriantha. The sequence continues at coordinate 152,649,505 of OU342740.1, read as the reverse complement.
AATGGGAGTTTCCAAATACTAGGAAAAGTAACAACTCCAATTTTCTAAGTGATGGAAATATTTTTTCTGTAAAGCAAAGTACTCCACTTCCGTACTGGTACTAGTACTCGAGAAGGGAGGCAGCTCCTTCCAAAAAAAGGAGGCAGCACGAGAGCAGCGGGAGGAGCAGTCGGAAGGCGGTGCGATGTCAGAGCAAAGGTATGATGGGCTACTGACATGAGGTACATGATACACTCCACTAGTAGTAAATATACAGACCTATTAGTGGTAATATGCACGCAAAACAAGTTGTGTTTTCTCTCTCCTTCGCTGGCTCTCAACATCCATCCTCCATCGATCTCTTCTCTGCAGCTGCGGGTGCACAGTCCGGCTTGTCTCTTCCTCGTCCACAGCGTGGCCTACGCACGTGGGCCTTGGTACAACACACCGATCTACTTCTAGCAACTGTTTCTCCTAAAAATTCAAGCGATCTACTGCATTATAATCATCTACACCAATACAAAAAAATTCAAAAGCAATAATAATAATTACAAAAAGGTCCTCAGACTACATTGCGATAACTACAAACCCTAGTGCGCTAATTGGAGTGGCTCGATCCTTCAGGACCTACGGTAACCCGGTTCCAAAAAATAAATAAAGAATGCCACTGCCCCAACTTTCAGACAAAGTGTACCATGCTTTCTTACAGTTCCCAACTTTTAGGATTTTTCAAGCGGACATAGAAATGTTTTTCATTTTATTCATGTCTAATCTTCTTGCTTTTTGATGAGGTTGCTACATGTAATGCTAGCTGTTCTATAGTTCAAATGTTAGGTATTGTACATGCTGGTATAAAGCCGACAATAGATGATGTGTCACTTTGTTATACCTAAGACTAGGTTATACTATTGAACTAGCTCTCACGCACTTATAAAACATTAATTTAGACCTAATTCGACAAATCGACGGAAATTCATATGAGTGGGTGAAATTTGCTAGAAAATTAAGCTTGAAAAATATAATATGTAATTTATCCAACCACTTTATGTACTATAGTGAATAAATGGCACATGCTATGAACTCTAAGCCATATTGATCGCACTTCCTTCCAAAAAATACTTTTACTTCTTTACCATACATGCTAACATGCACCGACCTAGCTATACCAAAATATGGGCACACCGTCATTATCTTGATGAAGACAGAGTATGTCCATGACCTTGGTCATTTGGCGTGAAACCCAAGAAAGTCCATACATAGTACATGATATAGTAGGCAATACCAGAAGTGTGAGTTTTCAAGTACTTTTAGTGGTAGAAAAAGAAGAAAGAATGCCCTCACCAAATTTTCGTACAAAGTGAACAATTCTTTCTTAAAGTTCCCAAGTTTAAGTATTTTTCAAACTTCCAAGCTAAAGCTCCACGTGCACTTAAATCCATGACTCTATGTCGATTAAACGAAATTAGGTCAAACTTGAATACATTTGAGAGCAATAGACTATTTGACGAGGAGTAACCTCGGCAATGCCCATGGTGATGGATTTGGTTTTTTCACGGAAAAGAGAACGCTGGGGATTTCGTCGAATGTCAAAAAAACAATGAAGACAAAGTCGCCTCAATATTGGTGAAAACACTCTATTACAAGGTGTCCTCTAGATTTTGGTACCCTCGCTTGGGCTTCTCCCGGCCTATAAATAATAGGCCGGGTCTCAAAGCTGTATGCGGATAGGTTTCATACACGCGCTATTACAACACCAACATAATGTTCAAAGTTTCTTTCCTAATACAAAAAAGTCTCTGTCGGTTGCTTCCTTAGGCTGTTTATCTAGAATCTTTATGGGCTGCGGGCCTTTTACCTGATGTAGGGTGGTGAATAATGAGCATCCGAGTAATCATACCCATGTCAGTAGCCCGTGAGACTCTACCTGAATCCGTAGTATTCAGGTTGAGTCTCAAAGTTTTCTTTCTTTTATTCTGTTTGATTTTTATTTTTTGTAGGAATTTTGGCACAACGAGTCTGATGCTTTCGACAGACCGGGAATCAGTTAATTGCTCCTAGGAAAAAACAAGGTTGACCTACATCAAACTCAAGTACCTAGGCTCGAATCCAGAATTTTTTAACTGGCGTAATTCAGTTCGAGCCGCTGAGGTTTTACCGAATACTGAATTCCAGTTTTTTATTTTTATCGGGTACCCAACGCGTCCGTCGGGATTTTGCATCATATCGCTGATACTAATTTTTTATGTCAGAGCACATTCTTGTGCTATTACCAGGCCACACAGGATGAATCCTGGGGTCTTACCTTCGTGTTTCTGAACACGGCATTCAGATTTTTTCTCGCGTCTGAATGTGATCCGAGAGTTTTTTTTCATGTCATGCTCCCGATAGGAGTATTTATCGTCGAATGCTTCCGTTATTTTTTGTTATCGGGTGCAAGCTAGTGCTCTTGATAGGAGTAACCCCTGAGGCTATGTTTTGGATATACATCAAGACATAGGCTTGAAAAATGCGTCATTGTTTCTATAAATTTTGTCGGGTGCACGACCAGTGCTCCCAATAGGAGTAGCCCCCCAGGCTACAGTCGTAATGTTTTATATTTCGAGTGTAGTCTCAAATCTTCTCCTAGAGGAATTTACTTTGACTCCAACTGAATTTCGACGGGTCATACCCCGAGAAAGCCGCAATTTTCGTTGTAGTGCTTCTTCTGACATCAGTGATGACGTATCTGATGCTGTTAGTTGCTATGAAAAACATGCCATGATGGGATGTGTCGAATATGGGCCCATGCGCAGTAATGATGACGCGTGATGGCGTTTTTAGGGGAGATTCTTGACTGCATGTCCCCTCGCTGCACGACAATCGAGGCGTCACACGCTATTCTCTATTTTTACTGCAGTTATCACTTATTTTATTTTCTCCTTATCGAGACGTTTGTAAGTGCATGTCGTCATCGTGTAATCCTCTGTCGTTTCGATTTTGCATCGAATGGTTCGGTCCTTGCGTTGTTGCTCTTTATAAGTGAATGGATACGCTTTTTACTGTTTCACCTAGCCTCCCTCTGCTTCTTCTTCCTCCTTGCGCTCTTGCTCCTTGCGAACTTTGATTTCCATGCCTTTCTTTCCTTGTGCTATTACCAGGGGAAAAAGCAAAGCCACTGGGACTTCCGCTGCTACCGCAAAGGCCACCAGGAAGAGGGACATCGGGTGGGCTCCTACTAACTACACGACGCGGGAGCTCCGCGAGGCGCAAAACTCCAACCTTCTGATGGAGGGCTCCTTCAAGCTCCTCGGCGATGAAGCTGCTCCCATCCCTGAGCCTGGTTGGAGGGTAATGTTCCTCTCCTTCCTCTTCTGTGGTCTTTCTCTCCCTGTCCATGAATTTCTCCGAGGCCTTCTCTTCATTTATGGCGTGCAGCTTTATCAGGTTACGCCTAATTCCATCGTCCATGTTGCTTGTTTTGTCACTCTTTGTGAGTTTTTCCTTGGGATTCATCCCCATTGGAGCCTTTGGAAATATTTATTTTATGTTCGCCGCAATGCCACTAACACCATTGTCCATGATGTTGGTGGTGTGTCCTCTCAGACGTTGATTACTTAGACTTCAAACTCACAAATTCTATCCAAGGTTGGAAGTCTAAGTGGTTCTATATCAAGCACCAGCCACTCGAAGGCCAATCTTTCGGATTAGCCCCCTTTGAACCTAAAAATCTCTACCGTAAACTCGACTCCTAGGATCAGCATCCCTCTGTCGAAGAAATGGCCAAAATCCAGCCCTTTGTTGATCATATTTCTGAGCTGCGGCATGAGGTTGGCAAATAATTGTCGGATCTCAAGGCCTTGGCATATTTTTGTGGATCCATGTCCAGCCGCTCCAAGCCCGGATATCTGGGATGTGGGCATATACCGGGAAGAATGACCCGATGAGGATTTCTTCGGAGGACCTCACCCTTAAGGTGTATGAGAAGAGAGTCCGGAGCTTCACACCTTTAACTGTGAAAAGCCCGGTTCCTTCGACTTGCCTTGTGGCGCCCTATGGCAAGAAGAAATGGCTTCCCGAGGTATATTTCATTCGCCTTTGTCTTTTCCTTGTCTTCTGTTTATAGGTACACATTTCAATTCTTTCGCTCTCTATAGGATTTTGATCACCTGAGCTCACTTCCTCCCCTTCCGGGAAGTGGTGAGCCCCCTGTCCACCCCTCTGCATCCGACGATCTCCCTATGACTAGGACTGCCGCGGATGAGGAGGGGGATATTTCTGCGGCTGACTCTTCATCGAAGATGCAATCTCCTCCTTCGGCTCACTCTGGGGACTTCCGTGTGGAGCGTGTCGGCGAAAAGAGGAAAAACCCTTGTGTTGTGGAAAGGGTCGAGGATTCGGACGACTCGACTGCTTCTAAGCCCTTCGACACTTCACCGATCGCACCTGCTCCTTCTAGGATGAACTTGTTTCGTCTTGCAGAGGATGTGTCTTTGTAAGTATTTACTTTCTCCTTTTTCTGCTTTCATCGAGTGTTTTTTACTACTGATGCTTCACTTTTGGTCAAGTTGTTTGTATTGGTGAAGAAGATCTTCCTGCTTCGCCTCTCCCCACATATGTGGGCTGCTCCACGAAGAAGACCCCTCCGCCATTGGCGGAGCCGAAAGAGAATTTTTTTATCTCCTATGGAGAAAGAGGCCCAACAAGATGGCGCTGTTTCATCCAAGCCGCCACCACAAAAAATAAGAAAAATGGCGGGTAAATGGGTGGTGATATCTGAAGCACCTGTTGATGTCGACATGAAGGATGTAAGTAACTTTCGAGGTCGCACTTTTTCCTTCCCTATATATTTACTCTGCCTTGACATCCTTTTTCCTATGTTTTTTCCTTGCTCAGCCTTTGATGCGTGAGATGGTCGGTATGGCCACCCGCTTTATAAGGATCCGATGCCGAAGAGCTAAAAGGTATGTGCTGATTGCTTTTGTAATTTGCTTGTAATCATGTTCATCCTCCTTATTGTGTTTTGCTTCTACAGTCGCTGCCAAGGAATCCGCAATTATCCGGGATGAGGCGATGAAGCGTGCCGACGATCTGGAAGGCAGGCTCCAAGTTGCCGAGGAAGTCAACCAGAAGGCGAAGGCTGATGCTGAGGAAATGGCCAGGCAGGTCACTACCCGAGATGCGAATCCGCGGCAGCGCCTTGAGGCCTTGAATAACTTGTTAACCCGTAAGTTTTTATCTGTTCATATTTTTTGTTTTTGTCTCTTTCTTTTGGTTGCCAACCTCTTCTTCCTTTTTGTTTGTGTAGAACTGACTAGCCAGAACCTGAAGTTGGATGATGATAAGAAGGTTGATCCTTTATCGGATGCTATTAGCACTTTGGAGGCTAACAACGTTCATGGGTGCAATCTTCTTGTCCGTTCGCGTCGTGCGTTCAAGAAGCTCCATGCTGAAGTATTTCCAACCCTGGATGTACCGAAGGACCTAAATGATCTTGTCACCATTTTTGGCGCTCATCTCGACGCCCTTGTTGGTTTTAGTCTGACGCGATCAAGGAGCGGTACCGAAACTTCGATGGCTCTGGCGATGGCGCATGGCGAGAAGGTCGATTGGGAGAAGGTTAGCTCCTCTGTCCCGGTCACCTCCAGTGGCAAATCAGTTGACCTGAAGCCGCATATTAAAAGGGCCAGAAAATATTCTCGGCTGCTCCTGGCTCTGGACTCGGGTTCAGGGAAATTGGCTGCTCCTTCATTGACTACTCCTGCCACTTCTATAGCTAGTGCTCCTTTTGCTAGTGCCACCTTATCTTTGAAGGAAGCAGCCCCATAATCCCCCCTTTTTTGTAATCGTTTGTCGTGTCTCTCCTTATTGTAATGGATTCTGAACTTGTCAGCCCTCCTTTTGCTTCTTTTTGCAAGAAGGCAACTTTTGAATATATGCGTGTGGCTTTGCCTTTATATGCTTAATGTGTCGTATACTTCTTTGTCTTGTCAGATCTTGAGTGATACTTCGGCTCCTGCTAGTTCTGCGCAACCATCAGGTGTTGTTGCACCCTCCGCTGTAGCGGGTGCGATCAGTCCTGTCGTCGTGCGTACGGTGGACCTGTCGCTATATGCTGAAAATATAGAGCACGTGAAGAAACTTGAGGGAAAACTGCGGGTCATTCTATCACTGGTGGATGTTTCCCAATCAAAAACACGCCAGGCTCTCAACCGCGAATTTTTTTTCTTGGAAGAGATCTCCAGGGCGACCGAAAAACTATTTTGTAAGCTGCCTTCTTCTTTGGTTGCCTTTCTGCCTTGATAAAAATTAATTTTCCTCCAATGTGCAGGTATTCGGCTGGGTGAGAGGGAGGAAAGCCAGCATCTGCGCGACCGGATGCACGCTCTTATATCTGCCTCTCAAAGTTCTGAGACGGATTTTTGGACTAACCATCGACGTGCCTATACTATTGCGCTGTTGCAGGATTGTATATCGGAGCTGGAGCATTTGTCGACTGTTGCCGTAGATCTCTGGCTATGGTTTACAATGCCATGTTTCGTCGGGATCCTCAGCCTCAGACCTTGGCAAATTTTATTACAAAGTTTTGTCAAGGCGAAAGGATCCACCATTATGTGAAGCTTCAACTTGTGGTGGGTGCCAAGATTGCGCTCTCTTGGGTGTATGCACATCACCCGACGTTGGATCTGGATTTCGTATCTTCGGGTCTGCCTTCTCCTCCTGATGGCGGCCTTGTTTATATGGCGCCTCACTATGGTGCTACTCGAAGACCCGCCATTAGGATTGTATGTAGGTGCTGAGAAGCAGACGAGGATTTTTTTGTAAATTTCGAGATCTGACTGCTTGCTTGTGCAACTTTGTAATGTGGCTAAAAAATGTTGTATGGGCACTTTGTCAAAAATGCCGCATGTTTCATACGAGATTTTGATTGTATGCTATAATTCCTCGTTGGGGGATCCGACGAACTAATGTTCGTGTAACATAGAAATTTCATGTCGCGAAATACTTTTCCTTATTTATTGATAACAATGGATAAGGGTACAATGCGATGGCGTGATCGCCTGGCTATTAGCCTTTTTACTGAGTAAGGAGTGCGTCTCAATATAGCTTTTCTAGAGGAACTTCGGCTTCTGTCCTTAGGGGTCTTCTTATGCGGGACCATTATTGGAGGCCGCATACATTGCTTTTTGCGAGGCTGTTACGTTCTTGCTTTTCCGATGTTTTCTGCTTGCGGGTGTGCCCTTCGTGTGTCGCCTCCTCATCTGTCAATTTTAGCTGCCCAAGCTCCGCCTCCATCCCGAAAGATTCCTAGATTTTGTAGAATCCTCGATCGCAGCTGTCCGCATGGCTGAAGCTGCCTTTGACTGTGATGACCCCTTTGGGGGCTGGCATTTTCAGCACTAGGTATGCGTAGTGAGGTACTGCCATGAACCTGGCGAAAGCTGGTCGCCCCAGGATCACGTGGTATTGAGATGGTCAGTCCATAACTTCTACTATTAGTGCTAACTGGCCTGGTTGAGGGACCCATAATGGATGGTCAGCTCTGCTAAAAGTGATTTCTTGCTCTGACCAATGTAGGTACTCTGGTGTAGGGGGTGGCTTTGTTATCACCAAATTTACTTGCCTAGTGATAAACTTTTGTGTTCTATTGGAAGGTGGCCCCTTCTGGATCATTGACATTGCTCCATTTGATCTGGGATATTCGTTGTCTTGGTACAGTGTGCTTTGCGGCTATCCCATCAGTGGAGGTCCCTGCGGTGGTGGTGGAGCTCCAATGGCCAAAGTTCTGGGTGCAGGGGCGTAGTTTCTGTTTATTGCTGCGGCTGCCTTTGCGTTGCATAGTTCTTGCATTTATTAGGAATGTCCGACAGTCCTTTAGGAGGTGGTTTGATCGCCTCTTCCCTGTTGAGTCGATGTAGTAGTGCATATTGCAGGGTCCTTCCAACATTTGTCCTGCTGAGATTGGTGGGTCTCAGTTCATCGGCTGGTATCGTTCTCGCGGCTAGCTCTCATTGTTGATATCCCTACTGCTGCGATATCTGCTATTGTAGTCGTCATTTCGTCAGTTGTCTGTTCCAGAAAAAATCGCTGTAACGTAAGTGGGTGTGTGGTCTCTATCATTTGTTTGGCGTCTCCGGTCGCTGTTACGCCAGTCTCTTTTGTCCAGTGAACGAGCCCTTTTGTTGTGTACTACATCCTCTCCATCAGCCCAACGGTTGGCTATTTCCATCAGTTGTGAATTTTTTTTGGCTTTGTTCATCCTAATTCTTCAATGAATTCCTGTCGTCAAAGACCATCATTGAAGGCGTCGATTTCCCTTTTGTCGGATATTGCTTTAGCCAAATTTTTGGTGATGTTCCATCGTTGGATGAAGGCTCGTATTGATTCTCCTGGCTTTTGCTTGCAGGCCCGTAATTGCTCTAAAGCCATGGGTCGCTTGAATGTGGATTGAAAGTTTCTGATGAATTTGTCTTAAAGATCATTCCAGCTGTTGATGGAATCTTCTGGTGGCTGTTTTAGCCAGGAGCGTGCCGCACCGGTTAGGTGGAGCTGCAGGCTTTGCATTGCCATGGCTTTGGATCCTCCTTGTAATCTGACAGTTGCAAGATAATCTGTTAGCCAAGCTTCGGGTTCTTGGAGGCCGTCGTATTTTTGTCGATCATGTGGTAGCTTAAAATCGGGTGTAGCCTCCTTGTCGAGGGCTGTTGCGACGGCGAAGGGACCTATCAAGTTGCCTCGTGGTTCCTTTATTTATTTGCATGAGAGTTTCCCCCACCAATCTGAGGATCATTAACATGGATCGATGGATGGCCACGCGAGGATCGTCGGGTGCAGGTTGTGTCGTGATTAGGTATGTTTTTGCAGCCACGATGGCTACCTGGGCTATCTTTTCTTTGATATTTCCATCTTGATCTATGGACATAGACGAGAGATCAAGGTCTCGAATTAATTCGCTTCTCTCTTCTTCAGGTAACTTCTTAATCTAGATGTTCCTCTTCCTGGCAATGCCCCTCCTGTGATGCTTCTTGATCCTCGGATGGGGCTTAGCTGCGCCCTTCGTAAGCTAGATTCGTCGGCTACTCTCTTCCTTTCGTCGAGCTTGCTTTGCATCCTGAGTATTTCTCTCTTTTTGTTGTCAAGTAGGCACTGGTATGCCAATATATCTTCATGGGTGGCATCTGTTGCCATTGGGACCACACCCGAGATTGCTGCTCTTGCTTTTTCCCAGGCACTTGCTGGTAGGTCAAGGGTTCACCTCTCATCTTCACATGGTTGCTCTTCTTCCCTATTTTCTCGGTCCGCTGCTGGATCTGCTCCATTTCCTTGACTTCCTTCATTGTCATTGCTTCCTGCACTATGGCTTGAGAGGATATCATCAGGGTTAAGAATTGGGTTACCGTTGGAGTGTTGTTGGGTTGTGGCGTCTCCGATGATCACGCATACTTGGTGCTGAGCGGTGTACGGACTAGAAACATCATTGTTTTCGCCGATGGAGACACTATCAGATGAGCTAGTGAAGTCCATCGGCTTTTGCTCTGGATAAATTTCCACCATCCAAACCCCAAAATCGATGCTTTCTCTACTTTCTTCGGGTTCTGAATTAGCTAGGCTTGCTCCACGTGGTGGCGTGAACGGTGGGTATGATCCGAAGGAGAGATTGTCATAGAGACCATCAAGATCCCCCAGATTCATCTTGACTTGCCCGCCTTTGTTTCCTTCTTCGATCTGCACCTCTACTTCCATTGGAGATGTAGTGGGAAGCTCCTGTACTTCTGTTGATTTGTGGGTAGCTTTATGGGTGGGTGGGCGTGGATTTGCTTTAGTCGAATTGATGCCTGGTGGAGAGCGTTCCGCCGGATCCGTGTTTCCAGCGTACAAGTTTCCCATAGGTGGCGCCAATTGACGAGAGGTAACCTCAGCAATTCCCATGGTGATGGACTTGGGGTTTCGCGGAAAAGAGAACGCTAGGGATTTCGTCGGATGTCAGGAAAATTATGAAGACAAAGTCGCCTAAATATTGTGGAAAACACTCTATTACAAGTTGTCCTCTAGATTTCGGTACCCTCGTTTGGGCTTCTCCCGCTCTATATATAATAGGCCGACTCTCAAAGCTATATGCGGATAGGTTTCATACACGCGCTATTACAACACCAACATAATGTTCAAAGTTTCTTTCCTAATACAAAAAATTCTCCGTCGGTTGCTTCCTTGGGCTGTTTATCTGGAATCTTTATGGGCCGCAGGCCTTTTACCTGATGTAGGGTGGTGAATAATGAGCATCCGAGTAATCATACCCATGTCACTATTACTCTTGAAAATATCCAAAATTATTTTGAAGGTACCCAGACAGCCAATATATCATGAGGCAACAATAGTTTTGAGAAATGCCATTACTAATTGGTATTTGCATACTGACAAATTTGAGGACGTATGGAAAACATTCAAAAAAAATAAAGCCTAAAACAAAAACATGAGACTCCATTACAATTGGGGTACTTTTGCTAGTATTATTTATTGCCAAGAAAAATGATAAACATGAGATTCGACAACTTTAGGAAAAATGGATTCACATTTTAGCCAACCATGATGTAACATTATTCTTGGTTTTCAGCACGAACGACTAATAAGGTCATGGCCTTCTATATCGTTTTATACCCTAGGTACACTTTTACATAGTGTTCTGACATCGGGTAGATGTGTGCGTCTTGGCCTAGTAAACAATGTTGCCCGTGGGAGTTTCGAACAATTAGGAAAAAAACACTTTCACATTACCAAGTAATTATAGGGATGTTTTGTACTAGTAGTAAAGAAAATTAGAAGAATGTCGCTCGGAATGCACAGAAACGTGACTAGATATATTTGAATCTAGCACAGATTGAGATATATGTATCTAGCACAGAAACGTGACTAGATATATTTGAATCTAGATGAATCTATGAACATTAATATGGATTGGAGGGAGTCTGTCAAAATTAGGTCAAATTATTTTGAACCAAATGTGAGCTGCCAATTGCTCTTTAAATTTCATCAAAATCTTTTGAAGTTGCCCACCAAACAACCAATATATCAAGAACACGACCAAGAGTTTTCAAAGATTCAACTTCTTTCTAAATTTGCATACCGGCAAAGTTGACCTTGCTTTGAAAAAGAGAGAGAGATAGGCAAAAAAAACAGGGGGACTCATGCATGGCGTCCTTTTTCTTATATTACCTTCCATAAAAAATGTAAACATGAGTTTTCACAACTTTTGAAGAAACCTGCTTCACAAAAATGGCCTACCATGTATAAGTATGAATGAGTTTCAGGACGAGCGACCAAGCAAGGTCATGGACATATCCACATCATAGTTTATGGTAATTTGGTAGTACTACAAGAAAGTAGATGAGTGCATATTGGCATTGGTAAACAACTTTGCCAATGCGAGTTTCCAAATACTAGGAAAAATAACAACTCTAATTTTCTAAGCGATGGAAATATGTTTTCGTTAAAGCAAATTACTCCACTTAATTCCGTACTGCTACTCCAAAAGGTATGAAGTGCGAGAGCAGCGAGAGGAGTGCCCTGCACGTGATACTTCGATAATAGACGTATGTCACATCATCATTATAAAATATTATAATAGTTAAATCACAAAAATTTATAAATTTGATCAGCATACATAAAGTATGGGTGTATATTTCGTTCTTGTACTTTATATCATCATGTAGAAGTCAAAGATTATTAGCTACCTAAAACACTTGAAATTTTTGGTAATATGGTCTTTATAAATGAGGGAGAAGATTCTATTATGATGGAGAAGTGTGTTTTGAGGTTTATGCATAGCATTCATTATGCCGAAGACTATCTATACAATCTTCTAGATGCTATAATGGAAAAGAAGATCCAACGGTTGTAAATATTGGGATTCACGAGTCTTGAGATCCAACGGTCGTCATTCAAAGTTATTCATACAATCTTATCTTACCACTATATAGTGTACGAATACGAATGACATTGAATATTGACCGTTGGATCAAGACTCGCGAATTCGAATGACATTTCTAGCCGTTGGAACTTCTTTTCCATTCTAGCATCTAGAAGATTCTATTGATCATCTTCAGCATAATTAATGCTATGCACAAATCTCAAAACACACTTCTCCATAATAGTAGAATCTTACTAGTCGTTTCTCTAGACCAATGTTACCAAAAATTTCAAGTGTTAGGTAGCTAATATTCTTTGACTCCTACACATGGCGATACAAAGTAGAAGAACCAAATATACACCCATACTTTATATATGTTGATCAAATTTATATTTTTCTGCTTTACCTATTATAATTTTATATAGTGATGATATGTCAGATGTCTATTATCTGACGTGTAGGGCATGTCGAACTTACTAGTATATAGTGATAAGATAAGATATACCCTAGCTACACTTTTAGATACGGTTCTCACATCGGTTAGATATGGGTGCGTCTTGGCCTAGAAAACAATGTTGCCCGTGGGAGTTTCATACAATTAGGAAAAACCATTTTTCACCTTTGTAAGTAATTATAGGGATGTTTTGTACTATCAGTAAAGAAAATTAGAAGAATTTCGCTCGGAATGCAACAAGCGCGCCATGTTTCTGGACATAGTGGACCATGCATGTTTTTCTTACGATTCCTAGATTCTTTGAGTTTTCAAGGTTCGTAGATAAAATTAACCCACTTAAATTATACTACTGTCTCCGATTCAGATTAATATTATCATATTTGTCTAGATTGAGATATATGTATCTAGCATAGAAACGTGACTAGATATATTTGAATCTAGATTAATCTATGAACATTAATATGGATTGGAGGGAGTCTGTCAAAATTAGGTCAAATTATTTCGAACCACATGTGAGCTGTCAATTTCTCTTTAAATTTCACAAAAATCTTTTGAAGTTGTCCACCAGACAACCAATATATCGAGAACATGACCGAGAGTTTTCAAAGATTAAACTTCTTTCTAGACTTTGCATGCTGGCAAAGTTGACCATCCTTTGAAAAAGGGAGAGAAATAGGCAACAAAAACAGGGGGACTCATGCATGGCGTCCTTTTTCTTGTATTACCTTCCATGAAAAATATAAAGATGAGTTTTCACAACTTTTGAAGAAACCCGCTTCACAAAAATGCCCTACCATGTATATGTATGAACGGATTTCAGGACGAGCAACCTAGGAAGGTCATGGACATATCCACATCATAGTTTATGATAATTTGGTAGTACTAGAAGAAAGTAGATGTGTGCATATTGGCATTGGTAAACAGCTTTGCCAATCTGAGTTTCCAAATACTAGGAAAAATAACAACTCTGATTTTCTAAGTGATGGAAATATGTTTTCTATAAACCAAAGTACTCCACTTCATTCGGTACTGCTACTCCAAAAGGTATGCAGCGCGAGAGCAGCGAGAGGAGTGCCCTGCATGTGATACTTGGATAATAGACGTATGACACATCATCATTATAAAATATTATAATAGGTAAAGCACAGAAATTTATAAATTTGATCAGCATACATAAAGTATGGGTATATATTTGGTTCTTGTACTTTGTATCATCATGTAGAAGGCAAAGATTATTAGATACCTAAAACACTTGAAATTTTTGGTAATATGGTCTAGAGAAACGAGGGAGAAGTGTGTTTTGAGGTTTATGCATAGCATTCATTATGCCGAACACTATCTATACAATCTTCTAGATGCTATAATGAAAAAGAAGATCCAACGGTTGTAAATATTGGGATTCATGAGTCTTGAGATCCAACGGCCGGCATTCAAAGTTATTCGTACAATCGTATCTTACCATTATATAGTGTACGAATACAAATGACATTGAATACTGACCATTGGATCAAGACTCGCGAATTCGAATGACATTTCCAGCCGTTGGATCTTCTTTTCCATTCTAGCATCTAGAAGATTCTATTGATCATCTTCAGCATAATTAATGCTATGCACAAATCTCAAAACACACTTCTCCATCATAGTAGAATCTTATCAGTAGTTTCTCTAGACCAATGTTACCAAAAAATATAAGTGTTAGATAGCTAATAATCTTTGACTTCCACACATGGCGATACAAAGTAGAAGAACCAAATATACACCCATACTTTATATATGTTGATCAAATTTATATTTTTCTTCTTTACCTATTATGATTTTACATAGTGATGATATGTCAGATGTCTATTATCTAATGTGTAGGGCACGTGCAACTTACTAGTATATAGTGGTAAGATAAGATATACCCTAGCTACACTTTTGATACGGTTCTCACATCGGGTAGATATTGGTGCGTCTTAGCCTAGTAAACAATGTTGCCCGTGGGAGTTTCGTACAACTAGGAAAAACAATTTTTCACTTTTCCAAGTAATTACAAGGATGTTTTGTACTAGCAGTAAAGAAAATTAGAAGAATGTCGTCCAGAATGCAAGCGCGCCATCTTTCCGGACATAGTGGACCGTGCATGTTTTACTTGCGATTCCTAGGTTCTTTGAGTTTTCAAGGTTCATAGATAAAATTAACCCACTTAAATTACACTACTATCTCCGGTTCAAATTAATATTCTCAGATTTGTCTAGATTGATATATGTATCTAGCACAGAAACATGGCTAGATACATTTGAATCTACATGAATCTATGAACATTAATATGGATCGGTGGGAGTCTGTCAAAATTAGGTCAAATTATTTCAAACCACATGTGAGCTGCCAATTGCTCTTTAAATTTCACAAAAATATTTTGAAGTTGCCCACCAGACAGCCAATATATCGAGATATGACTGAGAGTTTTGAGAGATTCAACTTCTTTCTAAAATTTGCATGCCGACAAAGTTGACCCTGCTTTGAAAAAAGAGAGATAAATAAGCAAAAAAACAGGGGGACTCATGCATGGCATCCTTTTACTTGTGTTACCTGCCATGAAAAATAATAAACATGAGTTTTCACAACTTTTGAAGAAACCCGCTTCACAAAAATGGCCTACCATGTATACATATGAACAGATTTCAGGCCGAGCGACCAAGCAAGGTCACGAACAGATCCATGTTTATGGGAATTTTGTAGTAGTACTATAAGAAAGTAGATGTGTGCATCTTGGCGTTGGTAAACAGCTTTGCCAATGGGATTTTCAAATACTAGGAAAAGTAACAACTCCAATTTTCTAAGCGATGGAAATATTTTTTCTTGTAAAGCAAAGTAATGCACTTCCGTACTGGTACTAGTACTCGAGAAGGGAGGCGGCTCCTTCCAAAAAAAATCAGGAAGCGCGAGAGCAGCGGGATGAGCAGTCGAAAGGCGGTGCGATGTCAGAGCAAAGCTATGATGGGCTGCTGATACGAGGTACAGGGTACACTCCAATAGTAGTAAATATATGGACCTACTAGTAGTAATATGCATGCAAAACAAGTTGTGTTTTCTCTCTACTTTGCTATAACATCCTTAATCAAGGTTATTAAATCCTCATCACCCAAATAGGGGTTCACAAAAACTTTTATTAAAGAAATTAATATGAATGCATGTGTGTTTGCATTAGTATAGAATTGAGCGTATATGCCATGCTTGCTCGTTCTAAAGGTTGTGAAATGGTTCAAAGGTGAATGCCACATCATCTAGACCATTTACAAATCAAATCCAAAGAGAAAGAAATCAAATAAGATGAAATAAGGCAAATAGTCATTTTGATCATTTTAAACCACTAGGCCACTTTTGGTGTTCCTAGAAGACAATTCCTAACAGAAACTATTCTAGTTCTTTTCACCCCATGTTGGCCCAAGTAAAGATGTACCAAGGCCCACTTTACAAACTTACAAAAACATTTAGCCACTCCATTTAAAGGACATTTGAAAATTGAATCAAGTGTATGTGTTAAGATCACACTTTTCCAAAAACCCATCAAATGAATTCACCTTGGAAATCCCAAGAAAACCTAGTCTCTCAAGCTTAATACAAGATCACTCAAAAAGTTTGAAAAAAAAATTCAAAAGAAAGTTTCATGCGGCCATTTCATCAAACACTTGGCATGCACAGAATAAACACTAGCCTAGCTTCACTGTTTGGTACAGTGATCATCGACCATTTGGTCTCCAATTTAACCCCTCTCCCCTCTAAGCCTAACCCAGCCCCAGACCAGCTCCCCCATTTTATCAAACACTTGGCACGCACCAGACCGCCCCGCGCCCAACCAGCATGTCCACTAGCATCGCCGCAGCCTACTGCCACCCCCTGTCCACCCAACGGTCGTATCCTAGCCCTGGACCACACTAGCACCACCGCGCACCGCTTCTCTGCGTCGTGTCTAGAGCGTGCCAGTGTGCCGCGCCCGACCAACTTGCATGATGGCAGCACCCTCGTTCGCCACGCGTGACCCATAGCAGCCGCACGCCGTCGCAAGCACCTCTGCCTCCGCTAAGAGCGCCACACGCGCCTGACCGTTCCACACCGCCCCACGCCTTGCCTTTAAGTCAGCAACGACCGCTAGGAGACACCGCACCATCCACCTACCCCAGCCATGCCCTTAGCTCTCTGTGCCGACCTCGCTTGAGACGCCAGCCCGCACCGCTCGGTTCCCTCGTCGAGCTATAAAAGGAGGCCACCCGAGCCTCCAATCCTCACACCATTCAACTACCCACTCAACTCTGAGCCTCCCAGACCTCTTCCCGAAGCAAGGCGAGCACCACCGTGCCGGAATTCCACCAGAGTCCGCCGCTGCTGGAGGAGAAGGGCGCCATCGATTCCGACAACCCCGAGCCTCGCCATGACCGCGCCTCACCTCGCCGTCGTCTACCACATCGTTTGCCCCTATCGCCAAGCCTAGATGGAGCCCAGGTGAGCCCCGTGAGACCCCCACCTCCACGTTAGGGTTTCGACCTCGTCGGAGCTGTTCGTCGTCGACGACGACCCTCAGCCGTTGATCTGCGTTCTAATCGCACGGTCCAGATGCTTAGATACCATTTCGCGTTAGCACAGTCTCTGTTTGGTGGACCCCCTCTGTCATCCGCATGCTACGCTACGCTGTGCAGCTGGGCCGGCTCGTTAGCTTTACCCTACTGACCCAAAAATTCAAATAAGTGATATTCCAATTTAATTGAAATCCTATTCTGTACCTAGATTCAAAAATCAAGTCAGAGAGTTTCACTTAACCAAATTGCATGATTCAAATTTTGCTAGAAAGGAAATTAAATTATCTATCCAAGCATATTGGATTTAAATCATTTGGAGTTAGATATAATATATAGCAAAAATAACAAGACAAAGACTTTTGCAACTTCAAACATTTTTCAAAAATCAACCATAATAGCTTTTGAGTTGATTCCAACTCTCAAAAATCACATTTGATAGTACCTATCTGAATATGTAAAAATATTTAGGTTTGCATGCAGTGACATTGGACTAGTACGAAAATAATGCTATTAGGGCATTCCTACTCACTTTAAATCACTTAAATAATAATCTTAAACTTTATAAAATATGACCAACCCTTTTAAATCACATTCCCATGTATTAGAATATGTGGTGATTACATGTGTCAACATGATCCCATATTTTAATTGGAGAATATTAAATCTTAATTAATTTCAATGAGTAGAAATTACTTTTCTCAAATAAAATAAATAAAACTAGTTCTTTAAATCATGTGATGATTGTGACGATACTAGATCATCAAGTGTGTGCCTTAGTGTGCTATTTAGCAATAGATAGGTATTGTTTGGTGATTGTGTACCCCGTATTCCTTTATAGACGATAGTACCGACCAAGGATACGAAGATGAGGAGTTCTACCCCGAAGAAGACGAGGATAATTTCAATCACTGCACAAATCAAGGCAAGGTATCACTTGCAGGTTTCTTAACTATGCAAGTCACCACTAGATGCAAGTTAACCTAAGCAATATGCCTTAGGCATGCTTGGGTTATATATTTTGATTTATCCATCTCAAGTTTTACTTGCAAGGTTTACTTTCTTCTACTTTACCAAAGTTCTTTACTTTAGTATAGATAGCATAAAGAGTATAAAACTTGGCCTATCTAGTTATACTGAGATGTCATTCTATGGCATGAGATTGAAGATTAGCACCCCTCATTAGTGAACACTCTTAACCTTAGTGGCTAGTGCTAAGCATACAACTTGATCACTATAGATGGGAAATACTTGGTGAAAATGAATATGAAAACCTTGGAATGATGAGTCATTCTATTGAGATATTTTGACATGTCTTGAGAAACACAAATGAATTTGATGATGAAAATGTTGAGGCATGAGCCTTATCCCTTTAAAAAAAACTGATGGTTGGGTTCGGATGCGATACCATTCCAATTTTACCGTACAACTACAATACCTGAATTGGGTACGTCTTAGCCGGATGTTTATATGCATTAGTATGGGTTCCCTCGTGGGAGAGGTTTGAGCTGAGGCTACCTCTTGATGTGTGTACACCTATGCAGTGCACAGGATGGCAGATGGCCATGGCTGGGAGGCCAAGCTCATAGGGGAGGTGCATATACTAGAGTGTGTAATTGAAAGGTTATGATTGATTATACGCATACTAAGTATGATGATTCAGGGTTATCCTTGATGGATGTATAAAATTTTATGGTGAAAGTGTACCACCTCTGCAGATGTAACTACCTCAGTGAATTACGCTCTTAGTTAATGCCTGGATGAACGAAAGTGGTTAAAATAGTACAGTGGGGCCCAGGGCCACTCACGGTAGACCTTTCGGCCGTCCTAACCACTTTCAGACAACGGGACAAGAACGAGCGGCGTAATCGGCAGGCGAAGGGATCAACTACATACACAAATGAGTATGTATGCAAGCCACAAACAACAGTCCTCAGAGCCATTCCATCTAAAAGAAATAGAAATATTGCAACGCCATACGGCAAGATCCAAATGTCCTAGATAGATATAATAATTTAGGATAGCTCCTCATACATCACACATCAGAGTATTAGGCGGAAGCGGAAAACAAGATCCAAGTACAGATAAGAAGCAAATCAGCATAAGATGCCCCATAAATAAACACATCCCGCCCACAGATCACACGGATCCCCGTTCCCAAAATCTCTACACCGAATGATCGTTGCCAACATCATCTGTCTCTTCCACCCAGTATCCGTCTTGCGGGTACACCTGTTCATCTGAATCAAACAATTTATCGTGTGAGACCCTAGGGGTACTCAGCAAGTCTTTATGCCGCTAAAGGGGACACAACCTGGGGTGACGCAATTGCAGCAAAAGATAATACCTAACAATTCTACAGATACTCGCTAACCTTCCGTCTAACCAATGATAGACGAAAGTCCGTGAATTAAGAACAACAGTTATAACAGTATAATTAACAGATCCATCCTCCTCCTCGCTTACCAACGAGGAAGCGAACGAACAACCCCCATCATCCGTCGGTAGTTTTATTAACCATTCCATGAGTATTGCACTATTTACTAGTGAAGTACTTAGTCAATTTAAAAGCGGTACTTTAGTTATACTTGTCTATGATCAAGAAACTGTGCTCCAAGTCGTCCATAACCGCGGACACGGCTTTCAGAAAGATTTACCCTGCAGGGGTGCACGAATAGCAACACACACTCGATCAACCTTGGAAAAACCAAATCAAAACCCAATGAGGCATTCACGACAAAGCAATCACAGGATTCAGAAATATTTCAGGGGGCCACCCCATTAAGCTACCCGCAACGAAGGTTTGTGTGGACGGCGGTAAACGACTGGGAACCCGAAAATGTGACTGGGCTTGTCGATACAGCGAAAACGTGTCACGATCCAAAACAGTACAGGTGCTCCTCGCACAATCTTAAATAAAGCAGTAACATGGCATAAGTACAGAATAGTAATAAAGCCCCAAACTAATTGTGGCCCCAAGAAATAAGAATGAATCAAGCTCTGGCTCAGGGGGGTCCATAAGGCCTCCCAGATGTGGGTTGTGCAGATAGTCAAGGAACAGGAATCAAGTACTCGGGGTCCTACGGGACACAAGTGAGCATGAAAAACCAAATAGCAGATATTGCTCACCGGTGCCTCTTTCATTAGTTATCCCATTACTACTCAGGTTATGTTGTTTAGGTACCTCGTTATTCCTCCGACACTCACATACCCTACACATGCTTTTCTACGACTCGCATGGCTCAAACAACTCCTGTAGTAATGGCTCATGGGATGGAGGAACAAGCTTCGGTGGGGTTTAAAAGTAAAGGCTATGCAGTACTTGGGATTCAATTTAATGCAATCGCGACTCAATGATGCAAGAGTAAGATAGAGGCAATAGGTACTGTATGTATGCAAGCATGTGGTAGTGCTTGCCTGGCAGCTCAGTTGAAGCGAGAGAAGGATCTGGGTAATACTCCTGTGAATCTTGGCAATTCTCCTGCTAGGCGTCTATTCGAAGAAGAACCAAACAAAAAAGGGCCAACATAAATAAAGTGCACAAGCATATGAATTAAAATGCGACAAGCAAACAAGCATGCCATGATGAATGATGC
This sequence comes from Avena eriantha, assembly GCA_910589775.1. Lineage (NCBI taxonomy): Eukaryota > Viridiplantae > Streptophyta > Magnoliopsida > Poales > Poaceae > Avena > Avena eriantha. The sequence continues at coordinate 152,629,042 of OU342740.1, read as the reverse complement.
CCAATTTGCATGGCATTAAAGTAGCATGGCAAAGGTGAGGTGTGGATGCAAGAAATAAAGCATTTTATTATTTATTTCACCAAGTTTTATTGTCATAACAGTTCAGATTTTTATTAACAACATGATGCATGCTTCAATTCAGAACAAGGACTGCATAATTAGAACGGGCTCGTCGCGCTGATCGATTTAGACATATTATTTGTCTAATTTGGAGTTATAAAACAAAAGTTATTAATTAAATAAGGAAAAGAGCATTTTATTGTAATTTTAATCATCTCGAAATTTTAAAGTGTTCAAACAGTATCAGGCGGAGGCTGACAGGCGGGGCCAGCGGCTTCGGGCCCACGCGACAGTGGGGATGCCCCTAGAGGCCGACAGGTGGGGCAGGGGCTGGAGCGCAGGTTAAGCCTGAGGAAGCAGGGGGAGCTTCCTACAAAAGTACTAGGGTAGCTGACTAGTGGGGTCGCTAGGAGCGCGGGTTGCGAGCGAATAAAAAAAGGGGGGCTAAATGCAAATCTACCACAGCCCGGTACTGTTCTTCGTCTCCACGTTCTGACGGAAAATCGTGCGCTCGACGCGGAGCGGGGATTCGAACCCGGGACGCGCGCTGAGGGGCGGAGCCACTGCGGCGGGCTAGGGGAGCTGACCGGTGAGGGGCTGGGGCCTAGTTAGGGTCCTGCGCGGCGCGGGGAGGCTGCAGACACCGGCGAGCGGTGCGCACTGAGAGCGTTCGGCAAAAGTAACGGCGGGGCTACGGCGGTACGACGAGGCGGAGCATGTCAGGGCAGTCGAGGGACTCACCGCGGGCTCGGCGGTGGTGTTGGATCGGTCGGGGAGGCTCTGGAACGGCGAGGACACTGGCGCACTGACGGCTAGGTTTTGGCGTCGGGTGGCGGCGGTACCGGCGTTCCTGGGGCTTCTCCTCCTCGACGACGCGTGCGGGAAGCAACCAGGTGGTCGCCTCAGTCTCCCAGGCTACCCCCACGACGAGCACGCCGGCTAGATCGACGAGGGCGAGGTGGTGCTGGCGGCGAACGGCGGCAGGAGTTGTGGTCGGAGAGGAAGAAGGAGAAGAAGAGGGGCGGCTAGGGGCAGATCTGGCGAGCCAGGAGACGCGTGTGGGCGAGGGAAAACGAGAAGGAGAGAGGAGGGAGGCAGGCATGGCACGGCAGAGATAAAGTGGACTCGGTGCCACCTTTTCCTCCTTCTTCTTTCCGAGCACATGGGCTAGCTGGGCTTGTCCGGTGGCTGGGCAGCGGCAGAGGGGCTGCAGGTGGACCAGGGCGGCGTGGTGGCTGTAGGGTGGAGCTAGCGCGTGGTAGAGAAAAGAGAGAAAGAAGAGGGGGGTAGCTCGGCTAAGTAGGCATGGGCTAGGGTTAGGGTTTTGCTTAGGTTAGAGTATTGGGTAGAGAGATAGGTAGCTGGGGTGGGGCCAGGGAGAGAGAGAGGCTTGGCATGGAGGTCATGCTATAGAGAGAGAGAGGGGGGCTTAGGGTTTAGGAGAAAATAGGGTTATGAGGAAAATAAAAAGAGAGAGGGAGAGAGATCTAGGTTAGGTGTGGATTAGAGTTTTAGGTTTATTAAAACTTGTGTAAAAGTTTAACCCAAGTGGATCATGATGAGTGCTTGAATTATCAAGAGATGAAGTGAAAGAGAAAACCAAGAAGAGAAAAGAAAGGAATGATGGGCTAGGCCTCATATGGTTCATCCATGGAGAATAAAATTAAGAAGAAAATATATGGATGAGACCAAGAGGATGGTGGAATGGTAGGAGATGGTTTCCCCAAGATAGTTTCCATTAAACCAAAAGAAAAACCAAAGGAGAGAAAGGTGGTGAAGAATTGTGCATGGCCCATGCAAAATAATAATGCCATGATTTATTTTGTGACAACAATAATAATATTATGGCATTGTTCTCATGCATTTCCAAGAAGTGGAATAGAGCCATGCAAAGGAAAATTAAGGACTAGATCCACCCTATTGTCCATGAGCTAGAGAAATCCAAAATAAAGACAAACAAGCTCATGGTCTAGTAGGATGGTGGGATTATAAAGTGGTGGAAAAGAAAGGTGATGGAATTGAAATAAAAGATATGCCCCCAACTCAACTTGGGCATTGAACAATATATCAATAACCAAATACAATATCAAGAGGCAAATACAATTAATAATGCATATGATAGAAGAACCAAATAAAAAGGGATTTATATGATGCTCAAATGCAAGGTGGCATGATGACATGAGCATGATATCATTATGATGCAACAATAATATATATGAAGTAGCCAATATCTTACTAGGACAAGTAGCATTACAATTGTTAGACAATTGGGATGCTACAACAGAGTGTCTAACTATTCGAATAGCCGCGTCCACGGTCATAGACAGTTGGAGTGGCCATACTGTTCCATTGTCAGATGTTTTCAAAATGACTTGTGAAATGCTTTGTGAATTTGACTTGACCACAACAGGCTTGTGAACATGAAAACTAGTTTCCCACTTAAGTGATTTACAACATTAAATTAGCTTTCTTTACTTCTGAACTATGCTTAAGATAAATCTGGCTTTTGCAAATAAACTAAGAGCTTAGCGTTCCTACTAGAACTACCCTACTTATTAGTGATAGTTTGTGAGTACTTAAAGAGTACTCATGGCTTTGTCCCTAGCTATTCCCGTGGCAAGACTATGAGGAGGATTATTCGGAAGATGGACAATAGGATGGCTACGACAACTAGGATTATCTCCCATCGTCAGCATTGCCTGTGACACTGAAGATGGAGCCCACTACTACGCTCTACTATTCTGCTACTTGTTTGTATTAAGACTGGATCATGAGATCCTTTATTTGTGTAAAACCTTATTATGCTTTGTAATGGATGATGTACTGTGATATCCAATCTGTTATGTCTCACAAAAATGGTAATCCTAGGATTGCGAGGTATGGCATAACAGGCATCTGGGATTAAAAATCCGGGTGTTGACAAGTTGGTATCAGATCCATCCTGACCATAGGAGACCCTAGTTAGAATGGACGTCCGAACAAAAACTTAGTTTCAAAACTAAAGAAGTGAGTATTTATGAAAACCTATTCCCACTCTTATCCTTGATTCTTTCAAAAAAATACATGTTCCTCAAAAATTCTTACATTCCTACATAAAATTTGACACACGTGATCACCTCACTAACTTACTCATCCTAAAATCTTATAGATGGAAGTTCAGTATTGCAAGTTCTACCAGTTGGGAAACAGAGGCCAACTGATCTTTGAGATGGATCTCAATGCACTGTCAGAGTATTTGGAGCGCCCGCATCCGGAATTCTTCGGAGCTCAACTCAACGATCACCAATGAGGAGATCTACAATGGCTGATAGTTGCCGATCTTCGAGGCAAGATGGAAGCACCCATTTCGGAGAAGATTCAATTCACCGTGCGAGAGAACAACTGGCTAGGTGGATTGGCCAGCACCATGCATGAAGCTCTTGCCCATCTGTGTGGGCAAAACATTAACTTGATCCAGGGAACTCGCTTTGCGCACTACGCAAGGCGTGATTCTATGGGAATGCCATTGGAGATGCCAAGTCACCCAGAGATGAAGCACCAAGTGGAGAACCTTGACTTCCTGTTGTATGATAGGCAGAAGGAATTGGACAATGCCTGAGCTTATGCTAACCACAACCTTGCCATTGCTGCCCAGAAGGACTAGGCTCTCACCATGCTCGTCAAGGATCGCAAATCACTTCGACGACAGCGCGAGAAGAAGGATCGCACCATCACTCGCCTTCGCAAGAAGGTGGTCGACCTCAAGAAGACCATCGAGGAGCAAGAAGCCCAGCTTGCAGCAAAAGAAGAAGGGGAAGAAGGTGAAGACATCCAAGGGGATATTCACTCGTACCTTAGTGATGACAACGACTACCTGGAGGATGATGCCATGGATTTCTATACCGATGATGATGATTCTGACTTCATTGATGATGAGTAGATGCACTTGAGCACTACCGTAGGAATGCGTTGTATCGGTCCCACAGTATCTTAGTTCACAGAATGGTTCTTAAAACCACCTGCTTTCCATTGTGTTGTGGTGTGTGTTGTATTGTGTGCTTGAATGAATGAATGAGAAGTGTTAGTTTGCCAAACCTGAGTCAAACTCAAAGTGAAAGCTTTTGAAACAAAACCATGAATCTTAGAAATTTCCCTCTTATCTCATTATCTATATCAATCTTTCAGATGACTCGTGGAAACCCCGGAGGAAGCAGCTCATCGCAGGACCCAACGTTGCAGATTCTGCAAATGCTAGTTTCTGACCATGAATCTAGTAGAGCCGAGTGCCAAGCCAACCTAGCCACTCTTCAACAGATAGCTTAGATGGCCCACAATAATCAAGGCCATGGAAACCAAGATCACCATGGATCCATGCTCAAAAACTTTCAAAATACCAATCCCCCTATCTTTAGCAAGTCTAAAGACCCGTTAGATGCGGATGATTGGTTGCAAACCATGGAGAACAACCTGGAAGTTGCAGGAGTTGACGACAATGAGAAAGTTCTATTTGCCACCCACTATCTAGCAGGAGATGCAAGAGCCTGGTGGAATAGCACTCGTACTATGAACCACAGTCAAGTGATGACGTGGGAAGCTTTCACGATCAAGTCTAGCCGCACCCATGTGCCGCAAGGTTTAGTCACCAGAATGAGAGATGAGTTCAGAGAACTAAAGCAAGGCAGGATGACGGTAGTGGAGTACCGTGACAATTTTTTGTCGCTAGCTAGATATGCCCCTGACGAGATCAACACTGAAGCCAAGAAGAAGGAAAGGTTCCTGAACGGATTGCATGATGAGATGCAAACGATGTTAGTCAACATCCATTTTGAAGATCTCGAAGATCTTGTGAATTCCACCATCCAGATGGAAGGGAAGATCAACCAAGCCATCGATAATCGCAAGCGCAGAATGATGCACCAGAGTGGATCCAACAATCACCAGAAGTATCGCCCCAACCCGTCTTCAGGATATGCCCCAAGAAACAACAGACCCCTGATGTCCCGTCCAAGCTACCCCAACCGTAGCGGAGGAAATTTGAAGTCCAGAGGAAGCAACAACAACAACCCCGAAAACTCCAATAACTTCAACCATGCACCGCCCAAGTCCAACAACAACAACAACAATACTACCCCAAGGACTGGAAGCAATGTTGTGCCTGCTGCAGCCAAAGACAAGTCCTAGATTACTAGCTTTGAATGTGGAGTCAAGGGTCACTACTCCAACGAGTGTCCCAAGAAGCTTGCAGCCACCACCAATGTGAATGCCCCAGCTCAGCAGCAACGCTGTGTTCAACCTAGAAGAAGATTTGCCCCAGGAAATTCGCTCAACCGCAACGGTCGTCTGTTTCACATGAATGCGTAAGAAGCCTAGGAAGCGCCAGATGTCATGCTGGGTATGTTTTCTCTTAACTCAGTATTAGCAAGAGTGTTGTTTGATTCTGGAGCATCGCACTCATTTGTTACAGAAGAATTTGCATGCACTAGTAAGATTCACCCAACCAATTTGAAGAATGTTACGATAGTTCAAATACCTGGTTCTACCAGCAAAGCTAGAAAAATTTGCAAGGTTATACCTATCAGAATCCATGGGATAGATTTTTATGCCAACCTAATAGTACTTGGAACCAAAGGTTTGGAAGTAGTACTAGGAATGGATTGGATCTCAAAATATATATGATTCATCGACTGTGCCAAGAAAGCCATAACCATGACCAGTAGCTCTAGAGTATCAGTAGAGCATGTTTCTGACCTTGCCCCATCAATTCAAGTGCAACAAGAGTCCAGCCCTACCAACCATAGACCAAGTCAGAGTAGTCTGTGAATACCTCGATGTATTCCTAGATGAATTGCCCGGTATGCCCCCAGATCGAGATATCGAGTTCACTATTGAACTGATTCCTGGGACTGGACCCATACCACAGAGACCCTATAGTATGAACCCCTCTGAACTAGTGGAGATGAAGAAGCAACTTGATGCTATGCTAGCGAAAGGTTTGATTCCACCAAGCGCATCGCCATGGAGATCACCTGTTTTGTTTGTGGATAAGAAAGATGGAGGTAACCGTTTGTGCACGGATTACCGAAAGCTGAATGATGTCACCATCAAGAACAAGTACCCACTGACAAAGATAGAGGATCTGTTTGATCAGTTAACTAGTGCCAGAGTGTTTTCTAAGATTGATCTTAGGACTGGTTATCATCAACTCAAGATTCGTGCAACGGATATTCCAAAGACCGCCTTTACCACCAGATATGGATTGTATGAGTATACGGTCATGTATTTTGGACTAACCAATTCCCCCACTTATTTCATGAATCTCATGAATAAGATTTTTATGAACTTCCTGGATAAGTTTGTCATTGTTTTTATCGATGATATTCTAATCTATTCCAAGTCAGAAGAAGAGCATGAGCTACACCTGAGAACCATCCTTGAAACCCTGAGAGAACATCAGTTGTATGCCAAGTTCAGCAAATGTGAGTTTTGGTTGAAAGAAGTAGGATTCCTAGGACATATTGTGTCTGCAGGAGGAGTCGTTGTTGATCCCGCCAAGATCAAAGATGTTGAAGCATGGGAAATCCCAACCACTCAAACTCAAGTCCACGCATTTCTCGGATTAGCGGGATACTACCGCAAGTTTGTTGAAGGATTTTGGAGCATCGCAAGACCGATGACCCAATTCCTGAAGAAAGATAAAAAGTTTGAATGGACCGACAAATTTGAGGCGAGTTTTCAAGAGCTCAAGAAGAGATTGATTTCACGCCCCATCTTGATTATGCCAGATATCAAGAAGCCTTTTGATGTGTATTGTGATGCATCCAAGATTGTTCTCGAATGTGTGTTGATGCAAGAAGGTAAAGTCATAACATATTTGTCTAGACAACTAAAGCAGCATGAGCAAAACTACCCTAACCATGATCTTGAACTACCAGTTGTAGTTTTAGCCTCGAAGACATGGCGTCATTACCTTATGGGTAACCACTGTGAGATTTATTCGGATCACAAGAGCCTGAAGTATATTTTCACCTAGAAGGAGCTGAATATGAGGCAAATGAGATGGATAGAGTTAATCAAGGATTATGACCTTGACATTCACTATCACCCTGGCAAAGCCAATGTGGTAGCGGATGCTCTTAGCAGATGCTGTGTAGATTAAACACCATGCTCAAAGGAGCTTAGCCAAGTTTGCATGAAGAGTTAAAGTAGTTTAGACAGAGCTATTTAGCCAAGGATTTTTAGCTACCATTGAACTTCAACCCACTTTGATCAGTCAGATCAAGGAAGCCCAGAAAGGAAATGTAAGTATCGACGGAATCAAGCGTCGTATTGGTACAGGAAAGGTGCCCGAATTCACCAAAGATGAAGAAGGAGTTTTGTGGTACAAAGGACGTATCTGTGTGCCAGCATATTTAGAGCTGAAGAAAGTTATCATGCATGAAGCTCATGATACTCTTCATTCTATCCACCCCGGAGGAACAAAGATGTATCAAGATTTGAGGGAGCAATTCTGGTGGCACATGATGAAGAGAGAAATCAGAAGCTACATTGCCAAGTGTGATATCTGTCAGAGAGTCAAAGTGGAACATCAGAGACCTGCAGGACTTTTGCAACCATTGCAGGTCCTGAATGGAAATGGGATTCCGTCGGAATGGATTTTATCACCGGTTTGCCTACTTCTAGTAGGGTAAATTACTCTATTTGGGTCATAGTTGATAGATTGTCCAAGGTAGCTCATTGATACATTGCAAATGTATCTATAATTTTTGATGTTCCATGCTTGGTTTTATCCACTTTCTTGTGTTTTCTTCCAACTTTGGAGTACTTTTCATATGATTTCTTGGACTAACCTATTAACAAGAGCCACAGTGCCAGCTGCCTGTTTTCTGCTGTTTTTGGTTCCAGGAAAGTCAGAAAATGAATATTCTCGGAATTGGACGGGACAAAAGCCAAAGTGCCTATTTTTCCAGAAGTCATCAAGTGCCAGAATACGAGACGGAGAAGGGCCAGGGAGCCACCACACCACCTGGCCGCGCGGCCCAGCCTAGCCCGCGCCAGGGGGTGGTGTGGCCAGCCCAGGCACACCCTCGGCCTCCCCTTTAGACAATAAGATGCCCTCGGGACGTAAACCCTAAGTACCCGATCAAAAATCCACGAAAGAGTCTGTAGCCGCCGTCATCTCCATCCCTCGATCGGGAGGGATCTGAAGCTCTTCCCCGCACCCTGCCGGAGAGGGGAATTCACCCTGGAGGCCTTCTTCATCACCATGCAAGCCTCCGGTGTGATGCGTGAGTAGTTCATCCTTGGACTACGAATCCATGTAGTAGCTAGATGGCTGGTTCTCCTCCTTTCTGCTTTCATGTTTAGATCTTGTGAGCTCCGTTCATGATCAAAATCATCTATTTGTAATTCTGCATGTTGTGTTTGCGAGGATCCGATGGATATTGAGATGCTATTTCAGATTGATTACTGATTCTATCATGTCTTTTTTATTTGTGATCTTGCATGCTTTCCGTTGTTAGTAGCTATCTTGGCCAAGTAGATGCTAGCAACTCCAAGAGTTAGTATTTATGCTCGATAGTGGGTTCATGCCTCTGGTAATCTAGGGAAGTGACAGAAATCTCTAGGGTACTAGATGTGATGTTGCTACTAGGGAGAAAACAACAATCCTTTTTTCATAGAAAAATCGTATTTGCTTTACACGCAGTTCGTAAAACAATAATCTGTTGCATGCAACTTAACACTGGAGGGGGTTCGGATGATAACCTCAAGGTGGATTATTAGTCATAGATGAAGTTGGATGGCGGTCTATGTATTATGTTGTAATTCCCAATCAAGTCTCAAAGGAGTCAAGATGATTAGTATATGCATGTATTGATTTATCGATGTTTGTCAATTGCCCCGCTGTAATTTGTTCACCCAGCATGTTATCTATCTAAGGAGAGCCACCTCTAGTGAACTATGGATCCCGGGCCTTGTCTTTTACATACAATCTACAAACCGTTTACTTCTTTGTGTTTACTTTCTACAAAATTTTACTTCTTTCCATTCGATAGGTTTAATCCTTTGTTTTCCGCAAAACACGGTGAGATTGACAACCTCATCGCAAGTTGGGGACAAAGTTCTCTGGTTCTGTTGTGCAGGTCTCCACGTTGCTACTAGCACCGGTAGTGCGCCCTGCCAAAGCTCAGCTAGTAACACCTTTGAGGTGTTTCCTTGCTCCTACTGGTTCGATTAAACCTTGGTTTCATAACTGAGGGAAACTTGATGCTGTGCTCATCATTACTTCCTCTTGGGGTTCCCAACGAGCTCTACATCAACACCGCCATCAAGCATTTTTCTGGGTGTCGTGCATTGAGCCATCACTCATTTTATACCTGTCAAGACAACCTACCAGAGTTTGAAGCTAGTAGAGTTGTACATTGCTAGAATCGTCAGTTTGCATGTAACCCCCAAGACCATAGTATCGGATCGAGGAACCCAGTTTACCTCAAGATTTTGGCAGAAAGTCCAAGAAGGATTAAGAACCAAGTTGAATTTCAGCACAGCTTATCACCCGCAGACGGATGGACAAACTGAAAGAGTCAACCAAATCTTAGAAGATATGTTGAGAGCGTGTGTTCTAGAGTATGGATCAAAAGGGGAAGATTGTTTGCCTTTCGTAGAATTCTCATAAAGCCTAAGAGAAGGTGCCATTTCGCAAAATGGCCCCATTTGAGTTCTTGTATGGAAGAAAGTTCCATACCCCCTTGAAATGGGTCACAGGTAGGAGAGAGTCAGATTTTCGGACCCGACATCCTACGAGAAGCCTAAGAGAAGGTTCACAAAGTCCGTGAGCACCTCAAGACCGCCCAATCAAGACAGAAGAGTTTTGCTGACAAGAGACGTAGAGACTTGACTTTCAATGTCGGAGATTTTGTGTATCTCAAAGTGTCGCTGTTGAAAGGATTGTAGCATTTTCCAGCTGAAAGGAAAGTTAGCCCCTAGATATATCGGACCCTTCAAGATTCTGAAGAGGAGAAGTATCTTATCAAATGGAACTGCCAGAGGAGATGTGAGCCATCCATAATGTGTTCCATATCTCGTTACTTCACAAATGCTTGGAAGTTCCGGAGAAGACTAAAGTTTTCAAGAACATCGATCATCGAGCCATTGATATCAACAAGGATCTGACATAACGTGAAGTGCCCATTCGTATCTTCGAAGAAGCCTACAAAACCACCAGGACCCGGAGTATCAAATTTCTCAAGATCCAATGGAGCAACCATACCGAAGAAGAAGCTACCTGGGAGCGAGAAGATTACATTAGGACTGAGTTTCCCAATCTCTTTAGTTCCTAGTTTTTCTTAAATGTCGGGACGGGTTTTTGTTTAAGGAGGGAAGGTTTGTAACATCCCAAAACTTTAATCAAGGTTATTAAATCCTAATCACCCAAATTGGGGTTAACAATAACTTTTAGTAAAGAAATTAATATGAATGCATGTGTGTTTGCATTAGTAAAGAATTGAGTGTATATGACATGCTTGCTTGTTCTAAAGGTTGTGAAATGGTTCAAAGGTTTATGCCACATCATCTAGACCATTTACAAATCAAATCCAAAGAGAAAGAAATCAAATAAGATGAAATAAGGCAAATGGTCATTTTGATCATTTTAAACCACTAGGCCACTTTAGGTGTTCCTAGAAGACAATTCGTAACAGAAACTATTCTAGTTCTTTTCATCCCTTGCTATACCAAGTAAAGATGTACCAATGCCCACTTTATGAACTTACAAAACATTTAGCCACTCCATTTAAAGGACATTTGAAAATTGAATCAAGTGTATGTGTTAAGATCACACTTTTCCAAAAACACATCAAATGAATTCACCTTGGCAATCCTAAGCAAACCTAGTCTCTCAAGCTTAATACAAGATCACTAAAAAATGTTAGAATCAAAAATTCAAAAGAAAGTTTTATGCGACCATTTCATCAAACACTTGGCATGCACAGAATAAACACTAGCCTAGCTTCACTGTTTGGTACAGTGATCATCGACCATTTGGTCTCCAATTTAACCCCATGTCCCCTCTAAGCCTAACCCAGCCCCAGACCAGCTCCCCCCTTCACCGCTGGCATAGTAGAGCGCCACCGGAAAGTGGTCATCGCCGCCCGACCACGGCCAGCTCGCACCAGCCCGCCCCGCACCCAACCAGCCTTTCCACTAGCATCATCGCAGCCTACCGCCACCCCACGGTCGCAGCCCAGCCCTGGACCACACTAGCACCGCCGCGAACCACCTCTCTGCGCCATGTCTAGATCGCCCCATGCGCCGCACCCGACCAGCTCGCACGCACCACGCCTTGACCTCCCCTTGCGTGCACAGACCCGCCATGATGGCAGCACCCCGGCATACACCCCTGTTTGCCAACGCATGACCCGTAGCAGCCGCACGCTGTCGCAAGCACCTCTGCCTCCGCCTAGAGCGCCGCACGCGCCCGACCGTTCCACACCTCCCCACACCTCGCCTTTAAGCCAGCAACGATTGCCAGGAGACACCGCACCGTCCACCTACCCCAGCCATGCCCTTAGCTCTTTGTGCCGCCCTCGCCGGAGACGCCAGCCTGCACCACTCAGTCCCCATGTCGAGCTATAAAAGGAGGCCACCCCAGCCTCCAATCCTCACACCATTCGACTCCCCACTCACCCCTGAGCCTCCCACACCTCTTCTCGGAGCAAGGCGAGCACCACCGTGCCGGAATTCCACCGGAGTCCGCCACTGCTGGAGGAGAAGGGCGTCGTTGATTTCGACCACCCCGAGCGTTGCCGTGACCGCGCCTCGCCTCACTATCGTCTACTACGCCGTTTGCCCCTGTCGACAAGCCTAGCTGGAGCCCAGGTGAGCCGCGTGAGACCCCACCGCCGCGTTAGGGTTTAGATCTCGCCGAAGCTGTTCGTCGTCGACGACGACCCTCAGCCGTTGATCCGCGTTCTAATCGCACGGTCCAGATGCTTAGATACCGTTTAGCGTTAGCACAGTCGTTGACTGGTGGACCCCCTCTATCAGCCGTGCGCTGCGCTGTGCAGCTGGGCCGGCCCGTTAGCTTTCCCGTGCTGGCCCAAAAATTCAAATAAGTGATTTTCCTAATTAATTGAAATCCTATTCTATACCTAGATTCAAAAATCAACTCAGAGAGTTTCAGTTAACAGAATTGCATGATTCAAATTTTGCTAGAAATGAAATTATATTATCTATCCAAGCCCGTTGTTTTTAAATCATTTTAATTTAGAGATAATCTACAGAAAAATAACAAGACAGAGACTTTTGATAGCATAGTAGGCTGTATTCTAGAACCATCATGTCACCACCCCTAAAATTTCATAGCATAGTAGGCTGTATTCTCAATATGTATATATAGTATTATTCATAGACTTAATTTATGTATTTTTTCTCTAATGTATGAAATGTGATTTAACATACATTAAGTTGTTATTAACCAATAGTCTTGTTAGATAAAATTTCATACATTAAGTCTATTAATAATAACTATCTACACATATTGAGAATACAGCCTAATGTGCTATGAAATTTTGGGGGTGGTGACATGATGGTTCTAGAACATGGTGGAGTTTACTCTAGGTACGTACTATTCAATACGAATCGAGCTGCTCTGAACTATTGGATCTAATATCCCAACGGTCACGATTGGTGCTATGGATCCAATTCAAAACTGCTTCATTATAGTAGTAGAGAGAATACAACCTACTGTGCTATGAAGGTTTGGGGTGGTGATGGTTCTAGAACATGCATGGTGGAGTTTGCTCTAGGTCCTATTCAACATGAATCTAGCTTCTCTGGATCATTGGATCTAATAGCTCAATGGTCAGTATTGGTGCTATGGATCCAATTCAAAACTGCTCCATTATAGTAGTAGATAGAGATATAACCACTATATAGTCTATGAATAACTTTGAATGCTGACCGTTGGATTAAGACTCGTGAATCCTAATATTTCCAACCGTTGGATCTTCTTTTCCATTCTAGCATCTAGAAGATTCTATAGATAGTCTTCAGTATAATGAATGCTATGCACAAACCTCAAAACACACTTCTCCATCATACTAGAATCTTCTCCCTCGTAGCTAATAATCGTTGACTTCTACATGATCTTATCTTACCACAATATAGTGTACGAATAACTTTGAATGTTGACCGTTGGATCAAGACTCGTGAATCCCAACATTTCTAGTCATTGGATCTTCTTTTCCATTCTAGCTTCTAGAAAATTCTATTGATAGTCTTCGGCATAATGAATGCTATGCACAAACCTCAAAACACACTTCTCCATCATACTAGAAGCTTCTCACTTGTTTCTCTAGACCATGTTATCAAAACTTTCATATGTTATCAAAAAATCTTTGACTTCTACATGATGATACAAAGTACAAGGACCAAATATACACCCATACTTTATAGATGTAGATCAAATTTATAATTTTTTGTGCTTTACTGATTATAATTATATATAGCGATGATATGTCATACGTCTACTATCTGAGTCTCACGTGCAACTTACTAGTAGCTAATAATCGTTGACTTCTACATGATCTTACCACTATATAGTGTACAAACAACTTTGACTATTGACCGTTGGATCAAGACTCGCGAATTAATCCCAACATTTCCAGCCGTTGGATATTCTTTTCCATTCTAGAATCTTGAAGATTCTATTGATAGTATTCATTACAAACCACATATAGTGTACGAATAACTTTGAATGTTGACCGTTGGATCAAGACTCGTGAATCCCAGCTTTTCTAGCCATTTGATCTTCTTTTCCATTCTAGCATCTACAAGATTCTATTGATAGTCTTCGACATAATGAATGGGATGCACAAACCTCAAAACACACTTCTCCATCATACTAGAATCTTCTCTCTTGTTTCTCTAGACCATGTTATCAAAAATTTCATGTGTTAGGTAGATAATAATTTTTTACTTCTACATGATGATACAAAGTACAAGGAACAAATATACACCCATACTTTATAGACGTTGATCAAATTTATATTTTTACTACTTTACCTATTATATAATTTTATATAGTGATGATATGTCAGACGACTATTATCCGAGTCTCACGTGCAGGGCACGTGCAATTTACTTTGTAAGATACGAATAAATTTGAATGCTAACCGTTGGATCAAGACTCTTGAATCCCAATATTTCCAACCGTTGGATCTTCTTTTCCATTCTAGCATTTATAAGATTCTATAGATAGCCTTCAGCATAATGAATGCTATGCACAAATCTCAAAACACAATTCTCCATCATACTCCTAGGATCCTCTCCCTCGTTTCTCTAGACCATGTCACCAAAAATTTTAAGTGTTAGGTAGCTAATAATCTTTGACTTCTACATGATGATACAAAGTACAAGAACCAAATATACACCCATACTTTATATATGTTGATCAAATTTATAATTTTTTGTGCTTTGCCTATTACAATTTTATATAATGATGATATGTCATATAACGATTATCTAAGTCTCACGTGCATGGCACACGTAATTTACTAGTAGCCTACAATGTATGAACATTCTTGGGTTTTAGTCTGAAGGACCAATAAGGTCATGGCCATATATATTGATACCCTAGCTACACTTGATGATACGATTCTCACATCGGGTAGATGGGTGCATCTTGGCGTAGTAAACAATGTTGACCGTGGGAGTTTTGAAAAATTATGAAAGAACATTTTTCACTTTTCCAAGTGATTACGGGGATGTTTCGTACTAGTAAAGAAAACTAGAAGAATTTGGCTCAGAATGCGACAAACGCGCCATGTTTCCGGACATTGCGGAGCATGCATGTTTTTCTTGTGATTCCTAGGTTCTATGAGTTTTTAAGGTTCGTAGCTAAATTGAACCACTTAAATTACAATATTGTCTGCCTAAATTAGTTCAAATGAGTTTGTATATGCATATGCACACCGTTTAGCCAAAAAACCAAAGTTCACTCAGCCGTTTCGCTCACTACAGTATATGGGCCCCATTCATACGAATAACTTTGAATGTTGACCGTTGGATCAATTATTTGCTGTATTTAGATGAATTTTAAATATTTATTTATTTTTTATGAGGGCCACGGCTGGCAGCCAGCACCACCCCAATTTTTTTCATCTATCGTACTAGACTCCGACCTTTCTTCACAAGCTGCACACGCCACCGTCCCATCGCATTCGATGCGTGCTGCTTTTCGAGCCTTCCTTTTAATACTACTCGGGAGGTGAGCCAAGCACGATTTAGCACTAAATTTTCGTGTGATATTAACAGGATCTTCTAGTTCAAAACTTTAGAGGATTATTGGCGGGACCCTCCCTTCTAATTTAACCCTTCCTTCACTTCTCGACAAACACTAGCTACCTCCATACTGACGGGGCATGTCGCTCGCTTTCCCACCAACTCCACAATCCATCTCACATCATCCTCTATCCCATCCCTCCTTAGCCAACTTTGAGGTCACTAGAGTCTACTCAGCGACGCCGTCATCCACTCTACCATCGTTGCTTCGTCGCATCTGCTTCCCCCACTCAAAGTGTCATCTTCCCCACCACTGCAACCGAGAGATGCATATGCCACGCGGACCCCCTCACTAGGGCGATGGTTAGAACTCCGTACAACTGAGACGAAGGTTAATGCACACTTACTATGCCCGCTTTCCTTGCACTTTAATACTACTTCTGAATGTAGTTCATCGCTTCCTTGTTGTGCCTTCTCGTTACCAATTGTATCTAATGCATGCTAGTTGCAGTACTGCGGGATTGGTTCAAAGAGAAAAGGAGGCAAATGCTAGTCGTCAAGCCAAATTGGTTATATCGCACTAGTACGAAGCCTCGCCAGCCCAATGATAACCCCCAACAATCCTTCCCAGACAATGGTTTGCCTCCATTTTACATATATGCGCGTTGTCGTTATGCATTTTATTTTTGAGAGTAGTTCAGCCTTTGCTTTCCCTATCTTGTCATACTAGTATATATTTTTTGTAAGGCATGGAAGATGATGTACTGCCGAATGAGTTCGCAGAGAATCGATGCCAATGAATCCTGAAGAGTTTTGGACATGCGGATGTAGCCCCGCTCGGCACAACACAACTGGTACAGAAACATGGCCTGGTCAAGTACCCTAAACATGGCTATTTGTTGCATCATGCTTGTGTTATTTACTGATTGATTTGCTGCATTGCAATTTGCAAAAGCAAGTTCATGATCATGCCCTAGCCAAGGAGGTTCGCATCACAGATATTCAGTGTGCTAGTGATACAGCCGTTTTTAGGAACCAAATCGAATTATGGTGCATGGCCGAAGCTAAGATTAGGCTTCTCCAAGAGGATTTGGGCACAACCACTTGGCGGATCAGAGAATTGAACCGAGGATGCATTTCTACTATTGAAGATGGCCTTGATGCTGCCGCTGATCTTTAGAAGATAGTCGCTAAAAATCGTGTTCCCAATTCGGCTGATGCAGATGTCAATGAGATCAACGTGATGGTTTTGTAACAGGTGAAAGCACGAGCAGAGATTCTCCATGCATCTTTGCAGGCAGATGATTTTCGAAGGATGCTGAAAGAGCCCCCATGCAAATAGATTGTTATTTCGAATAATGAGGATGACTTTCCTTGTGTTGTAAGCCTGATATTTTTTTTGGCACGCTGTATGAAACTATACTGTACCTACTTGTTGCATCTGGACAATGTATCCAGGTCTCGTTCTAGACATTCGGAAAATGGAAAAACAACTTTTTCCCGTGATAAACTTGAAATCTTATTTTCCACTTTCGTTTAGATCTGTAGACCCACGTTTTGCCGAAAATTAACACATTACTGTGAAAGGTAGTTCGAGAATGACAATGTCCATGTGCCCATTATCGTGAATAAATTCGTGCACTATATACTTGTGTAGCCCTAAAGTCAAAATTTTAGACTGCAGTAGTAGATCGAGTACAAAAAATCAACTAAGCGACAAACCACAAGCCTAAATCACCTCTTCCACAAAGCAGTGCGCTAGAAACACCCGCCACAATGGGCTCCTATGTCCAAAATTCAAACGGTACAAAATTTTCATCTTGCCCTTCGATCTAGAAACAACGTGACAAAGGCCATTACTCAAAATGGTTTCTCTTGTAAATTCCCACGCGCCACACAATTTAAAGTTTCAAACATACTAGTACCACCCGCGACCTTTGGGCCGAATCCCTCGAGATCACCTTGCACGACCATGACTGTGCTCCTTCCGTCCCATCTCCCCTTCACAGCCTCTCCAACGGCATGCCACCATAGCGACCGAAGACGTTTTACCAGCTCCCGACGCCATCCCGCACCAGATCATCTCCTCTGTACACAAGGTCCACGACACCGGAGCCGGCTCAGCAACGCCATCGCAGCTTTGTTGGATCCACTTCCCTGACTCCACGGCACTGGATCTGCTTCCTCGACCTTGTCCACAATGCCAGAGAGATGGGGAGGAAAATCTGCTCAAGGGCGAACAGTAAGGTCGTAGCTCACCATAAGTCTGGCAAAGTCACGGGAAGGAAATCGCGTAATCGCGGTCACAAAGGTTACTGCCATACACTTCATATGCTCTTTACGCATTTGATGTCTGAAAGTAGTTCATCGCTTGTTTCACTGTATTCTCGGACTGAGTTTTTTTATCTTGTACTCCAACATTTCTTGTCGAGGCATCATATATGCATATGTCTATCGTTGTTCCTTCAGAGCTTTCAACTGCTTGCTAGCACTGTACTAATTTGCTCTTCTGCACACACCTCACTCTTAAATCTCATAAGATATTTTTTTTGCTGATGCATGTAAGGTGATTTGCGGCCGACTGATGTGGGAGAACGGAATATTAGGGAAGATAGATTATTAAAAAATTCCAAATATGCAAGGTCACTCGGCCCGAAGAGAGTTCGATCTTTTCTATCTACCACCACCAATCATAAAGTCCAGGATTCTGATGCAGAATTTGATCCTCAAGATCAAAAAAACTCCGAGGGAGACCTAACTCAGGAAGATGGACCAGTCGAGAACCCCTCCCTAATCCGCTTGCTTGTCCACTGCCCAAGGTGCTTTCTCTGTCTTGTCATTGCGATATTTGTTTCATCTTCCATGTTCCGTACCTCAATTCCCACCATATGTTGCGCAATGACATCTGCTTAGTTCATGCATCCTATATGTTCAGCATATCTTGCCTTACGGTTCTTCTGTTCTATCAGCGTCTCATTTTACATAGGACTTTGATAGATTAATGTATCGCTTATGTGTGTCAGGAATCAGCTGGTTCACCTAAGACCCTTCTAGGTACCAGCAAGGAGAAAACTATGATTGGCAAGTGTCTGATTCCGAATTGGTTTCTGTTGATGATAAAATATTTCGAGGGAGACCTGACTTAGGAAGTTGGACCCATCGAGGACCTCCCTGCTAGTCCACGCGCTTGTCCACCCCCGAAGGTGCTTGCTCTATTTTTTAATTGTGATATTTGTTTCATCTTCCGTGTTTCGTGCCTCAATTCCCACCAAATTTTGTGCAATGACATCTGCATAGTTCATTCATCATATATGTTCAGCATATCTTTCCTTACTGTTCTTCTTTTTTATTGGCGTCTCATTTTACATAGGACTTTGATAGATTAATGTGTCGCTTATGTGTTTCAGGAATCAGCTTGTTCACCTAAGACCCTTTCAGGTACCAGCAGGGAGAAAAACTATGATCGGCAAGTGTCTGATTCAACATTGGTTTCTCTTGATGAGCAATATTCAAGGGAGACCTGACTTAGGAAGTTGGACCCATCGAGGACTTCCCTGCTAGTCCGCCCGCTTGTCCACCCCCAAGGTGCTTGCTATATTTTTTAATTGTGATATATGTTGCATCTTCCATGTTTTGTAATTCAATCCCACCAAATATTTTGCAATGCCCTCTGCCTAGTTCATGCATCATATATATAGAGCACATTTTCCTTACTATTCTTCTGTTCCATCTGCGTTTCATTACATATAGAACTATAACAAATGGAAGTATTGTTTATGTGTGTCAGGAATTAGTTGGTTCATGTAAGACACATTCAAGTACCAAACATGAAGCGTCAATAAGTCGTCCTGCTGATGCTACTGGTGGAACACAAACACGCGCCATGAAATACAATAAACAAAAATCAGGAAACTCACATATGGCTAAAAAGTGTCGTCTTGGCGGCACACCACAAGTTCCAACAGTAGTAGACGCAACAAATACCATCCCACACATTCCACAATAAGCAATTTCCAATCAAGATACCCAGCAACAATTGACAGCCCAACTAGTTTTGACCTCTACTTGCCTAACATTGTTGTCACAACACCAACAAGCTAGCGATGATCACCAACTTGTTGGTCATCCCGTCGCCAAACAAGGTATGTGTTCCAAGGATTATCGATGCATTCTTCCTTATATATACCGTGCAAGCTTGATGTAACGGTTGAATTGGCATATACACGAAGATTTAAGAAAAGGGGGCCAACGGTAGGAAAAAATCTTGAAGCTAAAATTTCCGGAACGCAATCTAGATATTGCATCAATTCTATTGTGCTTGGCAAGCGAAGGCCAGAAGATCCAGAAGAATCTGCTTTTCTAGCATCTGAAATAGGCGTTTTTGTCAGGAATGATATTCCCATCTTCGCATCGTTCAAGCTCCACCAACAGACCCTTGACCATTACAATTCATTACTGCAGAAGTTACATGTAAGTCATGGTGCTCTGTCCCATGCATTCAAGCTTTCTTGGTTCTATTCTAAGTCACATAAAACATCAAATGTTCGATTCTTGCCAATAGACAAAATTCAACTTCGATCAGGTTGATGAGGATGTAGAGTATGTTCTCATGGACATGTTCTCCGGTTCTTTGCGTCAGCAGCGCCATATGCTAAAGAGTAAATACTTTGATGGTAAGGCAAGCAAGGATATTCAAAGAACGACTCCTATGGAACACACTATGACTGACCAACACTGGATAGATCTTCTCAACCACTGGTTTGATCCAAATAGTACAGTATGGTTTGTGAACACTAATACCATATCACATTCGAAATTCCTATTTGCACATCTGTATCACTAGTCTCCTTTTGCATATGAACGCTGAAAAACAAGAGAAACTGTGCCGCACAATGCTTAACAAACCGAACTTGATCTCGTGCATTGGTTGGCCACCTGAGCACAATAGTAAGAATAATTAGTTTTTTATCTTTTACAGACTTTGTGCTTCTTATATTTTGATAATGTGTTCTTCCCACTTTGCAGAAAGGTGCGGTAAGTCTACAGCAAAAATTCTAGGCATGCTAGACAAGCGAAAAATAAGGGCTCAATCCCTCCAATAAGAGTGTTATTGTAAGTCTTCTCTTCGATTGATATTTTGTGATGACACACCCTCAGTGATTTATATGTATAGTTAGATGTGCAACACTGCCTGAACTGCTTCCTAGTTTTCTTTTTAATTTAAGTAGATGATTCCCAACTAGTGTGAGTTTCAGTTTTCAGCTGTACAAAGAGTTTTCTTGTGTATATCATGCACGCGACGATGAAGAAACAGACAGATGCCATGTTGGCATAGTCCTGTTATTGCGTGCTAGTGATAAAATTTTATCAGTATGATCAGATAGCTATACTTTTACTACAATATATATGATGCGTAATCAGCCATGCCATCTTGTAAGATTTCTTCATAGACAGCTTAAATGTGTTGTTTCCATGTTTCTCTGTATTACCTTTTCTTCTCTCACCCTTGTCTACCAACTGATAACCTTACAGATTAAATTGAATGAGGAGATGGCAAAACCTGGAAAACATAGTCTGGAACAAACCCAAGAAGAATGTCTAGCAACATTTAAAATGGTACTAAAAGGTGAAGGTCATTGTAAAAGTACATTCTTGCATAATGCTAGGTTGTCACAGTGAAAGTACAAGTCCAAGTCGCCGTATTTGTCTAGTCACGAAGAAATTGTAGCACTATGGGTTGAACAGGAAGTGCATAGGCGAGCAATCGATGATATGAGATAGAAAGCATTAGCAAGTGATGCAGAGTTGACAATGTTATGAGATCAGTAGATTCTCGAGAGGACATAGATGAAGAGACGCTTCTAAATTGAAGATGAATCCTGACAATGACAAGTGAGTACAATGCTCCTGTGAAATGGTTCCTGCTACAGAGTCCGGGTTGTGTTTGGAGCCATGTAACAAAAATGGAGGGAGTATTTGTTTCGCATCATGCTTTTATTTGTTTACGGTATGCTCGATGCACAAAAATCATGTTCCTGAACCTCACTCTCTCATCCTTGGATTCATGAACCTCACAAAGGTTTTTTATTCTTTGGAACCCCTAAATTAAAACTCAGTCCATCGACAAATCCTACCGCCTACCCCTTTTGAATCGGAGA
Source organism: Avena eriantha (assembly GCA_910589775.1). NCBI lineage: Eukaryota > Viridiplantae > Streptophyta > Magnoliopsida > Poales > Poaceae > Avena > Avena eriantha. Next base: position 152,607,566 of record OU342740.1, on the reverse strand, counting down.
TTATGTATCCAATTTCTTTGCCAATATGGTCAGTATTTTGACGATGAGTTGATGTGAATCAGCCTTAAATTCGTACCGAAGGAGTACCATTAACAAAATTAAAAAATCTCAGTCGAGCGGCAAAACCTGCAACCAACTCTGTTTGAATCAGAGTTATCCAATTTTCATTATGGATGATAAGTTAATGTCACTCTCGGCCTTCAATTCCTGAATAGAGAGTACACCATTTATCCAAATATTGCTTGGACGCTAGCCAAATTCAAAATATATCAGTCTGCGCAATTATTATGCTTATGGATGATTAGTTGATGTGACTCTAGGACTTGAATTCCTGGACAGATAGCGTACCGTGTACTAGATTTTTTCTATTAATATTTGGCCGGTAGCCAAATTCAAAATCTCAATCGAACGGCAAAATCACACAAAACCTTGAAGCATTTCCTGTCCCTCCGTTTGAAAAACTTTGTGGCAAAATCTCCCACCGGGGAGTACCATTTTTCTGTTATTATTATTTGGCTGGTAGCCAAATTCAAAATCTCTTTCGAGCGGCAAAATCAAATACCGACTTTGAAGTATTTCTTGCCCCATCATTTCAAAAACTTTGAGGCAAAATCTCCCACCGGGGAGTACCACTTTTCTATCATTATTATTTGGTTGGTAGTCAAATTCAAAATCTCTGTCGAGCGGCAAAATCAAACACCGACTTTGAAGCATTTCCCGCCCAACCGTTTCAAAAACTTTGAGGCCAAACCTCCCACCGGGGAGTACCATTTTCTATTATTATTATTTGGCCGGTAGCCAAATATAAAATCTCTATCGAGCGGCAAAATCAAACGCTGACTTTGAAGAATTTCCCTCCCCACCGTTTCAAAAACTTTGAGGCCAAATCTCCCACCGGCGAGTACTACTTTTCTATTAATTATTATTTGGCAAGTAGCAAAATCTGTATCGAGCGGAAAAATCAAACACCAACTTTGAAGCTTTTCCTGCCCCACCGTTTCAAAAACTTATAGGCCAAATCTCTCACCGGGAAGTACCACTTTTCTATTAATTATTATTTAGCTGTTAGCAAAATCTATGTCGAGCGGCAAAATCAAAAAAAGCTTTGAAGCATTTCCCGCCCCACCATTTCAAAAACTTTGAGGCCAAATCTCCCACCGGGGAGTACCATTTTCTATTATTGTTATTTGGCTGGTAGCCAAATTCAAAATCTCTATCGACCAGTAAAATCAAACACCGACTTTGAAGCATTTACCGCCCCACCATTTCAAAAGCTTTGAGGCCAAATCTCCCACCAGGGAGTACCGCTTTTCTATTAATTATTATCTGGCCGGTAGTCAAATTCAAAATCTTCGTCGAGCGGCAAAATCAAAAACTAACTTTGAAGCATTTCCTGCCCCACCGTTTCAAAAACTTTGAGGCCAAATATCCCACCAGGTAGTACCACTTTTCTATTAATTATTATTTGGCCGATAGTCAAATTTAAAATCTCTGTCGAGTGGCAAATTCAAAAAACGACTTTGAAGCATTTCCCGCCCCACTATTTCAATAACTTTGAGGACAAATCTCCCACCGAGGAGTACAACTTTTCTATTAATTATTATTTGGCCGGTAGCCAAAATCAAAATCTCTGTCGAGCGGCAAAATCAAACACAGACTTTGAAGAATTTCCCGCCCCACTGTTTCAAAAACTTTGAGGCCAAATCTCCCACCCGGGTGTACCAATTTTCTATTATTATTAGTTGGCTGATAGCCAAATTCAATATCTCTGTCGAGCGGCAAAATAACACACCGACTTTGAAGCATTTTGCACCCCTCTATTTCAAAAACTTTTGACTTTAAAATACCCATTCTACCCATTGTTCAAATACCCTATGGGCACGCTAAATTTGGTAGCTTGGGGGCACGATCGTAATTATTTTACTGTTGACCTCCATAGTCCCGATTCGCGCAATTTTTCCAGCTAGCCCTCCTAAAATCCCAGGCTTCTCTCCCACGCCCTAACCTCCACGACCACCGCGCGCACCGCCCAGCGGCAATTCGACGGCTGTCGGAGCTGCTTCATCGATGCCCACCCCATCAGATCTTGTTCACCGGGTCTCTCTACCACTCCACTAGAGTTGTGGTCTCGCTGACCGTGCCTATGTCGTCGACCGCGCACGCTATGCTTCCCCGCCACGGAAAGCTACCCAACCGTACCAGAGCAGCTTTACTGTTGTCCACCAGATGGGATCTAGTTCAACAAGTTCCATGTCCACTGCTCTAGACCAGCTACACGGGCATCACCATTCACTGCACTGGCATCGACCGCCCAAGATCTGCTTCCCCGACCTCAATAGCCACCGCAACCGCATCACCCTCGGTGACCTGGACATCACTCGCACAATACCAACTATGCTTAGACGCCTCTCCGACCGAGGTAACCAAATCTCCACCCTGCTTTTGTTTTGTCAGCGGTATAGCAGGTTCAAGCCTGTCGTAGTGAACTGCATTTTTGTAATCGTGCTAGTACATACAAGTCACTAGGCACGCCTGTTCTTCATGCTAGTATATACAAGGTCATTAGAAATGTTGGTTGCATTCGCTGCTCTACAAATTTCAAGTCATGCACATGTCTGTTATTTTGTCATGCACATGTTCTTATCTTAGATGCTCCGTACACCAGTAATTGCCTGCTATTGTGTAGTTCCTGCAAAATGTAATGTCAGTGGAAAATATTAGTGTGGATTCCCTACTCCACAATTACTGACTCTATCTGGTTATTCCTAAGCTAAGTTCCTGCTATTATTTCCTTCCTGGCATCGTTTTTCTATCCTGTAGTACCCGTTCAAACTCTTCATACTAGTTCGATTATAATTTTGTTGTTTCCATCTAGTTCTTCAAAAGCTGCAACACTGACTATTTTCTTTTTCTTTGCATAGAGCTCAAAAAGGCAACACTAAACATGTTGGTTTGCATAGCCTATAGGTCCACCAGCGATGCCATTATATATTTTCTATATCTGGTGCTGGTTCATCCTAATCAACGGCTTAATTATTCTTTACTATATAATTCATTTGTGTTTTCCATTCCTACTCGACAAGTTCTAGTATGTTGCGGTTATGATTTCTATGTGGTTTATTCTTAGCTACGACATTAACTGCATGCTATTCTGTAGCTCACGCAAATTCCGAGTCACCCAACGTCTCTTGCATTCTAGGAGATACCAGTGCTTCCATATATATTTGCTGAAATGACATGGCTAGTTTATACTGAAATTCTAAGAAACACTTTGTTTGATTACTCATTTCATTGTTGGCATACTTGTCTAATGCTTGTTTGTCCTATTCTATAGGTTCACAAGCCACACCATTATATCTCATATGTGGTTCTGGTTCGTCCTAGACAATAACATAACTATCCGATACTATATAGTTCATTCATGGTTTGCATTCATGCTCTATAAGTTTGTATTATGCCGTTATAATTCCTATATGGTGCATTCTTAGCTATGAGTAGTTTGTCTTGTTTGCTATATTAACTTGTTATTACTTAGTTTTAGATTGTAATTATTACTATCACCACCAAAGAGGAGACTGCAAGATCATGTCTCAAGGTGGTTTTCCAATGTAGCTGTCACACTCAAAGGGAGATGCAGTTGATGGATTGATAAAGAAAATTGAGGACTCTAGTATCAACTTGATTGGCAGCTGAAATGCTGAATTTTGTTTCCCTTTTGTTCATATTATGTAATAATTTTAAGAAGTTTGCAACTGATGTAATATCTAGATAACTCGCATAGGCCATGTAGGCATTTAGTTGACGCCGTCCATGCATGGCAGTACCATAACTGCGCCAGCCAGGTCAATCAGGTAACTGTATAGGGTTTTGTTATTTTCCATTCTTATATTGCGCCTTCCATGAATAGTAAAAGATGCTCGCTAATTATACTCTTTTGATGATATTTGCATGGCCTTTAGAAAGACCAAAATAGTAACGGTAACTGTATAAAACAGTAACATGCCAAAATAGTAACAAGCCAAAACAGTAGCAAACCAAAATAGTAACAGGCTAAAACAGTAACATGCCAAAACAGTAAAATGCTATATCAGTAACATGCCAAAACAGTAACAGGCTAAAACAGTTCAGGGCAAAATAGTAATAGGCTAAAAAAAAACAAGCCAAAACAGAAACATGCCAAAACAGTAGTAGGCCAGAACAGTGGCAACCCAGCACAGTAACGGGCCCGAATAGCAACAAACCAGAAAAGTAACAGGCTGAACAGTAACAGGCCTGAATAGCAGCAAACCAGCACAGTAACGGGCCAGAACAGTAAAGGGCCACAACAGTAACAGGCATGAATAGTAGATGGCCAGAATAGTAATGAGCCAGAATAGTAAAACGACAGAACAATATCGGACCTTCGCAAAAGTGGGCCATTCGTAGGCGGCCTAGGATGAGCTATTAGAACAGTGACAGGCTAACCGTGGGCCTTAATAGTACTGGGCCTACTTGACGGAGGCTGTTAATGGCCACACGGTATTCGAACAATGTGGGCTTCTGTAGGCCAAAACAGCAACGAGCCTGACATTTGCGGGCCACTGCTGGCCATATCTTTTGGGCCCATTTCAAATAGTGCCAGACGAAACAGTAACGGGACATAATCTTATTGGGTTCTCCTAATGGGCTGGCCCACTTTATTATTAGTAGGCCTTGGCTGGGCCTGGGTTCTACCACAGTTTCTGTGGCTGTTAACAACAGTAACTGGGCATTAACGGTGTTTGCCACGTGGCAATTTGCATGACGGCAGTAGTCAACAGACCTACGACATAACAAGTTTTGATGGCTGAAGGCTGCGATCTACCACGAGCAGAAAAAACCGTGGTAGATTCTTTTATGACGGGGCTTTTACCACGAAGGGCATCCATCATAGAAGACTTTTTAACCACGAAAAATGGGCCTTCAACCATGAAAGTTGTCTTTTGTAAAAGCCAACTTTTCTTGTAGTGTATCCGTGAGGCCGGATCATCTACCCCCCAGATGTTCTTCTGACAGGGGTAGCCCGGTGGACTTTTCTATTGGTTTGTACTTGGTTGGGTCATAGGATAAATCCAAACCATGTTTGGGAACATGTTGTGACAAGATCCAACCCGGTTTCCCTGAAACATGGAGCTCCCCCTAATAATAATTAAATTCCAAAACCGTCGTTTTTAGGTGACGACGCGTTTCTTCAAAGGGGGTCACACTTGAGAACTAGGTTTTGGACATCTCACCATTACACCACACTTTAATACACATGCTTGGGTGCATTTCAAGGTTTGGAGCTATTCCGATGGCCCGAAGCTCTTCTTCCTATGAAACCCTGATCCGGGGACCCTAGATCATCTACCCCCTAGATGTTCTTCTGATAGAGGTAGCCTAGTGTACTTTTCTCTTGGTTTGTGCTTGGTTGGGTCATAGGATAATTCCAAACCATGTTTGGGCACAAGTTGTGACAAGATCCAACCCGGTTTCAACAAAAAAATGGAAAACCTTCACGTTGTGTCATTTTTTGTGCCCTGGTATCCATGAAAAATAACAAAATTGAAATACCGCAAATATTTTATGTGCCCTAGTGTTCTCAGAAATGAGCTATCATGTACAAAGTTTCATGGATTTTAAGTTGGCATAGTTTGTGATAATGTGATAATGTGTACATATTGCTGGAGGAAGTTTTCATTTTCATACTAGGGTTTTGTTTGCTAGGAAAATGACCGCCGGAGCGCTGAACTGCCAAGGAAACTTGTGTGTGGCTCTATCATACATGTACAAGTGTCGTGGGAGTTACATAGATGCATTTTCCTACTTTATTATATGGCTAACCTTTATATTTTCTAATAAGCATCATGAAATGTATTTTGTGTGAAGCGGCTACCTTGCAAAGTGGCACCAACTCATTTTTGTAAAGCGGCTACCAGAAAGATGTGAAACATTTGTGCTGCGTCATTTTAAGTACCCTAATATCTAGAAAAATCCAAATACATATAATATTATAAATATTGCAAATGTTTCAAAAAGAAGTTTTCCTCTAGAAAATGAAAAGAAAAAAAGGAAACGAAAATACGAAACACCACGCAAGAGGGATAAAAATCCGCTATGCCGCCTCCTCCATCGAAAATCCGCGCCTCCGCCTCCCTCCCTCCCTCCTCCATTGAAAAGTCCCCTCCTCCTTTGCATAGGCACCTCTGCCTCCCTCCCTCCCCTCACCTGCACAGACACCACCGCCTCCCTCCCCTCACTTGCACAGACACTGCTGCCTCCCTCCGTTTCCTCACCTGCACAGACACCTCCGTGGTTTCGCCCCCTATATCGAGCCCTCCGCTTTCTGGGTAAGCCCCTCTCTCTCCCCCATCTCCCTTTCTTCCACAGGTTCTGTCCTCTTCCCGGGTAACACCCTCTCCCTCTCTATCTCCCTTACTTCCACAGGTTCCGTCCTCCTACCGGGTAAGCCCCTCTCCCTCCCCATCAACCTTTCTTTAGTTGGGTCCTATTCATTTTGGGGTTTGATCGATGCATGGATGTCAGGATCCAACCTTCTCTATTGGATTCCTGTTGGATCTATTTTTGGGGTTCATCGAGGCATGAATGTCGGGGTCCAACCTGGGGCGGAGCAGACTAGCGTCAAACCTGGTTCACTGTAGTGCATGGCTCCCTTTTTGTGTGAGATCTCGAGTCACATGGTGCATTTTACATGGTGTATGGTGGTGCACAGGCTAATTTTGTACCCTTGTGCATGTGCACCATGGTGAGAACATGTAGATCCGCCTGTGCATGTTTATGTGGAGAGTCATGTACTCATGTTTGTGTATATGTTTGTGTGAATGTATGTAGTCATAGATGAAAAAACTGACAGATGATTGCCAAATATGTAGTTGCATACATATGGTTAGTTAGGTACAAAGACCATGACTACCATGTATGGTACAAACACTTAATCCTAGACTCTTGTGTATATGTTTGTGAGCCTTGTGTGCTTAATTCTGGACTCTGTATGTTTGTGAGCCTTGTGTGTTTAATTCTGGACTCTTAGTATGTTTCTGACCCTTGTATATGTTTGTGAGCCTTGTGTGCTTAATTTAGAGTGCTTGACAGTTGGGACTTTCTGTTTGAGTTGGGAGCATCTCCAGCACTTTTAGTTACTTTCCTGAACGAGTTCTTGACAGTCATGGTCCCTTGTCATGCAACCTCCATTAAGGTAGATCATGAAAATTGAAACGTGTGCTTGTTTTGAGAGGTTATAAGTTTGATCATGTACATTAATACTCTTCATAGGTTTGTATATCCTTGTTTTTGAATGGTTATAAGTTCTTAATCTAGTAAAAATACATGTTCAGTAGGGACATCATTTTATATTGGTTGAATTCTCTTTATGTGGACACCTAGTTAGCTAAATATAGTAAAATATAAAATACTGATGCTATTTAACGAGATGATAACTGTTTGTACTTCATTATGTGACCATGGACACGAATGACGAGCTTATCAATATTAGTTTGGATGATGAAGCTTTCCTTGTGATGGAAGCTGCCTCTAGGAAGCGCGCTGCTGCTAGGTGGCGTGCCAGGGAAGTAGCTCCCAGGGAAGCAGCAGCTAATCGAGTTGTGGAGATCCAAGGTAATATGTAAATCATGTTTTACCATGCAGCCCATCAAAAGCTTTCTCTTTTCCATTTTGCATGTAGCTTATTTTCAAGGTGGTACATGTAGGTCCAAATAAATCGGGTCGTTGCTCCTATGACAAGTTCTGCTTGTATAGAAACCGTGTGGCTCTCAATTCTGCACAAGTGAGTTATATAAAGGAAGTTGCTAGGAAGAGGCCAACTATAACTATTTATATATGCACTATCAAGGAAGCAAACATCAATGATACAAAAGGAAAAATGGTAAAAAATTATATAATCCATGTTATAATGTGCTTTCTTACTGAAAGGATAGAGATGTCGCCTAGAAGGGGGGTGAATAGGCAATTTTAAAACTATTACGGTTTTGGCTTGATAGAATGCGGAATTAAACTAACGTTTATTTTACAAGCACAAAACCTACATACACTAGGCTTAACTAAGTGCACCAACAACAAGATAAGCTAAGCAAGATAACACAAGATAAATATACCACAAGTGATAGGCAATATATAAGTACTTCAAGCTCGATGGCTATCACAAGGAAAGTAAGCTCGGGTATAGAGATAACCGAGGCACGCGGAGACGAAGATGTATTCCCGTGTTCCCTTACAAGTAAGGTACGTCACGTTGGAGAGGTGTGGAATTCCACGAAGGATTTCCCAACGCCACGAAGGCTCACCTTCTTCTCTGAGTGTGTCCCACAAAGGAATAGGCCCTTTCCTTATGGCTAGCTTTTCCTCCACTCCGGAGATGGCAAGCTCCACAACCACTTCACGAGCTCCACGAAGGAGAAGCACGGATCTCTTCACAATATTCCACGAAGAGGTCACCGTGGCACCAACCGCCAAGCCAACTAGGAGGTCACCCTCCAAGAGCAACAAGCTCACGGTCTCTCACTAGAACAAATCGTAGTGGAGAGCTCAACACTTATGCAAGAATGCAAAGAAAGAACACCAAGGGTGTTCAAATCCCTCACTCTCAAATCCCACCAAAGCTACAAGTGCTAGGGAGAAATTAGAGAGGAAGAACAATGGTGGAAGTAAACTAATGACTTCAAGATCTAGATCCAATGGGTTCCACTCACTTAGAGGAGGTATTGATTGGTGGGGATTGTAGATCTAGATCTCCTCTTCCAAGGCCCTCAAAAGATGCAAGAATCATAGGAGGGAAGGGAGAGGAAGCAAGCTCAAGAGGGTCAACAATGGAGGTCAATTTCGGGCTCAAGAACCACCAAAAATGTTGGGGGAATAACCCCCTTTTATAGGGAAAAGCAAATATGGCCTTTGGAGACAAAACAGCGAAAACTCGGTTCCAAAGTCGGTTGGACTGGCCCCAGAACCAGGAAACTCGATCCCCAGGCCGGAGGACCGACCTACAAACCGAAATACCTCTGTTTGCCAATCCGGAATAGACTCGATCGCAAAAACCGGAAAACTCGGTATGAGATCCGGTCTACCGGAGCTGGAACCGGACCGTCCAGTGTGGGGCTCGGTTGAACCGGATCCACAACCGGGATGAAACTGACTTCACGAAAAACGGAATAACTTTTGCATCCGGACTCCGATTTCGATGATCTTGGGCTTGTTTTGATGACGAAAACAAGCTCTACAATATGGTGCATGAAAACATCATAGTACAACAAAGAAAGATAGAACCAAATGAGGAAAGGTATGGAGCCTCCCTATAAGAAGAACCGGTAAAACCTTCAAACTCGAAAACACCATATAAGATGCATACGAATTCCGTTTTCGATGAACTTGCGCTTGTTGAAGAGCTAGAAAAAAGCTCAAGAACCTCACATAGAGAAAATACCAAAAAGCAACAAAATTGGAAGATGCAAAGTATGCAAAGGATTGAGCTCCCTATGACGATGTGATCAAGTTACCCAATCGAAAGCCCGTCTTATTAGTGCGGCTATCTATCCTATAACCCGGTCTCCCAACAACCACCTTGAGACTGGTAAAAGGAAAACCTAGCAAGGACATACCTTTGCCTTGCGCATCCCGCTTGATCTTGATGACAACGCTTCAAGCTCCATCCAAGTCGGAATGCATCACTTGATCATTGTTGCTTCGCGAAGATTCATAATTTGCTCCCCCATACACCACTATGGGATAGCTTCATTAGGACACATCTTCACATGTCCATTTTCACCAATATGGACGGCAAGCTTCAGGCAAATGATCTTCTCGAGATGCTTATCTTGAACTTGCCCTTCTCAACCTTGATGGTGATCACCACTTGATGCCATCGTCTCATGGGCTATTGAGATCTTCACTTTTGAAGCATGCCCATGGAAAGATACCTATCCCATATATAAAACACAAAGTAACATATATAATGGGTTAGTTCATGATGCATAAATTACAAGGCTTACCACACCACAAGATCCATGTGGTACATTACTTATGCTTCATGCGTTGACCAACTTGAAATCACTCTTCACTCTTTGCATTGGTTAACCAAGAGTCTTATCATGATCCATCTCAATATCTTGAGGTACATAAGGAATTCTTCATTTGATTACATGCTCTAAATCTTAGTCAACCATAGCTCAAGTAATGAGGCTATCATGACACCGGCTTAGAGCCATATCTTGAATTCTTCTATTGAGATCACACTCTCAAGATCTTGAACATATCATATTATTCTCTTCAATTTGATGATCTTGATGCCAAAACTCAAGGTATATCTTTATCTTCATGGCATCCATACTTGAATCCAACACATGAACTACAAGCATGACCTATGGAATATTCCTTCATATAAAACTCAATGAAAACATTAGTCCATAGGGATTGTCATTAATCACCAAAACCACACATAGGGGCAATTACCCTTTCAATCTCCCCCATTTTGGTAATTGATGACAATCACAACAAGAGGGTTTATATAATGAATATTAGAAACACGTACGCAACTTATCCGAGAATAAGTTGTATACAAGAGGTTGTATTTGATATGGTTAAGTAACACAAAGATACTAGCCCATATCAAAATTGCTTCTACTCACACAAACTACAACTAATGCAAGAGATGTGAGTAGAACCAACATATATAGAGAAAACTCCCCCATAATATATGCACGTGTGATGAACTTGAATTTCATTGCATACATTGTCAAGCATAACCTTTGGGAGAGTTTCCACTATATATTCAACCATGCAATACATAATAAAGATGAAATGTATGAAAGGCAAACACTTAAGAACAAACCAATCTTAAGTAGAAAACCATTTCCCTTAAAACCCTCTAAACTTCTCCCCCATTGACAACAAGTGCCAAAATGGATGACAAAGTTAGAAGGCCAATATAGTTCAAGTTCATCCCAAGGTGTGCATTTCTCATAATATGAGTGAAATCATATGCACATATCCAATGAAGAATAATTGGAGGAAATCAACTATATTGAGAATCAAATATTACTAAAAAGGATAACAAGGTGAAGAAACTTCAACGGATGAAGCAAGCAATCAAAAGATCCAAAAAATCAAGTGGACAAATAGTTCGCTAAATGAAATAAGGAAGCTCCCCAAGGTTTGTGCATAAATTAGTTGTTTCATTTGAATACAATATGCACAAACATGGAATCCTCACTCCCTTTATATCATTTAGAACACAACCAAGATACAATGAGTAGAGATATAAATCAATACACTTGTCAAGACAAGATTAAGTACAAAAGAAACCAAATATGAGATATGAGTGCATGAAGATGCAATGAAAGTAAACCGAGCAATCATAAATCAAGACCTTACCAAAACCATTAAAAACAAAGCGGATAAGTGAGATGGTTGGCAAAAGGCAAGGATATCAAGGCAAGAGATTAACACTCTTGTGTATATAAGTTTCTAATTGGGAAATCATGGGAATAATCCACAAAGAAACATCCACACATAAGAGGTTAATAAAGATAAGAAAACATGATATCTAACAGGAAGTCATAAGATATACCAAAAAAATGATATTTTGCTTAAATGCATATATATAGCCCATGGCTCTATTTTCTCTTATGGTATATCAATGAACTTCACCAAAGAAAAAGAAAACCTCAAAAACATCACAACTAACACCAAGGGAACTAATGCTAGTTGGGATATTTTGAGAAAGGCAACAAGTATCAAAAGGAATGATTCAGTGCAATTTCAACAATATTGCACATGAGAGTACCTTGAGGAATTGATATGCAATAAATTGCAAGAAGGAATATTTGGGATTGGTGAATCATGACCATGATTTTATATACTCCCCATTATATGCATCATCTCAAATTACTCACATAACAATAAGGATACAAAAGTCTTTCAAAGATCCTTGCAAGAACCGCAACATTTACAAACAAATAAATTCATGCCAAGATGCAACCTACAAGAGATTGGAAGGAAGAATAGTATGCATGCATAACATACTTGTTACCGAGATAGCAATGGTATGATGTAGTAGATAAGAAATATTTGATCATCCTAGCTTGGCTCCAATTATCATGTGGTGACAACATGTTCCTTATAGATAAGACAAGCATCCATTGCATCTCCAATGTACCTAAAACAACATTCAAGTACATCTTGGTCCCCAAACTTATTGGGTCCAAAGTGGTTAGACTAACCACAACACATAGGACATACTCCATAAAAATATGTGCATATTTAGAGATGAAATTTGAATTTCATGCACATCATAGACGTTTAAGGATTTGATGGAGTATACCCTATATATTGGATCAAAGAAAGAAAAACATGATATAAGATATACATTTAGTAAACATGCATGCACGAGACTTTCAAGAACCAATGAATATATAATTTGGACAAAACAACAAAATATTCAAGAAGGCATACAAGGTGTGACAAAACACATTTGTTGTCCAAACTATATTAAAGAATCAAATCAACACAAGATTTGTTCAACAAAGTTCAACAAATGAACTAAGCAAAAACTATTGAGCATAAAAGATGAGATAAAAACATAAATGCTCAAAGATTTATCTCATTCAAGCAAATAACATAGAGAAGAAACAATGAGATAACAAACTCCCAAAAGAGCAAGGTTTCAACAAATAAACCGAACCCTTAACACTTTTTACAATGGCACAAGGTTCCGAGAAGAAAAGGTTTGTCTTCCACTAAAAGCACATTTGATAATAATCAAAAACACCATCAAAGAGATGTTAAAAAGCCAATGAAGACAATGGGAGCCACAACAATTTTTGTAAAGAAAAAAAGGCCATAGGAGGTGAAATCCAAGGTGAAGATGATCCACAAATGCTACCACACCCAAGTATATCAATTGTCGAAGACAATGAGTGTATTGGAATTTATTTCCGGTGGTATATTGCACGGATATTTAAAGATAAATCTTCACAACAAAAAGCATAGTATAGGAATAAAAAGATTAAGCACTATGCAAAGATAGAGATTCTTGATAGCTTAAACTAGTCACACAATCATGCAAAGCAATGATTATAATAACTTGAAGCAAATGGTCTCCCAAATAAGATATAGAGATATGCATTTGGGGAAGGCCACACCAAGAATTTATTACTCAAGCAAAGACCGAAAAGACGAGCAATAAAAGCTTCTAACAAAAATTAGGACCTTGTTTGAGCTAACATGCCACCTAGATACAAGATAGTCAACAATATCAACTCTAAGTGGCACCACCTCATATGTTCACATTTCCTAGGATTGTGATATGCAAAAGAATCATATTACTCCCCCATAATGTGGTATTCAATTTTTCTTAATAAGAGGAAAAAACAACCTCAACTAGAGATAATTAATGAACATCTAGAATTTGAATTTCTCATGAGCATGACACACCACGCAGTGACTAGATAAGCTTTCAATATCAATACTAAGTGGTAATACTCATGTACACACATTTTAAGGTATGAGAGATGCGCGAGGCATATCACTCTCCCAAAATGGGATGTTCCATTAATCACTCGAAAAGAGCCAAAAAAGATATCATCAAGATGCATTAGAGTCTCAAAGCAAAACACACAAGTAAATGATGTGCCAAACACATAGACATACTTGAATACACAAAATAAGCAAGCATGCGGCACAACAAATACAAAGACATACTTGGTACAAAACCAAAACATGTAAAGGGGCAAGTAACTTACAATATAGAAGAGTTGAGTTTGAGTTACCGCAAAGAGGCGCAGTGGGTATATGGTAGGGAGATGATAATCCTTATAACTTGGCTTGATCAAATATAGTATATGAAGATCCCTTAATTCTTGATGAGTTAGCCAAGTCTCCAATGCCCTCCAATAACACCTATTGATCAAGTTTGAGCTTGTTGGTCCCCAACCAAGTTGGATCCTAAGAAGTTAGTCACAATAGGCTTGGCAACCCAAATGGTTCTTTTATTAACACCACTTTGAGTTCCAACAAACTTGGCAAACACATTGCCATTCTTATCCTTCCCAAGAGAATAATCATCATCAACAATGATAGGGTTAGATAAGGTACCGTTTGAACATGAAGAGGCCAAGTGTCCCTTCTCACGACATATGTATCAACAAGTGCTCCCATTTCTCTTCTTTATTGATTTCTTGTCTTGGGGAGCCTTATCTTGATTCTTCTTGGGAAGTGGCCTAGCTTCAACTTGAGGTTGAGATTGGGCTTGACCTTGAACTTGTGGCCGCTTCCCTTGTTGCTTCTCATTCAAGTGCTTTTTCTTCAATGGTCAAGATCTTACATGATGTCCTACAACCTTGCACTTGAAGCAAATAATCTTGGCCGAATCCTTAACTTGGTATTGGCCCTTCTTCTTGTTGCTCTTGGACTTGTTCTTGTTATTATAGTTGAATCCAAGTCCACTTTTATCATTGGGGTATTTTTGCACACTCAAAATATTATCAAGTGTGGATTTGCCTTCATGACTCGTTTTCAAGTCTTTCTTCAAAGAAGTGACTTGGGCCTTGAGCTCTTTGATTTCCTCTACATGGTTAGTATAAATAGAGGTACTAGAGGAAGTAGAATCTTCACTGTTAGAGTAATAAGGCAAAGCAAGTAATCCAACACAAGGTTTATCACTAGTATGACTAGAAGGATCACTAGGACTAGCACATGGCAAAATAGAATTTTGATTAGAAGTTATGCTAATGTCCAAAAGAGGCTCACAAGATGTTACCTTAGTGATACTTGCCTCACGAGCTAATTTTATCCCATCATAGGAGATTAGAAGATCATTATGAGAGCTCGAGAGCATTTCATGACTCTCTTGCAATTTCCTATACTTGCTAGTTAGCAACTCAAGTTGAGCCCTTAGCTCAACATTCTCCTTTAACATAGATGCTTCACAAGAATTAGAGTTAGTAGCACTAGCATCATTAATAAAATTTTCATTTTCAAGCTCATAAGATTCAATTTTTTGTGTGAGGAGACAATTAGTGTGCTTCTCCTTGGCAAGCTCTTGCTTAAGGAGATGGAATCTACGACTCCCATCATCAAGTTGGAAATCCAACTCCTCTATGGTTTCTGTTTGTTTAGTTATGGTGTCCATAACATGTTTGAGAGAAGCAACGGCCTTATTATTACCACGAAGAGAGGTACACAAAAAAGATAACTCAAGCACAAGAGCACTAGTATCCCCATCAAGGTCATCATCACTATCATCATTATCATTACTATTATCTAGAGAAGATATATTGGGATCCAAAGTAGGAGATACCTTTGATCCTCTTGCCATAAGGCACATGTTAGCACGGGAGAATGAATATGAGGATATTCTTGAATCTTCATTCATTATCGTGTCTTGCTCCATAGGGTGTTTGATTTCCTATACATTGTTAGATACACAACTAGAGGAAATAGAAGAATTTTGTTTATTGGAACAAGACAAATCAAGAATATCATCTACACCAGTACTCAAATAATTTCTAGACAATATGCAAGGACTAGCAACACAAGCGGATAAATAATTATCGTTGCAAGAAGTGCTTAAGTCCAAACTCTCTACACCATTAGCAATTATAGAACATGAATCATTGGTGTAAAGAGAACCACTACCATCATTACATATGATTTCTCCACTCACCATGACATTACCTTGTGACTTGTCACATGTAGGTGAAGTGGAGGGAATTGAAATCTCATCGCGGCCAGAGGTTGAAGCCACTTGGAGCTCTTCATGATGTGAAGGAGAAGAGAGCTCCTCTGAGATACCACCGACCCTATGAGAAATGGACCCACCAAATATTTCTTTAAGCTTGGTCCACATCTCATGAGATGAGTTGCGCTTTACATTTGTCAAGAACAAATTAACTATGGGGCTCAAGGATAAAATAAGCTCATTAGATACTTGAGCTTCGAGATGTAAATTTTTCTCATCCTCTAAAGATAGATTTTGAGGATCCATCGGAGGAGAAAAACCTACATCTAGAAATCGCTCAATATTTGGACACAAGGTCCGAAGATTACAAAGCAAGCAATTTTTCCACAAAATATAATTTGTGCCATCAAAGATAATTGTGTCATTGTGCACTATACTACTAGCCAAAATCTTTACACTCTAGGTGGTGAAGCCTAAACAAGGAGAGACCTTGCTCTGATACCAATTGAAAGGATAGAGATGTCGCCTAGAGGGGGGGTGAATAGGCAATTTTAAAACTATTACGGTTTTGGCTTGATAGAATGCGGAATTAAACTAACGTTTATTTTACAAGCACAAAACCTAAATACACTAGGCTCAACTAAGTGCACCAACAACAAGATAAGCTAAGCAAGATAGCACAAGATAAATATACCACAAGTGATAGGCAAGATATAAGTACTTCAAGCTCGATGGCTATCACAAGGAAAGTAAGCTCAGGTATAGAGATAACCGAGGCACGCGGAGACGAAGATGTACTCCCGTGTTCCCTTACAAGTAAGGTACGTCACGTTGGAGAGGTGTGGGATTCCACGAAGGATTTCCCAACGCCACGAAGGCTCACCTTCTTCTCCGAGTCTATCCCACGAAGGAATAGGCCCTTTCCTTATGGCTAGCTTTTCCTCCACTCCGGAGATGGCAAGCTCCACAACCACTTCACAAGCTCCGCGAAGGAGAAGCTCGGGTCTATTCACAATCTTGCACGAAGAGGTCATCGTGGCACTAGGAGGTCACCCTCCAAGAGCAACAAGCTCACGGTCTCTCACTAGAACAAATCATAGTGGAGAGCTCAACACTTATGCAAGAATGCAAAACAAGAACACCAAGGGTATTCAAATCCCTCACTCTCAAATCCCACCAAAGCTACAAGTGCTAGGGAGAAATTAGAGAGGAAGAACAATGGTGGAAGTCAACTAATGACTTCAAGATCTAGATCCAATGGGTTCCACTCACTTAGAGGAGGAATTGTTTGGTGGGGATTGTAGATCTAGATCTCCTCTTCCAAGGCCCTCAAAAGATGCAAGAATCATAAGAGGGAAGGCAGAGGAAGCAAGCTCAAGAGGGTCAACAATGGAGGTCAATTTCAGGCTCAAGAACCACCAAAAACGTTGGGGGTAAAACCCCCTTTTATAGGGAAAAGAAAATATGGCCGTTAGAGAGAAAACAACGAAAACTCGGTTCCAAAGTCGGTTGGACCGGTCCCAGAACCGGGAAACTCGGTCCCAAGGCCGAAGGACCGACCTACAAACCGAAATACCTCTGTTTGCCAACCCGGAATAGACTCGCTCGCAAAAACCGGAAAACCCAGTCTGAGATCCGGTCTACCGGAGCTGGAACCGGACCATCCGGTGTGGGGCTCGGTTGAACCGGATCCACAACTGGGATAAAACCGACTTCACGAAAAACGCAATAACTTTTGCATCCGGACTCCGATTTCGATAATCTTGGGCTTGTTTTGATGTGGAAAACAAGCTCTACAATATGGTGTATGAAAACTTCATAGTCCAACAAAGGAAGATAGAACCAAATGAGGAAAGGTATGGAGCCTCCCTATAAGAAGAACCGATAAAACCTTCAAACTCGAAAACACCATATAAGATGCATACGAATTCCGTTTTCGATGAACTTGGGCTTGTTGAAGAGCTAGAAAAAAGCTCAAGAACCTCACATAGAGAAAATACCAAGAAGCAACAAAATAGGAAGATGCAAAGTATGCAAAGGATTGACCTCCCTATGACGATGTGATAAAGTTACCCAACCGAAAGCCCCTCTTGACAGTGCGTCTATCTATCCTATAACCCGGTCTCCCAACAACGAACTTGAGAGTGGTAAAAGGAAAACCTAGCAAGGACATACCTTTGCCTTGGGCATCCCGCTTGATCTTGATGACAACGCTTCGAGATCCATCCAAGCCGGAATGCATCACTAGATCATTGTTGCTTCGTGAAGATTCATAATTTGCCCCCCATACACCACTATGGGATAACTTCATTAGGACACATATTCACATGTCCATTTTCACCAATATGGACGGCAAGCTTCAGGCAAATGATCTTCTCGAGATGCTTATCTTGAACTTGCCCTTCTCAACCTTGATGGCGATCACCACTTGATGCCATCCTCTCATGGGCTATTGAGATCTTCACTTTTGAAGCATGCCCATGGAAAGATACCTATCCCATATATAAAACACAAAGGAACATATATAATGGGTTAGTTCATGATGCATAAATGACAACGCTTACCACATCACAAGATCCATGTGGTACATTATTTATGCTTCATGCTTTGACCAACTTGAAATCACTCTTCATTATTTGCATTGGTCAACCAAGAGTCTTATCATGCTCCATCTCAATATCTTGAGGTACATAAGGAATTCTTCATTTGATTACATTCTCTAAATCTTAGTTAACCATAGCTCAACTAATAAGGCTATCATGACACCGGCTTAGAGCGATATCTTGAATTCTTCTATTGAGATCACACTCTCAAGATCTTGAACATATCATATTCTTCTCTTCAATTTGATGATCTTGATGCCAAAACTCAAGGTATATCTTTATCTTCATGGCATCCATACTTGAATCCAACACATGAACTACAAGCATGACCTATGGAATATTCCTTCATATAAAACTCAATGAAAACATTAGTCCATAGGGATTATCATTAATCACCAAAACCACACATAGGGGAAATTACCCTTTCACTTACGTATTAATAACTCAGTAATCCATGTTATTGTAGCTGTACAGTTTTTTTACCTTGATTTGTTAAATTAGTTTGTAATCTTTCAAATTTAACTAATCTTAATGAATTGAACTTTTATGTAGTACTTCCTATTACGATGTTCTTTTTTACTTACGAATAAGTCCGTAATCTTTGAAAATATGGTTGTTGTATAGTTTTGTTACCTTGCTTTGGTAAATTAGTATGTAATCTTTTACATTTGACTAATCTGGACCAAATTAATTTCTATGCAGTAGTTCTCAAGGAAGTATACCCTTGCAAACATCAGGAAGCATCTTAAGTTACCAGCAAAAGTGAAGGTCTTTATGTAGAATTATAATATGGAAGCTAGTGTCAGAGTAACCATGACCAAATCAAAGGAAAAAGGTGTCCAGATGACAACCAACTGCAAAAAAGTGGTGGTGGCGACCAATATGCATGTCGGTGATATCTTCATGTTTTGGTTCTGCCGTAGCTCCAAAAGGGTCTGAAGTTGATTGTTGAGGAAGTTATGTAATTAGCTCTAGTTGAGCTTCTAAGTTAGTAGCTAGTTTGGTCATACTTGTTAACCTGCATGATCTTTTGGTGGTCTTGTAATTATGCTAGTCAGCTCTTCTTGAGCTTAAGTACCTTGCTACCTAGTTTGTTCAGACTTGCTACCTAGTTTGAGCACAAGTGAGGTCTATATGCTGGGTACCTTGCTAATC
This sequence comes from Avena eriantha, assembly GCA_910589775.1. Classification (NCBI taxonomy): domain Eukaryota; kingdom Viridiplantae; phylum Streptophyta; class Magnoliopsida; order Poales; family Poaceae; genus Avena; species Avena eriantha. Next base: position 152,588,105 of record OU342740.1, on the reverse strand, counting down.
TATTGGTGCCCTTGCCAATCTTGTGAAATATTAAATAAGATTTATCTATTTGTTCCAAGAATATTTACTATGAAATATATGCATAGTTATTTACTGTGTAATAACCAAAAAGTCAATTTCTCTCAAATTAAAAAATTAACTACAATGTATATTGCTCTAAAAAGGGTGCGCAGGCGGGGACTCGAACCCACGACCACGTGCTGGTATGGTATGCACTGAACCGATGGGACAAGGACATGTTGTCTGACTTCTAGAAATACATCTATATATACGTTTATTGTTTCTCTAACTTATCAAAAAGCCACTTGAATCGGGCACGGGACTTGGCAGAATTTGCCCCGAGCAGCTAGAGCCTAGATAGCTGGGGCAGCGGCGGCGACCAGCTAGTGTTGGGGCGGTAGCGATGACCACTAGGGCTGGGGTAGCATCGGTGACCAGCTAGGGCTGGAGCGGCAGTGGCGACCAGCTAGGGCTAGGGTAGCGGCAGAAGAGGCACAGCCGGTGATCACCTATGCAGAACTTGCAACCAGCGGCAAGCGGGCGGTGGCAGAAGGGGCACGTGTGGACAAGGTAAAGGTTTTAGCAGAATTCTTTGGTTTGTGCTTCTAGTAGAATAGCAGATGGTGAACTTGTATTCAGAAGGAGCATAGACTTCTAATAGCATTGTACTTTATTCTATGCTTCTAGTAGAATAGTAGAATTCTAATAGCATTGTACTGTTGTTTTGTGAATGTACTAGCTACTTTGTTATGTGCTTCGAGTAGAATAGCGGAATTCTAATAGCATTGTATTGTTGTTTTGTGAATGTACTAGCTACTTTGGTCTATGCTTCGATTGCGAATGCTAACTTGAAACAAAAATTTGGTCTTTTGCATGCAGATGGACAGAAGCTGGATTAGGAAAGGAGTTAGAAGGCTTTCCTATGAGCATCTAAGGGGAGTGGATGAGTTCATGCGATTAGCTCACACAATTTTTTCCAAGGATTCTCAAGTTCTTTGACCATGTCGCAGTTGTATCAACCGAGAGCAACAAGCTCTAGATAATGTAGAGGCTCATTTGCTGATGAATGGGATGCCAAGCACTTACGATAGATGGATCCATCACGGTGAACCTTTACATGCACCTCAACCTGAACATGTACAACCTGATGGAGAGGCACATCATGTTGATCATCAAGGCGCTGATTTTGTAGAAGGTGATCTACTAGTCAATGATGGTTTTGAGGAAGACGACGAATATGAAGATCATAGAATTCCTGACCTTTTTAGGGATCTATACAAGTCAGAACCGCAAGGTGGTGAGGGAGGGAAGACTATATTTGCAGAGATGATAGAGGAGGCGAAGCGTCCAACTAGTAATGGCGGTACATTTTCTAGATTTACCTTCACTGTGAAGTTGCTTCATGCCAAATCATACTACAAGATAAGCAATGCCTCCTTCAATGAGATACTCCAGATCTTAACATTGCAGTACCCCAAAATCTCAATTCCTAGAAATTACGATGAAGCGTTGAGAATTATTGGAAGATTAGGTCTTGGCTATGATTCAATACATGTGTGCCCCAATAATTGCGTGTTGTTTCGGAAGCAGTTTGCCAACCTTGACAACTGTCCAAAGTGCAGTTCTTCTAGGTGGAAAGATGCTGATGGGAGGAGGCAGATGATGGAGAAGGTCTTGAGGCACTTCCCTTTGATTCCAGGGCTGCAAAGAATATTCATTTTGAAAGAACAATTAGAGGAGGTCCAGTGGCACAATCTAAGGCGGCAACCCGTCGAGAATGAGCTTAGCCATCCAGCTGGCGGAGAGGCATGGAAAGATTTTGACAGGAAATATAATTTGTTTTCTCTGATGCAAGGAATATAAGACTAGGCATCACCACAGATGGTTTTAATCATTGTGGAAATATGAACAACTCATATAGCATGTTGCCCATGTTTGTGGTGCCGTACAACCTACCTCCATGGGCATGTATGGACCAGTCCAACCTCATGATGGCGTTGCTGATCCCGGGTCCAGATTCTCCAAGAAAGGAATTCGACGTCTTTATGGAGCACGTCGGCAAAGAGCTCCTCCTGTTGTGGAAAGGTGTACGCACCTATGATGCCCTGAGTCCTGACAAATTCGAACACGTGATGAGATCATCTAGTGTATCCACGATTTCCTAGTGTTGCACACCTTGTCGGGGAGGATCACGGCGGGTTATCAAGCATGCGTGAGGTGTGACAACGAGCCTTGCTCGAAGAAAATAAGGAATAAGATATGCTTCATTGGGAGCCGCCGCTTTCTTCCTCACAACCATCATTGGTGAAGAATTAAATACTTTAACGGTGAGATTGAAACTCACGACAAGTCGACTGAATTCACTAAAGAAGAGTTGCTGGAGCAACTTGACAAGGTGAGGCATGTGAGACCAGGAAATCTTAAGAAGAATAGAAAACGTGAGGATGGGCATTGCTGGAGCCAGAGGTCCATTTGGTGGGACCCCTGGTAGTGGGCTGATTTGAAGCTGAGGCATAATCTTGATGTGATGCACATCGAGAAGAATATATGCAACAATCTGCTTGGCACATTTCTAAACATTGATGGGAATACAAAGGATACGGTCAGCTCTACGCTCGATTTGGAAGACATGGGAATAAGAGAAGATTTGCATCTACAACCTGTTCAAGGTGGAGATTCATTTGAAATGCCAGAAGCATGGTATACAATGACTAAAGAAGAAAATATTAGATTCTTTGAATTTATTAGAGCAATGAGATTTCCTAATAGGTACGCCGCATTTAAAATATGTGTCTCTTGATGGATGCAAACTAGAAGGTCTAAAAACACATGACTATCACATTCTTCTCCAAAGGATTTTACCCGCGGGACACCGAGGATGATACATGAGGATATATATATGAAGCAATTGCTGAACTTGGAAATTTCTTTTGAGAGTTGTGCTGCAAAACATTGAAATTGGATGTTCTTGAAAGGCTCAAAAAAGAAATCCCGGTTATCCTTTGCAAGAGAGAGAAGATTTTCCCTCTGGCTTTCTTCACTCTCATGGTTCATTTGGCCTTACATTTACCAAAAGGGGCAATGGTTAGAGGCCCTGTTCAGCATGGCTGGATGTACCCAACAAAAAGAAGGTTTCTTACATGTAAGATTTTTGTGCGAAACACGGCCAAACCCGAAGGGTTGATTGTCGAGGCATATATTTTTGATGAGTGCCTTACATTCTTATCGAGGTACTTCGATGATGTCGAAACAAGATTTAACCGACCTTGCAGAAGTATGACAAGGGATGATTTGCATAGCGGTGATGTCTAGGTTTTCAAGCATGGTGTGAACTGATAGCTGTGAGATTCGACATATTTTTGATGGATTTTATTGATGGTTTTCTCCCGGATTTTATTGTTTTCTAGCTTTACCTAACACTAATACTTCGGTAGAAAAGAAAACTTGGTTTTTAATGTGTGTTTCAGGTTCTAAATGTCAACATAAGGTTTTAACTAGAGAAACACAATATTCTGGAGAAAACAAGCAAGTATCGCTTTGGAAGCACTTGAGAGGAGCATACAGAAGGTTTAACGAGAAACTATACGGTGGGAATATTTTTCCAGCCGTATAGTTCCCGCCGTATAGTTGCCACCGCCTCTCTCTTGTCAAAAGGGACAACTTCCATGAAGGGACCTGGGACAAAAACACAATGCAGTAGCCGCCACACCATCTAGAAGGGAGAAAGAAGAGATCCTGAGAAAAAGGGAAGAAGTTCTTCATCTCACTCCATGATCTTCAACCTCCTAGCTAATACAGCTCCATAGCCACTACTTGTACTTGAGAGAGAGAGAGAGATCTCCACCTTGCAAGACTAGGGTTTGAGATTGTTTCTTCCCATCTTGAATTGTGTTGAATATTTTTCTATTCTTATTGTGGATCCCCACGGTAATACAAAGACAAATTCCCTTTATTTGATTATATTGATGATCTGTCCTTCTCTCATGTGTGAGTACTTCCCTTGGGCGTGGGATATGTAGGGGATTGGTGAGATGTGATGTGCCTTCATATATTTTCCATTAGTTTGTGATTGACTTTAATTGCTGTATTATGTGTGCTTGACTATATGTGGGATGCCTAATGCTTGTTGTCGAATTAAGGGCCCAAACAACATGATGCTTTGTTCTACATAGATATGATCTTGTTTGCTAGTGGACCGGCGACCCCCAGGTGACATGGGGATATCAAGGGAAAACTAGTAGACTCGAGGATAATGAGGAACAACTATGCTTATTGCATTAGTCCGATCCAAGGAGCTTAATCTCTAAGCGACCTAAAGGGTCATAATCGTCTACTATCTGACCATGGTTTTGGTAACAAGCTAGTAGGATTATTGAAGTTGGGATGAAATCTACCAAGAGGAGTTCCGGCTAATTATGGGTTGCTCGCCTACACATATATTTATAAGATTATAATTGTTACATTTATCATTCATCCACCTAGAACAGTCACTATCACCATGAACTGAATCTCCCCACGCCTTCTTATGCCATCTGCAGGAAACAACAAGCAACCAAGTCGTTCCTTACTTTTATGCTTTATATTTCTGAAGTTTACTTTTTAAGTTCTATTTAAATACATCTCATTTAATCAAAACCCTATTCTTATTTCAACACTTGCAATCAATTCACTCAAAGACCTGTGAAAACTTTGGGTGTGACAGAGACTTCACCCATAAACACTTACCTTTGGGCTCCCTGTGAGATCGATATCTATACTTCAAAACTAGCTGCAAACGATCTGTGCACTTGCAGACATCAAGCTTTTTTCTTGCGCCGTTGCCGGGGAGCTAAGCGCTAAGTGTTTGTCTTTTGACATTTCAGGTGTTGCTACTACAAAATGTTCTCCCTAGGAGACAAAGGGTCTACACGCTCTGGTAGGACCTATCTACCGGATTATATTGAGTGCGTGCCTGCTCAAAGCCGCGAAGAGATTATTGAAAAACTTTTAAGATCAAATAAATTTGAAGTTGAAAACCTGAGTGATATTGTGGAAATCATGTCTATTTACAGGACAACTCCTATGAAACCTGAGAAAACTCTCAGGGAATACAGTGCTCCAAGTTCTGAATTTCTGAAACAACCAATAGAATTCCCTAATCCTAGAGTTAGAGAATATCGATTTGATGGTGGAATTATTAAAAAAATTGCAGGAGAAAGCTTTCAGTTGAAGGAAAGATGAAGACCCAGGAAGATACATTAGAGAGTTTGAAAATTTGATAACATCGCTTGGACCAAAAGGTTTGCCAAGAGACTTTTCTCGTATTAAATTATTTCGATGGTCTCTTAAAGGTAAAGCTCTAGACTGGTTATATTCTCTCCCTCGTCATTACGTTAATGTTGGGAAAACTGCATTGTTAAATTCATAAATAGGTTTAATCCTTTTGAAAAGGTAACTGAATTAAGAAAGAATATAGAAAACTTTAGTCAGAATGTGGGAGAAAACTACCCACAAGCCTAGGAAAGATTCTTTGGAATGATCAATAGTATTCCTAATCATGGCTATTCTGAATCAACTATTTGCCATTTATTTTACCATGGTCTTAATACTTAATGTAGCGACTTGCTTGACTTCTCAGCAGGAGGATCAATAAATACTTTAACTATTAAAGAATGTTTGGAATTAATGTCTACTAGGGCTAAGAATGATTCTTTATATAATCCTGATTTTGGCACTAAGCTGGAAAGAGGGATACTTCGGATAACTCCTAATCTTATGCCCGAGGTATGCAAAACAATGAAAGAAAAAGGTATACCTTCTGAACTTGCTAAGGAAAATAAAGTAGATTTGTTAAAAGTTTTAAATGAAGAAGATGAAACTAGAATTTTTTTTCAAGAATTAAAACATCGACAAGTAAAATCTTATAATAACTTGCATAAACATTTCCAGAAATACAAAAAGATTTTGGCTTAACTCACTGAAAATTATAATGAGATTGGCCAAGAAATAAAACAATTTCACAAGTATCTTAGTATGATTGAAACCCAGTGTGAACAAATAGCATCTGGCTATCAAATTTTTCTTCGCGGTGATAAAGATATTCCTGTTTTTACTAACTAGCATGGTGGGCCTCGCATTGCGAGGGCATCATCTTTTTGGTTTATAATTGTCAAGCTGTAATATATTTTATGGTTTTTATCTCGTATTTACACTTTTCATCGTGAAATACAAAATATTTTTAATCTAGATAAATTATTTATGATGCACCTTTGACCTTTATTTTAAAATGATAATAACAATTGTGAAAAATGTTTTACAAAAATAAAATAATATTTTTTCCTTATATACCGTTTAAATACTCAAACATAGAGTTGCAAAGACATATACTAATTATCTGCAATCTGCTTACCCTCTAGATTAGTATTGATGTGCTCTCTATAATAGATTAGTACCGATGTGCAACCATGCAAACAACAATCTCGTCCATATGTTCAGACCTTTTCTCTTCATACGCTCCTCGTGGAGATACTTCACGTGTGCACAACTGGATACACAATATTTTAACTCTATATGCATTATTAATGATGTAACCTAACCTTCATTTATTTTTTATAAAAATAGTCATGAAACATCTTTTACAATATATCTAGTGACAAAACTGTTCTATATAGAGAGTTAGTAAGAAAGACATGAAGTTGCATAGACACAATGACTATCCCGCAATCTGCTTGTGCTCTCAGAAAACAGTTCCACATCTCTAACTCTTTGTTATATACACAAAGTGCATGTGTTGGGGATCTCGTATAGACAATGTAATAGCCACTGAACAATGTTTGAATTTATTCTTTATTTCTTGAACCCTAATTAAAATTCACAAACTGTTTTTTTACAGCAAAGTCCACACACTCTTTATATATACTGGTATAGGTAAAAAATGGAAAAATATTTTACCTTTCCGTATATCGCATCGTGATGATGTGTTTGTTGTACATGCCTATGAGCTTTGAGCAGGACCATTAATTGAGCAGATGACCAGGCCCATCAACGTGCTTTTTATTTTTATTTTTTGAGATCCATCTAGGCTTGCATGCAGTTTGTATTCTTTTTTCATGCAGCCAAGGAATATACACGTAAACAATGATCCAATTTGGCACAGATAATGCGGGATGAAAGTTCGATATGTTTCTAAAAATATGCTAATTTGAAAGGCTGTAACATTACATGCAGGTCCTCTGTATGAATCTATATTATTCCATTCCAATTTCTTCCCGAAACTTCCCAAGAAAAATCCCGAATTGGATCCAAAATTGACGGGTTAATGTGAGCTTATCCATGCTTATTATAATATTATTAAATATTAAATAAAGGATAGAGCAATTCCTTTTTTCTAGAGATTCCAGAGAAAGCGAGACAAAGTGAAACAATAGAGTTTTCTTTATCTACTACAAACAAAAATTGTGAAAATTAGCTCATTAGGAGCCCATCCAAGATCGTTGTAGACCCAAAGAATTAGTAGTTCCCAACCGCGGGTGGAGTGAAATCCAACAAAAAAATCAGTAACTAAAAGAATAAAAAAAGCTTTTATTGAGTCATTTAAGTTATAGAAGAATTCCTGAACCCAAGAATTAAAAATGACAAGTTCCTCTTTACTCAGAAAAAAAGAACCACTTAGAATAGCTAAACAGATTATATTTGTCGAGAAATGCAAAATGATATGGAGATGATCCTCATTATCTATTTTGACCAATTGTATTATTTCCTTGTGTATTCCTATAGGAGGTTTTTGTACATGTGTCTTTAGTTTCTCTTTTATCATCTCGTCCAAGAGAGAAAGTTCTTCTAATTCTATGAATCTTTCTAGAATCCTTTTCTCTTGAATATCAGTTTATATATGCAAAAGAAAAAAAGAGGAACACACGGAACAACAAACGTGTTTTATTTTGGGGTCAAATGTGTTCTGTTCAAACACGATTACGTACCAGTTTTTTTGGGTTATGTACCTGAGACTACGGTATACATATCTGTTACCGTGTTGGACCTGACGTGTTGTACCAATTAACCCGTACATGTGACATATTTGTTCGTAAATCTGGCTAAGATTTAGAATCCTAACCACAAATTCTAGATCTAACTATCCAAAATATTTGTGATGATGTGGATCAATCTGATGCCTCGAAAAACATCCTTATATTGCTTTTAGTATATAATAGATGTTGTCACAAGAAGGGGTGCAGTTGTTACAGGACCCTTAGGACCACCGTAATATGAAGCTGAAAAAGAGCGAAAGGAAAAGGCCTTGCTCAAAGAAAGCCAAGAAGATGATACATTGGCAAGATGAAACTGAAACACAAGATCAAACCAAGGAGGACCAGAATGATGCGCATGATTACCATTATGACTCTGATGCAGAGACGGTTGATCCAAGAGAAGATAAAGAAATAAGCAAGAAAGATGAAGTTGTTATAGTAGAAAAGAAGAAAAGCAATAAGCAACAACAAGACAAAGCAACAAAAGATCCTGACCCCCCACAAAAGGTAAAAGACAAGAGTAAGTTAGGTGAGAAAAAGCTTCCTTATCTAGATCGAAAAAAGAAAGCACCGGATGTAATTTATAATTCTTTTACAAATGCACTTAGTGACCTTCCTCTGGAAATTCCATTTGCGGATGCAATCAAAGTTCCTACTTATACCAAATTCCTCCGTGATATTCTTAGTAGAAAGAAAGAAATAACTGAAACTATTGGCATTGTAACTAGTTATCCTGCTAATGGAAAGTTGTTGTCTAAGTCTCGAGATCCTGGAATACCAACTATTTCATGCTCAATAGGTAAAACTGATATTCACAATGCCTTGTGTGATCTAGGAGCAGGAGTTAGTGTAATACCATACCCCCTCTATAAAAGGTTAGGATTAGGGGAGTATTCTCCTACTACTATCACTTTACAGATCGCCAACAAGTCCACTAAACAACCCGTAGGTATGATTGGGGATGTTTTACTTAGAATAGATGCACATGTTATTCCCACTGATTTTTTTATTCTTGAAATGTTAGAAGATGAAATATTATCCATAATATTTGGAAGACATTTCCTTAGTACTGCAGGGGCATCAGTAGATTGTGCTGAAGGAAAGATAATCTTCAATGTTTATGATCCTGAAATCATCCGATATTTTCCAAAGAAGCTAGAAGCAGGAGAAATATATATCCCACCGGCAAAACAAGTTCATGAGGTAAGTGCCATTGATAAGGGGCAACCCAAGGTATGAATTTGAGAACAGAAAAAAGGTTGAGTTACTCTCCTAATAAAAGCTTAAGGGGAGTCAACCCATCTCGTCAATAAAATAGTTTAGAGAATAAAAGGTTCATCGCATTCCTACCACTTATTCACAGACATTCTTGCAGAAGCGCGCTTGTGAAGATGCAGGTGTCAAAAAGTAGTAAAAACATAGGTTGAATGAGTTTAGAATAAGAATAAAAAGTTAAGTTTGACTTTTTCATCTAAAGAAGCTAAAAGTTTGCTTTTAATAAGCCAATGTTGGTCGACAATTTTTACTATCAATTTTCTGTCCAAAATAAGGTATTTCGCTAAGTTTTGGGATAAGAAGGTATTCTCAGAGAAATAGAATTTTTTTGATGATTCCTAATGGTTTAACGATCAACTATACGGCAGGAATAAAAATTTCGGCCGTATAGTTCTGCTTGTAAAGATATCTTTACCATCAACATATTTTCTTCGAAGGCAGAGAGAGTTTAACGACCAACTATACGGCGGGAATAAAAATTCCGGCCATATAGATATCAATGCCTTCGTACAAAATTCTTTGAAAGGTACTAAAAGTTTAACTACCGACTATACGGCGGGAATAAAAATTCCGGCCGTATAGCTCCGGTCGTATAGATATTGATGCCTTCGTACAAAATTCTTTGAAAGGTACAGAGAGTTTAACGACCAACTATACGGCGGGAATACAAATTCTTGCCCTATAGTTCTGGTCGTATAGATATCGTTCTATTTTGAGAAATTTATCTCGAGGGATAGACGGTTTAACGACCAACTATACAGGGAGATCATTGCGATCCGACCATATAGTTGCTCTGTATAACTGTTTTCTGCAAAAAGAAACCCTAGCTGGCGGCGCCGCCACAACTATATGGACGGAGCAATATCAACCGCCCATATAGTTTCGGCCGTATAGTTTGATGCGACCACAAAATTGCACCAGGGCGGCTAGGTATTCCTCCCCTCCTCATTATTTCTCTCATATTCTCTCTCCAAACCTCTCAAAATCCACCTAGAACTCTTGATTCTTTGCTGATTTCGTTCATTTGAGTGGAGAAATCAATAGATCGGTATTTTTCTCTCCCTGCCCATGCTTTATTTTTAGATTTCCATGGTTGAAACTCTCACATTGATCTAATGGATGAACTCAAGCTTATTTTGTTTTACCTATTAATTTGTCACGTTAGGATTGAATTTTTCAACGTAGGATCGTTCATATATATTGTAGAAACTATATGCCTAAGGTTTTATGGTGAAATTTTTCAGTGCATCACGATGAACAAGATCGGTAACCTCTTTCGTTCTAGCAAGCGCCAACGGGGTGAGGGCTCGAGCTCGGGGTCTCGAGCCTTGCGCAACTCCAAGTTGGACATTGTCTCATCGAGTAGGGTGCTGCCCACACGTTGGGCCGACCACAACTTTCTAACCGCGACAGGGTTGAAGGCGGACTTTGACCTCATGTGCAATAGGTCGGGGTTGGTGGTACTTGGCTTCGCAATCCACGATACATACGCCAAGCTTACCCATGAGTTCCTTTCCTCCTTCTACGACGACCACAGGGAGAAAGGTAATATGTGCATGGTAAGCTTCACCATGAACCGACAACACTATGCAATAAATTTCAAACAATTTCGCAATGCTTTCAGCTTCGCTCATGTTGGGGAGCATACTGTTACTAACCTCTATAGCGTCACAAGTGGATAGACTTGGGAGGTTATTTTTGTTAATGGTGGCAAGAAATTTTACCAAAAGAAGATGTCCACCATTCAGAACCCGACCATCCGCTACTATACTTTGTTCCTCGCCAACAAACTACTGGGAATAGGTGACACCGGTTCGATGGCCAATGCGGATATGGCAATGATCACCAAGGCTCTCTTCCCCACTTCAGCACAAAGCCCCAATCCTGCAGCTCTACTCATCCAGCACTTTCGCCACAAAAGCAACAAGACCAAAGGTGATATTCGCATTGGTGGATTGGTAACCCACCTTGCCCATGCATTAAATATTATACTACCTGTTATGGAACCTATTGATAGCTCCAAACTCATGGACGTCAAGTATTTGACTGCTTGTGGCTTCCTTGGTGTCTACCATGCTAACCGGAGGCTCCGAGCATATCAATTCAGTTATCTTGGTGATGCATAGGGTGAGCAGGTTTACTTGTCATGCCCCCAAGCCTTCTCGATTGTGGAGAAGGACGCTTGGATCCTCATCAAGGACCAAGTGATGGATATCATGGCCGAACTCCAGCCCGATGAAGAGGAAGATGAAGAAGGAGGGCAACAAGATGAGGATGAGTAGGAGCAGGAGCAGGAGGAAGAGTAGGGACACAACCCTGCTTGGGAGGGACAGCAGCGGCAGCAAGGCGGAGCCTGGGACTCGTGGCCCAACCAGTCACAGCAAGGGTACGACTACGTCCCCTATCAGGAATTCCAACTGCTCAACCAGCGCGTTGGGGAGATCGACCACACTCTTCAGGAAGTGAATGAAGATGTGAATACTTTGAATCACAACTTCAGTCACTTCATGACCCACTTCCCCGACTACTACCAGTAGTATCCGCACCAGCCGCCAAATGACGGCAACAACTGAGCCTAGCAATAGCCTAAGTTTGGGGGAGGTTTGAAAACCTCCAAACTTTGCATTCATGTTTTTATTTCTTCTTTTGATTTATTTTATTGAAATTTGCATGTTTATTTTCAGTTTTGCATTCCTAAACCCAAAATACAAAAAATTACTCGTAGCTTTAATTGCAAGTTCGTTTCTTTGTTTCTCTCGAATATTGCTTAATTTCAGGTGATTTAGCAATATGGAAATACAGGAGAGATTCGACTCAAATACGAGAACGAAGCAAGCAAGAGGAGGTATCACATCCCTTTCATCACTTTCTTTGCAACCTTAAATTGATCCCATAATTATTTACTTGCTTGCACTGGAGTCACTCCCCACTTAGCTCGTTATCCTACAAATTCTATTCCTTTCCTAGTGTCTCCTTTTTAGCTTTGAAACAATGAGCAATGAACTTGGTTAAAGATACTTACTACATTTTTACAGCAAGAGAAAGCATCTGAAAGATGAGTTGAGTCCATGCTTAGCTCAGAGAATTTGATTTTAGAACTACTCCATCCCATTTGAGCTTAATATAAAAAGACTCAATACTACCCTTGATTGAAATTGTTTGATTAAATAGATGCTTCAAAGTAGTAGAAATTAGTCCACTACTTTTTCTAATAATTACCGTAAAATATTACTTTACGTGTGTCATTACAACTCTATCGTGCTCCATGGGAACTATTAACTCCGCTGGCCAACAAACGATCTAAAAGCGGGAAACCAGTTGATTTCGGCTATTGAGTTATGTAAACCTGTATAGCAGCAATGCTATGACGGGTAAATTTTTTAGTCTCCTCATGGTTTCACGTTCCAAGTGAAGTTGTAGTACTCCTCTGGCCAATTATTGCACAACATCATTTATTGGCATGGTCACGAGTGCACAACATAGCCCCAGTTAACATGTTAAAAATAGTGGCATGATTTCTCTATAAAAGAGCTGAAGTTTTTGAAAGACAAAAGAAAGAAAAAGGTGCTTTGAGAGTCTTGAAATTTTGACATGGGAGTAGACGAGTTGTTCTTAAATTAAATGTTTTGATACCAACTTGGGTACTCTTAATTGATTAAACAAACAAGAACAAAAAGTTTTCATCTCTCAACGAAGAGAGATACCAAAAGAATTTGTCTCACTCTCCTAGCTAAAACTTTTGACACTTGCTTGGGCATATGATTTATTTTCTAACAAGATATACGTGGTTAGGAAGTGGACTCAGTGCAATTTTATGAATATTTGTATGATCATATTTAAGATTGCAGGAATTGTGAAGAAAAGAATTTGACACCAATTCAAACTTGTGAGTTCCTTTATTTTCAGTCTCGAATCTCTGCTATTCTTCCTTATTTCCTTGTCACTCGAGGACGAGCAATATATAAGCTTGGGGGAGTTGATAGCTGTGAGATTCGACACATTTTTATGGATTTTATTGATTGTTTTCCCCGGATTTGATCGTTTTCTAGCTTTACCTAACACTAATACTTCGGTAGCAAAGAAAACTTGGTTTTTAATGTGTGTTTCAGGTTCTGAATATCAACAGAAGGTTTTAACTAGAGAAACACAATATTCTGGAGAAAACAAGCAAGTCTCGCTTTGGAAGCACTTGATAAGAGCATACAAAAGCTTTAACGAGAAACTATACGGTGGGAATATTTTTCCGGCCGTATAGTTCCTGCCGTATAGTTGCCGCCGCCTCTATCTTGTCAAAAGGGGCAACTTCCATGAAGGGACCGGGGACGAAAACACAACGCAGCAGCCGCCACACCATCCAGAAGGGAGAAAGAAGAGATCTCGAGAAGAAGGGGAAGACGTTCCTCATCTCGCTCCACGATCTTCAACCTTTTGGCCAATACACCTCCATATCCACTACTTGTACTTGAGAGAGAGAGGGATCTCCACCTTGCAAGACTAGGGTTTGAGATTGTTTCTTCCTATCTTGAATTGTGTTGGATATTTTTCTATTCTTATTGTGGATCCCCACGGTAATACAAAGACAAATTCCCTTTATTTGATTATATTGATGATCCGTTCTTCTCTCATGTGTGAGTACTTCCCTTGGGTGTGGGAGATGTAGGGGATTGGTGAGATGTGATGTGCCTTCATATATTTTCCATTAGTTTGTGATTGACTCTAATTACTATATTATGTGTGCTTGACTATACGTGGGATGACTAATGCTTGTTGTCGAATTAAGGCCCAGACAACATGATGCTTTGTCCTACATAGATATGATCTTGTTTGCTAGTGGACCGGCGACCCCCGGGTGACACGGTGATATCAATGAAAAACTAGTAGACTCGAAGATAATGAGGAATCACTGTGTTTATTACATTAGTCTGATCCAAGGAGCTTAATCGCTAAGCGACCTGAAGGGTCTTAATCGTCTAGTGTCTGACCATGGTTTTGGTAATAGGCTAGTAGGATTATTGAAGTTGGGATGAAATCTACCAAGAGGAGTTCCAGCTAATTATGGGTTGCTCGCCTACACATATATTTATAAGATAATAATTGTTACGTTTATCATTCATCCACCTAGCATAGTCACTATCACCATGAACTGAATCTCCCCGAGCCTTCTTTTGCCATCTGTAGGAAACAACAAACAATTAAGTCGTTCTTTACTTTTATGCTTTATATTTCTGAAGTTTCCATTTTATGTTCTATTTAAATACATCTCATGTAATCAAAACCCCATTCTTATTTCAATACTTGCAGTCAATTCACTCGAAGATCTGTGACAACTTTGGGTGTGATAGAGACTTGACCCACAAACACTTACCTTTAGGCTCCCTGTGGGATCGATATCTATACTTCGAAACTAGCTGCAAATGATCTATGCACTTGCAGAAATCATGGACTTTCTTGGAGCATCAAAATACTTGGAGACTAAAGCTGCTGACTATGATATGATGGTTTGGTATGTGCTTAGAAGTTGCCCGGAGGTGCTACCATATATCGAGTATGTCATCTCTTGCATGTGCCCTCGATATCTTTTATTCTTGGCTTAGAAGGAAACCATTTTTTTGCATGTGATATATTGTTGTTTGCATTGCAGGCTATGCAAGAAAGAGTTGACGAAGCAAGATAGTCGGACCGAGGTTGATAAATGGCTCACAAAAGGATTTGCTAAATGGTTGACAAAACATGTGAGATATCTTGCCTTTGCATCAACTGACACATGATTTCTTTTTGTGTGTATGTGTGTGTTATTCTTGTTTATTTATGTAGATTGGAAATTTGCACAAGGAGAAGAAGGTGAGTGCTGATCTTTTTTTCTTTGGCATGTGAACTGGATAGAAGGGTGAGAATATATTCAGCATGTGTTGTTGATGGTGTCCGCTACCACACCGTTGACCGCGAGAAGAATAGAAACATGCAGAATAGTGGAATTGTTGCTGAGGGAGACCATGAGGATACAATCATTGACTTTTACGGTCAGCTCGGAAGCATCATCAAGTTATAGTACAATTGTAGCGGTGGCATCCATGGTCGGTTGTCTTGTTTCGCTGCGATTGGTTCAATGTTGGTGGCAAGAAGAATTTAGGATTCCAAGACGATGGACAGTTTAAGAGCATTAACACTGCAAGGTTTTGGCACAAGAGTGATCCTTATATTCTAACAACACAAGCAACAAATGTGTTCAATGTGCCATATATCGACTTGGGTGGAAGTTGGCGAGTTGTGCAAAAATTCCAGCATAGGCATTTGTGGAGTGTTACAGAAACTAAAGTAGAAAAGGATCCCTCTAGTGGGGCTAGGCTAACATACCAAGTTGATGACACACCGGAAGTTCTAGTGCATGCTAAATAAGCCAATGTGCAAACCAGGTTGCGAAGGGATAGGGAGTGTATGGTACTTGATGCTGCGTATGTAGAAAAAATGAAGAAAAAGAGGAAGGAGGTAGTTGATGGCGAGGATGAAGAATGAAATAGGATAGATCATACAATGTATCACTATTGTAGCGATGGTGAATATAATAGGAAGAGGCATCAATTCGTCGATGAAGATTATTTTCTGTTAAGTTCCTGTTAACTGTAGTGCTACCTACTGGTTATGACTGATGTTTTATGTGTGTGAACTACTGTTAAGTTCTGTCAAGTTCCTGTCCTATGTTTATTTGTGTGTGAACTACAATGTTTTATGTACTGAAGTTTATGACCGTATGAAATAGTTGTTTTGTTGTAAATTTGTGTGCACCTTCCCTCTTGTTTGCTAGTGTGAAATTGCAGCTAAAATGTCCACAAAATACAGTCGAAATGCTACACAAATTTAGTATTTTAAGTAGACAATGCTGCTATATTTCAATGCTAAATATGCAAGCAAAATGCTGCCAAATTTGAGATCACAATACTCATAAAGTAGAAGAAATGGAAGTTTTCACTTGCTGGATTTAACAAAAGCTACAGTACATAGAAAAAGCTACAAAAATGCTACACAAATGATCTTAAATTTCTGGACATACGCATTCCACAAAAGCTACAGGAAGTTTTCACTTGTTGGACATACACATTCCAGAGTACATAGCAAAGGCTACAGAAATGATCCAAATAATGAAAAAAATTCCTCCTACATCTCCTTGCATCTTCAACTTCTCTTTCTCACTTGCACCATCTCCCTACATCTTTAGTTCATCATGCACCATCCCCATTGTCTCTGCATTACTTTCAAGCCTTTCAATTGCTTCAGTTTTCTCCCACACAACATCTCTTAAATCCATGATTAAATCTTTCTCAAATTTGGGCATCTCACCGTCCACCCAACTGAATTTGTCACACCCGACTCAGCCCTCAATCTGAGAAGCAAATTCAGAGATAAACAAAATTCAGAGATGAACAAACTGAACAAAATTCAGAGATAGAGCTGGACACTAACCGAGCATATCCTGCAATTGTGGTATCTCCGGTCGGGGTTGTCATCGCTCCAAGATATCCACTATGGCATCATATCTCCGCAGTTGCTATACTTGGAGGGAGCATAGTCGAAAGGGAGCTGGCGGTAGGGGATGGGCCGGCGGCAGCGACGCGGCAAAGTTGAGCCCCTGGAAGAACTGTTGGGGTTGGCAGCAAGAGATAAACCCATGCTCAGAGCGGCAAGGGTGGGGAAGAGAAGACTTGAACCCTAGCTGGAACCCTAATTGACTGTGGCGGACAGGGACTCGAACCCTAGCTGGTCATCGCCGCCCCAGCCCTAGTGGTCACCGTCGCCGCCCCAACCCTAGCTGGTAGTCGTCGCTCTCGAAGGAAATTATGCCAAGTCCCATGCCTGATTCGAGTCTCCCTTTGATAAGTTAGAGATAGAATAAATGTATATATGGATGTAGTTCTCATACACAGACAACAACACATCCTTGTCCCAACAGTTCGGTGCAAACCATACCAGCACTTGGTCATGGGTTCGAGTCCCCGCCCGAGCATAGTTTTTGGACAATTCGAGTCCCCGCACACCTAATATGGGCCACCGGCTCTAGCCCATACAATATAGGGCCATTGATTTGGTCCTATCTAAAGAACCACTAAGTCCATCCGATGATATGGGCCACCAGCTCTAGCCCATATGTAATACCTCGGACATTATGCTCTAAGCATGAGCTTGGATGAACCAAAAGTGGATAAGGGATTCTAGCACGGAGGCCCAAGGCCACCCACGTGTAGGACCGCCAAAGTGGAGCAGGGCACGGTACCGGCCGACCACCTTATCCTTTTTCAAGAACATCGGAACAAGAGCGAGCGGCGTAAACGATAGGTAATGCGACCATGACATACACAAATGAGTATGTATATCTGCGACTTACAATAGACATCAGAGTCATACCATCTAGAAACAATAAAAACATAAATATTCAACGCCATACGGCAAGATCCAAATATTCTAGATAGATATAACAGTTTAGGATATCTCCTCATACATCACACAAAAGAGTATCAAGCTGAAGCGAAATATAAGATCCAAGTACAGATAATAAGCAAATCGGCATAAGATTCCACAGAACTAAGCACATCCCGCCCACAAATCTCACAGATCTCCATCCCCAGAATTTCTACACCTGATAGTCGTTACCACCATGATCGGTCTCTTCGACCCAATAGCCTTCTCGAGAGTATACCTATCCATCTAAACCAAATATTTATCGTGTGAGACCCTAGGGGTACTCAGCAAGTCTTAATGCATCTAAAGGGAATAGCCTGTGGGTGACGCAATTGCAGCGAAGGATAATATCTTCAAAGTTCTATAGAGACATGCTACACACCCGCCGCACCAGAGATGGACGGACGCTCGTTAATTAGTAACAAAAGTTATAACAGTAATATAAGTAACCATCGCTCGCCCTCCTTCTCACTTACCAACGAGAAGGCGGAAGAACATCCCATCCGTTGGCAATTTTATTAACCATTCCATGAGTGTTGCACTATTTACAAGTGATGTCTTAGTCAAATTAAAGGCGATAATTTAGTTATGTTTGTCTCTGATCGAGAAATTGTGCTCCATGTCGTCTATAACCATGGACACGCTTTCAGAAAGCTTATCCTGCTGGGGTGCACAAATAGCAACACACACACGATCAACCTCTAGAAGAACCAAATGAAACGCAATGCAGCCTCATGACAACACATTCACAGGATTCATAAATTATTTCAAGGGGCCACCCCATTAAGCTACCCGGAACGAAGTTGATCGGCTCCGAGACGTACCCAAGGTTTGTGTCGATAGCTGGTAAACGACTGGGAACCCGAAAGTGTGATCGATACAACATAAACGTGTCACAAGTCCTGAACAGTACAGGTGCTCCATGCACAATCGTAAATAAAGCAGTAAAGCATGGCATAAGTACATAATAGTAATAAAGCCCCAAGCTAGTTTATGGCCCCAAGAAATAAAGTGCGAATCAGGATCAGGCAAAGGGGATCTATAGGGTCTCCCGTATGTGGTGCGAATAGTCAAGGAACATGAATCAAGTACTCGAGGTCCTACGAGACACAAGTGAGCTTAAAGAACCAAATAGTAGATAATACTCACTGATGCCTCTTTCATTAGTTATCCCATTACTACTCAGATTATGTTGTTTAGGTACCTCATTATCCAAAGACTCGCACACTACACATGCAATTCTACGACTCACATGACTCAATAACCTCCTATAGTAGTGGCTCATGAGATGGAGGAACAAGCTTCAGTGAGGTTTAAAAGTAAAGGCTATACAATACTTAGGATTCAATTTAATGCAATCGCGACTCAATGATGCAAGAGTAAGATAGAAGCATAGGTACTATATATATGCAAACATGGGGAATTGCTTACATGGTACTTCTGTTGCCGAATAGGAAGGATCCGAGTAGTACTCCTGAGGCACCTGGTATTCTCCTTACTTAGTGTCTATTCGAATAAAAACCAAACACACAAGTGGCCGAAATAAATACATTACATAATCATATGAAAAGAATACAATAAGCAAACAAAGCATGCCATGATTAAATGATGCACAATTACATGGTAGTAATGTACCATGGTAAGGGTGAAGTGTGGAAACAAGAATTAACACTTTTAATATTTATTTGGGATCATTTTATTTGCATAAATCATTCAGGTTTTAATGGTTTTCCATGATGCATACTTCAATTCATATCATGAAATGCAGAGTTAGAACAGGATTGTAACGCTAATCGATTTATACATATTATTTATCAAATTTGAAATAACGGAATTAAAGTTATGAATTTATTAAAATAAAGGTATTTGTTGGCATTTAAAAAACGAAATTTTAAATTGCTCAAAAATTATTTTGGATAGCATATTTGAATTCCTCACATTTTTTTATCAGAAAACATATATCATTTGTATTATTTGAAAATATGAATTTTAAACAACATTTAAATCAAGTTATATTAAAAAGGAAGGCAAATGTCAAATGTTTGACTAGTTAGAGTTGATTATGGTTAAATTTGAATTGATATTTGAAATCTTGTTTTAATTCGAAACACTTTTCGATTTGAATTTTTTTTGAAATTCGAAACATATAAAAATATATGATTTATTCATGATATTAACAATATTCTGGATTTTTATTTATTTAGAAAAGGTTCTGAACTTTTGTTACAAAGGTAGAATACCCACAGTCACTGACGCACAGGCCTAGGGACATGCGGGGCCAGGCACACACACAAACAACTAGGGGCTGACACATGGGCAATCTAGGAGCCACGAATGAGAAAACAGAAAGGTCAGGGGCCTAGGTGTAAAACTGCCAGGGCTGGGTGTAAAACTGCCAGGGCTGGTCGATCAACATCTAGACAAAACTGAATTCTCTGCGCGAAAATTTGGCTAGCGGATGCTGTCTTCGATCGATGACGACGAGCAATCGGTTGCGATTTTTGCTTTTCCGAAAAACGCAAAGTCTAAGAGGGGATCATGTTCTACAACTTTCGTATTTGGGTCCTCCCCGGAAACCGACTAGATGGTCTATGAAATCGTGATGAACAGATGCCAAAATTACTAGACGTTACCGACAGACGGAATTCAGTTTTAGCAGAATACGGACGTTTTTCTTCAGAGTTTTGTGAGATGATTTCTAGCGCTACGGTAATCTGATTGGGGCGCCGTTTGGTTCTACGTGCAGCCAGATGTACCGGAAAAGGACATGTGCGAAGATCTAAGCCGATGGTTGACTTAAGGGTGCAAAAACTTGTTGGTGACAGAGGTGCTAGCCATGGGTTCGAACTGACGGAGTATGAGCTGACATACGTTTTCAGTTTTTACGAAGATCGGACTGACTTGCGACGATGATTCTGGGTGAATACAGCCATGGATTTGAAAGAGGTTTGGCTTGCTTAAGAGAAGGAAGGTAGGTCTTCAAAAAGGTGCAGGTGATTTGGACGGAGGTAGTCGGAGGGCGCCGAAAAATAGGCAAGAACAGAAGAGCTTCGTGATTTAGATGCTGCTGCGGTGAGCACGGCAGCAGAGCGGCATGGCGATGGCGGCGAGAAAGGTCGATGCCGTGGTGGTCTAGGTCGAGGGCGTGCTCGAGGATAAGCCGGCTTGGCTCGGCGGTGGTCCAAACGGCGGCGAGCTTCGAGAGACGACGGCGTTCGGAGCAGAGGATGTGGAGACGATCTATGCATGCAAGAAAGCGAGAGGAAGCGGGGTAGGTGTGGAGCTCACCAAGCACAGCGTGCGACCGAGGCAGACCGAGCAGGTCGACAGAGAGCTAGCTGACGGAGATGGTGCCGGTGCTGACTGCGGTGCACGGCGGTGGCGAGTGGCGACGGTTGCGCGTACGCATCCGTCTCCTCCTCGCTCCCTGTTCAGAACAGCTCTAGAGGCTCCACGCAGCTCCTTGTGACGACGGTGTCCTCGGTGGCGAGCGGCTCAGAGGAAAACAGGGTAGACAGCGAGGCAGCGCTAGGTTTTTTGCTCGGCGGCCATGGACATGGTGGAGGTGGTGAGGGGTGAGGTGGGGATCTGATTCTGGGGAAGTTTGGATGGAAACAGCACCTTGGCGAGCTGCGGCTTCTGCTGCTTTATGGAAAGGCAGGGAGGCACGATCAAGGCGCGGGTACCATCCTTGCTCGGCTGGTCACGTGGCCGCGGGGAAGGAGAAAAAACCAGGCGTGGCACATGGGCTCGAGGCTGTCCACCAGGCTCACTCTGACCTGATCAAGAAGGAAACCTGGGTTTAAAGGGGTAGACTCGATGGTAGGTAGCTTAGGGCTTTAGCTAGAATCAGCTTAGCCAAAGAAATAGATGGGTCTTGGGTACTAGCCAGATGGGTTTGGATTTTAGGCCTGAGATTATCTAGGTAGGATTTAGCTAGGTTTTGTAGAGGGAGAGAGAGAGATATTAGATTTAGTGTGTATATACATATGAGTATACACACTAAGATTTAGGTTTTAGTTAGAATATGTAGATAGGTTAGATGGATGGAGGATTTGACCAAAATCAAACAAGCAAACAAGTTTCATAAGAATTTTAGTAAAAGAAGGGTCACATGTAGCATTGATATCTCATGTGACTAGGGGCTAATATTGCATGTAGCACTACATAGTGGGAAAAGGCATATTAGTATGGCAAGATGGTTTGGTCACACATGATTGATTAAGAAAAGAGAACAATTACAAATGAAAACCAAAATACACTAAGGAGGAGGGGATGGTTAGGAAAGGGGTATGGTTGTATGGGGCATGCACTACATTTAGTGCACTCCCTAAGAGGATGTATATGATATAAGTGAGAAGAAGACCATATGGGATTGAATTAAGATTCAAGTGAAAAGAGACACACATATGTAGGGAATTAGAATTGAAACAAGGAATAATGTTAACATGTTAGGGTGAGGGAAAGAATAAGAGAGATGCCCTCAACTCAAATTGGGCATTATGTAACAATATATCAAGAACCAACTACAATATATCGAGAAGCAAATGCATTTAATAAGGCAAATGCAAATCAAGAAGAACCAAATGAAAAGGGTTTACATGATGCTCAAATGCAAGGTGGCATGATGACATGACCATGATATAACGATAATGCAACAATGCATGAAGGAAGTAGCATTTTATTATTAAACCATGTAGCATTATAGATGCTAGATAGATGGGATGCTACAACTCTCCCCCACTAAACAAGAATCTCGCCCCGAGATTCCTAGGAAGAAGAAGACTCGACGAGAATAGGGTACTCGGAACGGAGGTTGTCCTCACCCTCCCAAGTGGCTTCATCAACGGAATGGTATGACCACTGCACCTTGTAGAACTTGATAGATGTGTTACGAGTATTCCGTTCTACAACTTCAAGAATTTTGACGGGGTGTTCTTTATAGGAGAGATCTTCTTGGAGATTGATGAGTTCATGATCCACGGTCTTGCCGGCATCCTTGAAGCACTTCTTGAGTTGAGATATATGGCAGACATCATGGACCTTGAGTTTTTCAGGAAGCTCGAGAGCATAAGCCACTTCTCCTCTTTTGCCATGGTTCATACTTCGGAAGCTGAATCTTGGAGATGATGTTTTTAGTGTAAGGATCTTGAAAGGACAGATGTATCTAGGCGCGAGCTTTCCTTTGATACCAAAGCAATGAGTGCTTCTCATGGGAGTAACACGAAGGTAAACAAGATCACCAGGGACATACACCATGTCCGTGTGTTTTCTGTCATAGTTGCTTTTTTGACAACTCTGAGAAACTTTCAAGTTCTCAAGAATGATAAGAACCTTCTCTTCTGCTTGGACAGGCAAATCCCATTATTGCTAGCCATTGGATCTTTTTTATATTCTAGCATCTAGAACATTCTAGTGATAGTCTTTAGCACAATAAACTCTCTAGTATGCGCAAACCTCAAATCACACTTCATTGCTTAGTTTCAGGGTCCTTTTGTGATAAATGCATGAACTTGGATGTAATTTTCATTTTTTACGAGGACCTGGATGTAACCTATACTTCCATGTACCGACGTGTTAACTGAAGCACCTCGCTCCTATCAACGCAATTTTCATTTTTTCCAACTATCACAAAAGAACATTCAATATAATTATCAATTTTCTGAGTGATGACGAGATTGTTCTTTTCCATAAAGAAAGTCCAAAGAATATGGATGTGAATGCCACAAGCCAAGCATTTATACATATATAGTGGACCAACATGTTGTACTTATAATTCCCATGTTTTAGGGGTTTTAAAGCTTCCTAGCTAACTCTGCTGACTTGAATGAGACTTTAAGTCGATTTATCGAAATTAGGTCAATTTTGACCTACAAGGAAATAGTAGGTTGCTATGAAATGGTTACCAAAAAGGTTTTGGAGGTACCTAGGGGGGTAAATTAATATATTAGAAACCACCAAGAGTTTCGACAATAGGTTTAAATTCGTGGTAAGATTTTGCATCTTGACAATTTAACGAAATTAGGTCAAACTTGAGCTACAAGTAAGCGTGATAGATTGCTCCTGAATTAAATATCTTTGCATAAGTAGATGGGTGCATCTTATTTTAGTAAACAATATTGTCGGTTTGAGTTTACAACTATTAGGAAAGAAATTTCAAGTCACAATTTTCCGAGTGATGACAAGATCATTCTTTTCCATAAAGGAAGTCCAAAAGATATGGATTCGAATGCCACAAGCCAAGCTTTCAGACATATATAGTGGACCAACATGTTGTGCTTATGATTCCCATGTTTTATGAGTTTTCAAACTTCCAAGCTAACTCAGCCCACTTGAATGACTTAATGTCAATTTATAATACGTATTTATTCTTTATTTGAATTTTATTAAAATGATGTCAATTTTTTTGGGATGCAGATGCATAGAAAGAACTCGAAGTTTTCAAAACTTTCGGCGGTTTTTTGATGTACCGAATTCCTGGTTAGCTTCAAAACAAATTGGAAAATTTTAAGAGGAATCTATCATACTTACTTGTAGTTAAAATTTGACATGGTCGGTGGGAGTATGGTTTACATCGAAGACCTAACAAAAGAGAAAATTACATAGATGGCCATACATTTAGCATAAAGGGGCCTAAAGTTAAGCAAGGAAAAGCAGTCAAGTCCTTCTCCAGCGAGCAACTGAGCCATATCCATCGTACTACTATACTTGCTTCACAAAAAAACACTCCTCACTTTAGAACCAACATGCTGGGGGTGTGCTTGGTGCTTCCTCTTCGCAGGGTGTGAAATGAAACAACAAGGCAGGTCGACGCACATGGGCAACACCATGTTGTGGACGAGGGAGAGAACAGTCGGCCGGGGTGTGTGGATGGTGATGAGGCAGTGAAGGAGATAGAAAACACAATTTGTTTTGCGTGCATATATAGTAAAGGTCCTAAAATTTACTAGTACTACTCACTGTATCCGCTACCTCATGTCAGGAACCCATCGCAGCTTTTCTCTGACATCACACCTCCTTCAAATCCTCCTCTTCGCTACTCTCGCACTGCCTCCTTGTTTTGTGAATTTTAAAACTTCCTAGCTTACTCTACCGACTTGAATGAGACTTTGTGTCAATTTATCAAAATTAGGTCAAATTTAAACTGCAAGTAAATTGTAGGTTGCTTTGAAAGGTTCACAAAAAATCTTATCGGTGGTTTTCGATGTATTGAATTCTTGGTTAGCTTCAAAATTTTGAGGAATCTATCTATCATGCTTACTTGTAGTTAAAATTTGAAATGATCGGTGGGAGTACGGTTTACATCGAAGACCTCAAAAAAGATAAAATTACATAGAGGTCCATAAATTTAGCACAAATGGCGCTAAAGTTAAGTAAGGAAAAGCAGTCGGGTCCTTCTCGAGCAAGCAGCTAAGCCATACCCTTTGTACTACTATACTTGCTTCACACAAAAAAACTCCTAACACTTTTGAACCAGCGTGTTGTCGGGTGTGCTTGGTGCTTTCTCTTTGTAGGGTGTGAAATGGAACGACAAGGTAGGTCGACACACGTGGGCTGCGCCACGTTGTGGACGAGGGAGAGATCAGCCGGTCGGGATGTGTGGAAGGTGATGAGTACTAGTCATTGTACCTTTTACCTCGTGTCAGGAACCCATCGCATCTTTGCTCTGACATCACACCACTTTCAAATTCTCCTCTTCGCTGCTCTCGCGCTGCCACGTACCTGCTCTTAGTATCTTCTCTCTCCCACATATTTTTCAACAAGGGGGAAACTCCTAGTGGCACTATTGTTCAGCATGTGAGGAAGCACCTATCTACTACTACCAAATACGGGAACACCACCACGCCAAGTTCGTGCATACTCCCTCCGTCCACAAATAAGTGTACTTCTAGCTCTTAGTCTAAGGCAAACCTTTTTAAATTTTTACTACTTTTTAAAACTAATCTAGCAATATATATAACATGAAATCTACATATTATGAAAGTACATTTTAAAACTAATTAACTTGTACTAGTTTTGTGTCATAAATATTGCTACGTTTATAAATAAAAGTTGGCTGGAAATAGTTAAGTTTGATTTTGAACAACCGCTAAAAGTACACTTATTTGAAGGCAGAGGGAGTAGCTAAATGCACAAGATGCAGCACAGCCAACATTCATGATTTATCTCATACTTTCTG
This sequence comes from Avena eriantha, assembly GCA_910589775.1. Taxonomy (NCBI): domain Eukaryota; kingdom Viridiplantae; phylum Streptophyta; class Magnoliopsida; order Poales; family Poaceae; genus Avena; species Avena eriantha. The sequence goes on along the minus strand of OU342740.1, from coordinate 152,562,194 downwards.
ACAATTTGAAAGTACGATAAATAAAAAGGGGTGCATGTACAACTAGTTTGTGTAATATACTTGAGAGATTGCAATGAGTTTGTGGAATATTGGAAGGAATATGCCCGATAGGCAATAATAACGTGGTTATTATGCTATTACAAGTTTACAACAGATGTTTATTTTTCATGCTAGAATTGGTTTAATAAGAAAACATTAATACATGTGTGAATTATCAACAGATAATGTTGCTAGTAAAGCCTCTCTTTATACTAGCTTGTTGATTAACAAATGATCAAAAGTTTCCTGATCATGAACAATTGATGTTGTTAATAACAGGGTCATATCATTAGAGAATCATATGATGAACAGTCACCGCAGTAGATGTAGTATTACGATCATGTCATCAAGTTTAAATTACTATCGCATTCGTAGTAACTCAATGTCCTTAGACCATGAGGTCACTTCAATCACTTTCACTGAAAGAGTACTTTGATTACATCAAACATCACACCATAATAGGGTGATTATAAAGGTGTCGTTAGGTATTTGGAAAGTGTCAGTTGAAGCTCATGGATCAATATTGGGATTTGTCCATCAGGATGACAGAGAGATATACTCAGGGCCCTCTCTGTGATAGCACATTGGCATAGCCTTGCAAGCAAGTGATTTAATAACTAGAATGTCATATCATAGGAACGATAAAAATAGTACTTGTCAGGAATAAGATTAAACAAGGTATAGTGATATCGAGTGATTGAATCTTGGACAAGTAATATATTGCGAGACAAAAGAAATTTGATTGCCGCAAAAGAGGTTCAGACGATCATCTGATTTTTGTGGAACTAGTGGGAGTCGTTATGGATCTCTAGGTCCTGCTAATGATTATTGATTGGATAAAGTCTCGATCATGTATACATAGTTCTCAAACCCGTAGGGATACACACATAAGTTTAACCGACGTGTTTGAGCATATAGGAAACACAGGGGAAGTCAGTGGACATCGTAGAAAATTATTCTACTATAGAAATTGTTCTGCCAATTCTGCCGAAATAGTTCCGGGGTATCGAAACAAAGAAAGGGATCAAAATATTAATGTGTTCATTAAATCAAGTGTTCATTGAATTGAGTTGCATTAAAATGGAATTAAAGGCTTTAATGGAAATACCTTTAAGGGAATTAAATTGCTTTAATGGAAATACCTTTAAGGGAATTAAAGTTCTTTAATGGATAACCCTTTATGGGAATTAAAGCGCTTTAATAGAGATTTAATGAGAGGAGGGGAGGGTGCAACCCCATGGCTCCTATAAAAGGAGGTGGCCTCCTCCTCCTCTCCACACACTCTCTCATAGGCTCTCTCATATGCCCAAAGGTTGGCATCTTCTCCCCCTCGCTATCCTAGTCCATTGCCACTAGAAAAGGTGCTCGGCGAAGTCCTGCTCTATACCTTCCCCTCCACCACCACTACCATGGCGTAGAACTATTGGAGTTCATGGGGATACGCTACTTCCACTGCCCGGCTGGAGCAAGGGATCGGGAATCATCGACACACCGAACGTGTCATCGATTACAAAGGCGTTGCCCGCCTGTGGCGCTGATTGTATGCACATCCTTGAGGAATTGTCGTGTACCATCTACATCAACCACGTTTATTTGTGGGAATGTTATCCCGCTTACGGTCTATGAGGGTGAGTCCATCTGTAACCATTACAAAGTATCTCCTAGATTCAATCTTGGCAGTTGCAAACCGTAGGATTGTTTTGTTTTCTATGCAATGAACCCCATTAGTGGTATTAGAACCAGGTTCATGTGTGATGCTTTGTTCAGTTAGAACACATGGAGATGTGGGTGTTGATGAGTCTTGTTATTGCAAATCTCTTGTATTTCAGATATTGGTGGCATAATGGGATGAAGCGGCCTAGACAAACTTTACATGTCCTCACACATGAGACATGTTCCACACTTTTACATGCAACTCGTTTTGCATAAGTGGCTAGTGGGTGTCTGTCTCTCCCACTATAGTTGATATCTGATTTATAATGGTATTCTTAATAACTTAGTTATCACCGTTGTGGCTGAAGTTCGTAGGTAGAACAGTTATATCCAAGAAAGGCCACAACCGCGTAAAATATGCAAAAATAAATTACAGGCGTCTAACTTGTTTTTGCAGGGCATGTTATGTGATATGATCTGTGATACAAATGTTGGTGTATGCAATGTGTTTTATTGTAAAACAACCAGCAGGAGCCATATGATTGTTATTTTATTTTATGGCATGCGTGCCAGAAAATGGAAATCCATATAATTAGATTAGTGGAGAACAACCTTGATGGTGGCGCCATGGACCTTGGTGACACGCCGGTGGAATGATGGAGATCATGCCATGATGCACGAGATGGAGATTGAATGCGAGAAGGACCATATCATATCACATTATATATGCATGTGATGTTTATCCTTTGATGCATCTTATTTTGTGTTGATTTGATCACCTAGGTAGTATTTGATTGCCTTGGTAGCACTATAAGATGATCCCTCCCACTAAATATCAAGATAATAATATTTTCTTCCTTAGTATGAACTGTTAAGAAAGTTCGTCGTCTCAAAGCACCACGTGATGATCGTGTGTGATAGATTCTATGTTCGCATACAATGGGTGTAAGATATTTTACACACACGAATGCTAAGGTTCTTAATAGACGAGCCTAGCATGTATAGACATGGCCTCGGAACATGAACCTAAAGGTAAAGCGCGAGTCATATGGAGATATGATGACCCATATGATGCTCGCCATTGGAGCTGCGCCACCACTCGTGATGATTGCTCATGGCGTAGTTAATTTGGTTCGTGTAATCACTAAAATGACTAGAGGGGTGTAATTTTGAGTGGGAGTTCACATAAGTAATTTTGAATTATCTTGAACTCTATCTATTATAAAACTAGTCTAAATATTCTTTGCAAATACTTTGTTGATCATGGCACCCCTGCATTCAATTTCAATGCATTCCTTGAGAAAGGAAAGATGCTAGACAATGGGTCTAACTTTACTAACTGGCAACGCAATTTGAGGAGTATCCTCGCGAGCATAAAAATGTTCTATGTACTTGACGGTCCATTAGGTGACGCCCCTGGAGAAACTGCGACTCAGGAAGAGCGCAATGTGTATGCCACAAAGTTTGATGACTACACTCTTGTGTGGTGCGCAATGCTCCAACCATTGGAGCCCGAGCTCCAAAAGCGTTTTGAACTTACTGATCATGATTTCATGGTGGAGGAACTCAAAACTATGTTTGGGGACCAAATCCGTGCCAAGAGATATGAGATCTTGGAAAAGTTCTTTAGCGCTAAAATAGAGGAGCACAGCTTTGTGAAAGAGCATGTTATAAAGATGACGTGATACGCTCAACGTCTTGAGACACTGGGATTTGAGATTCCAGCTGATCACATGATGGACAGGGTTCTACAATCGCTACCACCGAGTTATAAAGCATTTGTAATTAACTACAAGATGAATGGTGCTGACAAGTCACTCACCGAACTCGCAGCTATGCTTAAGACTGCTGAGGTAAACATTAAAAAGGAACATCAAGTGTTGATGGTCAATAAAACAACCATTTTCAAGAAAAAGGGCCGGAGGGGCAAGCCCAAGGGTAACTTCAAGAAGAACAGCAAGTGTGTTGTCGTGCCTAAGAAGAAAACCAAGGGAGACCCTAAGCCCAATACTGAGTGCTTTTACTATAAGGAGGCTGGACACTAGAGGCGGAACTGCCTGAAGTACTTGGCAGATAAGAAGGCAGAGAAAGTGAACAAAGGTATATATGATATACTTGTTATTGATGTGTACCTTACTAGTAGTTTAAGTAGTACTTGGGTATTTGATACCAATTCAGTTGCTAATATATGTAACTCGAAACAGGGACTAAGGAATAGTCGACCACTAGCTAAAGATGAAGTGACGATGTGCGTAGGAAATGGATCGAAGGTTGATTTGATCGCTGTCGGGACGCTGCCACTTCATCCACCATCGGGATTGATAATAAACCTTAATAATTGTTATTATGTGCCTGCATTGAGCATGAACATCATGTCTAGATCATGTTTAATGCAAGATGGTTATTCATTTGTATCGGAGAACAATGGTTGTTTCTTTTATATGAATAACATCTTTTATGGTCACACACCTTTGCTGAATGGTTTATTTGTCTTGAATATTGATATTAGTAGTACACATATTCATAATGTGAATGCCAAAACAATTAAGTTGATTGATGATATTGCTACATATTTGTGGCATTGCTGTTTGGGTCATATTGGTGTAAAGCGCATGAAGAAGCTCCATTCTGATGGACTACTTGAATCACTTGATTATGAATCATTTGAAAAATGTGAACCATGCCTTATGGGCAAGATGGCTGGAACTCCGTTCTCTGGAACAATCGAACGTGCGACCGACTTGTTGGAAATAGTACATACCAATGTATGCGGTCCAATGAGTGTGTCGGCACATGGCGGATATCATTATTTTGTAACCTTCACGGATGATTTAAGTAGATATGGGTATATTTACTTAATGAAACACAAGTCTGAAACATTTGAAAAGTTTAAAGAATTTCAGAGTGAAGTAGAAAATCACCGTAACTGTAAGAGGAAGTATCTATGATCCGACCATGGAGGACAATATCTTAGTTACTAGTTTGGCACACACATGAGACAGTGTGGAATTGTTTCACAACTCACTCCCGCCAGAACACCACAGTGTAATGGTGTATTCGAACGTCGTAATCGAACCTTATTGGATATGGTACAATCTATGTTGTCCCTTACAGATTTTCTATTGTCATTTTGGAGTCGTACATTAGGGACTCCTGCATTCACTTTAAATAGGGCACCATCAAAATCCGTTGAAATGACATCATAAGAATTATAGTCTGGTAACAAACCTAAGCTATCATTTCTAAAAGTTTGCGGATGCGATGCTTATGTGAAAAAGCCTCAACCTGATAAGCTCAAATCCAAAGCGGAAAAAGGTGTCTTCATAGGATACCCAAAAGAAACAATTGGGTACACCTTCTATCACCGATCCCAAGGCAAAGTGTTTATCGTCAAGAATGGATCCTTGCTGGAAAAAGAGTTTCTATTGAAAGGTGTGAGTAGTAGGAAGGTAGAACTCGACGAGGTTATTGAACCTTCTCTTGTAGAAGTGGCGAGTAGCACAGCACCAGAATTTATTCCAGTGTTGACTCCACCCATGGAAGAAGGAAATGATGATGAGGTACCCACCCCTCCTCATGAAACTCTAAGAGAGAGTACTACCGAACCTCGCAGGTCGGGTAGGATACGTACAGCTCCGGAACCGCACATTGATACAGTCCTCAATTTCATGATAGATGGAAGTGATGACCTAGCGACATATGGCGAAGCGATGATGAGCCCGGATTCCAACAAATGGCTAGAAGCCATGCAATCCGAGATGGAATTGATGTATGATAACCAAGTTTGGACTTTGGTAGACTTACCTCACGACCGAAAGGCCGTTGAGAATAAATGGACTTTCAAAAAGAAAATGGACGTTGACGGTAATGTGACCGTCTATAAAGCTCGACTGGTCACGAAAGGGTTCCGAAAAATTCAAGGAGTTGACTAAAATGAGAATTTCTCATAGGGAGCGATGCTAAAGTCGGTTAGGATTATGTTAGAAATTGTTGCATTTTTCGATTATGAAATCTAGCATATGGATGTCAATATAGCATTCCTTAATGGAAGCATTGAGGAAGAGTTGTATACGATACAACCAGAAGGTTATATTTACAAGAAAGTGAGTGAGAGCTCTATTGTACTTCTAATCTTGTATGTGGATGACATATTATTAATTGGAAATGACATAAAACTTATGAAAAGCGTAAAGGATTACTTAAATAGTAAGTTTTCAATGAAAGATCATGGTGAAGCTACGTACATATTAGGCATCAAGATCTATAGAGATAGATCAAGATGCTTAATAGGATTGTCACAAAGTACATATCTTGAAAAGATTTTGAAGAAGTTCAAAATGGACTGAAGTAAGAAGGGGTTCTTACCGATGTTGCAAGGAATGATTTTGAGTATGACTCAAAGTCCAACAACCAGAACATATATAGAGAAATAATGGACCATGTCCCCTATGCCTCAGTGATACGTTGCAAATGTATCTATAATTTTTAATGTTCCATGCTTAGTTTTATCCACTTTTCTTGTGTTTTGTCCACACTTTGGAGTACTTTTCATATGATTTCTTGGACTAACCTATTAACAAGAGCCACAGTGCCAGCTGCCTGTTTTCTACTGTTTTTGGTTCCAGGAAAGTCAGAAAATGAATATTCTCGGAATTGGACGGGATAAAAGCCAAAGTGCCTATTTTTCTGGAAGTCATCAGATGCCAGAATACTATATGGAGAAGGGCTAGGGCCGGCCACACCACCCGGGCCGCTGGTCTAATACATGCTGACATGGTGGAAACCTGCAGCGTAACCATAATGAGCTGTCTATGAAGCATTCTTCTTATAAAAAAAAGAGTCCTATATTGAGAAAAAAGAGAAAAAGAAAAATATGAGAAAAGAGGAAAGAGAGAAAAACACCATATTCCCATGGTAAATAAGAAGACTGCTGAGATGCTCGTTGTCTGCTTGCCTTGTTATTTTGATATGGGGATTCTTCCGTAGCATCGGGCAAGGGGTACCCTGTTGGCAGTTCTCTATGATACACATGTACTTACGATGACAAGAACTTACCGGTGACTAAACTTAAGTAGCATGAGGAGCGGCCCTCGTATTCAAGGGACATGAGATTGCTATCTTATACTTTGTCAAGCATATACTCTTAGTTGTGTCACATTAACCTTAATCACCTTCGAGATGTTTATGATAGGGGCAATGAGAGCTGAAAGCTATAAGTGCTATAATTTTTGGAAGCTCTTTATGAAACTTGAATCTCTGCTTCCTTCTATGAAGGACTTTCTTCCACCATTATATTGATTCTGCACCTTCTACCTTTATGCACTTACTTTGAGAGCATAGTGGTCATTCTTAGTTCTATGTGCATTGTCCCAAGACTTGTTGATTGATGCATAACTTGATATTGCTTGTTATAAACTATTTGTATCTATTCACTCTTATGAACTTTGAAGGTGTCCTATGCATTTATGTTTTGCTACTCTATGATGGACAAGCTGAATACTATTATGCTATGTTTTCTTTATGTGAAACAAACAAACGTCTTGCAAAGCATTGTTATTCATGAATCTTTTGTTTATGCCTTTTCATGTTGCATCATAGTTTCTTTGTCTTATTGCTAGAACTTTGTCTTTCATGTTATGATTGAAGTACTATTATCCCAGCTTTGAATGTTTTACAAATAATTTGATCAAGTCTTTGATGGTGCATGTCACCTCAAAAATTATTCTTTCTTTTTATCACTTACCTACTCGAGGACAAGCAGGAGTTAAGCTTGGGGATGTTGATACATTGCAAATGTATCTATAATTTTTGATGTTCCATGCTTAGTTTTATCCACTTTCTTGTGTTTTGTCCACACTTTGGAGTACTTTTCATATGATTTCTTGGACTAACCTATTAACAAGAGCCACAGTGCCAGCTTCCTGTTTTCTGTTGTTTTTGGTTCTAGCAAAGTCAGAAAATGAATATTCTCGGAATTGGACGAGACAAAAGCCAAAGTGCCTATTTTTCTGGAAGTCATCAGATGCCAGAATACAAGACGGAGAAGGACTTGGGGCCGGCCACACCACCTGGCCGCGCGGCCAGGCCTAGCCCGCGCCAGGGGGTGGTCTGGCCGACCCCAGGACCCCCTCGGCCTCTCCTTCCGCCTATAAGATGCCCTCGGGACGAAAACCCTAAGCGCCCGATCAAAAAAATCCACGAAAGAGTCTGTAGCCGCCGTCATCTCCATCCCTAGATCGGGAGGGATCTGAATCTCTTCCCGGCACCCTACCGGAGAGGGGAATTCACCCTGGAGGCCTTCTTAATCACCATGCAAGCCTCCGGTGTAATGCGTGAGTAGTTCATCCTTGGACTACGGATCCATGTAGTAGCTAGATGGCTGGTTCTCCTCCTTTGTGCTTTCATGTTTAGATCTTGTGAGCTCCGTTCATGATCAAGATCATCTATTTGTAATTCTGCATGTTGTGTTTGCGAGGATCCGATGGATATTGAGATGCTATTTCAGATTGATTACTGATTCTATCATGTCTTTGTTATTTGTGATCTTGCATGCTTTCCGTTGTTAGTAGCTATCTTGGCCAAGTAGATGCTAGCAACTCCAATAGTTAGTGCTCGATAGTGGGTTCATGCCTCTGGTAATCTAGGGAAGTGACAGAAATTTCTAAGATACTAGATGTGTTGTTGCTACTAGGGAGAAAATAACAATCCTTTGTTAATAGAACAATCGTATTGTTTACTTTACACGCAGTTCGTAAAGCAATAATTTGTTGCTTACAACTTAATACTGGAGGGGGTTTGGATGATAACCTGAAGGTGGATTATTAGTCATAGATGCAGTTGGATGGCGGTCTATGTATAATGTTGTAATGCACAATCAAGTCTCAAAGGAGTCAAGATGATTAGTATATGCATGTATTGCTTTCTCGATGTTTGTCAATTGCCCCGCTGTAATTTGTTCACCCAGCATGTTATCTATCTTAAGGAGAGCCACCTCTAGTGAACTATGGATCCCGGTCCTTTTCTTTACATACAATCTACAAACTGTTTACTGCTTTGTGTTTACTTTCTGCAAACTATTACTTCCATCCATTCGATACGTTTAATCATTTGTTTTCAGCAAAACACGGTGAGATTGACAACCTCATCGCAAGTTGGGGACATAGTTCTGTGGTTGTGTTGTGCAGGTCTCCACGTTGCTACTAGCACCGGTAGTGCGCCCTGCCAAGGCTCAGCTAGCAACATCTTTGTTGTGTTTCCTTGCTCCTACTGGTTCGATTAAACCTTGGTTTCATAACTGAGGGAAACTTGTTGATGTTCTCATCATACCTTCCTCTTGGGGTTGCCAACGAGCTCTACATCAACACCGAACGATCACTCAGCCAAAGGTTCTCTTATGTATGCTATGTTATGTACAAGGCCATATGTGGCACATGCTGTTAGTTTGACTAGCAGGTACCAATCTGATCCAGGTTCATAACACAAGAAGGCAGTCAATGATGTCTTTAAGTACTTAAGAAGAACTAAAGACATGGTTCTCGTATATGGAGGTGAAGAAGTGCTCGTCGCAAGGTGTTACGTCGATGTTAGCTTCGACACCGATCCGGATGACTCTAAGTCACAATCCGGATATGAATTTTTGATGAATGGTGTAGCGGTGACTTGGAGGAGCTGCAAGCAACTAGTGATTGTGATATCTACAATTGATGCAGAATATATCTCTACTTCGGAAGCAGTGGAGGAAGCAGTTTGGATGAAGGAGTTCATTTCCGAATTGGGTGTGGTTCCAAGTGCTTTGGACCCTATGGTGTTCTATTGTGACAACAATGGTGACATAGCCAATGCTAAGGAACCAAGGTCTCACAAGAATTCCAAGCATATAAAGTGTCGTTTCACTCCATCTGGGAACATATTCAGGATGGCGATATAGAGATTTTCAAAGTAGATACAGATCTGAATGTTGAAGATCCGTTGACTAAAGCTCTCCTAAGGGAAAAACATGATCAGCACCAGAACTGTATGGGTGTTAGATTCATGACTATGTAAACTAGATTATTGACTCTAGTGCAAGTGGGAGACTAAAAGGAATATGCCCAAGAGGCAATAACAAAGTGGTTATTATGCTATTCCAGGTTTATAACATATCTTTATTTTTCATGCTAGAATTTTATTAATAAGGAAATGTTAATACATGTGGTTCCTAGTAAAGCCTCTCTTTATACTAGCTTGTTGATTAATAGTTGATCAAAGGTTTCCTGATCATGAACATTGGATGTTGTTAATAATAGGGTCGTATCATTAGAGAATGATATGATGAACAGTCACCCACAGTAGATGTACCAATACGATCACGTCATTAATTTTAAATTGCTATCGCATTTGTAGTAACTCAATGTCCTTAGACCATGAGATCACGTCCATCACTTTCACCGGAATAGTACTTTGATAACATCAAACGTCACACCGTAATAGGGTGATTATAAAGGTGACGTCAGGTATTTGGAAAGTGTCAGTTGAGGCTCGTGGATCAAGATTGGGATTTGTTCATCTGGATGACGAAGAGATATACTCAAGGCCCTCTCAGTGATATCACATTGACATAGCCTTGCAAGCAAGTGATTTGATCACTAGAATGTCCCATCACATGAACGAAAAAAAGAGTACTTGTCGGGAATGAGATTAAACAATGTATAGATGATGCCGAGTGATGAAATCTCAGAAAAGTAATATATCGCGAGACAAAAGGAATTTTATTGCAGCGAAAGAGGTTCAGACGATCATCTGATTTTCGTAGAACTAGTGGGAGGTGTTATGAATCTCCAGGTCCTGCTAATGATTATTGATCGGAGAAAGTCTCAATCATCTCTACATAGTTCTCGAACATGTAGGGAGACACACTTTAGGTTAACCGACGCGTTTGAGTGGATAGGGAACACATGGGAAGTCAATGGACATCGTAGAAAATTGTTCTTCCGATTTTGCTGAAATAGTTTTGGGGTATCAAAACAAAGTAAAGGATCAAAATGTTAATATGTTCATTAAATGAAGTACTCATTAAATGAAGTGTTCATTAAATTTATTTGCATTAAAATGGAATTAAAGTGCTTTAATGGAAAGACCTTTAAGGTAATAAAAGTGCTTTAATGGAAAGACCTATAAGGGAATTAAAGTGCTTTAATGGATAGACCTTTAAGTGAATTTAAGTGTTTTAATGGAGATTGAATGAGAGGAGGGGAGGGGGCATCCCCATGGCGCCTATAAAGGAGGTGGCCTCCTCCTCCTGTCCAGACACTCTCTCACAAGCTCTCTCATATGCCCCAAGGTTGGCATATTCTACCCCTTGCTTGCCTTGTCCATTGCCACTAGAAAAGGTACTCGGAGAAGCCCTGCTCTAAACCTTCCCCTCCACCATCACTATCATGGAGTAGCGTTGTTGGAGTTCCCGAGTATCCACTACTTCCGCTACCCAGCTGGAGCAAGGGATCGGGAGTCGTCGGCACACCGAATGTGTGACCGGTTATGGAGGCGCTACCCGTCTGTGGCGCTGATCGTCTATACGTCCTTGAGGACGATCATGTACCATCTACATAAACCACTTTTGTTTGCAGGAATGTTATCCCGCTTACGGTCTACCTGGGTGAGTCCATTTGTAACTGTTACAAAGTTTCGCCTAGATTCGATCTTGGAAGTTGCAAACTATAGGATTTTTTTTGTTTTCTATGCAATGAACCCCATCAAATATACTTAATAAATATAAGACATATTTTGAGATGGAGGGAGTATTATTTGGGTGCTAGCCAAATTGAAAATATATATCAAGCACCAAAATTTACCGCCTACGCTGTGTGAATCATAGGTATCCAATGTTATGTTCAAAAATATGGATATGTATGATCAGTTGATGTGACTCTCGGCCTTGAATTCCTAAACAGATGGCTTACTGTATACTAACTTTTTTATTACTAGATGGATGCTAGCCAAATTCAAAATATGAATCGAGCGAAAAAATCATGCATCAACCTTGAAGCATTTCCCTCCCCACCGATTCAAAAACTTTGAGCCAAAATCTTCCACCGAGTAGTACCATTTTTCTATTATTATTATTATTAGCTGGACGCTAGCCAAATTCAAATCTCAATCGAGCGGCAACACCAACCTTTCATGCCCCTCTGTTTCAAAAAGTTTTGTCTTTATAATTTATGTTCTACCCATTGTTCAGATGACAAGTCAATAGCTCGGGGGCACTATCATAATTATGTTTCTATTTAGCTCTACTGTCCTGATTCACGTAGTTTTTCCTTCTGGCCCTCCCAAAAATCCCAAGCTCCTCTATCCCCTCAACGACCATCGCGCGCACTGGCTTGAGCCGCGGTCTTGTGCACAACTGCGGAGCCGTTTCACCAGCGCCCACCCATCGGATCTAGTTCACCAGGTCTCTCTAACACTTCACCGGAGCTGTGGTGTCATTCACCATGCTGATGGAATCATCGATCGCCCAAGCTTTGTTTCCCCGCTGCTGAAAGCTACACAACCATCCCGGATCCTCTTCACCGGTGTCCACTGGACATGATCTATATCAAGGAGTTCCATGTCCACAACTCAAGACCAGTTGCATGGCCATCGCCATTAACTGCACCGGATATGCATTAGGGACCGCTCTCGTCCATCGCGCTCAAGCCAGCATTGACTGGCCGAGATCTGCTTCCCTGACGCTAATAGTCACCGCAACCGTAGCATGCTCGGTGACCTAGACGTCACGCGCACGATACTGATGATGCTTAGACACCTCTCTGACCAAGGTAACCAAATATACAACCCGTTTTTGTTTTGTTATTACTATAGTAGTGTCAAGCCTGTCGCAGTGAACTATATTTTTCTAATCGTGCTAGTACATACAACTCACTGGGCACGCCTATTATTCATCTTACATACAAGGTCATTAGACATGTTGGTTTGTATTCACTGCTCTAAAAATTGCAAGTCATGCACATGTTTGTTATTTTGTCATGCACATGTTCTTAGCTACTCCATACAACAATAATTGCCTTCTATTGTGTAGTTCTTGCAAAATGTAAAAGTAGTGGAAAATATTAGTGTGGATTCGCTGCTCCATAGTTACTGAATAATTCTGGTTCGTCCTGAGCTAAGTTCCTATTATGATATCCTCCTTGCCACTGTTTTGCTATCCTGTAGTACCCATTTACACTCTTCATACTATTTTGATTATAATTTTGTTGTTGCCATCTGGTTCTTCAAAAGCTGCAACACTAACTATTTTCTTTTTCTTGCATAGAGCTCAAAATGGAACAGTGAACATGTTGGTTTGCATAGCCTATTCTATAGGTTCACAAGCGACGCTATTATTTCCTTATTTGGTGCTGGTTTGTCCTTAGCAATGGAATAACTGTCCTCTACTATGTACTTCACTCGTGGTTTGCATTCCTGGTCTAGAAGTTCTCTTATGATGCCATATAATTTCTCTCTGCTTGATTCTTAGCTATGACAGTAACTGCATGCCATTGTGTAGCTCACCACAAATTCTAAGTCACCCAGTGTCTCTTACATTTCAGGAGATACCACTGCTTCCATATATATTTGCTGAAATGACCAGGCTAGTTTATATTTTCCGAAATTCTAAGAAACACTTTTTTGATTGCTCATTTCATTGTAGGCACACTTGTCTAATGCTTGTTTGTCTTGTTCTACATGTTCACGATCAACACCATTATATCTCGTATCTGCTTCATCGTAAGCAACGATATAACTATCCTCTACTATATATAGTTCATTCGTGGTTTGCATTCCTGCTCTACAAGTTCTCATATGACGAGGTTATAATTTCTATCTGGTTCATTCTTAGCTATGACAGTAACTGCATGCCATTGTGTCGCTCAGCGCAAATTATGAGTCACCCAATGTCTCTTGCATTCTAGGGTATACAACGGCTTCCATATATATTTGATGAAATGACCTGACTAGTTTATATTTGCTGAAATTCTAAGCCACACAAACACATTTTTTCATTGCTCGTTTCACGATAGGCACACTTGTTTAATGTGTGCTTGTTTGTCATGTTTGTTTGATGTATTGGCAAATAATTGAACCGTTGAGCAGTTGTAAACTCTAGTTCATAGCTCCTGTCTTACTAGTCAAATGAGTATTTATCTTGTTGATGTATTAACTTGTTATTACTTAGTTTCAGAATACAATTATTGCCATCGCCACCAAAGCGGGGGGCTGCAAGATCATGTATTCTCCAATGTACCAGTCACACTCAAAGGGAGATGCAGGTGATAGATTAAGAAAGCAGATTTAGGACTCTGCTATGAACTCGATTGTGAACTGAAGTGCCGAATTTTCTTTACCTTGAGTTGATAATATGTAATTATTTTATAAAATTTGCAGCTGATGTAATATCTAGATAACTCGCATAGGCCATGTAGGCATTTAGTTAACACCGCCACGCATGGCGGTAGACGGTACCATAATTGCGCCAGCCAAGTCGATTAGGGAACAATATTGGGCTTTGTTATTGGCCCGTCTTGTATTAGGCCGACGATGAATAGTAAAATATGCTCGCTAATTATACACCTTCTATGATATTGGCATTTCAGAAAGGCCGAAACTGTAAAAGACCGTAAACGTAATAGACCGACCCGCAGATAGGAACTAGTAACAATAATAGGACATAACAGTGACATGCCAGAATAGTAGCAGGTCAGATAGCATGCTAGAAACACATCACAATAGTAAAATGCCACAATAGTAAAAGGCCACAACATTAAAAGTCAAGAAACTATAAAATAACAGAATATTAACAAGCCAAAGGATTAACGGGCCAGAATAGTATCATGCCACAACAGTAAAGGACTAGAACAGTTAATGGCTAGAACAGTAACAAACCGAGAAATCACTAGACAAGAATAGTAACATGCTGACAAAATTGCCATGCCAGAATATTACCAGACCAGAACAGCTGTCTGTGGGCCTAAACAGTTGATGGCCGGAAAAATAAAAGGTTAGAATAGTAATGGACCTTCTCAAAGAAGGGCCATTAGTAGGCGACCAATGACGGGCTGTGACAACGGTGATGGGCCGACCGCAGGCCTTAATAGTACCGGACCAACTTGGTGCAAGTTGTGAACGGGCCACATAGTGTTGGACAAACATGGGCCTTCTGTATACCGAAACATAATCGGTCCTGAAAGTTCATCGACCTCTGTTGGCTGCATTAATGGGCCCATTTCAAGTAGTGCAAGACGAAACAGTAACATGCAGTCTTCTTACTGGGCTCTCCTCATGGGCCGACCCACTTAATAATTATCAAGACTTGGCTGGGCCAGGCTTCTACCACAGTTTATGTGACCGTTAACGGTGGTAACCGATCGTTAATGGCTGCCATATGGCTATTTGCATGACGTCAGCAGTCAACGTGGTTGGCGAACAGATCTACGGCAGAACAAGTTTTCCTGGCCGAAGAGTGTGATCTTCCATGGTCGAAAAAAAATCTTGGGTGATTCATTTGTGATGGGGCTTTTACCACGAAGGCCATCCGTCGCAGAAGACTTTTTAGCATGAAAAATGGGCCTTCAACCACGAAAATTGTCCGTTGTAAAAGCCAACTTTTCTTGTAGTGTATGCTAACAACAAAGTCAACATAAGAGTTTAGACTACATGTATTTTACAATGGCTTGTGATCCTGAATAACTTCTTTTTTCTTAGTATTCACTGCATTGAGCTGAAGATACTATACAAATTGCACTTCCTTTTGTAATTCATGGTGTGAGAATATAAAATAGCATAGGTTCACTACACATTTTTTGCTGATATATGGGTAGTTATAATAGGCACAATATGGTGTTTTCTGAATTTTAAATTTGGACTTTTACTTGTATCTGATTAGGAAAATATGTATTATATCAGTACTAATAATATTGCTAAATTATTTCATCTCAAACTGCTTTCCACGCCGCCCTGATTATTTTCAATCATGGGATATCGACGATCGATGGTTGAAATCATCCCCTAGACTTGATATTTTTTTCCAGTCCAGCTAACAGATGCATCTCATGCTGTTTTGCACCTAGTTTTATCGTAATTCATGCACTGAGTTTCTGACGAGTGGCCCTATCAGTAAAACGGACCTATGCATCACGCTATGTGTTGAAACGATGCACACATGATTTTTCTACTTTCCATAATTACCCTCCAGACTCCGAATTGGAACCGAAGGTAGGCGCCAATATAAAATGCTTTTAGAAACCCTAGCCACCCCCATGCTCTCTCTCCTCACCCTCTCGCTGTTGTAGACTCCTTACTCAGACTAAACTTTCTCCCCTCATAGGAGAAACCCTAACCTTACGCCACCAGCCTCATGCACCTTTGTGCAGTGGTATGCCATGGATGCCCGACCCCCTTTTCGAGTATCTCTTAACATACTCGCTCCCTAGAGGTCAATGCTCGAGAGCGACTCACTTTGTTGTGGCCCGTCGGTGGCTCGGTGAGGATGGAGGTGGGGACCAACAAGTGTCCAAGGTCATGCTATGCCAACCTCTACATGGGTATGTCCTCCTTTCCCCCTCTCTGATGCTCTCTCTCTCTCATCTTATCTCTTTTCGTCTCCTTTTGTAGTCGATGATGGAGCATACACATTCGTAGGCCTGTCCCCAATCCTGCTATTCCCTCCGCTTGTCCCCGTCCTTGCACCGGTCCCCGCCTCCCTCTGCCCATCCGCATGATTATGCAAGTGAGGATGCAACTGAAGGGGTTCGTAGCTGAAAATAAAAAATTCCTAGCTAGCGCAACACCAATTCCAAGATCTATCTATGAGTTAAGGTAGTAGTGGGATAGGAGGTTTCAGTGACATACCCTTGCATACCGAAAGCATTTATGTTCGAGGGAATATTGGTGATGTAGTCGTACTCGTAGCGGACCTCAAGGTCGGATTGTTCTTCGCATGTCACCTCCTGGTCCTTGCACGACAACTCCGGTGCCACTATTGGGCAGCACATATGTGGTCTCGCACATTTCTAGTGTCTAACGACGACTCCCGCCAACCGGGATGCATAAGTAGACCTTCCGGAACTGGGATCCAACAGTGCGATGGTGTGTTGGGTTGTGTTGTCTCCCACACGTGTAGTTCTTCTAGGAACCACACACACAAGATCCAACCGGAGTGAGAGAGAATGGAAAATTCCCTAAGGAAATATGCCTTAGGAAATTCCCAATTTATTTGTTGTATTTTCCCTCCAAAATACCTTATATAAGGGAAAAGGGGAGATCCCCTCTCCCCAAAGTCCAGGGGTTGTACTAAAGGAGAGACGGAGGAGGCGTGCCAAGGGGTGGTCGATCGGGTGGGCCCCCACACCCCCACGCGTGGTCCATGGTCAGCCGGGTGGGCCCCTAGGCGGCGGCTGCCTGATAGCTACAAATTTTGACACTTTTTATCAAGGATTATCCATTGGTTTTCACTTGGTTTCGTCGATTTTGAACTTTCAATTAATGCTAATATCGCAAGTTAGTGAAACCTTGTTATTTTGTGATGCCTTTCAGGTACTGAAAACTTTTGGAAGATCTGAGAGCATTTATGGGCTAATCACGCCTAAATGAGAAATTCTCTAGTTGAAGAATATTCCATCGGAGGCTCACTGGGGCTTAATGACCTAAAATACAGTCGGAGGCCGCACATACGGTCTACCCGCACTACACGCCATCTTCTTCGTTATATCAATACAAGCATATTTTGTGAAGGTAACAGAGGAAAAATACGTACACAACCACCACACACCATTCTAGAAGAGAGGAGATCAGATCTTAAGAAGAAGAAGAAGAACTCTACCTCATTCTTCGAAGATCTCTAGCCACCTGATCATCAACTCCATCATAATTCCCCACTTATAGTGAGAGAGAGAGAGATTCATATTATAAGATTAGGGTTTTGAACCTCTAATCCTACTTTGGTTTATATTTGATTTGATCTTCAACTTCGTTGTGATTTGGTACAGTAAATTAGAGATGATTAGCATTTGCAATATGAATATGTGTTTAATCTATTATCTTCTCATGTGTGAGTAAATCCCCATAGGCGTGGCAGATGTAGCGAATTGGTGAGATGTGATGTGCCTCCTTTATTTCCATCTATTTGTGATTATTGTCATGATTATTATATTGTGAGAATAATTATCTATGTTACATGATCCTGAGATCTCATAGATATGAACTTATTTACTAGTGAATTGGTGACCCCTGAGTGACATGGCCGATATCAAAGAGGAGCTAGTATAACTCGAGGACAACAAGGAACCATCAACATTAACGCCTTAATCTGGTTGAAAGACCTTTATTGATGTGCTGACCATGGATTTGGTAACATGCAAAATGATCATTGGAATCAAGAAGAATCTACCAAGAGAACTCTTGATTGATATATGGGTTGCTTGTCTACTCACATATGAATAAGAAGTACTATATTCACCTATATCATTTTATTCTATTTAGCACATTAACTATCACCATGATCCATCTCTCTCCGCGACTAAATTTTCATGTACAGGAAACCTCAGACAACCTCCATGTTCTTTTACATTTAATACTCAAAACTACTTCCTTTCCACTCATTCATTTCCACCTCACCTCTTGCAGTCAATTCACTCAAGACAAATGACAACTTGAGTGTGACAGAAACACTGTAGATAAACATTTTTCTAAGATCCTTGTTAGGATCGATATAAAAACTGGGACTAATTCAAAATAGTTATAATGAACAAAAACGCTTTTTTCCCATTGGGAACTTTTTCTTGTTGTTCTTGTTTTGGAATATTATTTCCAAGGCAAAACTCGGTTAGCTACAAGAACTAGAGAAAAATCTTCCACAACTAATTATCCATAGAAATAAAAAGTTTACCCTAACTATTTTCAATTACTCCCACTAGCATATCCATACCGGAGGTTGTTAAGATTGTAGTAAGATTGTTCCCTTTTCTATTCATTTTTGCAGAGAAGTATGTCCGGACCGTACAGGTGGCTCCGGCCGTACACCTAGTCATTATTCCCTCTGTTTTCTTCATCTTGTTTCTATCTCATTCCAACTTATATAAAAAAATACTGCCCCAAAAAGGTCGGTAGATACCAGTACGGGTGGGCCGTATGGGGAAATCCCGCCAGTACAAATTATTTGGAAGAATTTTTACTGACTTCAGGAGATCGGGTTTTTGGGAGGATGTTGGGTACGGGCGCGCCATACGGGCATACTACTGGTCGTTACAGACTCTGATTCTTCCCTTTTTCTTCTTTTCTTTCCTATTCTGTTGGGATTCTTTTTTTGGCCAACCCTTTTACTTTTAGTACTGGATTTCCCCTGCTTCTAACCCATCATAAGACTTCCCAAAGGTCTTTCTTCCTCTTATATAAACATATCCAATCTCCTCAATGTGCTACCCAGTTCCAGGCAAAGGCAAACCTTTAGGTCTCATGGCTCCTTCATGGGATAGTTTCTAGACTTTCTCCATTAAAGCCGATGACTGTGAAGAATAAGGCCTTAGCCTGAAGGATAAAGGGGTCTCCTTCGACCCCGATGATGAAGAATTCAAGACCTCCATGGATCAAGAAGCTAGAGGTTAAAATAAATCCGCTTACCTTTCTATGGTGAAGCCTGAAGATGAGGACGAAGCAATGAATCCACATGGGAAGGGACGCATGGAGTCGCTCAAGTTTATCGCCACTAATTACTGTCCGTGCAAGCGTAAGAAATCTAATCAATTTGATACAAGAACTTATCAGAAACCAGAACTCACACGTCCACAACAAAGAAGGCCACCTTGAACACCCACATGAATGTGAAGCCACAAGATGATTGGGGTCTCAACCTTGTCAATATACCAGTTGACCCTCTATTCTCAGAGACCGAGCAGCGCCTCAAGAAGATAGAAAAGAACCAGAAGGAAGAGCTCATCCATCGGTAAGTCATGCACAAATGCCTCCTGAATTTGAATTTGGAGGGCAAGAAACAACTCTATGAGATGCTTGGTAAGGTTGTAGATACAATAAACTCCATGTACTCTGACCTATAGAAGTCTCTTTGCCGTATATTATCTTTGGAGAAGATGAACAGGAAGCTACATAAGGTCGTCTCCAATTCCATGCCTCCACCATAGAGGATACCACAATATCGAATAATCATGAGGGATTATTTGATCCCACCTGGCTTGATTCCAAGATTGGAGAGATCTTTAACACCTTGTAATCTATCTTCCAGTTTTAGCATGTTTACCTTCTTGCACGCATGATAGGTTTTTAATTCTAAAGTTTGCATTAGTTGCTTTATCAACTTTCTTGGTCAAAGGAAAGAGTTATATCCAATGAGTTTTTGAGACTTTATGATATCTGAAGTGATTTCGGTTTTATTGTATTATATGTATGAATTAGGACGAGTGCTATGATACTTGTACCACTGTTATGATTTTAGGGTCTTCCATATCAATAAAGTATTGATAAGATATGAGAAGAAATTTTGATAGCATGTTATAATCATTGGTTTAAACTATAAAGAACCATAAAGGGTATTAACATCGTACAGTTTTGTTGATGAAACAAAAGGAAAATTATGCTGGCAAAGAATTAAAAATAAAAAGTGCAAGTGGCCAAAGGTACTCAAACAATGATCATATATTATTCCCTACTCAATCAAGTGCTCATCTAAATAAACTTGATGATTTAATAATCTCCTAAATCTTTGAACTTCTTATAAATTACAAATACAAAAAGTGTGGAAGCCTCTGAGTTATGTGATGTGTGAGAGTGTGATACTACTCACAATGCCGTTCTATATCTGATATTGTAATTATGCTTCAATTGCCTCATTTATAATAAGTACTCGTGCCTCATGAACATGATGACCTTGTCCATAAGTCACTACCTTGCTCGGGAACAAGCAAGAGTCTAGATTCAGAGATCCGACATACATAGACACCTCCAACTATGAAACATCACACCATGAAGGGATCTAGAGGAGGATCTTGGATAAGGGAAAATCCTTGCTACTACACGAGCATCGGAGGACAACACATCATCCCCCCTCATCATCAACCGCTGCATCTCCATCATCACCATCATTCCCCCTATCATTAATTTAGATCGTGTTGTAATTACGAACACAATTATGGGTTTGCACTTGATATTACCTTTGCACTTTCAATACATCCATATGAATATGATGATGTTGTTGGTAGAAAAGTTATAGAAGGAAGAGCCCATCCATAGGGAAGTCGTGCGCAAATGCCTCCTAGATTTGGAGGGCAAGAAAGTACTCAATGAGATGCTTGGTAAGGCCGCGAATGCAATGAACTCCATGTACTCTAACCTGCAGAAGTCCCTTTGCCGTATATCATCTTTGGAGGAGACGAACAGGAAGCTCCGTAAGTCCGTATCCAAGGCCATGCCTCCACGTTAGAGGACACCACGGTATCGAATAATAAAGAGGGATTATTTGATCCCACCTAGCTTGATTCCAAGCTTGGGGAGATCTTTAACACCTTGTAATCTATCTTCCAGTTTTAGCATGTTTACTGTCTTGCACACAAACACACCACCCTTTAAACACCCTTTACTTGAGATCAAAGGAAACTTACAAGTATGCTTCGGTAGATAGTGATGAGGGGCATAAATACCTTAACCAAATAGCTCTAAGTGGTTTTGATTATTTCGAAACTATCTACAATTGATCGGTTCACTTGTAGTCATCAAGCTATTTTTTGGCGCCATTGGCAGGGAAGCAATTCACTATCCTGGTGAGGTCACTAGAGACCTTGTTTTTAGTTTTTTTAGTTTATTTCTTGTTATTAGTTTAATTATCTATTGAAAACCCAAAAAATAGTTACTTACTTATTTGTTTCTCTTATTCCAAAAATACCAAAAGGAAAAGAGCCATGGATCAAACGAAACTTTGGGAGTATGCTAATCCCAATGATGATTTTATTCGTGCACCTATTACCTAGTCATGGGATGGAAGAATGGATTATTTTACATTTATTTTATAATGCTCTTAACCTAATGTCTAAGTCTATGACAGCTGCTGCGGAAGGAGGAACCTTCATGGGGAAGTAAGTGAATGTTGCAAAAAAAACTTATTAATGATATGCAACCATGCTGAATCGCATGTAGAGAGAACCTCTTCAAGAATGGTGAATTCAATCACCGAGGAGCACAATGAAGAGCTTACTTCAAAGGTATATGAGCTTTTAAATATTGTAAAGGGTAAGGAAGATACCCAATTTAATGCTATCACTATCAATGCTAATAAAGTTAATTTTATAGCTCGTAATCTTTGTACCCCTGCATGGAAGAGTCAAAACTATGCCTCGAACTTTCAAAAACAATATTCTCTTGCACTTGCTCCGATTAATAAAACTTCAATCATCATAATGGAGAAAATCATGGTAATCTCCCTTTTGAGAATCTTTAAAAAGCTTTATGCAAGCACAAACTGATCAAAATAATGGATAAGCATGAAAATATTATTGGTAAATAATCTAACCAGGTAGTTTCTATTAGAAATGTTGTGCAGGCTCTGTAGGAAAGAACCAAGACCGTGGAGGCACAATTGGGCAAGTTAGCCGAGAGTCATACTCTCATACTTGCAAGATTTGTAGGAAAGCCCGCGCCAAACCTGGTGGAAGACCTCAAGATGACGAGGGTACAATAAAACTATGATAAGACTAAAGATCTATACTGCAGCAATGCGCCATCACATGACTATACCGTGGTTTTGAATATGATCACCATGAAAAATTCTCATAGTGAACAAGGTAACAATGTCATGTACCAACAGTTTATAAAGAAGTAGCATCAAAGGTATGTATTTAGAAATATAATATAAAGGCTAGACGATAAAGTTCCGACTAAGCTTGATGATATCTTTGAGCCCACTATTAAAATTAAAATAGGCGTTAATGTATTAGATGCACTTTATGATCTTGGTGCAAGTGTTTCAACAATTTCTAAAAGTTTATTTTATAAACTAAACCTAAGGACATTTGAAACTACTGAAATGAGACTCCATCTTGCTGATTCAACTTATTAAAAAGTTGTAGGGATCAAAGAAAATATAGTAGTTGAAATTAAAGGATGTCCTGCTCTTATTGATTTTGATATAGTGGACATGGTTGAACATACCATAGAACTTATAATTCTAGGTAGGACATTCCTAATAACTATTAAATCTTTAATTAATTTACATAAAGGGAATGTGAGAATAGGACTACTATAATTTTCGGACCTCACGGGTTCTAAATCACAAGTCGGTATAACCCGAATCGAGGGAGGATGTACTACCATGGAGGCCGTGAGGCCGCCCACAAGCAGGCCGGTACTGGTAAACCATCCACCAAAGTATTCATGGTTATAACTTCAAGTGCGAGAAACGTGAGCGGCTGGCTGCGAGTCTAACGTACACTAGTGAGTATATATGCCAACCACATACAAGAGTATATTAGAGCAATTCCATCTTAAAAAAATAGAAATATATTGCAATGCCATTCTGGCAAGATCCAAATTATATAAATAGTAGTAATAATATTTTAGAATTATATCCTTATACATCACTCAACAAATCATCAAGAGGAAGCGGAAACACAAATATGAGTACGGATTAAGAGTCAAACCGGCATAAGATGCCACAAAAATAAGCACATCCCCACCCACAAATCTCAGAGTCACCATCTCTAGAATCTCTACGCAAGAGGGTCGTTTCCTCCATCATTAGCCTCTTCGACGTAGTAGACTCCATATGGATGTCCCTGACAACCTAATCAATGTTTATGATGTGAGATCCCAGGGCACTCAACAAGTATTTATGCATCTAATGGGAACAACCTAGGGGTGCCGCAATTGCAGCAAAAGATAAATAGCTAAATAGTTCTATAGATACTCGCTACATCATCCGCCCAACCAGATATGGATAGACACTCGTTAATTAGGTCTAGCAGTTATATAAGCAACATAAGTAAACATCACTTGTCCTCCTTCTCGGTTACCAAATGAGAAGGCAAAATAACATTCCATCCGTTAGCAATTTTATTAACCATTCCATGAGTGTTTCTCTAGTTACTAGTCATGATCTTAGTCAAATTAAACATGGTACTTTAGTTATAGTTGTCTATGATCAAGAAATGTGCTCCAAGTCGTCCATAATCGTGAACATGGATTTCAAAAATATTTACCCTGCAGGGGTGCACAAATAGCAACACACGCACGATCAACCTCGGGAAGAACCAAATAAAAAGCAATGAGGCATCACGACAAAGCATTCACAAGATTCAAAAATGATTTCATGGGGCCACCCCACTAAGCTACCCGCAACAAACCTGGCTGACTCCGAGATGCACCCAGGGTTTGCGATAATGGTTGTAAACGACTGGGTAACCAAAAGTGTGACTGGGCTTGTCGATACCGTGAAAAGATTCCACATTCCAAAAGAGTATAGGCACTCCACACGCAATAGTAAATAAAGCAGTAAAGCATGGCATAAGTACGTGATAGTAATAATGCCCCAAACAAGTTTGTGGCCCTAAGAAATAAGATGTGAATCAATCCCAGGTTAAGGGGATTCATGATTCCACATGCGTATAGTACGATAGTCAAGGAACATGAATCAAGTACTCGGGTCCTATGAGACAAAAGTGAGCATGGAAGAACCAAATAACAGCTATTGTCCACTGGTGCCTCTTTCTTTAGTTATCCCATTACTACACAGTATAAATTGTTTAGGTACTTCGTTATGCAAATACTCGCACAAACTCTATAGATGCAATTCTACGACTCTCATGGCACAAATAACTCATATAGTAATGGCTCATGGGGATGAGGATACAAGCTTCTGTGGGGTTTAAAAGTAAAGGCTATGCAGTACTTGACATTTTAATTTAATGCGAATGACGACACAATGATGCAAGAATAAAGATAGAGGCATAGTTATTATATGTAATGAAAGCATGGGTAATTTCTTGCATGTTAGCTCAACAGTGGAACAACTAGGATCTATGTAGGACTCTTGGTTCTTCTGATAACTCCCTTGCTCGACGTCTATCCGGAATAAAAACAAAACACATAAAGGGACATAATAAATAAAGTGCAGGATCATATGAACATATGCAATAATAAAAACAAGGTATGCCATGATGGAATGATGCACAATTACATGGTATAATATAGCATGGCATGGGTGAGATGTGGGAACAATAATAAAGCACTTTAATTAATTATTAATGCATGTTTTGCTCCCATAAACCTTGCTGAATACTTCATATTTATATGATGCATGCTTGAGTTGATAACATGGAATAAATAGTTAGAACGGGATCATTACGCTGATCAAATTAGACACATTATTTTTTAAATTTGGAATTATGGAATTAAAGGTATGAATTTGTTAAGATAAACGCATATTAATGGTATTTAATAATTCGAAAATTTTAAATGCCTAGAAAATATTTTAAATAGCATATTCATATTCCTAGCATTTTTCTGATCAAAAAACATATATCATTTCCATTATTTGGAATTATGAATTTAAAAAATATTATTAAATGCAAATTGATTTAAATTGGATCAAAACTTAAAGGTTCGACTAGTTAGAGTTGACTTTAGTCAAATTTGAAATTAGATTTGAATTCATATTTTAAAATCATTTGTATTTCATTTTATAAGTTTTCCAAATTCAAATTATTTTATAAGATATGAATTTATTTAGATATTTTCAATATTGTGGAATCTATTTGGATTTATTAAACAAGAAGAAAGTTTTCTCACTCAGACTGGGTCTACTCGTAGAGACAAACACGTGGGGACAGGGTTATGCGGGTCCACACGCGCGCATAGCCAGCAGAGACGTGACAAGTGGCCGAGTTGGGGGCGCGGGTGTAACTAGAAAAGTGTCAGTTACCTTTTCATAAAACGCCTCGCTAGGTCTGGTTTTGTGGCTCACAGGTGGGATCACGCGAGGACTGCGGGTTGCGAAGCAAAATCTGTACGGGGGTTTCAGCAAAACATCACGCGCGCTACTAGGATTGTTTCTCTTCTCGCTATTTCTGAAAACACTCACGCCGAACTCGTCAGGAAAACAACAGCGCACACAGGGGTCAACCCGGTGACCTGCGGCTTGGGTTGACAGGCGCAAACCACTGCGGTGACTAGCGGCTGGTGTTAGGTACCGGTTGCAGTGCGGGTTAAGCAGCAATACCTAGATACCAACAACCAAAACTCGGCGGTGCCAGGAGCGGCATGGTCGAGCATGGTGGCACGGTCAGGGGGCTTCAGGAAGCGGCGATTGCATGGATCGACACGACGCAACGACGTGGATGCGGCTGCTCTAGCATGCGACAGGGGCGAGCATTACCGCGATGGCACGCTTGCGGGGGTGGTGACGAACATCCGCGCGTGACAGTTGTTCGATGAGACGAGCAGGATGACCAGGAAGCAAATGCGCATGCGAGGATGTCTGGGAGGTTCCGGAGCTCACCGCAGGATCAGTAGTGGGCTCGATCTAGCGAGGCGCGTCAGCGATCAGCGACGCTACACGCAGACAGGATCTTAGGTTTTGCTTTGGTGGCTTCGCGTTCTGCTAGTTCAGGAGCTTCTCCTCTTCTTCTCCAGGTACAGGCAGGCTCTAGTGGCGCTCCAGATCTTCCTCGACTACCACCAGCTCCTCCTCTCCTACTCCTCCTTGTCGGATCAAGCTCACACCGAGGTGTGGCTATGGTGGATAGGCTGGCTTAGCAGGGGAGGGAAGGAAGGTGTTGCTGGGCAGCGCCCTGGTGAGATCTGGTCGACAAGGAGGTGGTGGTGGTGTGGTGGATAAGGACAGGGGATAGGGAGTGCTCGGGTTAGGTTAGCAAAAGCAACTAGGGTTGCTTTTTTCTCTCTTCTCTCCTCTCTCTCGGGGTGGATAACAGGGGCGACTAGGGTCTATTCAAGGGAGGGGGCCGGAGCACATGGGGTTGGCGTTCCAATCTTCATTCTTTGCAAGGAATGAGGGTGTAACATCCCAAAACTTTAATCCAATTTATCAAGATTCAAATCACCCAATTAGGGTTAACAAAAACTTTTTATCATTTAAAAAAATTAAGCATGCATATGAGTGTTGTATTAAATAGGAGTTGTTTTGAAATGCCATGATTGTTTGTTCTAATGGTTGTAAAATGATTCTAAGGTGAATGCCACATCATCTAGATCATTCCCAAGCAAA
Source organism: Avena eriantha (assembly GCA_910589775.1). Classification (NCBI taxonomy): domain Eukaryota; kingdom Viridiplantae; phylum Streptophyta; class Magnoliopsida; order Poales; family Poaceae; genus Avena; species Avena eriantha. The sequence goes on along the minus strand of OU342740.1, from coordinate 152,535,268 downwards.
ATCCAAAGAAAAAGAAACCAAATACAATTAATAATGGAAATGGTCACTTGTGCCATTTTAATCAACTAGTACACTTTGGGTGTTCCTAGAACTCAATTTCAAATAGAAACTATTGGGGATCTTTGCACCACTTGCTAGTACAAGTTAATATGTACCAAGGCCCACTTTGTGATCTTCCAAAAACATTCAAACACTAAATTTAAATGACAGTGGAAAATGGAACCAAGTGCATGTGTGTAGATCACACGTTTTCAAAAACCATCCAAATGAACTCAATTTAAAAATCCCAAGCAAACATAGATGCTCAAGCATGTGACTAACAACTCCACCAAATTTCATTTCAAAATTTAAAAGTTAAATTCTTGCGGCCATGTCGAACACTTGGTGAGCAGAATCAAACCTGCCTAACTATTATTGTTTTTTATCAAAATTTATCGAGCCATTTGAACCCAATTCACTTCCCTTGTCTATCCTAGCCCCAACCAAGCCATCAAGGACCTACCAAATGGCCTAGGGCAACAGTGCCGCGCCACCCCGAGGCCATGCTCACCGGCCAACCGTGCCCAAGCCGCAGGAGACCACCAACCCTCTGCGCCGCTCTAGGAAGGAAGGTGTGACCTCACCGCCGTCCACGGTCCACCCCACGACCACTGCTACCCCCTGGACCACCAAGGCCAAGCCCCACACTAAGTCTCTGCGCAGCGCCGCACCGCCTTGACCACCTCAACCCGCCAGACATGCCCGTACCCCGCCGCGCGACACACAGTCGCCGGGAACCACTTCGCGCACCGCCTCTGTCTCTCAGAGCGCGAGACGCTCCTGACCATAATCCACCGCCCCTAGCACCACCATTAATACCTAGCTGACTACCAAGGAACCGCCCACCGTCTGCCTACCTCGCCCACGCCGATAGCCCCCTATGCCGTCGTCACCAATGAGCTCTGCCCACACCTCTGTGCCGCCTCGCCTGGCCTATATAAGGGAGCATCCCCAACACCAATTCTTCACACTCCCATACTCCCCTCTCTCCACTGGTCCTTCCCTACCTCTTGCCTGAGCAGCTCGAACCGCCAGCCGCCAGGATTTCGCCGGAGACAACCGCAGCAGAGGAGGAGACGCCCCTGTCGATTTCGTCCATCCCAGCCGCCACCGCGACCTCGCTTGAGCCTGCCATCGTCTCCTCATTCAGACGCCCCCATCACCAAGCTTGCTGGAGCCCTGGTATGCCCCCACAGCACCCCACAGCACCGCTAGGTTTCCGTCTCGCCGGCGACGTGTCTGTCCTCGACGATGAACGTGAGCCGTAGAACTTAGTTCTAATCCTACGGTCCAAGTTGCCCTATATCGCTACGCATTTAATGAGCCACTGACAGGCGGGACCCCCCTATCATCAGTCCTTAGCGCCATGGAGTGAAACTGGGCCGGCCCGTTAGTGTTCCTGTGCAACCCAGTAGATTCAAATTTAGATTTTTTTTCTTTTTAGCTGAAACTTAGTTATGTCCTGTAGTTTAAAGTTGAATTCAGAGAGTTTTACAAATCCAAATGGAGTCTTTCCAATTTTGTTAGAAAGGTAATAAAAATCTCTAACCAAGCCCGTTGGATTTAAAACATTTAGAGTTATAGATCTCTCCTAGCAAAAATAACAAGACAGAAGCTTTTTCACATTCAAACATTTTTCTAAAATCAACCATAATAGCTTTTGAGTTGATTCCAACTCTCAAAAATCACATCTAACCATACTACATGAATATGTAATAATAGTAAGATTTGCATGCAGCGACTTTGGACTAGTACCAAAATAATGCTATATAGGCATTTCTAGTCACTTTAAATCATTAAATATTAAACTTAAACTTATTAAAATGTGATCCAACCTTTAAATCACATTCCCATATATTAGAATATGTTGTGATGACATGTGTCCACATGATCCCATATTTTAATTGGAGAATATTAAATCTTAGTTAATTTCAATGAGTAGAAATTACTTTTCTCAAATAAAATAAATGAAACTAATTCATTAAACCTTGTGATGTTAGTGATGATACTAGATCGTCCAATGTGTTCCTTAGTGTGCTAAATAGGCTAGTTCAGTATTGTTTGGTGATTGTGTATCCCGTATGTATTTATTGACGATAGTATCGAACAAGTCTTCGAGGAGGAGGAGTTTTACCAAGAAGAGGAGGAAGAGAATTTCAACCACTTCACCAACCAAGCCAAGCTATTATTGGCAAGCTAACACTTGCAAGTATTATACTTAGCAAGCCATCATTAACAATGCAAGCTAACCCTTGCAAGCAAGATGACCTAAGGAAGATGCATTAGGCATGATTGGGTTATACCTTTTCATTTATACCTACCCCAAGTTTTCTTACAAGCTTTACCTTCTTTACTTTACCAAAGTGCTTTACTTTGTTTATAGATAGCATAAAGAGTATAAAACTTGGCCTATCTAGTTAGCTTTAGATGTCATTCTATGGCATGAGATTGAGAATAGCATCCCACATTAGTGAACACTCTTAACGTAGTAGTTTAGAGCTAAACCAAAAACTTGATCATTTTATATGGGAGTACTTGGTGAAAATGAATTGTGAAAACCTTGGAATGATGAGTCATTCTATTGAGATGTTTTAACATGTGTTGAGAAACAAAAATGGTTTATGATGATGATGAAAATGTTGAGGCACGAGCCTTAGCCCTGTTATAAAAACTAATGGTTGGGTTCGGATGCGATACCATTCCAATGTTACCGTACAACCACAATACCTGAATTGGGTAAGGCTTAGCCGGAATTTTATATGGATTAGTATTAGTTCCCTCGTGGGAGAGGTTTGAGCTGAGGCTACCTCTCAATGTGGTCCACCTATGTAGTGCCCAGGATGGCAAATGGCCATGGCTAGAAGGCCAAGCTCATAGGAGAGGTGCTTATACTAGATTGTGTAAAGGAAAGGTTATGTTTGATTATCTACATACTAAGTATGATGATTCAGGGTTACCCCGGAGAGATGTATCGAATTTTCTGGTGAAAGTGTACCACCTCTGCAAAGTGTCAAACTATTCGAATAGTCGCGTCCGCGGTTATGGACAGTTGGAGTGGCCATACTGTTCCGTTGTCAGATGTTTTCAAAATGACTTATGAAATGAATTGTGACATGGCTTGACCACAATATGGTTGTGACTATGACAACTAAGCTCCCACTTAGGTGTTTTCAAACTTTATTTTATCTTTCTTTGTTTCTGAACTCAGCTTAGGTTCAAACTTAACTTTACAAATAAACTTAGAGTTAGCATTTCCTACTAGAACTACCTTACTTGTTAGTGATAGTTTGCGAGTACTTAAAGAGTACTCATGGCTTTTGTCCCTAGATATTCCTATGGCCAGACTATGAGGAGGACTACTTTAAAGGTGGACAGCAGGACGGCTATGAAAACTAGGATCATCTCCCATCGTCAGCATTGCCTTTGACACTAAAGATGGACCCCACCTCTATGTTATTTATTACGCTACTTGATTGTATTAAGACTGGATCATGAGATCCTTTATTTGTGTAAGACCTTATTATGGTTTGTAATGGATGATGTATTGTGATATCCAATCTGTTATGTCTCGCAAAAATGGTAATCCTGGGATTGCGATGTATGGCATAATAGGCATCTGGGATTAAAAATCCGGGTGTTGACAAGTTGGTATCAGAGCCATCCTGACTATAGGAGACCCTAGTTAGAATGAACGTCCGAACAAAAACTTAGTTTCAAAAACCAAAGTAAGTATTTATGAAAACTTATTTCCTCTCTTATACTTAGGATTCTTTCTCTCAAAAAAAATTCAGGTTCCTCCAAATTCTTACATTACTACATAAAACTTTGACAGACTTGATCACTTCACTAAATTTCTCATCCTAAATTCTTATAGATGGAAGTTCAGTACATCAAGTTCTACCAGTTGGGCAACAGAGGCCAACTGATCTTCAAGAGGGATCTAGATGCACTATCTGAGTACTTGGAGCGTCCTCATCCGGAATATCTTGGAGATCAACTCAATGGTCCCCCAGGAGGAGATTTACAATGGCTAGTGATTGCTGATCTTCGAGGCAAGTTAGAAGCACCAATATCCGAGAAAATTCAGTTCTCTGAGAGAGCGAACAACTGCTAGATGGATTAGCCAGGGCAATGCATGAAGCTCTCGCTCGTCTTTGCGCACAGAATGTCAACTTGATCCAAGGAACCCGCTTTGCTCACTATGCAAGGCGTGATTCTATGGGAATGCCTCTAGAGATGCCAAGTCACCCGGAGTTGAAGCGTCAAGTGGAGAAGCTCAACTTTCTGCTGTACGACAGACAGAAGGAATTGGACAATGCTAGAGAATTCGCTAACCACAACCTCGCCATTGCCGCCTAGAAGGCCCAGACTTTCTCACTACTCGTCAAGGATCGTTAGTCGCTTCGCCTTCAACGCGCCAAGAAGGATTGCACCATCGACCGTCTTCGCAAGAAGGTGGCCGAACTCGAGAAGACCATCAAGGAGCAAGAAGCCCAGCTTGTAGCAAAAGAAGAAGAGGAAGAAGGAGAAGATATCCAAGGGGATATTAACTCATACCTCAGCAATGATGATGACTACCTAGAGGATGATGCCATGGACTTCTACACCGACGATGATGACTCTGACTTCATCGATGATGAGTAGATGCACTAGAGCACTATCATAGGAGTGAGAAGTATCGATCGCCTTGTATCTTAGTATACAGAATTGTTCCTAAAACCATTTGTTTTCCGTTGATGTTTTGGTGTGTGTGAGTTTGTATCGTGTGCTTTGTTTGAATGAATGAAAAGAAATTAGTTGCAAAACCGGAGTCAAACTCAAAGTTTTAGCTTTAAAACCAAAATCATGAACCTTAGAACTTTCCCTCTTACCCCGTTATCTATCTCAATCTTCAGATGACTCATGGAAACCAAGGAGGGAGCAGCTCATCGCAGGACCCAATGTTGCAGATTCTGTAGACGCTCATTGCAGACCGTGAAGCTAGTAGGGCATAGCGCCAAGCAAATCTAGCCACACTGCAGCAGATCGCCTAGATGGCTCACAACAATCATAACCATGGAAATTAGTATCATCATGGATCCAAACTCAAAAACTTCCAGAATACGAATCCCCCAATCTTTAGCCAGTCTGAAAACCCACTGGATGCTGATGATTGGTTGTAGACCATGGAGAACAACCTAGAAGTCGCTGGAGTGGATGCCAACAAGAAAGTTCTTTTTGCCACCCACTATTTGGCCGGAGATGCAAGAGCATGGTGGAACAACACCCGCACGATGAACCATGGTCAAGTGATGACATGGGAAGCCTTCAAAATCAAGTTCAGCCACACTCACGTGCCACAGGGTCTAGTCACCAGGATGAGGGATGAATTCAGAGAACTAAAGCAGGGCAGAATGACTGTAGTGGAATACTGTGACAGATTCTTGTCCCTCGCCAGGTATGCACCTGATGAGATCAACATGGAGGCCAATAAGAAGGAGAGATTCCTAAATGTACTGCATGATGAGATGCAGACATTTCTCGTCAACATCTGTTTTAAGGATCTCGAAGAGCTAGTCGACTCTACCATTCAAATGGAAGGGAAGATTAATCAAGCAAATGACAACCGCAAACTTCAGATGATGCACCAAGCTGGATCCAACAATCACCAGAAGTACCATCCCAACCCGTCTGCCGGATATGCCCCACGGAACAATCGACCACCAATGTCTCGCCCAAGCTACCCCAACCATAGCGAAGGAAATGTGAAGTCCAGAGGAAACAACAACCACCCTAGCAACTCAAGAAATTTCAACTGTGCACCTCCCAAGCACAGCAACAACAACAACACTGCACCCAGAGCTGGAAGCAATACTGTGCCCATGGCAGCAAAAGACAAGTCTCAGATCACTTGTTTCGAGTGTGGAGTGAAGGGTCACTACTCCAATGAGTATCCCAAGAAGATTACCGCCACTGCCAATGTGAATGCCCCAGCTCACCAGCAGCCTTGTGTTCAGCCTGGAAGAAGATTTGCCCCAGGGAACCCTCACAACTGCAACTACCGTTTCTTCCACATGAACGCCGAATAAGCCCAAGAAGCGCCAGATGTAGTGTTGGGTATGTTTTCTGTCAACTCAGTTTTAGCAAGAGTGTTGTTTGATTCTGGAGCATCGAACTCATTTGTCACCGAAGAATTTGCATGTCATGATAGTTCAAATACCTGGTTCAACTACGAAAGCTAGAAATATTTGCAAGGATGTTCCTATCAGAATACATGGGATAGATTTTTATGCCAATCTAATAGTACTCGGAACCAAAGGTTTGGAAGTAGTACTAGGAATGGATTGGATGTCAAAGCATAAGGGATTGATTAACTGTGCCAAGAAATCCATTACCATGACCAGTAGCTCTAGAGTATCATTAGAGCATATATTTGAAACCTTGCCGCATCAATTCAAGTGCAACAAGAGTCTAGCCCTACCCACCATAGACCAAGTCAGAGTAGTCTGTGAATACCCTGACGTATTCCCAGATGAATTGCCCGGTATGCCCCTGGATAGGGATATTGAGTTTATTATTGAACTAATCCCTAGAACCGGACCCATAGCCCAAAGACCATATAGCAGGAACCCCTCAGAGTTAGTGGAATTGAAGAAGAAATTGGATGCTATGTTGGCAACAGGCTTGATTCAACCAAGCGCATCGCCATGGAGATCGCCTGTGTTATTTGTTGACGAGAAGGATGGAGGAAACCGTTTGTGCACAGATTACAGGAAGATGAATGATGTCACCATCAAGAACAAGTACCCATTGCCAAAGATAGAGGATCTATTTAATCAGTTTACTGGTGCCAGTGTGTTCTCTAAGATTGATCTTAGGACTGGTTATCACCAACTTAAGATTCGTGCAACGGATATTCCAAAGACCACCTTTACTACTCGTTATGGATTATACGAGTATACGGTCATGTCTTTTGGATTAACCAATGCTCCCGCTTATTTCATGAATCTCATGAATAAGATCTTTATGAATGTTCTAGATAAGTTTATCGTTGCGTTTATCGACGATATCCTTATCTACTCCAAGTCAGAAGAAGAGCATGAGCAGCATCTGAGAATCATCCTTGAAACCCTTAGAGAGCATCGGTTGTATGCCAAGTTCAGCAAATGTGAGTTTTGTCTAAAAGAAGTAGGATTCCTAGGACATATTATGTCTGCCAGAGGAGTCACTGTTGATCCCGCCAAGATCAAGGATGTCAAAGAATGGGAAGCCCCAACCACTCAAACTCAAGTCCCTGCATTTCTCGGATTAGCTCGATATGACCGCAAGTTCGTAGAAGGATTTTCGAGCATCACAAGACCAATGACCCAATTGTTGAAGAAGGACAAGAAGTTTGAATGGACCGACAAATGTGAAGCAAGTTTCCAAGAGCTCAAGAAGAGATTGATTTCAGCCCCAATATTGATTATGCCAGATATCAAGAAGCCCTTTGATGTGTATTGTGATGCATCCAATATTGGTCTCGGATGTGTATTGATGTAGGAAGGCAAAGTCATCGCGTATATGTCTCGACAACTGAAGCAACATGAGCATAACTACCCTACCGATGATCTTGAGTTAGTAGCCGTAGTTTTGGCATTGAAGACCTGGCGTCATTACCTTATGGGTAACCACTGTGAGATTTACTCAGATCACAAAAGCTTGAAGTATATTTTCACTCAGAAGGAGCTGAATATGAGGCAAAGGAGATGGATAGAGTTAATCAAGGATTATGACCTTGACATTCACGATCACCCCGGCAAAGCCAATGTGGTAGCGGGTGCTCTTAGCAGATTGTTGTGTAGGCTAAACACCATGATCAAGGAGAAGCGACCAAGTTTGTATGAGGAGTTGGAGTAGTTTAGAACTGAGCTAGTTAGCAAAGGATTCTTAGCTAGCATTGAACTTGAACCCACTTTGATAAGCCAAATCGAGGAACCCCAGAAAGGAAATGCAAGTATCGACGGAATCAAGCGTCTTATTGGTACAGGAAAGGTACCTGGATTCACCGAAGATGAAGAAGGAGTTTTGTGGTACAAAGGACGTATCTGTGTGCCAGCATATTCGGAGCTAAAGCAAGTTATCATGCAAGAAGCTCATGATACTCTTTAGTCTAACCACCCCGGAGGAACGAAGATGTATCAAGATTTGAAGGAGCAATTTTGGTGGCACAAGATGAAGACAGAAATCGGAAGCTACATCGCCAAGTGTGATATCTGTCAGAGAGTCAAAGCGGAACATCAGAGACCCACAGGACTGTTGCAATCATTGCAGATTGCGGAATGGAAATGGGATTTCGTCATAATGGACTTTATCACCGGTTTGCCTACTTCTAGTAGGGGAAATGGCTCTATCTGGGTCATCGTTGATAGATTATCTAAGGTAGCCCACTTTATACCTTTCAAGATAATCTACCAGAGTTCGAGGCTAGCAGAGTTGTACATTGCCATAATTGGTAGTCTGCATGGAACCCCCAAGACCATAGTGTCAGATCGAGGAACTCAATTTACCTCGAGATTTTGGCAGAAAGTTCAAGAAGGATTGGGAACTAAGTTTAATTTCAGCACATCTTATCACCCGCAAACCGATGGACAGGCTGAAAGAGTCAACCAAATATTAGAAGATATGTTGAGAGCTTGTGTATTAGAGTACGGATCAAAATGGGAAGATTGTCTACCTTTCGCAGAATTCTCATACAACAACAGTTATCAAGCCTATTTGCAAATGGCCCCATTTGAGTTCCTACATGGAAGAAAGTGTCATACCCCTTTGAATTGCTCGCAAGTAGGAGAGAGTCAGATTTTCGGACCCGACATTCTATGAGAAGCCGAAGAGAAGGTTCACAAAGTCTGTGAGCACCTCAAAATCGCCCAATCTAGATAGAAGAGTTATGCTGACAAGAGAAGGAGAGACATGACTTTCAATGTCGGAGATTTTGTGTATCTCAAAGTTTCGCCATTGAAGGGAACACAACGTTTTAGTCTGAAAGAGAAGTATCGTATCAACTGTAACTGCCAGAGGATATGTCAGCCATCCACAATGTGTTCCATATCTCGTTACTTCGCAAATGCCTACAAGTGCCATAGAAGACCGAAGTTTTCAAGAACATCAATCACCGAGCTGTGGATATCAACAAGGATCTGATGTATCATGAAGTTCCCATCCGTATATTAGAGGAAGCCTACAGAACCACCAGGACCCGGAGTATCAAGTTTCTCAAGATCCAATGGAGCAACCAAACCAAAGAAGAAGCCACTTGGGAGCGAGAATATTACATTAGGACTGAGTTCCCAAATCTCTTTAGTTCCTAGTTTCTTTCTTAAATCTCGGGACGAGATTTTGTTTAAGGGGGGAAGGTTTGTAACATCCCAAAACTTTAATACAAGTGATCAAGATTCAAATCACCCAATTTAGGGTTAACAAACACTTTTTATCATTTAAAAGAATTAAGCATGCATATGAGTGTTGCATTAAATATGAGTTGTTTTGAAATTCCATGATTGTTTGTTCTAATGCTTGTAAAATGATCCTAAGGTGAATTCCACATCATCTAGATAATTCCCAAGAAAAATCCAAAGAAAAGGAAATCAAATACAATTAATAATGGAAATGGTCACTTGTGCCATTTTAATCAACTAGGACACTTTGGGTGTTCCTAGAACTCAATTTCAAACAGAAACAATTGTGGATCTTTGCACCCCTTTCTAGTACAAGTTAAGATGTACCAAGGCCCACTTTGTGATCTTCCAAAAACATTCAAACACTAAATTTAAATGATAGTGGAAAATGGAACCTAGTGTATGTGTATAGATCACACTTTTCAAAAACCATCCAAATGAACTCAAACCTACCTAACTATTACTGTTTTTGATCAAAATTTCTCGAGCCATTTGAACCCAATTCACTTCCCTTGTCTCCCTAGCCCCAACCAAGCCATCAAGGACCTACCAAATGGCCTAGGGCAACAGTGTCGCACCACCCCGAGGCCATGCTCGCCGGCTAACCATCCCCAAGCCGCAGGAGACCACCAGCCCCTCTCCACCATTCCAAGAAGGAAGACGTGACCTCACCGCCATCCACGGTCCACCCCACGGCCACTTCTAGCCCCTGGACCACCGAGGCCAAGCCCCGCACTAAGTCTCTGCGCAGCGTCGCTCCGCCTTGACCATCTCAACCCGCCAGACAAGCCCGTACCCCGCCGCGCGACCCACAGTCGCCGGGAACCACGTCGAGCATCGCCTCTGTCTCTCAGAGCGCGAGACGCTCCCGACCGTAATTCACCGCCCCTAGCACCGCCATTCAGCCCTAGATGACCGCCAGGGAACCTCCCACCGTCTGCCTAACTCGCCCACGCCGATAACCCCTATGCCATTGTCACCGACGAGCTCCGCCCACACATCTCTGCCGCCTCGCCGGGCCTATATAAGGGAGCCTCCCCAGCACCAATTATTCACACTCCAACACTCCCCTCTCTCCACTGGTACTTCCCCACCTCTTGCCAGAGCAGCTCGAGCAGTCAGCCGCCGGAATTTCGCCAGAGATAGCCGCGGCGGAGGAGGAGACGCCCCCGTCGATTTCGTCCACCCCAGCCACCGCCGCGACCTCGCCTGAGCCCGCCGTCGTATCCTCGTTCAAACGCCCCCATCGCCAAGGTTGCTGGATCCCTGGTATGCCCCACTGCACCCCCATAGTGCCGCTAGGTTTCCATCTCGCCGACGACGTGTCCGTCGTTGACGATGAACGTGAGCCGTAGATCTTAATTCTAATCCTACGGTCCAAGTTGCCCCGTACCGCTTCGCGTTTAATGAGCCACTGATAGGCGGGACCCCCTGTCAGCAGTCCTCAGCACCGCGGAGTGAAAATGGGCCGGCCCGTTAGTGTTCCCACGCAGCCCAGTAGATTCAAATTTAGATATTTTCTTTTTAGCTGAAACTTTGTTCTGTCATGTAGTTTAAAATTCAATTCAGAGAGTTTTGCAAATTCAAATGGAGCATTTCCAATTTTGTTAGAGAGGTAATAAAAATATCTATCCAAGCCCGTTAGATTTAAATCATTTAGAGTTATAGATCTCTCCTAGCAAAAATAACAAGACAAAAGCCTTCTCACATTCAAACATTTTTCTAAAATCAACCATAATAGCTTTTGAGTTGATTCCAGCTCTCAAAAATCACATCTAACCATACCTATATGAATATGTAATAATAGTAAAATTTGCATGCAGTGACTTTGGACTAGTACCAAAATAATCCTATATAGGCATTTCTAGTCACTTTAAATCATTAAATATTAAACTTAAACTTATTAAAATGTGATCCAAACTTTAAATCACATTCCCATATATTAGAATATGTGGCGATGACATGTGACCACATGATCCTATATTTTAATTGGAGAATATTAAATCTTAGTTAATTTCAATGAGTAGAAATTAATTTTCTCAAATAAAATAAATGAAACTAATTCATTAAACCTTGTGATGTTAGTGATGATACTAGATCGTCTAATGTGTGCCTTAGTGTGCTAAATAGACTAGATAAGTATTGTTTGGTGATTGTGTATCCCGTATGTATTCATAGACGATAGTACCGAACAAGTCTTCGAGGAGGAGGAGTTCTACCAAGAAGAGGAGGAAGAGAATTTCAACCACTTCACCAACGAAGGCAAGCTATTATTGGCAAGCTAACACTTGCAAGTATTACACTTAGCAATCCATCATTAACAATTCAATCTAACCCTTGCAAGCAAGATGACCTAAGCAAGATGCATTAGGCATGCTTGGGTTATACCTTTTGATTTATACCTACCCCAAGTTTTCTTACAAGCTTTACCTTCTTTAATTTATCAAAGTTCTTTACTTTGTTTATAGATAGTATAAAGAGTATAAAACTTGGCCTATCTTGTTATTAGATGTCATTCTATGGCATGAGATTGAGAATATCATCCCACATTAGTGAACACTCTTAACTTAGTAGTTTAGAGCTAAACCAAAAACTTGATCATTTTAGATGGGAGTACTTGGTGAAAATGAATTGTGAAAACCTTTGAATGATGAGTCATTCTATTGAGATGTTTTGACATATGTTGAGAAACACAAATGGTTTATGATGATGATGAAAATGTTGAGGCATGAGCCTTAGCCCTATTATAAAAACTGGCAGTTCGGTTCGGATGCGATACCATTCCAATTTTACCGTATGACCATAATACCTGAATTGGGTAATGCTTAGCCAGAAGTTTATATGCATTAGTATTAGTTCCCTCGCGGGAGAGGTTTGAGTTGAGGCAACCTCTCGATGTTCTCCACCTATGCAGTGCCCAGGATGGCAAATGGCCATGGCTGGGAGGCCAAGCTCATAGGAGAGGTGCTTATACTAGAGTGTGTAAAGGAAAGGTTATGTTTGATTATCTACATACTAAGTATGATGATTCAGGGTTACCCCTGACAGATGTATGGAATTTTGTGGTGAAAGTGTACCACCTCTGTATAGTGTCAAACAATTCGAATAGCCGCGTATGTGGTTATGGACAGTTGGAGTGGCCATACTATTCCGTTGTCAGATGTTTTCAAAATGACTTATGAAATGAATTGTGACATGACTTGACCACAACATGGTTGTGAATATGACAACTAAGCTCCCACTTAGGTGTTTTTAAACTTTATTTTATCTTTGTTTGTTTCTGAACTCACCTTAGGTTCAAACCTAACTTTACAAACAAACATAGAGTTAGCATTTCCTACTAGAACTACCTTACTTGTTAGTGATAGTTTGCGAGTACTTAAAGAGTACTCATGGCTTTTGTCCATGGCTATTCCTATGGCCAGACTATGAGGAGGACTACTCTGAATGAGAATAGCAGGACGGCTACGACAACTAGGATCATCTCCCATCGTCAGCATTGCCTGTGACACTGAAGATGGACCCCACCGCTACTCTATTTATTCTTCTACTTGATTGTATTAAGACTAGATCATGAGATCCTTTATTTGTGTAAGACCTTATTATGGTTTGTAATGGATGATGTACTGTGATATCCAATTTGTTATGTCTCGCAAAAATGGTAATCCTAGGACTGCGGTGTATGGCATAACTGGCATCTAGGATTAAAAATCCGGGTGTTGACAGAGGGGGTGGTTAGGTTAGAGAGGGGTGAGGTGGTTAGATGGGGTGGCGCATGGTCATGTGCCATGGTCACCACTAGGACCGGGTTGGCACTAGGGGTAGGCAAGGGTGTAGTTAGGTGGTTTGGTTTAGCCAAACCGAGTGGGTAGGGTAGAGGTAGGAATATGAGGGCTTTGTGGGAGATGGTAAAATAGACAGCTCTTTCTTTCTTTTATTTGAATTGGTTTCTATTTATTTTCAACACAAGAATCATGTATGAGCTATGCAAATAAACCACATGGTCAAATAAATCCAAAGATCAAGTTGGATAATAAGTGAGCTATTGTGGAAAGGTTGATTTGAAACCATCTTGTAGGAATTCAAAACCCACAAGCACCCTCCCATAATCAAATAAATCCAAATAAAAATGAATGTGGAGCAAGCTTGCATGGGCCATACACATGTATTAAATAACACAATTTTAGTTGTGAAAACAACTATAACTCCATGTGGTTATTTACTCCATACATGCATTCAAATTTGAATAGAGTCCATACCAAAATACACAAGCTTGCTTCTCATATGGAATGGATGAAAATGAGCATAAATGAATATAAATTGGCAACACTAGTATGTGGTTCCACTAGATGATCATGTAGCCTCATGTATATTCAAACATGCTCACATATTCAAATAGATCCATATGGAAACTAGAAAAGATATTCTACCCACATGGCATCCAAAGGTGGACATGAGGCTCCACATCTTAATTGTGAAAACAACATATACCACATATGTGATCATGTAGAACTAGAAGTGGATCCATCCAAGCACATATGAGCTAGATTTAAATAGCAAATAGAAATGCAATGGCTCATATATAATTAGGATGGTGGAATTTAGATAGATCCAAAGAAAGGTGGTGGAGTTTGAAAAGTTAAGCCCCCAACTCAACTTGGGCATCAAGCAATGTATCAAGAACCAGCTACAATTTATCAAGAGGCAAATATAATTAATAAGAGAAATGCATATGAGAGAAGAGCCAAATGAAAAGGGGTTTTATATGATGCTCAAATGCAATGTGGCATGGTGACATGAGCATGATATAATGATGATGCAATAATGATAAGTAGGAAGCAAGAATATATATAATAAACCCATTAGTATTAAAATTGTTAGACAATTAGGATGCTACAACTACCATGTAGATAACCTTTTGTAATGGCATGTAGACAGAACCTCCTCAAAAAGGGTGAATTTTACATTTATTTTATAATGTTCTTATCCCATTGTCTAAGTCTATGCTAGATACCACGGCATCAGGAACCTTCATGGGGAAGTAAGTGAATGTTGAAAAACAACTTCTTGATGATATGCAAAGCAACCATTCCCAATGGCATGTAGAGAGAACCTCCTCAAAAAGGGTGAATTCAATCACCGAGGAGCACAATGAAGAGCTTACTTCGAATGTATATGAGCTTTTAAATATTGTATAGGGTAAGGAAGATACCCAAGTTAATTATATCACTATTGATGCTAATGAAGCCAATTTTATAGCTCGTAATTTGTATAACCCTAAATGGAAGAGACAAAACTATAGCTCAAACATTCAAAAACAATATTCTCCTGTAGGTGCTCCAAATAATAATAACATCAGTAATCATAATGGAGCAAATCATGGTAATCTCCCTTTTGAGAATTCTTTTAAAACTTTTATGCAAGCACAAACTGATAAAAACAATGTGATTATTAAAATAAGGGAGAACCATGACAATAATATTGGTAAATAATCTAACCTGGTCATTTCTATTAGAAATGATGTGCAGGATCTACAGGAAAGAACCAAGACCATGGAGGCACAATTGGGCAAGTTAGCCGAGAGTCAAACTCTCATACTTGCAAGGTTTGTAGGAAATCCCGAGCCAAACCCGGTGGAAGAACTCAAGATGATGAGGGTAGAATAAAAAGATGATAAGCCTAAAGAGCTATTCTATAACAATGCGCCATCACCTGAATATATCGTGGAAGATCTCCTGAAGATGATCAGCGTGAAAAATCCTGGTATTGAACAAGGTAACAATGTCATGTACCACCATTTTATAAAAGAGTAGCATCAAAGGTATGTGAGTTAGATATAAAATATAAAAGGCTAGCCGATGAACTGCTGGTTAAGCTTGATGATATAATTGACCCCAATATTAAAATTAAAATTGGAGTTAATGAATTAGATGCACTTTGTGATTTTTGGTGCAAGTGTTTCATCAATTTGGAAAAGTTTATTTGATAAACTAAACCTAGGGACATTTGCAACTACTGAAATGAGACTCCATCTTGCTGATTCA
Source organism: Avena eriantha (assembly GCA_910589775.1). Taxonomy (NCBI): domain Eukaryota; kingdom Viridiplantae; phylum Streptophyta; class Magnoliopsida; order Poales; family Poaceae; genus Avena; species Avena eriantha. The sequence goes on along the minus strand of OU342740.1, from coordinate 152,519,769 downwards.
ACCTATAAATAAGCTGTAGGGATCAGATAAATTATAGTAGTTTAAATTAAAGGATGTCCTGCTCTTGTTGATCTTGGTATAGTGGACATGCCTGAAGATCCCATAGCACCTATAATTCTAGGTAGGCCATTCCTAAGAAATATTGAAGCTTTAATTAATTTACATGAAGGGAATGTGAGAATATGAATACCATCTCGAGAACCTTTTGTAGTTCACTTCCATATGAAGAAAAAAGGCCAAGCCTAATGATGATGGTGTCATTACTTTGAAAGGTAACTATTTTGGAGTGGGTGTTCCACTTATAAAACCGAAATGATTACCGCCTGGGTCAAGCTAATTGATCTTAACTTGAAGAGCTTCATGGGATGCAACTGTTGTGAAATAAAGTTTACTTGTGTTAGTTTAGATTTTTCTTTTTAATAAAGGAGTGTTCAAGAAGATCCTTTGAATAGAGGAGAAGAAATTAAGATAACACTCACTCTATATATTTTCTAACACTTAGCCAAAGAATGTATTAAAATTTTAGTAAAGTATTTTTGTTTTCATTCTTTTGATTAGATAGATGTGTAAAGGCGTATGAAGTTTCTATAGGAAATTATTAAGTTTTGATGTTTTCAGATGCTTTAACGACTAGTAGTACGTCCGGGTCTGGCCGTACCATGCTCCCGTACCACATTTTGATACAAACAAATGCTGATATTTTTTTAGGAAACAGAGCCTTTAGTGGCCTGCAGTATGACCGGAGCCGCTCGTACCACGGGTCAGGACGCACGAAAAATGCTTTTATGGATGCGTTTATTCATAGAATCTGTCCCCGTTTGTTCCTAGACCTTCCTAAGGTCACATGCAACGTGGAGGGGCTATGAGAGACCCCACTAGGCTTATATAAAGAGGTGAGGAGTCAAGGGAGAAGGCATTGTATCCACTTACCTCCACGGTGGAGCCCTGCAGCCTTGCAAACTCCATAGCCGTGGCATCCTCAAGATCTACACCATCACCACTACTCAAGAGGAGAAGGGACTAGGATCTTGAATGTCTCAACACCTATCTACATCACCATCATCATCAACAACGTATCCAACACCGATGCCTATTGTCTACTTGGTTATAATCCAAAACCTAGTGTGGATCTTCACTTGTATCTGATTGTACTCTCATATCCCATCAATATTATTACAATGATGTTGATGGCTTTCATATGTGAGTAGTTCCCTTGTTATTGGGGAGATATGGAGAAACCCTAGTATTATTATGCAATGAAATAAAGATGATCTATAAGTTTGGTCTCTGATATATCGATCTATGATATTATGTTAGTTGTCTCTCTCTAGATGGTATGTGAAGATGACCACATAACATTTACCTTCGGGACTAAAGAGAGGTAACTACCCTTTGGACGTGTATGGGAGTACGTCTGGTGCTATTTTGTGACTTCAAGCCTTGTCTCTACACGATCAAAGGGGGATTAAGAGAGATTCACTAAGCTCATAGCGATATACATGGGAAAACCCTTAATTCTAGTGGTCTGTAGAATTACCTTGCTCGCAGGCATCACGGTGGTTATTTAGAGGTGACCTCATCACAAGACACGTAGAAGTGGCTTGCTCACGAGACTTGTTGGTGAACATATTATTATGGAACTCTCTCTACACATATCATGACAAAAGATATAGGTTATCCTACTCATACGTAATTTTCACATGCTAGTGGTGTATCCTACATCCCCAAGAACATTTCAGCCTTATTGAGTTCCAACACCAATCCCAACGCACTTGTTATTTTTTTTCATGGGATGAACGCTGAGGAGGACACGCGGTGACGTCGCAACGGAGCCCTGCTATCCCGTGAGGCAGGTCCCGCTGTGGGCTAGGGCGAAAGATTCCATACCGTGAACGGGTGTACCATGCTCCGTCGTACCCTGCGTTGCTGGACAGTAGGCCACGCGCGCAACATGGGCCCGCTGTCAATGTACATGGGTTGGAACATGCAAGGTGAGAGGCGTTACCTTCGCGACAACGCTCTGCACCTGCTAGGTTACGGGCCTGCTGAAAGACACCATGCTGATGTGACCCTATGCCGAACATGGATAACCATGATAAAAGGGCCCGTTGAGAGCCGAAGTGGCGTCTTAAACCCTGCGTGGACATGTATTTTCATGTACGTCTTTAAGAGCCGATGCGGCGATCTATCATCCAGAATCCTAGTTGTGCGTGTATTTTCATAGACGCGGGGCCCATCGAGAGCTGATGTGGATACGTTCATCCTCTAAGGGCAGGCATGGTTCCATTCACGCCACAAATATCCATGGTAGTGGGGCCCATCCTATGCAAGTGTGGCATAGTGGAACCTCGACAGCAGCCCTATGCGACAGCGCTCTGCACGACCCATAGACTTCGGACGTGGCGCCTTTCGTATGACTTCTAGCGGTCATGGGCCCCTCCCGGAGCGTGCGTGTCAGCGTAGACCCTAGAAATTCGTGGTTTCTCACGGACATGGGCACGTTCAAAGCCTACATGGTCCCCTAGACTATAGTCGGGTGTGGTTTATCCCGGTGGGTGCGCTTACATCCTATGTGGCCTCGAAGGCTCTAGATATCCGCGTTTCCTCTTAGTGGACGGGCTCACGCAAAGCCATCATGGCACCATAGACCGTGTGCATGTGTTGTTTCTACGTGGCCCACATATAACCGACATGGTGGTTCCAACCTTACCCACATGCGGGTTATCGCGACAAAGCGGGTACCTCGCAGTGTAGATCCTTGACGTGACGATAGATGAGCTGCCTTTCATGATTACCTTTTTGTCGCTTCCATGTGGGATCACGCTAAGGATCTAGGCAATAGTAGTTGTATCAGGGTTTATCACGTGCTCAGGGTTCACTGCCATTTTTGTACGCAAATACTGCCATTATCGAGTTGTCGTGGGGATGCGTCGTGCAGATTTCCACGAAACCAGATCACCTGCGGTGCTTACAGTAGCCATGGCATGCTCTCGGTTATCCCCCTCATCTCTCTTTCTTTATCTCTTTCTCTACACACATGCTCTATGCTTTATTTTTCGGAAAGTTCAGCCGACAGCTCCCCTTAGTAGGTTCTTTACACTGTCATTTATTGATTCCGGCGACCTGCTCTACCTCTTTTATTTCCCTTGCTAGATAACTTCTTGTTGCCTTTGATCTGGCATGTCTCATTCTCTATCGTTTATGCTTCGTTTGACGCCTTATGGGTTGCTTCTGCCGGGTAATATTTCTGGTCGTTCTTCTTTTCCTATTCATGCTTTTTGGGTCTCTTTTACACCTTTTCGGTTCTATTCTTTGCGTATACTAACTATGTTTCTTTACCTCTTGCAAGTTTTTTCTCTTTCAAGGTCTATCGCATTGCATGGTTCTCATGTCTTGGTTGTACGCATGGTTAGTCTTTTTTCAGTGTTGCATGTGTTTCGTGCTGCATTGTCTAAGTTTTCATCATGTTTGTTCTTGCTGCAGGTTTGCTAGGCGCGTGTTAGGAAACATTCTGTCATCACGTCGTTTCACTATCGGCAATATCTCGCCTCGCTTCCTGATCTAGGTAAGTATCCATCCTATGTAGGGACGTTCTTTAGATAAACTAAGTATGATGCATCTTTTTAGCATTGCCTCTGTATTTTCTTCCAATCTATGAGAGCATTATTCATAGAGCTTTACGTAGTTTTGTCACACGCGTCTAGCTCTTTTCCGATGACTGAATAGCCGAGTTTTCTTCTACATGGGTAGCCATTGTACATGGGCTCTACGGTGTGCATCACAAAGTTCCTGTTTTTGCAACTACTGTTCTTGCAACATGTTTGTGATTACTTGTATTGCATCGTCGTCTTGCTTGGAAATGGGCAAAATGAGTATTCCACTTTCTCTTTTTCGCGTGTGTTATTACGTACGTGTTTTTCTTGCAGATGCCTACATTCAACTTTCTATCGGAGGTGAAGGTGGGAGACAGGACTTGGCTATGGTCGTAAGGGTGTATCTCTTACGCAACTGTCGAATCAGTGTACGATGGACCAATCATTTGTGTGGAAATTGTCTTCCTTTACTCGAAGGTAGATTGTTTCGGTGTCTTCAGCTGGCATCATTTCCTATTTTCCTATCTTGCATTTAATTGTGTACTTGCTTGCTTCATTTTATAGAGCATCGGCATTTACGCGGAAATCAAAAAAGCACCCGTCTGCGAGCTTAGGGCAAGGCTAGAGGAAGGCCACGTGTATGCGCTACGGCAGTTTACGGTCTCCAACATTTTGGTTGACTATTGTGCTATCAATGGAAGGATGATGATTCGTCGCACTCAAGACACCGTCATCAACAAGGTAGTCCAGTATCCAGAGGAATTTTGAAAACTCATATGTGATCCCGTTGACTTCACCGACTTAGATGCTTTTGTTGGAGATGTGTCGCGCTTCGTTGGTACATTGCATTTTTCGTTCACTATTTAGCCGATTTCTTTCGTATGACTTTGTATTTTTATTCTGGTAGACATCGTCGGTATCGTCAGCGGCATTTCTGATCTCCAAGTTCTTCATGTAGGTAGACACCTCATGGATGTTGTGATCAACAAGTGGAGTGTCCTCCTTAAAGACGACACGTACGTGCGAATATCGTTCTTTCTCTTTAGGAAACCTTTGTTTACCTAACGTGTTTACCTAAATCTTTTGTAGCAGGAACAAAGTGAATGTAGTTCTTTATGGTGACCGAGCAACCGAGTTCCCCGAAGATTAGGTGTTACTCAGATGTCATGTTAGGCTAGTAAGTGCCATTTTCTTTGGCGTGGTCATCACATCTAAAGGCGGATGAATTCTCAATGGGACCGCCGTCTACAGGTGGTACATCGACTTGAACGACCATCACGCCGTCTCTATGTTGTCAAGGTATGTTCTCTTTGACCTAGATTTTTAGTACTAGGACCATGGTCGTTGTTTGATTTTGACTTCTTTCTTCGGTACACAGTGATGTTGAGCGTTCTTTAGAAAAGCAGTTACAGATTATGGGGTGTACCGAGTATGCATCACACATACCTTCGCACTCAATCGATCACAAGACATTGGCTCAGCTTCACGATATTGATCCATACACTCCCTTAGTCAGTGATCGCTTCCTTTCTTTTGCAATTGCTTTTCTTTGTAAAACGGTGAATCGTTGTTTTGTCCCTATTAGAACAAGATGTACAAGTGTAGTGTTACTGTCACGCGTCTGCTCAATAAGGGTGCTTATTGTGTCGCTTGGTGCGTGGAGTGTCACTGTGCATGCTATCGTCGCAACATTTTTGACACAAACAAATGTCAGAGATGCCACATCAAGTGTCCTAAATTCAGCTACAATCTTCATTCTCTATGAACGGACGGTTCTCCTGAAGCTAAATTCTTGCTCAAGGGGAATGTCACCGAGACAGTTCTTGGGAAATCAGTCGACCTACTTGTTAAACACAATCGTAATTCTGGATTGACATGTGAAGTGTTTGCTATCCTATGCAAGAAGTATACGTGGAACATGGAGATCGTAAGGAGGCACTTCCGCGATGAGAAAAATATCCTAAGAGTTGATAGTATGGACGTTTCTTTGAATGCCTGTAAGTATATGTACATATTTTATTCCTGCTGTAAACTTGCTCCAACCACAGTAACCTTACATTAGTATCTTCTATTATGCAAAGTCGTGATGAAAGACCAGAACGAAAAGAACGGGCAATCGTATCAGAGTTGAGAGCATCACGACGTGGTTGGGAGTGTTATGCACTACATTCGCTAAAAAGAGACTCTATGTAATATATATGTTATAAAAGCGATTCTATATGTACGGTTCTCAACGTTCCTGACTGCATCTATGTACATGGTGTTCACTATTGTTGCCCTCGGCATATCCTTACTATGCCATTGAACGATTTGCGCGACCAATGTTGTGACTCATTCATTCCATCTTTTTTCTTACACATAGATGCACGTGTTATTCACCCTGTCTCACACGATTGAGTTTATTGAACGTGTTTGGTTAATCAGGTGTGTGCGACATAAATAATCTCATTAAGTGATGACTATTCTCGCCATGGTGTGTAAGCGTAGTTTCGTCAGTTTGTATGTAACACGTAGGGATCGGACGTGCATCAACCTTCGGTGTCTCCAGCGTTAGGCTAGACGCGCTTAGCTGAGTTCACGGTGGCGACATCTTCTCGGAAACCGACACGACGTGGAAAAGAAGCGTTTGTGTCAGCCTTATTTGATTCCATCTTTACTCTTACACATAGTTGTACTACGAATATATCATGAGGCGTTCTGCTTACCGAACACGCCTAAGGGACGCAGAGAAAAGTCTAGTCATAATAGTGGTACAAGTATCATAGCACTCATCCTAATTCATACATCTAATACAATAATCATAAAATTAAATCACTTCAAATATCATGAAGTGTCAAAAACTCATTGGATATAACTCTTTCCTTTGACCAAGGAACTAATGCAAACTTTGGAATTAAAAACATATCATGTGTGCAAGAAGATAAACATGCTAAAACTGGAAGATAAATTACAAGGTGTTAAAGATCTCCCCAAGCTTGTAATCAAGCCAGGTGGGAAGAAATAATCCCTCATGATTATTTGATACTGTGGTGTCTTCTATTTCGGAGAAGGAGCCCTTGCGCTATAGAGCATTTCACGAAGTGTCTTGTTTGTTGCCTCAAGGATCATGATGTGAATTCTACGCTATTCTCTAATTGTTTCTAGCCGAGCCATGCATGCTTTGTACATCTCAATCGTTTGCTTCTGTGCTCGATAGCTCGAAGGCTAATGTTGAGGTTGGCTTCAAATCCTTTCACTGTGATCAAGTCCATCTGATCTAGATAACGATGCAATAGTTCAATATCCTTAGAAAATCATGGAGATTTTGCCTCAATCTTCTTGATATGACAATAAAGGTTGTCAAGAGAGGCTTGTATCTGCTTTCATTGATTCTTCAACTTTTCCACATAATACTCTCCTTCTTCCTTCGGATTGAGTCGGACTTCTTCAAAATCACCATCCTGACCTACCATAAAGCTAAACACCTTACACCCATGATTGACCATCTCCATCATCTTGAATCCATCTTCACCTCCCAGTTGATTGCGCCGGACTTCTTCCTCTATCTTCTCCTTGATGGCCATCTCATTGGCATCTTCTGAGATCACGTGACTCGAGGAGGAGCCCTGATAGTATAGAGGAGTGTTGGTTAGAGATTGGTTAAACAATTTAAGTTTTAATTGATCGTCAGAATAGAATTTCAATTTAAGTGTCCAACGCAACTCGGTAAAATGAATTAAATGAGCATATGGATCCTCGCTAGGATTATCTCCTGCAAAAGTTTTCTCGTGAATAGTGGCGATGGAATTTTTTACTTGTATTAGTTCAGTTTTATTTTGTTTTTGTTTTTAATAAACAGATGTTCAAGATCCTTTGAAGAGAGCAGAACAAATTAAGGTAACCCTCACTCTATATTTGCTAACACTTGGACAAAGAAGGTATTAAAATTTTAGTAAAGTATTTTTGCTATTATTCTTTTGGTTAGATAGATGTGCAAAGGAGTATGAAGTTTCTACTGGAAATTCTTAAGTTTTGATGTTTCCAGAGGCTTTAACGACCAATAGTACGGTCGGGTCTGGCTGTACCATGCGCTCGTACCACATTTTGGCACAAATGACTAAATTATCAGATCTTGTTCTAGAAAACAGAGCCTTTAACGACCTATCATACGGCTGAAGCCGCCCGTACCATAACCCGAAGCAAAACATCAGGAATTAAGAAAAGGCATTGAACGTTTAACGACCTGCAGTACGAGGGCATGTGACCGTACCACGCACCCATACCGAGTGCATCATCTGGAGTTTTCGTTTCCTCCAAGGTAAGACACCCGGTATAGGCTGGCTACGACTGTATCCCATGCCTGTACCATCTATTTGGCCACGACATTACTCCCCCTAGAGGAGGTAAACCTAAACCAAAAATATTATTTCTCTTTCTTGTTCCTCCAAACTCCAAACCAACTTTTTTTGAGGTGAAACAGTAGGGAAAATCCCCTCTGCAATTTTTTTCGTTATATGGGTATGAGTATGTTACAATGATAAGATTACAGATGAATCTATTGATCTAAGATAGATCGAAAAGAGAAAAAATGCCACCTCTAAAGAGGGCAAAAATCTACTCTATCTCTGATCTAATTGTTGATTTAGCCAGGTTTTGAATTTCTCCTGGGTTTTTTTTTGATTCTGAACTGTATCCATCTCATCTCTTGGTAGAAGATTTCTTTCCATCTTTCGAGTGTGGGTCTTTTGTCATTAAATTTTTTCTCATTTCTACAGATCCAGATACACCATGTAGTCATAACAATGATTTCCATTGCAAAAGGCAGCTGTAATTTTTCTTTGATGTCTGAAAAAGCCTCCAATCCTGATAAGTTTGTTGTTCTGTTTCTGCAAATATGATCCCAGCATTTTTTTGCAAATGAGCATTCCCACAATAAATGGTTAATTGATTCTTCCAAGTAGCAGTTGGAAATTGCACAATTGTAGCCAGGTAGGATAAACTGTTTCCTTTTCAGAAGATTCCTTGTATTCAATCTGTCTAGAAGCAAAAGCCAGAAGATGAATTTGTGTTTATTCTGGCAAGAGGATGTCCAAAGCCAAGAGAAATGAGGTGGTGTAGGGAGTAACCAATCATGGATGAGTAGGCCTTTCTCACTTCAAATTTATCTGACCCCCAAATGTAGCTCCAATTATCATGGAGATTGTCTTGAATGTTTGGAATGATTTCCTGGCATCTTTCTTCCATGATTAAAAACTCAGAGTAGGCTTGTTGGGAAAGAGGTAGGTGGAAATTATCCTCCAAGAAATCAGCCTGTAAAAATTCATGAACACTAATATTTGAAGACTTTGCATAAGACATCAGATGTGGGAATTTATTCTTCAAGCAGTCATCTTGCCAAAGATCAGATCAAAAATAGGCTGATTTTCCAGAATTCAGGTTGCACTTAGCCATGCCTTGAAAATTATCAATTAATTTGATATGAGATTTCCACTTGAAAGATCCTTCCATGCTTCTTCCAGGTAGATTTCCATTCTTATAGTAGGTTTCCCAAATGAGATGAACCCAAGGGATATCATGGTGATTGTAGAATTTGTCCAGGTTCTTTAAAAGGAGGGAGTATTTTGAATCTAGAGATTCAGGACTCCAAGTCCCCCTTGATTTTTAGGACGACATATTTTATCCGATGCTACCAGTGCTTGTCCTTTGGCTTGAACATCTTCAGTCTTTTTTCTCCAAAGACAGTGTCTCATATATTTTATGATTTGATCTTTGATGGAAATTGGCACCTCCAGACAACTCATGAAAAATAGAGGAAGTGAGGAAAGTACAGTTTTTACCAGTTGTAGTTTTCCTCCATAATTCAAGAAGTCTACAATACCACACAATCTTCTTTCAATTCTTTGAACAATAGGCAGAAAATGTTCCATGGATGGCTTTGATAAGCTTAGTGGTAATCCCAAATAAGTGAAAGGGATGCTGCCAGTTTGACAATTGATTGTCTGAGCAAAGTGGATCAACCTATCATTGCATAAATTAATTGGCATCATACTTGACTTCAAATAGTTGACTTTGAGTCCAGTGGAGAGTGTAAAAGTTTGAAGAAGGGCTTTTAAGCACAATAATTGAGTAGCATCTGCCTTAAGTACCACCAAAGTATCATCAGCATATTGAATCACAGGAAAGTCACTGTTAGGAGGTCCCTCTATTGGGGGGGGTCAGAAGTTGCATGTGCATGGCTTTATTCAGGATAGATTGAAGGAGGTCTGCAGCAAGAACAAATAGAAGTGGTGAAAGGGGATCTCCTTGTCTCACACCTCTCCTGTAGTAATTTTTTTCCCAGGCACTCCATTTAGTAGAATTTCAGAGGAGCCAGACTCAAAAATCATCTCAATCCATTTGATCCATTTCCTGCGAAATCCTCTAGCCTTGAGGATATTTATGATGGCTGAGTGATCAACTGTATCAAAATCCTTTTCAAAGTATAATTTTAGAATTAGGATTTCCTCCTTTTATTTGTGGCATTGGAATAGGTATTCAAAAGTCCATCCAAGGCAATCCTGACTAGATCTATTATTGAGGAAACCATATTGATTTTTATGCACCAAATCCAGAATAACTGTTTGAAGTCTGTTTGCAAGTAATTTGGTAATGATTTTGAACACACAGTTTAATAAGGATATTGGTCTGAAATCAGCAGAGGTAGAAGGGTTTGATACTTTAGGAATGAGAGTGGTGTAGGAGGAGTTGATACTTTCAAGAGAGACCTTCTCATTGTAGAAGTCATGAATCAGCAATTTGATATCATTACCAATGATTGACCAGCAGCTTTTGATAAATTCATTGTTAAAACCATCAGGTCCAGGAGACTTGTCATTTGGCAAATCAGATATAACCTCCTCAATTTCTTTGTCAAGGAAAGGTCTTTCAAGTGAGTCCTTCATCTCATCAGTCATACCATTTCCATAGAAATCTTCAACATTGAAATGCATCTCAGTTTTGTTTGATGAACCCATTCTAGCTTTGAAGTCATTCCATAGAATGTCAGCCTTGTCAGAGTGAGAAAATAATTCTTGCCCACAATCATTCTGAATCATTGATATATAATTGTGTCTATAGCTGATGGTGGCTTTGGAGTGGAAAAACTTTGTGTTTTCATCACCTAATTTCACCCATTTAATTTTTCCTCTTTGTTTCCAATAGGTGTTTTGATTATGGAGCAGAGAGATAGTGTGGGATTTTAGAAGGTCCCTGAGGTGCCATTCATTGATGGTTAGGGTTCTAGACTCTTCAAGCAAATCTAGAAGGTCAATTATGTCATTCACCTTCTTTATTTGGTCTTTTAAACATGGTAATTTCTTGGCCCAAATCTTGATCCCTCTCCTCACATTTTTCAATTTGGTGCACATCCTTTTTGCCAAGTCTTGGTGATTCACTGGTATATTCCAGGCATTTTGCACAATCTGCTTAAAATCAAAATGATGAAGCCAGTAATTTTCAAATCTTAATATTTGTGCCTTGGGAATGTTTGTTCCAATTGAGATGACACAAGGTAGGTGATCAGAAGTAGGCTTGGATAGGGGGGTAACAACAGTATATGGATATTTGGGGGTCCAAGAACTAGAAGTAAAAAACCAATCTAGTCTTTCCAGAAGGGGGTCTTTTTGCATGTTACTCCAAGTGATTTTTCTTCCTTTCACGGGTAATTCAATAAGCCCAGGTTGCTGATTGCCTCATTAAAAAGCATAGTGTCATTAACATCACCCCCACTTTTATTTCTATCAGTAAGTCTTCTGATAAGATTAAAATCTCCTAGGACAAGCATCATGATGTTGGAAAACCAGTCCAAAAAGTCATTTTTTCTATCAGCTTGACTTGGGCCATAAATGTTTGTAAGAGTCCAGGAGTCATTAGGTAGATTGGAGGAGAAAGTGACAGAAGTGGAGAATTCATTTTGGAATGATCTGGTTCCATTAAACAATGAACCATTCCAGATGATGATGATCCCTCCAGAAGCACCAATTGAAGGGAGAAAGTCAAAGCTGTCAAACTTGTTTGGACAAAATTTCTTTAAGTAATTCATATCAGAAATTTCTCTCTTGGTTTCTTGGAGACAAATGATATCACATTCAGATTCAATGATTTTTCTTTTTAATGCCAGCCACTTCTTCTCAGAGTTAATTCCTCTGAGATTCTAGTTCAGAATCTTCCAATTTATGTTGTTATTCATTGATAACCAGGTTGAAATAATCTTGGGGTGACACAAGATATGTAGTCACACAAACAAACTTCAATTTATCATAAGGTACTGGAGTCACAATCATACATAGCAGCATAAAGATTCTAGGTAACACATAACAGAATCCAAGGGTAATTGATCCAGACACAAAAGGACAATATTGTGTAGACATTAAAAACAATATTTACGAGCTTTCTTCTTAGACTATTGTCCATAGGATTCAGCGGCTCCTCCTTTATTCTTGCCTGAAAGGTTTGTGTCAGAACCATTCTTCTTCGTTCCAGGTTTTCCAGGTGGCTTGATGGTCAAATCATTGATCCTACTCTTCTTCAGCAGCCTTTTCTCAAGTTCACCCTCCTTAACCTTGCAAAACGAATCAGCAAGGTTTTTAACAACTTTATTGCTGAGACAAGGTGGAGCAACATTGCAAGAGAGACAATCAATATCATAGCAATTCACATGACTTTTAAATCCCCCATTAAGCTCCACAATTCTAGGACTTCTCCTCACCTCAGTGTCCACCAGAGGTTCTTTTCCTGTTTTTTTTGATGGAGCATTGGGCACCATCAGGTTTGATGGAGAGTCATTCAGGCAGTGAGGAGGCATTTGTCCAACACATTCATGAGGGATAATGAAAGTAAAGGTATTTTCTTCAGCAATTGGCCCTTTTATAATATCCCAAAGAGGAGAAGTAAGAAAGTGCTTTGTCCAACTGAATTTTTCAGGAGTGATGAGCATGAGGGTGATAAAGTTAAACCAACTTATAGGAATGTCACATTGCAGTCTGTTTTTTCAAGGTGAAGAAGTGTTGATGTGTGGAGCAAAGAATGTGTCCCAGAGCTCCAGTCCTTGCTTGGAGAAGGACTGCCTAGCAGATAGCACATCAGAGGAGTTGACAAAAGGAGTGAGAACCATCCCTACTTGCAAATGTGCTTCATTGGGAGAGAGAAGGTTTGTGTCTTCAATCATCCAGTGATCCTGCTGATTCCCCTCATTAGCATGTTGGCCCTCCTCCTCATCATCCTGGTAATTCTAGAGAATGTTGAGTAGTCCCTCACCCATGCCCACATCTTGGGTAACTTCAACAGTCTGTTGCTCCACTTCAATATCATCAACCCCATGGATAAAAGCATTGTCATTGTCAGAAGAAATATTGGCAACAGGAATGGAACCAGTAACAGCACTGTCAGCTTCCTGAGGTAGCAAGTCCAAGTTATCAATAGGCATGTCCACACCCTCTGCAAACACTGGTCCTTGAACTGCATTCCATTTTCCCAACCAGCATTATTCTGTTGAGGGGCAGGATTAACCCATTGGTCCCATCCACCAATGTCACCTTCAGGCTGTGGAGGAGGTGCTAGAGGAGGAGGACCAAAAATGGGTCCCACCACAGGCAAGGGATAAGGGTCAGCATCATCCTCAGGTAGTGGGTCCTCATCAGGTGGGCCCCCACCCAGGAGGTTGCTGTTTAAAAGTTCCATAGAGAAAGTCCATGATTTAGTTTCCACAAGGTCCCCAATGGTGAATCGAACACTTTTAGGCACATCCAAAAGGTTAGTGACTTTGAGTTTAGCAATGATTCTGCCTTTGTGCTCAGGGTCTCTTTCCCAAAGCAGCACCTTTCCAATATCAGAGAAAACAGCATTCAGATCATCAGTATGATTTGCCGGGCCAAGTACACATGCGGCGAGACTTGGGCCCTGAACCAATTAAGGTATGATTTGTCGGGCCAAGTACAATAAGGGAAGGTAGGGAATTTAAAAAATGGTAAAAGACCAGGCAGATTAATTGAGGACGATTTGTTGTCTGCAGGAGATTCCGCACCCTCAATAACTTTCCCATTAACCACAATTTCCGCAAATGACGTGCCAGGTTTATTTCGCTTAATATCACCCTTTATTTGACCGTTATTGCATGGGCCCGTTGATTAGGAAATCGGTGATCCAATACGATCAAAAACCGAAGTATTTTTTATTTTTGTATGAAACAAAAGTCTAGTCCTTGTCCAATTCTTTGTAATATTCTTTTTCCTCAAATCCCCAATTTGGACCTCCTTCACCCAAAAGGTTGATCTTCAAGACAAAAAATTCATCTGAGAAGGTACTTGAATTATAGATTTCAAAACACACAGCACGTGAAGCGACCAAAATTCGAAATGTTCTGTCTTGGAGGATCTTAACTTGAAATTTTGAAGCAAGGCCACCAAAAAAAGCTTGAAGTGCAATGCCAACAGTATGAACATCAATTTTAAAATTGGCACGACCAAAAGAACCTACCAGAAAAAAGGTCTTCTGCGGAAACGGATGACCCATAGGTATAGGGGGTGTATCGCAATATTTTCGAGGGAAGTGAAACCCAATTTATTGATTCGACACATGGGGAGCCAAAGAATATTGCTCACAACTGAGTTGTCAATTCAGATGCACCTGGAAAAGATCTTGCTCACAACAGTTTATCAGTAGCAACAGTTTTGTAGTAGGAATACCAAGGAGCAACAGTAGTAAAGTAATCACAGCAGTAACAATAGCAGTAAACAGTAGGATTCGAGTGAGGTAGGCATAGTGATGGATGGACGGGCGTTGCATGGACAAGACAATTCACATAGCAATCAGAACATAGGGCAATTGCAGATAAATAAGATAAAGCATCCAAGTACTAGATAATCCTAGGCATGTGTTCCATATATAGTCATACGTGCTCGCAATGAGAACTTGCACAACATCTTTTGTCCTGTCAGCCCGTTTGCAGCGGGACCTCAAGGGAACTACTGGAAATTAAGGTGCTCCTTTAATAGAGCACCGGAGCAAAGCATTAACACTCCGTGAACACATGTGATCCTCACATCAAAGCCATTCCCTCCGGTTATCCCAATTTTGGTCACTTCGGGACCATTGGTTCCGGACAACAACGTGTGTATACAACTTGTAGATAATACCAGAAACAATACTATCATAATGGATCAATAATATGTTCAGATCTGAAATCATGGCACTCGGGCCCTAGTGACAAGCATTAATCTCAACAAGTCGCAACAAAGTCATAAAGCACTAATAAAAGATACTAGGCACCATGCCCTAACAATCTGATACCATTACATTAACAATCTCATCCAATCTCTACCATCCCCATGGCCTACAGCGGGGGATTACTCACTCATAGATGGGGGAAACATGGATGGTTGATGGAGAAGCGATCATGATGATGATGGCGATGATATCCTCCAATTCCCCATCCCGACAGGGTGCCCGAACGGAGTTTCTGTTGCTGTTTCGTGGAATCTGGTGGTGGCGGTGGAGCGGAACTCCTTCTAGAAAAACATTGAACCCCCCGGAGTTTTTAGGTCAGAAGGCTTCTTATAGGTGAAGAGGGAGACTGAGGGGGTGCCTGGGGGGCCCACACCACCCCTGGCGCGGCATGGCCTGGCCCGCGCCACCAGGTGGTGTGGCCACCCCCTGGCTCCTCTCCGTCTCGTATTCTGGCTCCTGGAGTCTTCGGGTGAAATAGGCACTTTGGCTTTTGTCCCGTCCAATTCCGAGAATATTCATTTTCTGACTTTCCTGGAACCAAAAACAGCAAAAAACAGGCAGCTGGCACTATGGCTCTTGTTAATAGGTTAGTCCAAGAAATCATATGAAAAGGACTCCAAAGTGCTGACAAAGCACAAGAAAGTGGATAAAACCAAGCATGGAACATCAAAAATTATAGATACATTTGCAATGTATCAACATCCCCAAGCTTAACTCCTGCTCGTCCTCGAGTAGGTAAGTGATAAAAAGAAAGAATAATTTTTGAGGTGACATGCACCATCAAAGACTTGATCAAAGGATTTGTAAAACATTCAAAACTAGGATCACAGTACTTCAATCATAATATGAAAGACAAAGTTCTAGCAATAAGACAAAGAAACTATGATGCAACATGAAAAGGCACAAACAAAAGATTCATGAATAACAATGCTTTTCAAGACGTTTGTTTGTTTCACATAAAGAAAATATAGCATAGTATTTTTCAGCTTGTCCCTCATAGAGTAGCAAATATAAATGCATAGGACACCTTCAAAGTTTACAAGAGTGACTAGATACAAATAGTTTAATACAAGCAATATCAAGCTATGAATCAATCAACAAGTCTTGGGACAATGCACATAGAACTAAGAATGGCCACTATGCTCTCAAGAAAGTGCTCATAGAATATATGGAGACTCAACAAGGAAATGAAAAGGTTTTGAATAGTTTGAAAGGCTTCCAAATGGTGAAAGTATGGTACTCATTAGCTTTGAGCTCTCATTGCCCCTATCATCAACATCTTTAATGTGGTTAAGGTGAAAGTGACACAACTAACAGGATATGCTTGACAAGTTATAAATCGAAGCCTCATGCCCCTTACTTATGAAGACCGATCCTCATGCTACTCAACTTCAGTCACAAGTAAGCTCTTGTCATTGTAAGTATATACGTATCGTAGAGAGACACCAACGGGGTACCCCTTGCACATGACACATGAGCTATCCCATAATCAAAATGACAAGGCAAGCAGACAATGAGCATCTCAGCGATCTTTTTATTTACTATGTGCATAGATTTTTATTGAGGATGCTTCATAGAATGCTCATTATGGTTATGCTGCAAGTTTCCACCATGATTAGGCATGGCTTAGGCTAGCGGCTCAGGCGTTTCTCTAACATACATACAAACTCCATGATCTTACAAGTTCCACTTTTATTTCACACCGCCAGGATCCATAAGCAAAAGAACATGATATCAACGAGGTACTAAGCACCAATGCAATGTTGAAAGCGTTCCCCATGATACATGGTTCTGCTAACTTCAACTTATAAAGCACAAGCATATACACAATAAAGAAGGACGCAATGGTTCAGGTTTATTAAATGCAAGAAAATAAAGTGTGCCATCAAGTTCGTGAGAGCTTTACTAACTAACTTTCTCATAACAAGCAAACATTTTATTCGGAAGAAAACAAGGCATATTGAATATGCACGGAAGTAGCAAATGATGCTAATAGGTAGGTATGGTGGACATTTTGGCAATATTTGGTTTTAGGGAGTTAGAAACTTGAGTAAAAACATACTCAGTGTAAGTGAAGGCTAGCAATAGTAGGGGAGCGACAAACGAGAGAGCAATAATGGCCATAATCATGCAGAGCGAAAAAACATCATTGATCAAAGCATAAAGTGATACTACAAGTTGAAAACTAAAGGATCATAAAGGCTTATGGTGACTTGGGATAGTCATAACATGGTGTGAGCATGTGCCAAGCCAACCCAAATAAAGCATCAAAGGAGAATACCACTATACTATGCTTTAATATGCTAAAACAACGCATGATTCATCCAAGGCACATTAAGCAATCTCAATTGTTTATAAATATTCATGCTACAGCAAAGAATACTAAGCATAAAGCCAAAAAAATATCATGCATGGCATGACAAAGCATAGGCCACAGTCAAAAACAAGCTCTTTTTACCACTTAAGCATGAACTTTCCTACTCTTTTCCAAACCAAACCAAACTATTTGAAAACCAATGCATGAAAGAGGAGGTCCAACCAATTTATTCAGCAAACTAAGCAAACCAAGAAAACTAAAACCAAAACGAAAAACAAAAAGGAAGACGCTCCAAGAACTACACAACTGTGCATGAAACAATAAAAATGAAGTGGTTGGAAGAAACATGAGATTTAGTCCATCCTTCATCTCATTACTCATTCCTTCCATACACCTGAAATTTTTCCTTCATACAAAACTTCACACAATCTTTATTAGCAACATTAGTGCACTCAAGATAATAAGTCTTAAGGTTCAGTTCTAACACCAAATAAACTTCTATTAGAACACTAGATACTGTAGAACTTCCCTCAAAAACCTCAATTCCCCAAAAGAACTCAAGAAGGAACCAACAAGAAGCAAATGCAGAAAATGGCAGAAATCTGTCAAAACAGACCAGCAGGTAAAGACGAATTTTTTCGAAGACCTTCTATTGCTCAAATCAAAACGTGTTGAACTAACAAAAGTTATATAACAACCTGGGGCAGAAGCACAAAAACTCACACCTCAAAAAGACGTTCAGAGATTTTACACGAATTTTTACGGTGAAGCACGGAAATCTGTTTCTGGACAGCAACTTTCACAATCATTACTTCTCTCTCATTAGAGGTTACTCTTGGCACAAAAATCAAATAAAAAGGATAAGCAGAGGTTATTACAGAGGTAATAACTTCCAAGACTCATCAAAAACTTCTGGGTTATCTCCCAATAAGTACTTTTCTTTAACGCCTTTAAGTTAGGCATAGCAAAAACTAAAATGGATAGAATAGAAGTAAGCGGAGATAATCATGGTCAAAACATTGTTTTGTTCAATGAAATCCTTTTGTTAACAAGGTTGATAAGGTCTTGTTACCAAAACAATTTCATATGAGACAAAACTTTGTATTCCACTAATGACTATGTTACCTCAACCTTGATAGCAATGGTCCCAATCATAATAGTTTCAAACTTTTCTCTTGGTATAGGACAATATATCTCTCCAACTTGAATGCTCTCAACATGTTCAATTGAATTCAAACCATAAGTCTTTTCAATCTTCTTGGGGAAATAGACAGTATGTTCATTGTCATTGACATTAAAGGTCACCTTTCCTTGATTACAATTAATAACAGCTCCTGCAGTATTAAGAAAGGGTCTCCCAAGAATAATAGACATATTATCATCTTTAGGCATTTCAAGCACAACAAAATTAGTTAATATCAAGCAATTATGAGCCACTTGAACAGATACATCCTCACAAATACCAACAGGAATAGTGCTAGATTTATCAGCCATTTGCAAAGATATATCAGTTGGCATCCCCAAGCTTTGACGCTTGTACTTCTTGGATATTTCTTGGGGTGACACGCGTGGCATCCCCAAGCTTGAGCTTTAGTCCATCCTTCATCTCATTATTCATTCCTTCTATACACCTGAAATTTTTTCTTCATACAAAACTTCACACAATCTTTATTAGCAACATTAGTGCACAAAAGATAATAAGTCTTAAGGTTCAGTTCTAACAGCAAATAAACTTCCATTAGAACACTAGCTACTGTAGAACTTCCCTCAAAAACCTCAATTCCCCAAAAGAACTCAAGAAGGAACCAACAAGAAGCAAATGCAGAAAATGGCAGAAATCTGTCAAAACAGACCAGCAGGTAAAGACGAATTTTTTTAAAGACCTTTTGTTGCTCAAATCAAAAAGTGTTAAACTAACGAAAGTTAGATAACAACCTGGGGCCGAAGCACAAAAACTCACGCCTCAAAAAGACGTTCAGAGATTTTACACGAATTTTTACGGTGAAGCAGAGAAATCTGTTTCGGGACAGCAACTTTCACAATCATTACTTCTCTCTCATTAGAGGTTACTCTTGGCACAAAAAGCAAATAAAAAAGGATAAGGAGAGGTTATTACAGAGGTAATAATCTAAAACTTTTGGGTTATCTCCCAATAAGTACTTTTCTTTAACGCCTTTAAGTTAGGCATAAGCAAAAACTAAAATGGATAGAATAGAAGTAAGCGGAGATAATCATGGTCAAAACATTGTTTTGTTCAATGAAATCCTTTTGTTAACAAGGTTGATAAGGTCTTGTTACCAAAACAATTTCATATGAGGCAAAACCTTGTATTCCACTAATGATTATGTTACCTCAACCTTGATAGGAATGGTCCCAATCATAATAGTTTCAAATTTTTCTCTTGGTATGGGACAATATATCTCTCCAACTTGAATGCCCTCAACATGTTCAATTGAATTCAAACCATATGTATTTTCAATCTTCTTGGGGAAATAGACAGTATGTTCCTTGTCATTAACATTAAAGGTCACCTTTCCTTGATTATAATTAATAACAGCTCCTGCAGTATTAAGAAAGGGTCTCCCAAGAATAATAGACATATTATCATCTTCAGGCATTTCAAGCACAACAAAATCAGTTAATATCAAGAAATTATGAGCCACTTGAACAGATACATCCTCACATATACCAACAGGAATAGTGGTAGATTTATCAGCCATTTGCAAAGATATATCAGTTGGTATTAATTTTTCAAGTTGAAGCCTCTTATAGAGAGAGAAAGGCATAACACTAACTCTAGCTCCCAAATCACACAAAGCAGTTCTAACATAACTATTCTTAATAGAGTAAGGGATAGTTGGAATCCCAGGGTCTCCAAGTTTCTTAGGAACCTTACCATTAAAGGAATAATTATCAAGCAAAGTAGAAATTTCTTCATTAGGGATCTTCCTTTTATTCGAGACAATATCCTTCATATACTTTGAGTAAGGAGGCAATTTAATAGCACCAGTCAAAGGAATTTGCAGGAATAAAGGTTTCATCCACTCACAAAACTTATTACAATGTTCATCTTCCTTTGACTTGTGTTTCTTATCAGGAAAAGGCATATGTTTTTGGACCCAAGGTTCTCTTTCACAACCATGTTACTTAGCAATAAAATCTTCTTTGCTGTATTTAGTATTCTTTTCAGGTTCTTCTTCAACTTTTTCTTCATTAGGAACTTCATTTTCTTCATTACCACTTTCATTTTGAGCATCAGAGATAGATATACTATTAGGATCTAAAGCAGGTTCAGAGGCTTCTACAACAGTTTTATGCTTCTTTTTCCTTTTCTTATGAGTAGAACCACTATTTTAAGCTTGTTGAGAATCCTGCTCAATTCTTGATAGGAATGGTCCCAATCATAATAGTTTCAAATTTTTCTCTTGGTATGGGACAATATATCTCTCCAACTTGAATGCCCTCAACATGTTCAATTGAATTCAAACCATATGTATTTTCAATCTTCTTGGGGAAATAGACAGTATGTTCCTTGTCATTAACATTAAAGGTCACCTTTCCTTGATTATAATTAATAACAGCTCCTGCAGTATTAAGAAAGGGTCTCCCAAGAATAATAGACATATTATCATCTTCAGGCATTTCAAGCACAACAAAATCAGTTAATATCAAGAAATTATGAGCCACTTGAACAGATACATCCTCACATATACCAACAGGAATAGTGGTAGATTTATCAGCCATTTGCAAAGATATATCAGTTGGTATTAATTTTTCAAGTTGAAGCCTCTTATAGAGAGAGAAAGGCATAACACTAACTCTAGCTCCCAAATCACACAAAGCAGTTCTAACATAACTATTCTTAATAGAGTAAGGGATAGTTGGAATCCCAGGGTCTCCAAGTTTCTTAGGAACCTTACCATTAAAGGAATAATTATCAAGCAAAGTAGAAATTTCTTCATTAGGGATCTTCCTTTTATTCGAGACAATATCCTTCATATACTTTGAGTAAGGAGGCAATTTAATAGCACCAGTCAAAGGAATTTGCAGGAATAAAGGTTTCATCCACTCACAAAACTTATTACAATGTTCATCTTCCTTTGACTTGTGTTTCTTATCAGGAAAAGGCATATGTTTTTGGACCCAAGGTTCTCTTTCACAACCATGTTACTTAGCAATAAAATCTTCTTTGCTGTATTTAGTATTCTTTTCAGGTTCTTCTTCAACTTTTTCTTCATTAGGAACTTCATTTTCTTCATTACCACTTTCATTTTGAGCATCAGAGATAGATATACTATTAGGATCTAAAGCAGGTTCAGAGGCTTCTACAACAGTTTTATGCTTCTTTTTCCTTTTCTTATGAGTAGAACCACTATTTTAAGCTTGTTGAGAATCCTGCTCAATTCTTTTGGGATGCCCCTTAGGATATAGAGGATCCTGGGTAGCAGCACCACTTCTTGTTCTAATTTCATAAGCATGTTTTTCTTTAGCAGCATTAACTAGCAAGTCGGTTTGCACTTTAACGAGTTGATCTATTTGAGTTTGAACCATTTGAAAGTGTTTAAAAACCATTTTAACAACATTAGAGGTTCTTTCTACAATATCTTTCAACTCGACAATAGCTCTGGTGTTTTCCATTAGATGATTTTGCACCCTTTTATTAAAGTTATCTTGCTTAACAATAAAGATATCGAATTTTTCTAAGCATTGATCAGGAGGTTTAGAGTAAGGGATATCACCTTCATCAAAGTGTTGGAGAGAGTGTACCTCAATAGTGGATGAGTAGGGAATAGGCTTACATAATTCTTCTATAGGAGGTAAATTCTTGACATCTTCAGCTTTAATTCTCTTCTCCTTAAGACATTTCTTAGCTTTCTTCATCACTTCATCATTTAATTCAATAACTCCCCTCTTCTTTGATGTTGGAATAGGCACCGGAATAGATGGTTCAGGTACAGTTACTTCAGGTATAGCTTGTTTAGGAGGAGTCCAATCTTCATAATTCTTTCTTATTTTAGACATTAATTCCTTAGCTTCCTTAGGAGTCCTATTCCTGAAAACTCAATCAGCACAATTATCTAGGTATGTCCTAGATTCTTTAGTTAGTCCATTATAAAATATATCAAGAAGCTCATTCTTAGGTAATGGACTTCCAGCCTGTGCATGAATCAAAGCACAAAACCTCCCCCAAGATTCAGGCAATACCTCTTTTTCTCCCTGTTTAAAATCAAAAAGTTCCTACAAAATAGCATGTCTAGCACTAGGAGGAAAATATTTCTGCAGGAAAGTAGTAATCAAGCACTCAGGGCTATCAATAGATCCAGGAGGTAAGTTACTAAACCAAGTTTTAGCTTCTCCTTTCAGTGAAAAGGGGAAATCTTAGCAACAAAGTAAGTACGCATCTTAATATCATCAGAAAACAAGCCACTCATGGTAGAAAGTTCATTCATATGTGCTACCACACTTTCATTCTTAGTCCCACTAAAATGTTCTTTCTTGACAATAGCTATGTAAGATAGATCGAGAGAGAAATCATAATCTTTATCTGTAATGTTTATGGGAGAAGCAGCAAACTTAGCAATAGGAGACAATTTGGGTCTAATAGTACGCCTCTCAAGGAGACTCTTAGCAGCGCTCCTATCGTGGGTGTTCTTACATTCTTTAATAAATTCATCGGTCATCTCAACATAACCATCTTCAATATCATAACTTTCAGTAGACTCAGGTGAACTAACAGGTGTGGTAGTGTCTTCATTAGGAGTTTCAGTATTTCCAGCTATAGTTCTAGAAATCATAGCATCTAGGAAAGGACCTAATGAACCACTCTTATCAAGCATAGTAGAAGCAGCATCATCAGCAACAGAAGTTTTAGATTCAGCAGTAGTAGGAGTGTGTGTAGCATGTGTATGTGGTGGTGTAACGAGCTTACTTATAACAGAGGTGTTCAGAACCGTACTTCTTCTTGTAGTGGATTGTAAAATAGGAAACTTGTCATCACGAGACTTACCCATGATGGATGGATAGCAGCGAACAATAGAGAATCCAAGTGAACTTGATAAATAAAGCTATGCTCCCTGGCAACGGCGCTAGAAAATAGTCTTGATGACCCACAAGAATATGGGGTGTATCGCAGTATTTTCAAGGGAAGTGAAACCCAATTTATTGATTCGACACAAGGGGAGCCAAAGAATATTTATAAGCCTTAACAACTGAGTTATCAATTCAGCTGCACCTAGAAACAATCTTGCTCACAACAGTTTATCAGTAGCAATAGTTTTGTAGTAGGAATAGCAAAGTAGCAACAGTAGTAAAGTAAAGACAGCAGTAACAATAGCAGTAAACAGTAGGATTCGAGTGCGGTAGGCATAGGGATGGATGGACGGACATTGCATGGACAAGACAATTCACATAGCAATCAGAACATACGGTAATTGCAAAACAAGATAAAGCATCCAAGTACTAGATAATCCTAGGCATGTGTTCCATATATAGTCATACGTGCTCGCAATGAGAACTTGCACAACATCTTTTGTCCTGCCAGCTCGTTTGTAGTGGGGCCTCAAGGGAACAGGGAACTACTGGCAATTAAGGTGCTCCTTTTAATAGAGCACTGGCGCAAAGCATTAACACTCCGTGAACACATGTGATCCTCACATCAAAGCCATTCCCTCCGGTTATCCCGATTTCTGTCACTTCGGGGCCATTGGTTCCGGACAACAACGTGTGTATACAACTTGTAGATAAGACTAAAAACAATACTATCATAATGAATCAATAACATGTTCAGATCTGAAATCATGGCACTCGGGCCCTAGTGACAAGCATTAAGCTCAACAAGTCGCAACAAAGTCATAAAGCACTAATAAAAGATACTAGGCACCATGCCCTAACAATCTGATGCCATTACAAGAACAATCTCATCCAATCCCTACCATCCCCATGGCCTACAACGGGGGATTACTCACTCATAGATGGGGGAAACATGGATGGTCGATGGAGAAGCGATGGTGATGATGATGGCGATGATCTCCTCCAATTCCCCGTCCCGGCAGGGTGCCAGAATGGAGTTTCTGGTGCTCTTTCGTGGAATCTGGTGGTGGTGGTAGAGCAGAACTCCTTCTAGAAAAACTTCGAACCCCCCGGAGTTTTTAGGTCAGAAGGCTTCTTATAGGCGAAGAGGGAGACCGAGGGGGTGCCTGAGGGGCCCACACCACCCCCTAGCGCAGCCTAGCCTTGCCCACGCCACCAGGTGCTGTGGCCACCCCCTGGCTCCTCTCCGTCTCGTATTCTGGCTCCTGGAGTCTTCAGGTGAAATAGGCACTTTGGCTTTTGTCCTGTCCAATTCCGGGAATATTCATTTTCTGACTTTCCTGGAACCAAAAACAGTAGAAAATAGGCAGCTGGCACTATGGCTCTTGTTAATAGGTTAGTCTAAGAAATCATATGAAAAGTACTCCAAAGTGTGGACAAAACACAAGAAAGTGGATACAACCAAGCATGGAACATCAAAAACTATAGATACATTTGCAATGTATCAGAAACCTCCTGAGAAATTGATGTGATGACCAAATTTTTTGAACATATTTGTCTCCAAAGTTCTCCCTTTAGAGAAATCCAATGAAATGCACTTGTTGGTCTTGTCCGATGAAGCTTGTGCCATGTCGAAAATAAGGTCATCAAGGATTTGAGCACCCACAACCACTTTTTTGACCACAAGATCCAAGGACACACCAGAGAAGATCTTTTCATTTTGAAGAAGGAATCTAGCATCAATCACCACATTATCTTGATTAAGCCCCTTACTTACGAAGACCGAACCTCATGCTACTAAACTTTAGTCACAAGTAAGCTCTTGTCATTATAAGTACATATGTATCATAGAGAACCGCCAACGGGGTACCCCTTGCACATGATACAGGAGCTATCCCATAATCAAAATGACAAGGCAAGCAGACAATGAGCATCTCAGCGATCTTTTTATTTGCTATTTGCATAGGTTTTTATTGAGGATGCTTCATAGAGTGCTCATTATGGTTATGCTGCAAGTTTCCACCATGATTAGGCATGGCTTAGGCTAGTGGCCCAGGCGTTTCTCTAACACGCATACAAACTCCATGATCTTACAAGTTCCACTTTTATTTCACACCGCAACGGGGTACAAAGTACAAGTGCAGTATTGAAAGTGTTCCCCATGATACATGGTTCTGCCAATTTCAACTTATAAAGTGCAAGCATATACGCAACAAAGATGGACACAATGGGTCAAGTTTAATAAATGCAAGAAAGTAAAGTGTGCCATCAAGTTTGTGAGAGCTTTAATCACTAATTTTCACATAACAAGTTTAATTTGGAAGGTAGATAAAAACATGAATATACTTGGAATAGCAAATGCTAATAGGTAGGTATGGTGGACTCTTTGGAATAACTTGGTTTTATGAGTTGGATGCATGAGTGGCACTCATACTTGATTACGGAGGCTAGCAAAAGACTGGGAGCGACAAACTAACAGAGAAATAATGGCCATAATCATGTAGAGCGACAAAACATCATTGATTAAAGCATAAAGTGATATTACAAGTCGAAAACTAAAAGATCATCAAGGCTATGGTGACTTTGTATAGTCATAACATGGTGTGAGCATGCGCCAAGTCAACCCAAATAAAGCATCAAAGGAGAATACCACAATACTATGCTTTAATATGCTAAAACAGCGCATGATCCTTCCAAGGCACATTAAGCAATCTCAATTGTTTATAACAATTCATGCTACAACAAAGAATACTAAGCATAAATCCAAAACAATATCAACCATGGCATGAAAAAGCATAGGCCACAGTCAAAAACAAGCTCTCTTTACCACTTAAGCATGAACTTTCCTAGTCTTTTCCAATCCAAACCACTTATTTGAAAAATAATGTATGAAAGAAGGGGTCCAACCAATTTATTCAAGCAAACTAAGAAAACCAAGCAAACGAAAAACAAAACAAAACAAAACGAAAAAGAAGACGCTCCAAGAACAACACAACTGTGCATGAAACAATAAAAATGAAGTGTTTGGAAGAAACCTGGGATTTTTATTGATGAAGAAGGGGATGGCTTGGAAATCCCCAAACTTTGGCGCTTGTACTTCTTGGATATTTCTTGGGGTGACACGCGTGGAATCCCCAAGCTTGAGCTTTAGTCCATTCTTCATCTCATTACTCATTCCTTTCATACACCTGAAATTTTTCCTTCATACAAAACTTCACACAATCTTTATTAGCAACATTAGTGCACTCAAGATAATAAGTCTTTGGGTTCAGTTTCAACACTATAAAACTTTCATTAAAGAACAAGCTGCTGTAACACTTCCCTCAAAAAGCTCAAAGCTCAATTCCCCAAAAGAACTGAAAAAGGAATCAACA
Source organism: Avena eriantha (assembly GCA_910589775.1). Taxonomy (NCBI): domain Eukaryota; kingdom Viridiplantae; phylum Streptophyta; class Magnoliopsida; order Poales; family Poaceae; genus Avena; species Avena eriantha. The sequence continues at coordinate 152,493,214 of OU342740.1, read as the reverse complement.
AGAAGCAAATGCAAATAATGGCAGAAATCTATCAAAATAGACCAGCAGGTCAAAACCAATTTTTTTGAACACCTTCTGTTGCTGAAATCGAAAAGTGTTGAACTAACGAAAGTTACATAACAACCTGGGGCAGAAGAACAAAAATTCACGCCTCAAACCGATGTACAAAGATTTTACACGGATGTTTATAGCGAAGCACAAAAATCTGTTTCGGGACAGCAACTTTCCCAAACATTACTTCTCTCTCATTACAGGTTACTCTTGGCACAAAAAGCAAATAAAAAGGATAAGGATCGGTTATTACAGAGGTAATAACTTCCATGACTCGTCTAAAACTTTTGGGTTATCTCCCAATAAGTAGTTTTCTTTAACGCCTTTAAGTTAGGCATGATAGTTTGAGAAGATGCTCACATAAGAAATATGAATTGAAGTAAAAGAGAGCATCAAGAAGCAAACTCAAAGCACATTTAAGTCTAACCCACTTCCTATGCATGGGAATCTTGTGAAGAAACATGTCATGAAAGCACAAAGCAACAAGCATAGGAAAGCAAAGCAAGTGCAACTTCAAGACTTTCAACATAAAGAGGGGAAACTTAATTTTGTTGAGATACATAAAACCATGTTTCCCTCTCTCATAATAACTTTCAGTAGCATCATGAATAAAATTAACAATATAACTATCACATAAAACATTCTTATCATGAGCCACATGCATGAAAGAATTAATACTCCCCACATAAACATAGTCATTCTTATTAATTGTAGTGGAAGCAAAATCAAAAAAATAGCTATCATTATTTATCTCATCACCATAATCATCAAATATAGGAGGCATATTGTAATCATAATTAATTTTCTCCTCAATAGTAGGTGGACTGAAAATATCATATTCATTATTGTAATCATCATATATTGGAAGTGTAATATCATCATAAGCAATAGAATAATTATCTTCCAAAGTGTGTTCATTTGTAAACATATCATCATTGGAAGGATCATGGATAGCACTAATAGTATAGCAATTATTAATATCATCATTTTCAGAATTGGTACTGAAGAGATTTTCAATATCAAAACTAGTGTGCTTTTTCCAATCATGATCACTACTATAGGTAATAGGCATAGGAACATCATCGAGTTTAGACTCATCAAAAACTATAATAGGAGTAACATGCTTAGGGGAAAATACCGTTTCCTCTCTTCTTTCACTCCTCCTCTTCTTCTTTTTCTTCTTCTCTTTAGGAGGGAGAGGCTTGAAAGGAAGCTTCTCCATATACCCTGGTTTATTTTTAGAGACAATAGAAGAAACTTTGGAGGATTCCTTCTTTTCATTAATAAGATCAAAACACATATTAGTCATGTCATATTTTGGTAAAATATCATCTTATATAATATTTTGTATGTAAGTATTTATGTGACAATTATCAACACAATAAAGATGACAACCATGCAGGACGCTATTCATATTAAAAGCACTCATATCTACCAAAGAAGTTTTTCTTGATAATTCTTCACACCCCAAAAATAATGTAAGTTCATCATGCTGATTAGGAGTGATCATGTCATCACAATACAAACCGGCAGTACTCATTGGATTAGAAGGGCTATTATTATGGCCTAAGCATTGAAAATTGAAATGACCCACTTCAAAGAAAAGTTCACAAATAAAAGGATGGAGGGCACAAACTTTTTTACCAAGATCATTTAGAGCCCTGTACCACGTTCTAGTTTTTTCATTCATGTGGGTGATCCAATATTCTTCTTCAATTTGATTATTATCACAAGGTCTATGTATTCCACAAAAATTAACATGCTTATAAGAAATAGTACTTTCAGAGGTTGAGCATGTTTATTACTATCATTAATAACAATTTCATTTTCCATGCAAGTGTCTTTAAAAGGCTCGTGATACATGTCCCATTTTTATTTAGGAGCATTAATATGAGAAGCAAATGTTCTAAAACAATCAATAAGAATTTGAGGATCAAGACCATATTTAGTACTAAGCTCTTGAAAATCGGCAGTTTCAGCGAAAGACTTAATGCAATCATACTCATAGTTTATACCTAGTTTTTTACCTTTGTTGTTATCCCAATCTTCAGTATTGCTTTGAATTGTTTCAAGAAGATCCCACTTAGCTTTGACCTCCTTACTTGTGAAGGATCCCTCTAAACAAGTATCTAGATAGTCCTTGTAATGTCCTGAAAGCCTTGCATAGAAGTTATTAGTAACAATATTACTGGGGAGCTCATGAATGGGACATTTGAGCATTAGTGACTTTAATATCCCCCATGATTGGGAAATACTTTCTCCATCATGTGGATGAAAATTATAAATGTAATTCCTATCTTTATGAATTTCATGAGGAGGATAAAATTTAGAGTAAAACAGAGATTCAAGTTCCTTCCACTCGAAATGACGAGGATCATCTAGTACATCATACCACTCCCTTGCTTTGCCCTTAAGTGAAAAAGGGAATAGCTTCCTCTTAAGTTGGTTCATTGAAATACCTGCACACTTGAACAACTCGCATAATTCATGTATAAAGACTAAATGATCACCAGGATGGACAGTTCCATCTCCAAAATAGCAGTTATTCATAACATGTTCAACAATTTTTATAGGTATTTTAAAAGGGATGCTTTAAGTATGTGGATTTAAAATATCACAAGTATCATTAGAATTACCACATATGGGAGATAAAGTATCATCAGAGCATATTTTCTTCTTTAAAGTTGGGGAACTAAAAAGATCATTTTCATAAAAACTAACTTCCCCAAGCATAGAAGTTTCCATAGCATTAGTAACAAAGGTGTTCAAAAGATTCATACTAATAACATTCCTATTAGCATGCAAAGAAAGTTCCATGGGTTTTTAAATTTTCTTTTCAGACAATTCATGTTCTAACTTAGGAAAAATACTAAAAAGCTCTCTAATTTTGTTGTTGTTTTCCATTAACCATAACTAGTGAAAACAAAAAACAAAAAGACAAAATTGCAGTATCTAAAGGAAATAACTTCGAGCACTCACACTGGAGGATGTGAGTACCTTTTACCTTACCTCCCCGGCAACGGCGCTAGAAAATAGCTTGATGTCTACGCACTTCTATTCTTGTAGACAGTTGTTGGGCCTCCAAGTGCAGAGGTTTGTAGAACAACAGCAAGTTTTCCCTTAAGTGGATTACCCAAGGTTTATCGAACTCAGGGAGGAAGTGGTCAAAGGTATTCCCTCTCAAGCAATCATGCAATCAAGATACAAGAAGTCTCTTGTGTCCCCAACACACCCAATACACTTGTCAGGTGTATAGGTGCACTAGTTCGGCGAAGAGATGGTGAAATACAAGTGGTATGAATAATTATAAGTGGTAACAATGCAAGAAAAGAGCTTGATGGCATGGAAGAGACTAAAGGCAAAGTGAAATAAAGATGGAAGCAAGTAAACATGTAACCGATCTAGTTGCAAACGGTGTTTCAATGCTTAGAAACAAGGCCTAGGGATCATACTTTCACTAGTGAACACTCTCATATAAATATCTTGTCTTCATGATACTACTCTTAACTACTCTCCGGTTGGACACTCTAATCCATGGTAGGGCTATAACAAGACACCTCAAAGTAAGCCTTTCCCATCTAGATAACCCCACACTATCACCTTGAGCACTAGATGGTTCCAACAAACACCACAATTTCATAAAGACATCCAACTCCAAATATAACTCATAACAAGTATTTGTAATCTCTAGCCTAAGTGCCACCATGGTGTGCACACTATCAACTTCACACACATGGGGAGAGCAGAGATCTAATAAAGCACTTGAGTAGCAAGGTAGATCTACTTGATTACAAAGCTCATGATCACAATATGATCATGCATAGAGAGAGAGATGAACACATAGCTACCGGTAGAACCCTTAGCCTCGAGAGAGAACTACTCCCTCATCATCATGGGTATCAGCAACGGTGATGGAGATGGCGGTGGAGATCGATGGAGATGGCTCCAGGGGCACTTCCCCGTCCTGGCAGGGTGTCGGAACAGAGACTTTCTGTCCCCCAAATCTCCCCTTTGGTGGCAGCGGCGCTGCGGAACTTTTCATGGCTGGAGGCTTGGCAATTTAGGGTTTTCATATCGGGAGGCATCTTATAGGTGAAGAGGCAAGGTCGGTGGGCGGCCGAGGGGCCCACACCACCTGGTGGCACGACCAGGGGTCACCCGCGCCACCATATGGTGTGGCCAGGCCCTTGCCCTCCTCCGTCTCGTATTCTGGCTCCGTGTCCCCCTCGGTGAAATATTGACTTTGGCTTTTGTCCCATCCAATTCCGGGAATATTCATTTTCTGACTTTCCTGGAACCAAAACAGCAGAAAACAAGAAACCAGCACTGTGGCATCTTGTTAATAGGTTAGTCCAAGAAAGTGTGTAAAAGTACTCCAAAGTGTGGACAAAACATAAGAAAGTATATATAAAACAAGCATGGAACATCAAAAATTATAGATATGTTAGCAATGTATCATCCCTTCTCGAGTTCCTCCTCCAGATCCCTTCCTAGTGTGGTGTCTCCTGGCTGGAGGTGTTTGTGTATGTTGGATCTCAGATCCATCTTCACATGCTGAGAGTATTTGATGAGGCGAACTTCCAGGCAGGCACTACGGGTGGGTCATACGGGCAACATCTACCTGTACCACATGTCGTTAAGCTTGCAGTAGATCCTCCTCACATCCTCTCTTCTCCCAAGTGTGTGGAACATCATTTAAATGACATTTATCACTTATAAATATCATATTATTACATAACATGACAGTCCCAATTGATATCTTCACAAAAGACATAATAATTCGGGATCTTGTTGAAACAAGGGTAAAAGGTGCACGCGAGCACCATATAATACCAAAAGCCTAACTCTACTTATGCAAAAACATATGATAAATATGCTTCAAAAGTTGACTCATCCACTTCCCCAAGCTAGACTCTTGCTCATCCCCGATCAAGGTAGTGACTTATGGACAAGGTCATTATGTTCATGCGGCATGAGCCATTATAATAAATGAGGCATTTGAAGCATAATTACAATATTAGATATAGGACTGCATCATGAGTAGTATCACACTCTCACGCATCACATGACTTAGAGGTTTCCACACATCATGAACCTAAGCATTGGCTTATAACCTACACGGTCAAACGGGGATAAAGAGAGATTCAGTAAGGGCAATGTATTCTAGAGGATCATAGTTTTTCCGTAAGATGGATAAAGATTTGAACATAGTGCATCAAAGCTCTAACTAAAGTCTTATGAAACCTAACAGAAACAAGTGCATCCCTTATATAAATATGAAACATAGCTTACCTAAGCAAGCATTGAAAATTAGCGGGATACATGATTGGACAAAAACTTTATAGAACAAGAACATTGCACAAGAACAACTGTAGCTAGTTTCGAAAGTAAGAGTATCGAACCACAGAGAGATGTTGGTGGAGGTCTTTATGCCTCTTGTTACTATTCACTGGAGAGTACTTGTAAGTGGTCTTTAATTCCATGTAACGGACTATAAAGAGTTTATTTGAATGAGTGCTAAATTAAACAAGAACAAAGTAAATTACTAAAGTAAACAAGAACATGCAAGTGTGGTTATGGTGGTTACAATATGGTTAAGGAGTTCTCAGGGAGTGTAGGATACACCACTAGCATGTGAGAATTACTTATGAGTAGGATAACCTATATCTTTCGCCATGATATGTGTAGAGAGAGTTCCATAATAAGATGTTCACCAACAAGTCTCGTGAGCAAGCTACTTCTACGAGTCATGAGCTTTCTTCCCCGTACCATGAGGCGGATCTCAAGGATTTAGTGGTGTCGCAAGGATTTACACGAAGCAAGAAGATCCAGGTCATGAGCTTTCTTCCCCGTACCATGAGGCGGATCTCAAGGGCGAGATCCCTTGTTAGTGGTGTCAAATTGTAACATCCCGCTAAAACCACTACTAGAAAATCTGTGTTTTGCCCTTGTGCATCATCATGATAGCATGCTCATGTCATCATGCCACATTACATTTGAGCATCATCATCATGCATCTATTTGCTTAAAACTAATTTCCAAAAACCTATCTTTGTTTTCTAAATATCTCCTCGCTATTTCAAATGTAAACCTCGATCTCTAATACATCTTTTATTTGTCAAAAACTATTTACCAAAAGAATATTAAAACAAAATAAATAAACAAAACCATATTTTATAAACCCCGGGAAGGAAGTCTGACCGGCCAGGCCAGAGGTCCAACCGGTCAGACCACCTATTACCTGGCCCAAAAGAAACCCTAAAAATAAACCCTAGCTACCCCACACCCACCGCCACACACCACCCAGCCACCGCTGCCAACCCTGCCTCATGCGGCAGACCACCAACCCTGCGAGTGGACCACCCGCATATCCCGCGTGCACCCTGTGTACACCGCCCTATCCCATGCCACGCTAACCCCGCAGCTACTCCCTCTGTTCTGATCGAGCACGTCGCCAGCCACCTACGCTGACACGCCGCAGCGCCTGCGAGACAGCCCCACCACCTCGCATCGCTCCCACGCTCCACCATCCCGCGATTACCTCCTACCGCACAATGCCTCTCCCTCTCGACGCAGCGCCGCTCTCCCCTTGCTTTGCCGCTGGGCCAGAGCCCCACCCCGTGACGCTCGCGCCGCTGCCTCCCTACTCGATTCCCGATGCGCCTCCTCTACGCGCCACCGCGCCTGGCCGCTGGCAAGCCCCGAGCTCCCTGATGCTGTCCTCGCCACCATTCATAGGGCCCCGCCCTGCTCCCTCTTCCTTTGGCGACCCTGCCACGGGTGCCCTCCTAGTCGAGCCTAGACCCGTGCGCCGGCCTTCCTCGCCGCGCCCAGCCACGGCTGGCCACGCACCTACAGGTCGCCGTAGAGCGCCCTGCAGCACCGTCCGGCCCACCTACCCTCGCTCGCGCACCATCTGCCCACCAAGGCACCAACCGCGACCTCACCTCGACCCGACCATGTTCGCGAGCCTACACCGCACTCACCCTGTCCCGAGGACTCTGGCCCACCTCCCTCGATCGCATCCCCTCCACGCGACCCCCACCTCTCGCTCGCCACCAACCCCCACACCCTCCTCCTCTCGATCGGCGCCTTCCTCCCCTCGCCGGAGCCAAAGTCTCCTCTGCCATACCCTGCCTGCTTTAGCCCGGTGCTCCCCCCTGCTGCGGCCATCTCCTCCGCCCGGGCGCGCTCCTCACTGTGTCGCCTCCGCCTCGGTCCTGCACTGCCAAGCGAGGGAGCTCCGACCGCCTCCTCGCCCTAAAAAGCACCACCGCCTCATAGAGCTTCCCGGCCATGGCCTCCCTCCTTCTCTCTGTCGCCGCCATCAACCTCCCCCCGTCAGGCCCCGCTGCCCCCCCCCCACGTCCTCCTCCCTGAGGCAGCGCCGGCCGCCACCTCGTCCCGTGCGGCCCCTGCCTCCCTCTTCCCAGAGCCGTAGAGCGCCGCCTTCCTCTCGCCTCGTCTGCGTGTCTCCCTTCCTACGGCCGCCATTTATGCCAGGCCTCATCCTCGTGTTGCCGCCTTGCTCGGTCGGAGCACCTTCCTCGCCTTCTCTCTGGCCCTCTAGCACGTACTGCGTTCGGCCAGGTTCACGCCAGTGCACCGCCGACCCTTGCTACTCGTCTGATCTGGCGCGTCTCCTCGGCAGGGCTAGTTCTCATGCTTGTTTTTGTCTGCGTGTAGTAATGCTGCTACAGTAAGATCTTGACAACCTAGCGGTTTTGCTCTCTTCCGATCCGATGACCTGCTGCTACCCAACACCAAGGATATGCAGGGTGACATGCTACCGGGAGAAAGCCGATAGGATTCACCAAGGCCTCCTCGGTGACATGGCCAGCCTGTTGACAAGTTCGCCACCTAACTTCAACACCGAAACCCCAAGGTCGACAACATGGAACCGAAGCCCGTTGAACCCGAAGATCTCCTTCACGACACATCGAGACATGCTTCAAGGATACAAATCCCGAACCTTGGCACCCCGGCTTTTTCTTCCTCCTCTCCGATCCGAAGACCAAACCCTGAAGCTCCAATCCCGAAGACGCCAGACCCCCGATACCGGAGTTAGAAGACCAATCCTGAACCTCTTCGAACCCCAAGGTCATCTGTGCCAAACCCTAATGTGATCCCCTATCCGATACCCCTATTTTTATAACATATAACATATATCTTGTTGCATATTATATTGAACATTCTTGCATACATATTATGGTTTTGGGGGCACTTTGTCGATTCACCTCATAATTAAATATGGAGGCCATATGCGGGCTATTCTAGCCTTATATTGGCCTTCTTTAAATTTGTGTAGTGAACCGATGCCATATTTTTCCTTGTTAATACAACATTTATATTGCGGGGTATTTAAACAACATGAACTAGCTAATTAATTATCGGGGACCCAGTTTCACTAATATTGCCTATTTGCATCACACCTTTGCCATGTCATACATCATACATGCATCATGCCCGATCTTCTGCCGTAGTATTAAATAGTGCATCTGGTGTTTTGTTCTAGTGCTTTGCTTCTTCATGGATTAGGCCGATGAGTTGATGCGAGTGTCGACCCAATCTTCGAAAGAATCTTCGGCTATGTTTTCAGGTGAGCATTCTCCCCCTTTCTACCTAATTTCCATTTATAGTCTTTATTTCCTCCTGTTGATCTATTGATATCCTTGTTGCGATGCTTTAGTTTCTGTGCACCATTTATATTCCCTGCAACATTTATATTGCCTTGAACACCTCCGATTACCTGTTTTTGATAGATAGTTGGCCTTGTGAGTTGTAATTGCTTGCTTAGGTGCTGCTTCACGGCGTCAATGTTTCACCATTGTTGGGAGGTTGGCACATGCTTAATGGTGTATATGATCATTACTTTCAATATAACTTGTCAATTAAAATGCTGGGAATAGATATAACTAATGAAGAGGCACCGGTGGAAAATAGCTAATATTTGGCTTTTAACCGCTCACTTGTGTCCCGTAGGCCCCTAGTACACTATACATGTTTCTTGAATATCACACTATCCGCATGTGGGACCATGAATCCCCTTAGCCAGAGCTTGATTTATTTCTTATTTCTTGAGGCCACCAACTAGTTTGGGGCATTATTACTATCCTATACTTATGCCATGCTTTACTGCTTTATTTACTATTGCACGTGGAATGCCTATACTGTTTTGGAACATGGAATGTTTTCATTGTATCGAAGCCCAATCACACGTCCGGGTTCCCAGTCATTTACAACCATTGACACAAACCCTGGGTCCGTCTCAGAGCCGGCAAACTTTGTTGCGGGTAGCTTAGTGGGGTGGCCCCCTGAAATATTTTATGAATCTTATGATTGCTTTGTCGTGATTCCTCGTTGGGTTTTTATTTGGTTTTTCCGAGGTTGATCGTGCGTTTGTTGTTATTTGTGCACCCCTGTAGAGTAAATATTTCTGAAAGCCGTGTCCGCGGTTATGGATGACTTGGAGTACATTATCTCGATAATAGACAACCATAACTATAGTAATGCTATCAATTTGACTTTAGCATGTCTAGTAATCAGTTTCACTACAACAAAATGAGTAAAGAAAAGTGCCAACAACTGCTACATTTGGGATGTCCCATTCTAATTGTATCTGACTAGTAAGTATTGTAACTACAACTAAATGGTTAACTAAAACTGCCCACTTCTTATGATATCAGGATGACTCATGCTATTTATATCTCACTAGTAAGTGTTGCAACTATAATGGAATGAATAAATTGTCAACTGTGTGAGTTTCCTCGGCATGACTTCCTCGTTTGGTCTCATGTGGGGAATACCAGGATGGGTATGCTTCGTGTTAGTATCAGGTTGGTTTTGCATAGGTCTTTCTTACTTCTCTCTGATAGCTGCAAGTTGTATCGTGTCTCTATAGGTTGTTTAGTGCATGCTTCCTTGCCTCTTCAGTCCACCATACCTATGTAGGCAAGAGCCGCCGAATTCTAGACTCGCCGTGTATTGGTCTCAGTACTGACGGCTACCTTTTTCCTTTACCCTTTGTTGGCACCTTTTGTTTAACATGTATAAGTTCGATGTCGTTAGCTGGATTACCCTTCATGCTTGGCCTGGGCAGGGTTATGGACGTCATTGGTTATTTTGCAGGGCTCTTAGCCCATTTGCGTCTTATCCGTATTCGGATGTTGTATCGTTTTTAAGGTGATTTGGATATTTGTATTGTATATCTATATTATTAACTCATGGAGTCGCTGTTGTATATATATATTCTGTGGGTTCCATCATGGACTATTGCGTAATAATATTATTTCGTTTTCCACCCGCATGCAAGTGCCTGTTGGGCATCTTTGAATCGTTTCTATGTGGGTTTGGCGGGAATCGCTAAAACTTGTATAGGGCTGATTCGAGGGTGTTACAATCTCCACCATTAAGCATGTGGCAACCTCCCAACAACTATGGAACACCGATGACATGCCGCAACACCTGACCAAATAACTGCGAATCACAAGACCGACTGTCTATTAAACAACAAGCAATAAGAGGTGTCCAATTGCAATATAGGCTACAAGGTATATAAGTGATACGCAAAACTAAAGCATCGATAAACCAGATAACAATAGATCAATAGGAGGAAGTAAAGACTATAAATCCAAAAATAGGTAGAAAGGGGGAGAATGCTCGCCTGCTAAACATAGCTGAAGATTAATTATCCAAAGAACTTGTCAATACACACATCAACTCAACGGCCTAATCCGTGTAGAGCAAAGCACTAAAACAAACACTAGATGCATTATTTAATACTACAGTAGAAGACCCGGTATGTTCATGATATGATGCATGACATGGCAAGGATGTAATGGAAATAGGCAATATTAAGCGGAATCAGGATCTTGACAATTAATTAAAAGGTTCGAGTTATTTAGATACCCACAATTTAACTGTTGTATTAATAAGACAAAACATGGCATCGGTTCGCTACACAAATTTAAATGGAGCCAATATTAGACTAGAAAAGCGTGCATATAGTCTCCATATTAATTATTAGGTGAATCGACATAATGCCCCAAACCCACAAAATATGTATATCATCATGAATGATTGATATGCAACAAGTATATGGCATTTGATAAAATAGGGGGTTGGATAGAGGTCACACATCTAGGGCCGGAGAGCTTGGGTTTGGTCTTCGCGATCCGTGATGTAGATCTTGCGTGTCTTCTCGAAATTCCCCAGGTACATATTCAAGCATCGATGGTCTTAGAGCGGGCACCGTGTTCGGTTCAACTTTTCTCATCGGTCACCTAAAGATCTTGGCGTCAATACTTGGGTTTCGCTTGGTGGCTTTAAGGGTCACCTCGGTCATCCTCGTGTAGTCGAACTTGGTGATGTTTCCACTTTAAGTCTTGGCATTGAACTGGGATAGCCTTGGTGATGACTGCATCGGTAGGCAGCAAGACTCCTAAAAAACATGGAATACAGGACATAGGAAACAAAGCCGAGGTGGACAAGGGATACTTGACCTTGTAGATGTTACCCCCGGAAGTGCATACACAAGACAGGAAGAAGTCATGGGGCCTAGGCGCAGCTAGCCAGTTGATGTTCTTCTGGCATTAGATTTCCACGGAGGCAGATAGACATGACTATGGGTCTGTACATAGGAGGCATGTTGTTGCATGTGCACACGCACGAGGTGGAAGACGTCTGTGATGAAGGGGATCAGCCCCAACCGGAGGCAATGCTGTGCAGGGAGGTCGGAGCTTGTGATGTAGACACACGGGATGAGGAGGCGTAGGTGGTTCTCGCTCATGGAGGCAGATCTCCCGCGAGGGTGGCACGAGGGCACCGGGCAAGAGGCGGCCACAGGCGGGGCGCTATGGTGCGGCCAGGGCGATGATGTCCGACAGCGTCAGGGGCACAGCGGTTCTTGGGCATGTCTTCCAAAGAGGCGGCGTGGTGGCTAGAAGAAGCAGACGAGGCCCGCGACGGTGGAGCTATAGAGTCGGGTGCCAGGCAAGGGAGAGAGGGCAATGGCCGGTGGACGCCCTGGGGTAGCGACACTGCACTGCTAGGCGGGCCGACACTTTAGAAGCTCCAAGGGCGGCGACGCTTGCAAGGATCGAGGACGGGTTGGCGGAGCAGGGTTGGGAGTTGGGGATCGAGGGCATAGGAGGAAGGTGAGATTGCGTGGGGGAAACACGAGAGATGTGGGAGGTAGGGTCGGGTGCGACATAGCGGTAGGTGGGGTGGGAGGCAGTGGCGTGTAGCGCATGTAGCTGTGTGGATTTGTGCGCTGGTGCGCTGGCATGTGTGTCTTTGTACCAGGGTGCTTTGTGTGTGCGTGCCGCTGAGTGTGTGTGCGCTGCGGCGGGGTGGGAACGGGATGGACCGGGTCGGGTGTTTCATTGTGTGTGCGTGGTGCGTAGCGGCTGTGTGGGTCTGGGTCTAGGTCTAGGTGGGGTGTGGGGGTTGATGAGTTTAGAGTTAGGGTTAAGGTTTGGTCTGGGTTGGTTTTGTCTAGGGTTTGTCTAGTTTAGTGTTTTGATTCTAGGGTGGTAGGTTGCTGCTAGTTGGGCCTTTGGGCTTGGCTGGTGACGGCCTTCCCCAAATAAATATAGATTTATTATTATTTATTTTGTTTCTCTTAAAATAAAACGGTCGCAACTAGGTTTTTGACAAATAGAATATCTGGACAGATCCTGAGTTTTGATTTGAAATAGGGAGGGGAATATCTCGAAAACAAAATAGGCTTTAGGAAAATAGTTTTAGGAAAAATATGTATGATGTCATGAAGATTATCAAATGCAACGTGGCATGATGACATGTGCATGCTATCGGATGATGCACAAAATAAAAACAACAAGCGATTTTGCAGTAGTTGCTTTTACTGGGGTTTTACAATTCAACACCACCAACAAGGGATCTCGTCCCTGAGATCTGCCACATCGTACGGGGGAGAAGGCCGATGATCTGAATCTTCTTGCTTCGGGTAGGTCCTCGTGACACCACTAACAAAGTCTCTCGCTCCATATTTAAATCAGCGACACCACCAACAAGAGGTCGTTGTTCACGTTCGTCGAGAGAACACTCCAGAGACCAAAAGACCAAGGTAGAGATATAGATAGATAATGCCACCTCTAACTTCCACGGAAAAGTGTAAAATTGCATTGTTCCAAAAATTCTATGTACAAAAGTGAATGATAAGAGTAGTGGTATGGTTGTGACTCCATCGCGCACCCAAAGCATTACCCTGTACACGAATAGGAGAACTGTGCAACCAACTCTCGAAATTTAGACCGAAGATCTCGACAAGCAAGGTTCAAAAACAAAGGATTAATAAAGGATCTTCGTCGGATCTAGCGTAGATGATTTCATCACGTTCAAAAACACCGGAAGATACAAAAAAAAGTTTTAGTGACTTTTGGGTCACTTGAGAGGTACACAGAGGAAGATTCCTCAGATAGCATAAATACTAGATGTAGCAACACCGTTACAAGAAGAAGAAAGCAAAAACATGAAGGTACGACGGAAACCCAACCACGAGAAATCCTGGACCTCTGAAGAAGATAAGAGAGAAGATTCAAAACACGCAAAAGTAAGAGGAGAATAACACATAGGTAAGGAATAAAAGCAGACCTAATAAGGTCTATCCAACCAATTTTGCAAAATAGTTTTAACACTCTACATCTTCCATTAGCTAGGTCATCCTACAGGCTAGACCAGTTGGGTATCACATATTCTAACCTCTGATACCACTTTGTAACACCCTCGAATCAGCCCTTTGCAGGTTTCAGCGATTCCCGCCAAACCCGCATAGAAACGATTCAAGGATGCCCACCAGACACTCGCGTGTAGTTGGAAAACAAAGTAATATCATTACACAATAGTTCACGATGGAACCCATAGAACATATATGTAACATCCCAAAACTTTAATCCAAGTGATCAAGATTCAAATCACCCAATTTAGGGTTAACAAAAACTTTTTATCATTTAAAAGAATTAAGCATGCATATGAGTGTTGCATTAAATAGGAGTTGTTTTGTAATGCCATGATTGTTTGTTCTAATGGTTGTAAAATGATTCTAAGATGAATGCCACATTGTCTAGATCATTCCCAAGCAAAATCCAAAGAAAAAGAAATCAAATACAATTAATAATGGAAATGGTCACTTTTGCCATTTTAATCAACTAGCCCACTTTGGGTGTTCCTAGAACTCAATTTCAAACAGAAACAATTGTAGATCTTTGCACCCCTTGCTAGTACACGTTAAGATGTACCAAGGGCCACTTTGTGATCTTCCAAAAACATTCAAACACTAAATTTAAATGGCATTTGAAAATGGAACCAAGTGTATGTACCTAGATCACACTTTTTCAAAAACCATCCAAATGAACTTAATTTGAAAATCCCAAGCAACTAGAGATGATCAAGCATTAGACCAACCACTCCACCAAGAAGCTCTAAAAAATTCAAATCTTTGTGTCATGCGGCCATTTGGTTGAACACTTGGCATGCACAGATCACACCCTAGTATAGCATCACTGTTTCTAGACGGTTTTGCAACCCATTTGACCCCAATTCACTCCCTTTGTCCCTCTTTGATCTAACCATGCCTTAACCAACCCACCCCTTGTCCCTAGCCATAGTGCCACGCGACCCCAACGCCATGCTCGCCGGCCAAACGTGCCCACGCCGCAGGAGACCACCAGCCCCTCTCCGCCGCTCCAGGAAGGGAGGCATGACCTCACCTCCATCTACGGTCCACCCCAGAGCCACTGCTAGCCCTTGGACCACCGAGGCCAAGCCCCGCACTAAGTCTCTGCGCCACGCCAGTGCACGCCAGAGCACCGTTGTGGCATCCCGCCAAAACCACAACTAGAAAATCGCGTTGTTTTTGTGCATTGCATCATCATGACCACATGCTCATGTCATCATGCCACCTTGCATTTGAGCATCGTCATGTCTTCTTGCGTTTGTTTGCATAAAACTATTTTTAAAAGTCTGTTTTTGTTTTCTAAACGCCCCGTTATTATTTCAAACCAAAAACCCGGGTCTCCGGATTATTTTGTTTCGTCTTCCAACGGTTTTCAAAAGCCCCGTTTTAAATAATAACACATTTATTTTATTTTTGGGAGGCAGCCCACCAGGCCCGAAAGCCCGGCCGGCCACCTCCAAGCCCTAAACTAAAATCTAGACTAATCCTAACCATCCCCAAACCCCAACACCCCACCTACCCCAACCAGCCGCCTCTCTCTCTCCCTCTCTCTCTCTCTCTCCCCCAGCCACCTCACCCTGCCCACTCTTAGCCTGCCACCTCACCCGCCTGACCCCACCATCCTCCTCTTTCCCGCCCACCTCGCCTAACTCCCACGCCACCTGCCCCGCACGCAGCGTGCGACGCAACGCCCCACCCCGTTCGATTCCCGGCCCCACCATCCTGACCCCGACGCGACCCCTCTCCCTTCTCCCTCTCGTTCATCGCCACCAACCGCGCCCAGCCTCGCATCTGCCTGCCGCGATCCCCTCGCCCCGGTCGTCCCCTACCTCGCCGTCTCACATCGACCGAGCGCCGCGGCCACCTCGACCCCGACGGTCTCCCTGCCGCCCGGTGTCGCCGCCGCCTGGACCCCTGCCTCTCCGTCCGCTCGTAGCGAGCCCGAGCGGAGCGCCGCCCTTCTTTTCCTCCAGCACCGGCTGCCGCTCCTTCCGCCGGGCCCTCCCCTGCGACCCGAGCCCGCCTGCCCCAGCTCGCCGACGCTGTTCTCTCGGCCGCCTCTGCGCGCCCCGTCCCCACGCATCGCCACCTCCGTCTACGAATCAGGCGCCGCCGCCGCCAGCGCTCCCCTCTTCTCGGCCTCGGCACCGAGCCAACAGCGTTGCCGCCCTTCCCTGTCGCGTCCTCAACCGCACCCATTCCGCCGTCCACTTCCCTACTCCCTCTCCTGCAGAAGAACCGCCCCCCCTCTCACTTGCCCGCATTCCGTCGTCGCCAGGCCCACCCGGCCGTGCTCTGTCCGCCCGTGCGAGGCATGTGCATGCCTCCTCGACCTGGGTCTCGACCTAGCCCCAGCTCGCCAGCGTCTCTTGGTCTCGGCCCGGACATCTGCTGACGCCTCCTGCGTGTTCAGAATGGGGTCCCTTGGGTAAGCTCCTGGCCAAGTGTTGTGGCATCTCGAGCCAATCGGTGGCCAAGATATGTTGCTGTGTGTCTGATGTAAACTGGTCTTGGGTGCCATCTTTTGTGTTGATGTAATCTTGTCGTTGCTAGGTTGAACATCGCTCACCAAGTTGGGAACATGCAGTCCGTGTTTGTCTCGACAAGATCTTCATCGGCCCATCCCCTTTAGGGACGACAAGCTCTCCGACCCAGAACTGGGACATTAAGACCTCCTTTATGACATCAAGACCGCGGTACACGAAGATCGACCTCGAAGATCGAACCCTAGGCACATCAAGGCCCTAGATCCGAAGACCGATTCTGGCGTCCGAAGACTGATCCCGTCGAACCCTTTGAGCCCCAAGATCTCCGGACCATGATGTGTGACCCTTTTTCCGAGACCCCTTATTTTATAATATATAATATCAATCTGCTGCAGATAAATTGATCATACTTGCATACATCGGATCATGAGGTTTGGGGTATTTAGACGAATCACCTAAATTAAATATGGAGTCCATATGTGGGTGATTCGTTTCTTATTCCAGGCTCTATTTAAATTTATGTAGCGAACCGATGCCATGTTTTGTCTTGTTATTACAACATTTAAATTGCGGGGTTTTCTAAACAACTTGAACCGTGTAATTAATTGTCGGGACCCCGGTTCTGCTTAATACTGTCTAAATGCACCGCATCTGCATCATATCATAATCATGCCGGATCTTCTGATGTAATATTAAATAGTGCATCCGGTGTTTCTTTTAGTGCTTTGCTTCTTCGCGGATTAGACCGATGAGTGGATGCGAGTATCGACAAGTTCTTCGGATATGAATCTCCGTCAGTGTTTTTCAGGCGAGCATCTCTCCTCTTTCTACCTATTTTGCATATATAGTCTTTACTTCCTCCTGTTGATCTATTGCTGTCCGTGTCGCGATGCTTTAGTTTCCATGCACCAGTTATATCCCGTGCAACCCCTATATTGCCTTGGACACCTCCTATTACCTGTGTTTGGTAGATAGCTGGCCTTGCGAGTCGTAGTTGCTTACTCAGGTGTGGTCTTGTGTTGTCGAGTACCACAGTTGTTGGAATGCTGGCAGATGTTTATTGGTGGAGATGCTTATTGGTGGAGTTGGTCATGACTTTAAATACAACTATAAAAATGCTAGATATAACTAATGCAGAGGCATCGGTGGGTAATAGATGTTATTTGGTTCTTCCACGCTCACTTGTGTCCCGTAGGACCCCGAGTACTTGATACCTGTTCCTTGATTTTTCGCACTATCCACATCCGGGAGGCCTTATGGACCCCCCCTGAGCCAGAGCTTGATTCATTTCTATTTCTTGGGGCCACAAAGTAGTTTGGGGCTTTATTACTATCCTGTACCTATGCCATGCTTTACCGCTTTATTTAAGATTGTGCGTGGAGCACCTGTACTGTTTAGGATTGCAGAGTGTTTTCGCGGTATCGACAAGCCGAGTCACACTTTCGGGTTCCCAGTCGTTTATAGCCATTGGCGCAAACCTTGGGTCCGTCTCGGAGCCGGCCAACTTCGTTGTGGGTAGCTTAATGGGGTGGCCCCCTAAAATATTTATGAATCCTGTGATCGCTTTGTCGTGAATGGCTCGTTGGGTTTTGAGTTGGTTTTTCCTAGGTTGATCGAGTGTGTGTTGCTATTTATGCACCCCTGCAGGGTAAAACTTTCTGAAAGCCGTGTCCGCGGTTATGGACGACTTGGAGCACAGTATCTCGATCATAGACAAGCATAACTAAAGTAGTGCTATAAATTGACTTAATATGTGACTAGTAATCAGCTCAAGTATAACGGAATGGATATTAAATTGCCGATAGCTGGTGGATCTAGATTGTTGTGTGACATACTATACCTGCCTAGTAAGTATTGCAACTCCAATGGAATGTGATAAAAGTGCCAACAATTGCTGGGTTTTGGGATTCCTCAGGACAAATATATATGTCTAGTAAATGTTTCCAACTACCATGGAATGGTTAATTAAAACTGCCCACTACTTATGCTTCAGGATGACCCATGCTATCTGTATCTGATTAGTAAATGCTGCAACTATAATGGAATGAGTAAAATTGCCAACGGTGTGAGTTCCTTGGTCCGACTTCCTTGTTTGGTCTCGAGGGGGGGAAATACCAGGATGAGTTTGTGTGGTGTAAGCTTCAGGTTGGATCCGAATAGGTCTTTCTTATCCCTCTCTGATAACCGCCAGTTGTATCGAGTCTCTATAGGTTGTTTAGTGCCGCTGCGCTGCCGCTTCAGCCCACCATACCTATGTAGGCGAGAGCCGCCGAATTCTAGCCTCGCCATGTACTGGCCTCAGTACTGACGCTCCTCTTTTTCCTTTGCCCTTTGTCGGCACCCCTTTTGTTTTAGCAGGTTTGAGATCGCCGTCGTTAGCAGGGTTACCCTTCCGGCTTTACCTGGGCAGGGTTATGGACACCATTGGTTATTCTTCAGGGCTCTTAGCCCCATTTGCATCTTGTCCGTAGTTGGACGCTATATCGTTTCCAACGTGATTTGGATCTTTGTATTGTATATCTGTATTCTTGACTCAGGGAGTCGCTGTTATATATATATCTGTTCTGTGGGTCCCATCGAGGACTATTGTGTAATGTTATTACTTCGTTTTCCACCCGCACGAAAGTGCCTGGTGGGCGTCCTTGAATCGTTTCTATGCGGGTTTGGCGGAAAGGGATAAAACTTGCATAGGGCCGATTCGAGGGTGTTACAACCGTCACCACCAGAGCGCCACACGCCGCGCCGCTCCGCCTTGACCACCTCAACCCGCCAGACACACCCGTACCCCGCCGCTCGACCCATAGTCGCCGGGAACCACATCGAACACCGCCTCTGTCTCTCAGAGTGCGAGACGCTCCTGACCACAATCCACTGCCCCTAGCACCGCCATTACGCCCTAGCTGACCGCCAGGGAAGCACCCACCATCCGCCTACCTCGCCCACGCCGATTTTCCCATGTGCCATCGTCACCGACGAGCTCTGCCCACACCTCTCTGCCGCCTCGCCGGGCCTATATAAGGGAGCCTCCCCAGCACCAATTCTTCACACTCCCACACACCTCTCCCTCCACTGGTCATTCCCCACCCTTGCCGGAGCAGCTCGAGCAGCCAGCCGCCGGAATTTTGCCGGAGACAGCCGCAGCAGAGGAGGAGACGCCCCCATCGATTCCTTCCACCCCAGCCGCCGCCGCGACCTCGCCTGAGCCGACCGTCATCTCCTCGTTCAAACGCCCGCATCGCCAAGCTTGCTGGAGCCTCGGTACGCCCCCCACTACACCCCCACCGAGCTGTTAGGGTTCCACCTCGCCGGCGATAGGTCCGTCGTCGACGATAAGCCCGAGCCATAGATTCTAGTTCTAATCCTACGGTCCATGTTGCCCCGTACTGCTTCGCGTTTAATGAACCACTGATAGGCCGGATCCGCCTGTCAGCACTCCTCAGCGCCGCGGAGTGAAACTGGTCCGACCCGTTAGTGTTCCCATGCGACCCAGTAGATTCAAATTTAGATTTATCTATTTTAGCCGAAACTTACTTCAGTCCCTTAATTTGAAAATCAATTCAGAGAGTTTTACAAGTCCAAAATGAGTGATTCCAATTTTTTTGGAAAGGTAATAAAAATATCTATCAAAGCACGTTGGATTTAAATCATTTAGAGCTATAGATATCTCCTAGAAAAAATAACAAGACATAAATTTTTTCACATTCAAACATTTTTCTAAAATCAACCCTAATAGCTTTTGAGTTGATTCCAACTCTCAAAAATCACATTTAACCATACCTATCTGAATATGTAATAATATTAAGGTCTGCATGTAGTGACTTTGGACTATGTAGCATCGCAATTGTCTAACAATTGTAATGTTACTTGTCCTAGTAAGATATTGGCTACTTCATATGTATTATTGTTGCATCATAGTAAGAAAGGCAAGAAATATCTTTGGACTCCTGCATGTCAAGCAAGCTTTGAAACACTCAAAGAGAAGCTCACTTCCACACCAGTCTTAGTTCCTCCAGATACATCAAAGCCTTTCCAAATATTCTGTGATGCTTCATTGCAAGGATTGGGTGCGGTCCTTATGCAAGAAAAACAAGTTGTTGCTTATGCCTCTCGTCAGTTGAAGACGCATGAGATCAACTATCCTACACATGACCTCGAACTCGCAGCAGTTGTCTTTGCTTTGAAAGTATGGAGGCATTACTTGCTTGGCAACCGTTGTGAGATCTTTTCTGATCACAAGAGTCTGAAGTATATATTCACACAGCCTGATCTCAACCTTCGTCAGAGGAGGTGGATTGAAACAATCAATGATTTCGATTTGACCATCAACTACACTCCGGGCAAAGCCAATGTCATGGCCGATGCTCTCAGCCGAAAAGCTTATGTCAACAACCTCATGGTGGAAGAACAACAACCTCTATTGTGCGAAGAATTCCGCAAGCTCAACCTTGAAATTGTGGATCAAGGGTATCTCCTGAACCTTCTAGCAACACCTCTCTTGGAAGAAAAGATCCGTTCCATTCAGCTTGGGGATCCTTACACTAAAAAGATCATCTCCAACATTCAGCTTCCGAAGTATGAGTCTTTCCACGTAGATGACCAAGGCACTCTTTTCTTTGAACACCGGATGTTTGTTCTGAACTACCGGGGTTTAAGAGAGAAAGTTCTCAAGGAGGCGCATGATTCTGTTCTTTCTATCCACCCTGGCAGCACTAAGATGTACATGGACTTGAAAACACAATATTGGTGGCCTGGTTTGAAACGATATTGTGCCAAGTATGTCTCGGAATGTGATGTTTGTCGCAGAGTTAAAGCTGTCCATCAGAAACCTTCCGGTCTTCTACAGCCATTGAAGCCTTCGGAATGGAAATGGGAGAAAGTAGAGATGGACTTCATCACTGGTTTTCCAAGGTCGCGGAAGGGCAACAATGCAATCTTTGTTGTCATTGACAGGCTTTCAAAAGTAGCTCACTTCTTTCCAGTAAAGGAAACAATTTCTGCAATTCAGTTGGCTGAGCTCTATATCAACAGAATTGTCTCTCTGTATGGAGTTCCTCTTGAGATCAGTTCAGACCGTGGAAGCATCTTCACTTCCAAGTTCTGGGGAAGTTTCCAAAATGCTTTGGGAACAAAACTAAACTTCAGCACAGCTTACCACCCTCAGTCGCAAGGACAAGTTGAAAGGATCAATCAGATTCTGGAAGATATGCTCCGTGCTTGCGTTATCTCTTTCGGCATGAAGTGGGAAGAATGTCTTCCTTATGTTGAATTCTCTTACAACAACAGCTTCCAGAAAAGTCTAAAGATGGCACCATTTGAGGCTCTTTATGGTCGCAAGTGAAGAACTCCGATTGGTTGGTCGGGCGCAGGTGAAAGAATATTGTTTGGCCCCGACATTGTAACTCAAGCGGAGAAGAACGTACACATCATTCTTGAAAATCTGAAGATTGCTCAAAGTCGCCAGAAGAGCAATTATGACAGAAAGCACACGGACATGGAGTATGTCCCGGGTGATCTCGTTTACCTTCGTGTCACTCCCATGAGAGGCACGCACCGCTTTGATATCAAAGGAAAGCTGGCTCCTAGATACATCGGTCCCTTGAAAATTCGTGGAAGAAGAGGAGAAGTTGCTTATGCTCTTGACTCCCTGAACAACTCAAAGTCCATGATGTTTTTCACATCTCTCAACTCAAGAAGTGCTTCAAGGATCCCGGCAGGACCGTGGACCATGAACTCATCAATCTCCAAGAAGATCTGTCTTATCAAGAATACCCCACAAAAATTCTTGAAGTCGCAGAAAGAAGGACTCGCAACAAGTCCATCAAGTTCTGCAAGGTGCAGTGGTCGCACCATTCCGTTGATGAAGCCACCTGGGAACGTGAAGATGAGCTCCGTGCCAAGTATCCTTCCCTCTTTGAGTCTTCTTCTTCCTAGAATCTCGGGGCGAGATTCCTGTTTAGTGGGGGAGAGTTGTAGCATCCCAATTGTCTAACAATTGTAATGCTACTTGTCCTAGTAAGATATTGGCTACTTCATATTTATTATTGTTGCATCATAATTATATCATGCTCATATCATCATGCCACCTTGCATTTGAGCATCATATAAAACTCCTTTTCTTTTGGTTCTTCTCTCACATGCATTATTAATTGTATTTGCCTCTTGATATTGTATTTGGCTATTGATATATTGTCTAAATGCCCAAGTTGAGTTGGGGGCATATCTTTTATTTCAATTCCACCACCTTTCTCTTCCACCACTTTATAATTCCACCATCCTACTAGACCATGAGCTTGTTTGTCTTTATTTTGGATTTCTCTAGCTCATGGGCAATAGGGTGGATCTAGTCCTTAATTTTCCTTTGCTTGGCCCTATTCCACATCTTGGAAATGCATGAGAACAATGCCATAATATTATTATTGTTGTCACAAAATAAATAATGGCATTATTATTTTGCATGGGCCATGCACTATTCTTCACCACCTTTCTCTCCTTTGGTTTTTCTTTTGGTTTAATGGAAACTATCTTGGGAAAACCATCTCCTACCATTCCACCTCTCCATAGTCTCAACCATATCTCTTTCTTTTAATTATTTTCTTCAAGCATGATCATATGTGACCCTTTCCACCTATTTCTTTTATTCCTCTTTCCTTCTTGTTTCTCCTCCACATTGTCTCAAGCAAGATCAAGATTCATTTTTCCTCTTGGTTTGGCCTCATAATCCAAATTAAAATCTAATACCTAATAAAACCTAACCTAGTTTTTCCATTTTTCTCTCCCTCTCTAACTTACTCCTAAACCCTAAGCCTCTCTCTCTCTCTCTCTCTCTCTCTCTCTCTCACTAGCAAGGCCACCTGGCCACCCTCTCCCTGGCCCACACCCAGCCACCCTAACCCTAGCAAACCCTAGCCCGAGCTAAACATCTAGACCTAGCCCGAGCTAACCTCTCTCCTCTCTTTCTATCTCTACCGCCATGCTGGCCCCACCCTGCAGCCGCTCGCCACCCTGGACCACCTGCAGCCCCTCCCCGCCGTGCCTACCAGCCCCAGGTCGAGTCCCAGCTCGAGCCAGCACGTGCTCGAGGAGAAAAGAGAGAAGAGGCCGAGACCACTTTATCTACCCCTGCCACAGCTGTCCTCCTTCCTCTCCCTCCTTTTCCCTCCTTCCTCACGCCTCTCTGGCCTCTCCCAGATCTGCCCGAGCCGCCCCCTTCTTCTCGTTCTTCCTCTCCCGCCACCACACCCGGCGCCGGTCGCCGCCAGCACCACCTCGCCTCCTACGTTCCAGCCGTCGTGCTTGTCGTGGGAGTGGCTGGGAAGATCGAGGACGTCCCTCTGCTTCGCCCCGTGGCCGTCAGCGCGAAGGAGGGAGCCCCAGCACCGCCAGTACCTCGTCGCCCCGACGAAACCCTAGCCGCCAGAGCGCCAGCGTCCTCGCCGTTCCAGAGCCTCCCCGGCCGATCCAACACCACCGCCGAGCCCGCGGTGAGCCCCTCTCTCTCCCTGACGTGCTCCGCCTCGCCGTACCGCCCTAGCGCCGCCGTTGCTTTTGTCGAGCACTCTCAGTGCGCGCCGCTCGCCAGCATCTGCAAGCCTTCCCGCGCCGCGCAACACCCTATCTAGGCCCCCGCCACCCTCCTGACAACTACCCGAGCCAGTCGCACCGGTTACCCCCTCCGCGCGCACTCCCGCGACCCGGGATCGAATCCCCGCTCGTGCCGCGCACCGAATTTCCTCGCCAGACGGTGAAGAAGACAAACAGTAACCAGGGCCGTGGTAGATTTACAATAAGCCCCCCACCTTTTTCACTTCTGCAACCCGCGCTCCTGGAGACCCCACCTGTCCGCCGCCCTAGCCATCTTGCATAAAGCAACTCCGTATTTCTCAGACGTACCCCGCGGTCCGGCTGACGCCCCACCAGTCAGCCTCTGGGGGCATCCCCACTAGCATGTGGGCCTCCAGCCGTTGGCCCCGCCTGTCAGCCTTAGTGACCTAGCCCGAGCCCGGTAACAAAAGGTTTTCCCGCGCGCGTTGCCCAGTCAGCGCCAGGCCCACCCGTCAGTGACTGGGGCTGGTTTCGCCTGAGTAACAAAAGTAATTTCCTGCGTCTGTTTTTAATTAAATCTTTTCAAAATCGATTTAAATTCAAATTCAAAACAGATTTAAATAATTTTTAAAATACAAATCCAAATAATACATACGATATATGTTTTGGAAACAGAAAAGTGTGAGGAATTCAAATATGCCCTTCAAAATATGTGTTGAACAGTTTAAATTTCGAGATGATTAAAATTACATTAAAATGCCCTTTTCCTTAATTAATTAATAACTTTTATTTTATAACTCCAAATTTGACAAATAATATGTCTAAATCGATCAGCGCGACGAGACCGTTCTATTTATGCAGTCCTTGTTCTGAATTGTAGTATGCATCATGTTGTCATTAAAAATCTAAACTGTTTATGACAATAAAACTTGGTCAAATAAATAATAAAGTGCTTTATTTCTTGTATCCACCCCTCACCTTTGCCATGCTACTTTAATGCCATGTAATTGTGCATCATTCATCATGGCATGCTTGGTTGCTTGTTGCATTTCAATTCATATGCTTGTGCACTTTATTTATGTTGGCCCTTGTTTGTTTGGTTCTTCTTCGATAGACTCCCAGCAGGAGAATTACCAGGAATCACAGGAGTACTACCCAGATCTATCTCTCGCTTCAACTGAGCTGCCAGGCAAGCACTACCACATGTTTGCATACATACAGTTCCTATTGCCTCTATCTTATTCTTGCATCATTGAGTCGCGATTGCATTAAATTGAATCCCAAGTACTGCATGGCCTTTACTTTTAAACGACACCAAGCTTGTTCCGGCCCCATGAGCCATTACCACAGGAGTTGTTTGAGCCATGCGAGTCGTAGAAAAGCATGAGTAGGGTATGTGAGTGTCTGATGGATAATGAGGTACCTGAACAACATAACCTGAGTAGTAATGGGATAACTAATGAAAGAGGCACCGGTGAGCAATATCTGCTATTTGGTTGTTCATGCTCACTTGTGTCCCGTAGGACCCCGAGTACTTGATTCCTGTTCCTTGACTATTCGCACTATCCACATCCGGGAGGCCTTATGGACCCCCCTGAGCAGGAGCTTCATTCATTCTTATTTCTTGGGGCCACAATTAGTTTGGGGCTTTATTACTATCCTGTACTTATGCCATGTTACTTCTTTATTTAAGATTGTGCGAGGAGCACCTGAACTGTTTTGGATCGTGGAATGTTTTCGCGGTATCGACAAGCCCAGTCACATTTTCGGGTTCCCAGGCGTTTACAGCCATTGACACAAACCTTGGGTCCATCTCGGAGCCGGCCAACTTCGTTGCGGGTAGCTTAATGGGGTGGCCCCCTGAAATAATTCTGAATCCTGTGATTGCTTTGTCGTGAATGCCTCGTTGGGTTTTGATTTGGTTTTTCTGAGGTTGATCGAGTGTGTGTTGCTATTCGTGCACCCCTGCAGGGTAAATCTTTCTGAACGCCGTGTCCGCGGTTATGGACGACTTGGAGCACCGTTTCTCGATCATAGACAAGTATAACTAAAGTACCACTTTAAATTGACTAAGTACTTGACTAGTAAATAGTTCAATACTCATGGAATGGTTAATAAAACTGCCAACGGATGATGGGGTTGTTCGTCCGCTTCCTCGTTGGGAAGCGAGGAGGAGGATGGATCTGATAATTATACTGTTATAACTGTTGTTCTTAATTCACGGACTTCCGTCTATCATTGGTTAGGCGGAAGGTTAGCGAGTATTTGTAGAATTGTTAGGTATTATCTTTTGCTGCAATTGCGTCACCCCAGGTTGTGTCCCCTTTAGCGGCATAAAGACTTGCTGAGTACCCCTAGGGTCTCACACGATAAATTGTTTGATTCAGATGAATAGGTGTACCCGCAAGATGGATACTGGGTGGAAGAGACAGATGATGTTGGCAACGATCATTCGGTGTAGAGATTCCGGGAACGGGGATCCGTGTGATCTGTGGGCGGGATGTGTGTATTTATGGGGCATCTTATGCCAATTTGCTTCTTATCCATACTCGGATCTTGTTTTCCGCTTCCGCCTGATACTCTGATGTGTGATGTATGAGGAGCTATCCTAAATTATTATATCTATCTAGGACATTTGGATCTCGCCGTATGGCGTTGCAATATTTCTATTTCTTTTAGATGGAATGGCTCTGAGGACTGTTGTATGTGGCTTGCATACATACTCATTTGTGTATGTAGTTGATCCCTTCGCCTGCCGATTACGCCGCTCGTTCTTGTCCCATTGTCTGAAAGTGGTTAGGACGGCCGAAAGGTCTACCGTGAGTGGCCCTGGGCCCCATCGTACTATTTTAACCACTTTCGTTCATCCAGGCATTAACTAAGAGCGTAATTCACCGAGGTAGTTACAATTGGTATCAGAGCCATCCCGCACTTCAGGGTCTCAGCCAAAATGGTCGTTGTCAGTCTAGAAAATAGTTTGGTAGTTATGTATACTAGGGAAAAACAAAGCGTGAGAGTAGGAATGCTTCCATTTTTCTTCTTACCCACCCACCCACCCTTTTCTGGTAAGGAAGTGTAACGTTTTCAAGCCTCTTCTAAAATTCAAACTAGGATTCACGTGTTCTGGGTTCCGTAGTACCATAGGTCGTGTTTGTGTTTGTGTTTGTGTGTGTGTGTGAATTCCTTGTCTATCTGTTGCATCCAAATGTTATCACTATCTGCCTTTTGGTTATCAACTGTTGGTACATTGCCTACCGACAGTCCTTTCTAAACCGATGCGATCTATTCTGATTCGTTGTACACCAATGCGATCTATCTTACTCTTTGTTATCCGATGTTATCTTCTTGGGGTGTTCTTTTCCATAGTTAACAATCTTTAGGTTCATCTTAAGAAGAAGTTGTTGGGATATGTGTTTTACTGATTCATGTGCGGAGTAATGATTTGAGTGCGGGATGGAGTCGCGACCATACCACTACTTTTGTCATTTGATTTTGTATATTGAACTAGTAGAGTTACTAATCTTGATTCGTTAAGTGGTTTTGCGCATTTAGTGGTATTTTAATGCCGAAATTTGCGGAAATTTTTTCTTTGTTAGTTGTGTACCACACTCCTTGTTCAGTCGTGTGTGTTATGCTTAATATCTTCTAGTTGCCTTGAACTTTGTTGATATTTTAATATCACCTCAGTGAATTGCATTCTTTAATCTTGATTAATTCCATTTTGGTACTATTTTGGATTATTATCATTCTCCATTATAGTACTGACTTGTGTTTTATATCAATCACAGGATGGCACCACCACGCCATTCTAAGGAGGATATACCACCTGAGCTTGGGGCCGCTTTGGCAAGTATTGCAAATGCTTCGGGCACTATGCAGCAAAACCAGCAGCGCTTCGAGGAAAGTGTGAGGAGGAATGAGTTTGTTCCGCTACCTCCACCTCCCAAGCGAGGAGACATCAAGAGTTTTCTCAAGTTCAACCCACGTGAATTCGAAGTGTCTGATCAGCCACTTGATGCGGATGATTGGCTTCGTGAAGTGTCAAGATTGCTGATGACTGCGGATGTTCCCGAGCAAGAATGGGTCAAGTGTGCTACTCACCTTCTGAAGGGAGATGCAGCTCTCTGGTGGGAAAATTACCTCAAGGCAGATCTTTCTGGTTTTCAGCCTACTTGGGAGCGGTTCACTACGGCTTTCAAAGAGCAATATCTGTCAGAAATTGTCATGGAAAGGATGAAGGAAGTGTTTCTCAACCTCAAGCAGGGCACTGACAATGTCAACACCTACATCAGAAACTTCATGAACCTGTCTCGTTACGGTGGCGATGAGATCTCTGATGACAAGAAGAAGCAAAAGAGGTTTCGGCAAGGCCTCAATGCTTCCATCAAATATGCAATCACTCATGCAAGGCCGGCGTCTTTCCTGGAACTTCAGCACACACCTCTGCAGGAAGAAGCAAGTAGGCAAGTGTTTGAGGAGTCAAAGAAACACAACCGTGATACAGCAAGCTCTTCTGCTATGACAGCTCCTTCTAAGCGTCGTGTCTGGGTTCCTAACACCCCACCGTTGCTCCCTGCTCCACCAAGACTGTCAAGCTATGCACCAAGGCCACCAAACTCCTTCACTGCGGCTCCCAGGGGCTACAACCACAACTACCCTGGAGCGCCTGGCGGAGTCCCTGGCTACGTTGCTCCACGTCCACCTGGTGCTTGCTATACTTGTGGAAACACTGGGCATCAGCACTGGAATTGTCCAATGAACAACAAAGCTCTTCCACCACCACCTCCAAGACCTGCGACAAGTGCTCCTATGATTCGTGCACCTCCACCTCGGGCTCTCAACATCAACACCAAGCCTGGGTCTACGGTTTCTCGTGCCAACTGTGTCAACGTCGCTCAAGCTGAGCACGCACCTGGAGTTGTCATGGGTATGCTTCCTGTTAACTCAGTTCCTGCACGAGTTTTGTTTGATTCGGGTGCTTCACATTCTTTCGTTTCTCACAAATTTGCAAATGAGCATGAGCTTGTTATAGACCAGCTGGATAAAAAGTTAATGGTTTTTTCTCCCGGGGCAAGATTTTTATCTACTAAGATCAGCCATGGCAATCAAATTGAGATTGGTGGTTCTTTGTTTCCGGCTTCCTTAATTATTCTGGGCAATTCTGATATTGATGTTATCTTGGGCATGGATTGGTTGACAGCAAATGCAGCTGTGATTGATTATGCTGAACGTTCGGTTTCTCTGAAAATTCCTGAAGGCCATATAGTCTATTCTCCAAGTCTGACTCCTGCAATTCAGCTTTATTCTTTGGCGGCTCTGAATGATGATGCTATGGAAGGTATTCAGAGTGTTCCTATAGTCTGTGAGTTTCCAGATGTCTTTCCTGAAGAGTTGCCAGGTATGCCTCCGGATCGTGAGGTTGAGTTTGTCATTGAACTTGAACCTGGTACTGCTCCTATCTCCAAGCGGCCTTATAAAATGGGTCCTGCTGAGTTGGCGGGACTTAAGCGTCAGTTGGATGAACAAGAGAAGTTGGGTTTCATTCAGCACAGTACTTCTTCTTGGGGTAGTCCAACCATCTTTGTGAAGAAGCGAGACAAGACTGATAGACTTTGTGTTGACTATCGGGCACTCAATGCTAAAACCATCAAGAATAAATATCCCCTTCCACGGATTAATGATCTCTTCGATCAGCTAGCTGGAGCTGTGGTATTCTCTAAGCTTGATTTGAGAAGTGGTTATCATCAAATGAAGATCCGCAAGGAAGATGTTCCCAAAACAGCTTTCACCACCCGCTATGGCCTGTATGAGTACACGGTCATGTCCTTCGGTCTCACCAACGCACCTGCCACCTTCTCGAGGCTCATGAACTCGGTTTTCATGGAGTATCTTGATAAGTTTGTTGTGGTCTATCTGGATGACATTCTAGTCTATTCTAAGTCAAAAGAAGAACATGAAGAACACCTTCGGTGTGTCCTAAACAAGCTTCGTGAGAACCACCTGTATGCAAAGTTCTCCAAGTGTGAGTTTTGGCTGCCTCAAGTCACCTACCTTGGTCACTTCATCTCTGCCAAGGGCATTGCCGTCAACCCAGAAACTATTAAGACAATTATGGACTGGCTTCCACCCATAAATGTCAAAGAAGTCCAGAGTTTCCTTGGTTTGGCTAGTGACTGCCGTCACTTCCATCAAAACTTCTCAAAGATTGCAAAGCCTCTTACCGATCTCCTCAAGAAAGGCAAGAAATATCTTTGGACTCCTGCATGTCAAGCAAGCTTTGAAACACTCAAAGAGAAGCTCACTTCCACACCAGTCTTAGTTCCTCTAGATACATAAAGCCTTTCCAAATATTCTGTGATGCTTCATTGCAAGGATTGGGTGCGGTCCGTATGCAAGAAAAACAAGTTGTTGCTTATGCCTCTCGTCAGTTGAAGACGCATGAGATCAACTATCCTACACATGACCTCGAACTCGCAGCAGTTGTCTTTGCTTTGAAAGTATGGAGGCATTACTTGCTTGGCAACCGTTGTGAGATCTTTTCTGATCACAAGAGTCTGAAGTATATATTCACACAACCTGATCTCAACCTTCGTCAGAGGAGGTGGATTGAAACAATCAATGATTTCGATTTGACCATCAACTACACTCCGGGCAAAGCCAATGTCATGGCCGATGCTCTCAGCCGAAAAGCTTATGTCAACAACCTCATGGTGGAAGAACAACAACCTCTATTGTGCGAGGAATTCCGCAAGCTCAACCTTGAAATTGTGGATCAAGGGTATCTCCTGAACCTTCTAGCAACACCTCTCTTGGAAGAAAAGGTCCGTTCCATTCAGCTTGGGGATCCTTACACTAAAAAGATCATCTCCAACATTCAGCTTCCGAAGTATGAGTCTTTCCACGTAGATGACCAAGGCACTCTTTTCTTTGAACACCGGATGTTTGTTCTGAACTACCGGGGTTTAAGAGAGAAAGTTCTCAAGGAGGCGCATGATTCTGTTCTTTCTATCCACCCTGGCAGCACTAAGATGTACATGGACTTGAAAACACAATATTGGTGGCCTGGTTTGAAACGATATTGTGCCAAGTATGTCTCGGAGTGTGATGTTTTTCGCAGAGTTAAAGCTGTCCATCAGAAACCTTCCGGTCTTCTACAGCCATTGAAGCCTCCGGAATGGAAATGGGAGAAAGTAGAGATGGACTTCATCACTGGTTTTCCAAGGTCGCGGAAGGGCAACAATGCAATCTTTGTTGTCATTGACAGGCTTTCCAAAGTAGCTCACTTCTTTCCAGTAAAGGAAACAATTTCTGCAATTCAGTTGGCTGAGCTCTATATCAACAGAATTGTCTCTCTGTATGGAGTTCCTCTTGAGATCAGTTCAGACCGTGGAAGCATCTTCACTTCCAAGTTCTGGGGAAGTTTCCAAAATGCTTTGGGAACAAAACTAAACTTCAGCACAGCTTACCACCCTCAGTCGCAAGGACAAGTTGAAAGGATCAATCAGATTCTGGAAGATATGCTCCGTGCTTGCGTTATCTCTTTCGGCATGAAGTGGGAAGAATGTCTTCCTTATGTTGAATTCTCTTACAACAACAGCTTCCAGAAAAGTCTAAAGATGGCACCATTTGAGGCTCTTTATGGTCGCAAGTGAAGAACTCCGATTGGTTGGTCGGGCGCAGGTGAAAGAATATTGTTTGGCCCCGACATTGTAACTCAAGCGGAGAAGAAAGTACACATCATTCTTGAAAATCTGAAGGTTGCTCAAAGTCGCCAGAAGAGCAATTATGACAGAAAGCACACGGACATGGAGTATGTCCCGGGTGATCTCGTTTACCTTCGTGTCACTCCCATGAGAGGCACGCACCGCTTTGGTATCAAAGGAAAGCTGGCTCCTAGATACATCGGTCCCTTCAAAATTCGTGGAAGAAGAGGAGAAGTTGCTTATGCTCTTGACTCCCTGAACAACTCAAAGTCCATGATGTTTTTCACATCTCTCAACTCAAGAAGTGCTTCAAGGATCCCGGCAGGACCGTGGACCATGAACTCATCAATCTCCAAGAAGATCTGTCTTATGAAGAATACCCCACAAAAATTCTTGAAGTCGCAGAAAGAAGGACTCGCAACAAGTCCATCAAGTTCTGCAAGGTGCAGTGGTCGCACCATTCCGTTGATGAAGCCACCTGGGAACGTGAAGATGAGCTCCGTGCCAAGTATCCTTCCCTCTTTGAGTCTTCTTCTTCCTAGAATCTCGGGGCGAGATTCCTGTTTAGTGGGGGAGAGTTGTAGCATCCCAATTGTCTAACAATTGTAATGCTACTTGTTCTAGTAAGATATTGGCTACTTCATATGTATTATTGTTGCATCATAATTATATCATGCTCATGTCATCATGCCACCTTGCATTTAAGCATCATATAAAACTCCTTTTCTTTTGGTTCTTCTCTCACATGCATTATTAATTGTATTTGCCTCTTGATATTGTATTTGGCTATTGATATATTGTCTAAATGCCCAAGTTGAGTTGGGGGCATATCTTTTATTTCAATTCCACCACCTTTCTCTTCCACCACTTTATAATTCCACCATCCTACTAGACCATGAGCTTGTTTGTCTTTATTTTGGATTTCTCTAGCTCATGGGCAATAGGGTGGATCTAGTACTTAATTTTCCTTTGCTTGGCCCTATTCCACATCTTGGAAATGCATGAGAACAATGCCATAATATTATTATTGTTGTCACAAAATAAATAATGGCATTATTATTTTGCATGGGCCATGCACTATTCTTCACCACCTTTCTCTCCTTTGGTTTTTCTTTTGGTTTAATGGAAACTATCTTGGGAAAACCATCTCCTACCATTCCACCTCTCCATAGTCTCAACCATATATCTTTCTTTTAATTATTTTCTTCAAGCATGATCATATGTGACCCTTTCCACCTATTTCTTTTATTCCTCTTTCCTTCTTGTTTCTCCTCCACATTTTCTCAAGCAAGATCAAGCTTCATTTTTCCTCTTGGTTTGGCCTCATAATCCAAATTAAAATCTAATACCTAATAAAACCTAACCTAGTTTTCCATTTTTCTCTCCCTCTCTAACTTACTCCTAAACCCTAAGCCTCTCTCTCTCTCTCTCTCTCTCTCTCTCTCTCTCACTAGCAAGGCCACCTGGCCACCCTCTCCCTGGCCCACACCCAGCCACCCTAACCCTAGCAAACCCTAGCCCGAGCTAAACATCTAGACCTACCCCGAGCTAACCTCTATCCTCTCTTTCTATCTCTACCGCCATGCTGGCCCCACCCTGCAGCCGCTCGCCGCCCTGGACCACCTGCAGCCCCTCCCCGCCGTGCCTACCAGCCCTAGGTCGAGTCCCAGCTCGAGCCAGCACGTGCTCGAGGAGAAAAGAGAGAAGAGGTCGAGACCACTTTATCTACCCCTGCCACAGCTGTCCTCCTTCCTCTCCCTCCTTTTCCCTCCTTCCTCACGCCTCTCTGGCCTCTCCCAGATCTGCCCGAGCCGCCCCCTTCTTCTCCTTCTTCCTCTCCCGCCACCACACCCGGCGCCGGTCGCCGCCAGCACCACCTCGCCTCCTACGTTCCAGCCGTCGTGCTTGTCGTGGGAGTGGCTGGGAAGATCGAGGACGTCCCTCTGCTTTGCCCCGTGGCCGTCAGCGCGAAGGAGGGAGCCCCAGCACCGCCAGTACCTCGTCGCCCCGACGAAACCCTAGCCGCCAGAGCGCCAGCGTCCTCGCCGTTCCAGAGCCTCCCTGGCCGATCCAACACCACCGCCGAGCCCGCGGTGAGCCCCTCTCTCTGCCTGACGTGCTCCGCCTCGCCGTACCGCCCTAGCGCCGCCGTTGCTTTTGTCGAGCACTCTCAGTGCGTGCCGCTCGCCAGCATCTGCAAGCCTTCCCGCGCCGCGCAACACCCTATCTAGGCCCCCGCCACCCTCCTGACAACTACCCGAGCCAGTCGCACCGGTTACCCCCCTCCGCGCGCACTCCCGCGACCCGGGATCGAATCCCCGCTCGTGCCGCGCGCCGAATTTCCTCGCCAGACGGTGAAGAAGACAAACAGTAACCAGGGCCGTGGTAGATTTACAATAAGCCCCCCACCTTTTTGACTTCTGCAACCCGCGCTCCTGGAGACCCCACCTGTCCGCCGCCCTAGCCATCTTGCAGAAAGCCCCTCCGTATTTCTCAGACGTACCCCGCGGTCCGGCTGACGCCCCACCAGTCAGCCTCTGGGGGCATCCCCACTAGCATGTGGGCCTCCAGCTGTTGGCCCCGCCTGTCAGCCTTAGTGACCTAGCCCGAGCCCGGTAACTAAAGGTTTTCCCGCGCGCGTGGCCCAGTCAGCGCCAGGCCCACCCGTCAGTGACTGGGGCTGGTTTCGCCTGAGTAACAAAAGTAATTTCCTGCGTCTGTTTTTAATTAAATCTTTTCAAAATCGATTTAAATTCAATTTCAAACCAGATTTAAATCATTTTTAAAATACAAATCCAAATAATACATATGATATATGTTTTGGAATCAGAAAAATGTGAGGAATTCAAATATGCCATTCAAAATATGTTTTCAACACTTTAAATTTCGAGATGATTAAAATTACATTAAAATGCCCTTTTCCTTAATTAATTAATAACTTTTATTTTATAACTCCAAATTTGACAAATAATATGTCTAAATCGATCAGCGCGACGAGACCGTTCTATTTATGCAGTCCTTGTTCTGAATTGTAGCATGCATCATGTTGTCATTAAAAATCTGAACTGTTTATGACAATAAAACTTGGTCAAATAAATAATAAAGTGCTTTATTTCTTGTATCCACCCCTCACCTTTGCCATGCTACTTTAATGCCATGTAATTGTGCATCATTCATCATGGCATGCTTGGTTTCTTGTTGCATTTCAATTCATATGCTTGTGCACTTTATTTATGTTGGCCCTTGTTTGTTTGGTTCTTCTTCGAATAGACTCCCTGCAGGAGAATTACCAGGAATCACAGGAGTACTACCCAGATCCATCTCTCGCTTCAACTGAGCTGCCAGGCAAGCACTACCACATGTTTGCATACATACAGTTCCCATTGCCTCTAGCTTATTCTTGCATCATTGAGTCGCGATTGCATTAAATTGAATCCCAAGTACTGCATGGCCTTTACTTCTAAACCACACTAAGCTTGTTCCGGTCCCATGAGCCATTACTACAGGAGTTGTTTGAGCCATGCGAGTCGTAGAAAAGCATGAGTAGGGTATGTGAGTGTCTGATGGATAATGAGGTACCTAAACAACATAACCTGAGTAGTAATGGGATAACTAATGAAAGAGGCACCGGTGAGCAATATCTGCTATTTGGTTGTTCATGCTCACTTGTGTCCTGTAGGACCCTGAGTACTTGATTCCTGTTCCTTGACTATTCGCACTATCCACATCCGGGAGGCCTTATGGACCCCCCTGAGCAGGAGCTTGATTCATTCTTATTTCTTGGGGCCACAATTAGTTTGGAGCTTTATTACTATCCTGTACTTATGCCATGTTACTTCTTTATTTAAGATTGTGCGAGGAGCACCTGAACTGTTTTGGCTCGTGGAATGTTTTCGCGGTATCGACAAGCCCAGTCACATTTTCGGGTTCCCAGTCGTTTACAGCCATTGACACAAACCTTGGGTCCATCTCGGAGCCGGCCAACTTCGTTGCGGGTAGCTTAATGGGGTGGCCCCCTGAAATAATTCTGAATCCTGTGATTGCTTTGTCGTGAATGCCTCGTTGAGTTTTGATTTGGTTTTTCTGAGGTTGATCGAGTGTGTGTTGCTATTCGTGCAACCCTGCAGGGTAAATCTTTCTGAAAGCCGTGTCCGCGGTTATGGACGACTTGGAGCACCGTTTCTCGATCATAGACAAGTATAACTAAAGTACCACTTTAAATTGACTAAGTACTTGACTAGTAAATAGTGCAATACTCATGGAATGGTTAATAAAACTGCCAACGGATGATGGGGGTTGTTTGTCCGCTTCCTCGTTGGTAAGCGAGGAGGATGGATCTGATAATTATACTGTTATAACTGTTGTTCTTAATTCACAGACTTCCGTCTATCATTGGTTAGGCGGAAGGTTAGCGAGTATCTGTTGAATTGTTAGGTATTATCTTTTGCTGCAATTGCGTCACCCCAGGTTGTGTCCCCTTTAGCGGCATAAAGACTTGCTGAGTACCCCTTGGGTCTCACACGATAAATTGTTTGATTCAGATGAACAGGTGTACCCGCAAGATGGATACTGGGTGGAAGAGACAGATGATGTTGGCAACGATCATTCGGTGTAGAGATTCCGGGAACGGGGATCCGTGTGATCTGTGGGCGGGATGTGTGTATTTATGGGGCATCTTATGCCAATTTTCTTCTTATCCGTACTCGGATCTTGTTTTCCGCTTCCGCCTGATACTCTGATGTGTGATGTATGAGGAGCTATCCTAAATTATTATATCTATCTAGGACATTTAGATCTTGCCGTATGGCATTGCAATATTTCTATTTCTTTTAGATGGAATGGCTCCGAGGACTGTTGTATGTGGCTTGCATAAATACTCATTTGTGTATGTAGTTGATCCCTTCGCCTGCCGATTACGCCGCTCGTTCTTGTCCCGTTGTCTGAAAGTGGTTAGGACAGCCGAAAGGTCTACCGTGAGTGGCCCTGGGCCCCACCGTACTATTTTAACCACTTTCATTCATCCAGGCATTAACTAAGAGCGTAATTCACCGAGGTAGTTACAGACTAGTATCGAAATAACGCTATATAGGCATTTCTAGTCACTTTAAATAATTAAATATTAAACTTAAACTTATTAAAATGTGATCCAAACTTTAAATCACATTCCCATATATTAGAATATGTGGTGATGACATGTGTCCACATCATACCATATTTTAATTGGAGAATATTAAATCTTAGTTAATTTCAATGAGTAGAAATTACTTTTCTCAAATAAAATAAATTAAACTAGTCCTTAATCCTTGTGATGTTACTGATGGTACTAGATCATCCAATGTGTGCCTTAGTGTGCTAAATATACTAGTTAAGTATTGTTTGGTGATTGTATATTCCGTATGTATTCATAGATGATAGTACCGAACAAGTCTTCGAGGAGGAGGAGTTCTACCAAGAAGAGGAGGAAGAGAATTTTAACAACTTCACCAACCAAGGCAAACATCATTAACAATGCAAGCTAACCCTTGCAAGCAATATGACCTAAGAGGATGTATTAGGCATGCTTGGGTTATACCTTTTGATTTATACCTACCCCAAGTTTTTTTACAAGCTTTACTTGCTTTTACTTTCCCAAAGTTCTTTACTTTGTTTATAGATAGCATAAAGAGTATAAAACTAGGCTTATCTAGTTAGCTTTAGATGTCATTCTATGGCATGAGATTGAGAATAGCATCCCACATTAGTGAACACTCTTCACTTGGTAGTTTAGAGCTAAACCAAAAACTTGATCACTTTAGATGGGAGTACTTGGTGAAAATGACTTGTGAAAATATTGGAATGATGAGTCATTCTATTGAGATGTTTTGACATGTGTTGAGAAACACAAATGGTTTATGATGATAATGAAAATGTTGAGGCATGAGCCTTAGCCCTTTTATAAAAACAGATGGTTGGGTTCGGATGCAATACCATTCCAATTTTACCGTACAACCACAATACCTGAATTGGGTAAGGCTTAGCTAGAAGTTTATATGCACTAGTATTAGTTCCCTCGCGGGAGAGGTTTGAGCTGAGGCTACCTCTCAATGTTGTCCACCTATGCAGTGCCCAGGATGGCAAATGGCCATGGCTGGGAGGCCAAGCTCATAGGAGAGGTGCTTATACTAGCGTGTGTAAAGGAAAGGTTATGTTTGATTATCTGCATACTAAGTATGATGATTCAAGGTTATCCCTGACAGATGTATCGAATTTTGTGGTGAAAGTGTACCACCTTTGCACAGTGTCAAACTATTCGAATAGCCGCGTCCGTTATTATGGACAGTTGGAGTGGCCATACTGTTCCGTTGTCAGATGTTTTCAAAATGACTTATGAAATGAATTGTGACATGACTTGACCACAACAGAGTTGTGATTATGACAACTAAATTCCCAGTTAGGTGATTTTCAAACTTTATTTTATCTTTCCTTGTTTCTGAACTCAGCTTAGGTTTCAAACTTAACTGTACAAATAAACTTAGAATTGGCATTCCTACTAGAACTACCTTACTTGTTAGTAATAGTTTGCGAGTACTTAAAGAGTACTCATGGCTTATGTCCCTGGTTATTCCTATGGCCAGACTATGAGGAGGCCTACTCTGAAGGAGGACAGCACGACGGCTACGACAACTAGGATCATCTCCCATCATCAGCATTGCCTATGACACTAAAGATGGACCCCATCGCTACACTATTTATTCCGCTACTCGTTTGTATTAAGACTGGATCATGGGATCCTTTATTTGTGTAAGACCTTATTATGGTTTGTAATGGATGATGTACTGTGATATGCAATCTGTTATGTCTCGCAAAAATGGTAATCCCGCGATTACGATGTATGGCATAACAGGCATCTGGGATTAAAAATCTGGGTGTTGACAAGTTGGTATCAAAGCCATCCTGACCATAGGAGACCCTAGTTAGACTGGACGTTCGAACAAAAACTTAGTTTCAAAACCAAAGTGAGTATTTGTGAAAACTATTTCCTCTCTTTCCCTTGGAATTCTTTCTCTCAAAAAAATTCATGTTCCTCCAAATTCTTGCATTACTACATAAAGTTTGACACACTTGATCACTTCACTAACTTTCTAATCCTAAATTATTATAGATGGAAGTTCAGTGCAGCAAGTTCTACCAGTTGGGCAACGGAGGCCAATTGATCTTCAAGAGGGATCTAGATGCATTATCTGAGTACTTGGAGCATCCTCATCCGAAATTTCTTGGAACTCAACTCAATGGTCCCCCAGGAGGAGATTTACAATGGCTAGTGATTGCCGATCTTCGAGGCAAGTTAGAAGCTCCAATGTCCGAGAGAATTCAGTTCTCCGTGAGAGAGAACAACAGGCTAGATGGATTAGCCAGGGCAATGCATGAAGCTCTCGCTCATCTTTGTGCATAGAATGTCAACTTGATCCAAGGAACCCGCTTTGCTCACTATGCAAGGCGTGATTCTATGGGAATGCCTCTAGAGATGCCAAGTCACCCGGAGTTGAAGCGTCAAGTGGAGAACCTCGACTTTCTGCTGTACGACAGACAGAAGGAATTGGACAATGCTAGAGAATTCGCCAACCACAACCTCGCCATTGCCGCCCAGAAGGCCGAGACTTTCTCCCTGATCATCAAGGATCGTCAGTCACTTCGCCGTCAGCGTGTAAAGAAGGATCGCACCATCGACCGTCTTCACAAGAAGGTGGCCGACCTCAAGAAGACCATCAAGGAGTAAGAAGCTCAGCTTGCAGCAAAAGAACAAGAAGCGGAAGGTGAAGACATCCAAAGGATATTGACTCATACCTCAGCAATGATGATGACTACCGGGAGGATGATGCCATGGACTTCTACAACGACGATGATGACTCCGACTTCATCGATGATGAGTAGATGCACTAGAGCACTATCGTAGGAGTGAGAAGTATCGGTCCCCATGTATCTTAGTCTACAGAATGGTTCTTAAAACCATATGTTTTCCTTTGATGTTGTGGTGTCTGTGTGTTTGTATCGTGTGCCTTGCTTGAATGAATGAAAAGAAATTAGTTGCAAAACTGGAGTCAAACTCAAAGTTTTAGCTTTAAAACTAAAACCATGAACCTTAGAACTTTCCCTCTTACCCCGTTATCTATCTCAATCTTCAGATGACTTGTGGAAACCAAGGAGGGAGCAGCTTATCACAGGACCCAATGCTACAGATTCCGCAGACGCTCATTGCAGACCCTGATGCTAGTAGGGCAGAGCGCCAAGCTAATTTAGCCACCCTGCAGTAGATCGCCTAGATGGCTCACAACAACCAGAACCATGGGAATCAGGATCATCATGGATACAAACTCAAAAACTTCCAGAATACCTATCCCCCAATCTTTAGCCAGTCTAAAAACCCAATGGATGCTGATGATTGGTTGAAGACCATGGAGAACAACCTAGAAGTCGCTGGAGTGGATGCCAACGAGAAAGTTCTTTTTGCCACACACTATTTGGCTGGAGATGCAAGAGCATGGTGGAACAACACCCGCACGATGAACCATGGTCAAGTGATGACATGGGAAGCCTTCAAGATCAAGTTCAGCCGCACCCACATGCCGTAGGTCTAGTCACTAGAATGAGAGATGAATTCAGAGAGTTAAATCAAGGTAGAATGACTGTAGTGGAGTACTGTGACAGATTCTTGTCCCTCGCCAGGTATGCACCTGATGAGATCAACACGGAGGCCAAGAAGAAGGAGATATTCCTGAACGGACTGCATGATGAGATGCAGACTGTCCTCGTCAACATCCGTTTCAAGGATCTCGAAGAGCTAGCCGACTCTGCCATTTAGATGGAAGGGAAGATAAATCAAGCAAACGACAACCGCAAACGTCGGATGATGCACCCAGCTGGATGCAACAGTCACCAGAAGTATCGTCCCAACCCGTCTGCCGGATATGCCTCGCGGAACAATCGACCCCTAATGTCTCATCCAAGCTACCCCAACCGTAGCGAAGGAAATGGGAACTCCGGAGGAAACAACAACCACCCCGGCAACACCAGCAATTTCAACCGTGCAACTCCCAAGCACAAAAACAACAACAACACTGCACCGAGAACTCGAAGCAATGTTGTGCCCGTGGCAGCAAAAGACAAGTCTCAGATAACTTGTTTCGAGTGTGGAGTGAAGGGTCACTACTCCAATGAGTGTCCGAGGAAGATTGCCGCCACTGCTAATGTGAATGCCCCAGCTCAATAGCAGCGTCATGTTCAACCTGGAAGAAGATTCACCCTTGGGAATCCTCACAACCGCAACGGCCATCTCTTCCACATGAACGCCAAAGAAGCCCAAGAAGCACCAGATGTAGTGTTGGGTATGTTTTTTGTCAACTCAGTTTTAGCAAAGTGTTGTTTTATTCTGGAGCATCGCACTCATTTGTCACTGAAGAAATTGCATGCACTAGTAAGATTCACCCAACCAACTTGAAGCATGTCATGATAGTTCAGATTCCCGGTTCAACTACAAAAGCTAGAAAATTTTGCAAAGTTGTGCCTATCAGAATACATGGGATAGATTTTTATGCCAATCTAATAGTACATGGAACCAAAGGATTGGAAGTAGTACTAGGAATGGATTGGATGTCAAAGCATAAGGGATTGATTGACCGTGCCAAGAAAGCCATCACCATGACCAGTAGCTCTGGAGTATCAGAAGAGCATATATCTAAAACCTTGCCCCGTCAATTCAAGTGCAACAAGAGTCTAGCCCACCATAGACCAAGTAAGAGTAGTCTGTGAATACCCCGACGTATTCCCAGATGAATTGCCCGGTATGCCCCCGGATAGGGATATTGAGTTCATTATTGAACTAATCCCTGGAACCGGACCCATAGCTCAAAGATCATATAGCATGAACCCCTCAGAGTTAGTGGAATTGAAGAAGCAATTGGATGCTATGTTGGCAACAAGCTTGATTCAACCAAGCGCATCGCCATGGAGATCGCCCGTGTTTTTCGTCGATAAGAAGGATGGAGGCAACCGTTTGTGCACAGATTGCAGGAAGCTGAATGATGTCACCATCAAGAACAAGTACCCATTACCCAAGATAGAGGATCTATTTTATCAAGTGACTGGTGCTAGTGTGTTCTCTAAGATCGATCTTAGGACTTTTTATCACCAACTTAAAATCCATGCAACAGATATTCCAAAGACCGCCTTTACTACTCGTTATGGATTATATGAGTATACGGTCATGTATTTTGGATTAACCAATTCTCCCACTTAGTTCATGAATATCATGAATAAGATCTTTATGAATTTTCTAGATAAGTTTGTCATTGTGTTTATCGATGATATCCTTATCTACTCCAAGTCAGAAGAAGAGCATGAGCAACATCTTTGAATCATCCTTGAAACCCTTAGAGAGCATCGGTTGTATGCCAAGTTCAGCAAATGTGAGTTTTGGCTGAAAGAAGTAGGATTCCTAGGACATATTGTGTCTGCCGGAGGAGTCGTTGTTGATCCCACCAAGATCAAGGATGTCGAGGAATGGGAAGCCCCAACCACTCAAACTCAAGTCCGTGCATTTCTTGGATTAGCGGGATATTACCGCAAGTTTGTAGAAGGATTTTCGAGCATCGCAAGACCCATGACCCAATTGTTGAAGATAGACAAGAAGTTTGACTAGACTGACAAATGTGAAGCAAGTTTCCAAGAGATCAAGAAGATATTGATTTCAGCCCCAATATTGATCATGCCAGATATCAAGAAGCTGTTTGATGTGTATTGTGATGCATCCAAGATTGGTCTCGAATGTGTATTGATGCAAGAAGGCAAAGTCATCGCATATCTGTCTCAACAACTGAAGCAGCATGAGTAGAACTACCCTACCCATGATCTTGAATTAGCAGCCGTAGTTTTGGCATTGAAGACATGGCGTCATTACCTTATGGGTAAATGCTGTGAGATTTACTCAGATCACAAGAGTTTGAAGTATATTTTCACTCAGAAGGATCTGAATATGAGGCAAAGGAGATGGATAGAGTTAATCAAGGATTATGACCTTGACATTCACTATCACCCCGGCAAAGCCTATTAGTGGATGCTCTTAGCAGATTGCCGTGTAGGCGAAACACCATGATGAAGGAGAAGGAACCAAGTTTGCATGAGGAGTTGGAGCAGTTTAGAACTGAGCTAGTTAGAAAATGATTCTTAGCTAGCATTCAACTTCAACCCACTTTGATTAGCCAAATCAAGGAAGACCAGAAAGGAAATGCAAGTATCGACGGAATCAAGCGTCGTATTGGTACATGAAAGGTACTTGGATTCACCGAAGACGAAGAAGGAGTTATGTGGTACAAAGGACATATCTGTGTGCCTGCAGATTCGGAGCTGAAGCAAGTTATCATGCAAGAAGCTCATGATACTCTTTATTCTATCCACCCCGGAGGAACGAAGATGTATCAGGATTTGAAGGAGCAATTTTGGTGGCACAAGATGAAGAGAGAAATTGGAAGCTACATCGCCAAGTGTGATATCTGTCAAAGAGTCAAAGCGGAACATCAGAGACCCACAGGACTGTTGCAACCATTGCAGATTCCGGAATGGAAATGGGATTCCGTCGGAATGGACTTTATCACTGCTTTGCCTACTTCTAGTAGGGGAAATGACTCTATCTGGGTCATCGTTGATAGATTATGCAAGGTAGCCCACTTTATACCTGTCAAGACAACCTACGAGAGTTCGAAACTAGCAGAGTTGTACATTCCCAGAATTGTTAGTCTACATGGAACCTCCAAGACCATAGTGTCGGATCGAGGAACTCAATTTACCTCGAGATTTTGGCAGGAAGTTCAAGAAGGATTGGGAACCAAGTTGAATTTCAGCACAGCTTATCACCTGCAAACCAATGGATAGACTGAAAGAGTCAACCAAATCTTAGAAGATATGTTGAGAGCTTGTGTGCTAGAGTATGGATCATAATGGGAAGATTGTCTGCCTTTCGCAGAATTCTCATACAACAACAGTTATCAAGCCAGTTTGCAAATGGCCCCATTTGAGTTCCTATATGGAAGAGAGTGTCGTACCCCTCTATATTGGTCACAAGTAGGAGAGAGTCAGATTTTCGGACCCGACATCCTACGAGAAGCTGAACAGAAAGTTCACAAAGTCTGTGAGCACCTCAAGGCCGCCCAATCCAGACAGAAGAGTTATGCTGACAAGAGAAGGTGAGACCTGACTTTCAATGTCGGATATTTTGTGTATCTCAAGGTTTCGCCATTGAAGGGAACATAGTGTTTTAGTCTCAAAAGAAAGTTAGCCCCCACATATATCAGACCCTTCAAGATTCTAAATCGTCAAGGAGAAGTATCGTATGAACTAGAACTGCTAGAGGACATGTCAGCCATCCACAATGTGTTCCATATCTCGTTACTTCGCAAATGCCTAGAAGTGCCGGAGAAGACCGAAGTGTTCAAGAATATCAACAAGGATCTGACGTATCGTGAAGTGCCCATCCGTATCTTGGAGGAAGCCTACAGAACCACCAGGACCCGGAGTATCAAGTTTCTCAAGATCCAATGGAGCAACCATACCGAAGAAGAAGCCACATGGGAGCGAGAAGATTACATTAGGACTGAGTTTCCAAATCTCTTTAGTTCCTAGTTTCTTTCTTAAATCTCAGGCCGAGATTTTGTTTAAGGGGGGAAGGTTTGTAACATCCCAAAACTTTAATCCAAGTGATCAAGATTCAAATCAACCAATTTAGGGTTAACAAAAACTTTTTATCATTTAAAAGAATTAAGCATGCATACGAGTGTTGCATTAAATAGGAGTTGTTTTGAAATGCCATGATTGTTTGTTATAATGGTGTAAAATGATTCTAAGATGAATGCCACATCATCTAGATCATTCCCAAGCAAAATACAAAGAAAAATAAATCAAATACAATTAATAATGGAAATGGTCACTTTTTCCATTTTAATCAACTAGCCCACTTTGGGTGTTCCTAGAACTTAATTTCAAACAGAAACACTTATGGATCTTTGCACCCCTTGCTAGTACAAGTTAAGATGTACCAAGGCCCACTTTGTGATCTTCCCAAAACATTCAAACACTAAATTTAAATGGCATTTGAAAATGGAACCAAGTGTATGTAACAAGATCACACGTTTTCAAAAACCATCCAAATGAACTCAATTTAAAAATCCCAAGAAACCAGAGATGAACAAGCATTAGACCAACCACTCCACCAAAAACTCTGAAAAATTCAAATCTTTGTCTCATGCGGCCATTTGGTCGAACACTTGGCATGCATAGATCACACCCTAGTATAGTATCACTGTTTCTATAGGGTTCTGCAACCCATTACCCCAATTCACTTGCTTTGTCCCTCTTTG
Organism: Avena eriantha; assembly: GCA_910589775.1. NCBI lineage: Eukaryota > Viridiplantae > Streptophyta > Magnoliopsida > Poales > Poaceae > Avena > Avena eriantha. Next base: position 152,448,351 of record OU342740.1, on the reverse strand, counting down.
ATCTAACCATGCCTTAACCAACCCACCCCTTTGTCCCTAGCCACAGTGCCACACCACCCGATGCCATGCTCGCCGGCCAAACATGCCCATGGTGCAGGAGACCACCAGCCCCTCTCCACCGCTCCAGGAAGGGAGGCGTGACCTCACCGCCATCCACGGTCCACCCCACGGCCACTGCTAGCCCCTGGACCACCGAGGCCAAGCCCTGCACTAAGTCTCTGCGTCGCGCCAGCGCACGCTAGAGCACCGTCACTGCCAGAGCACCACACGTCGTGCCTCGACCATAGACCCGGCGCACCGCTCCGCCTTGACCACCTTAACCCGCCAGACACGTCCGTACCCCGCCGCTCGACCCACAGTCGTCGGGAACCACGTCGAACACCGCCTCTGTCTCTCAGAGCGCGAGACGCTCCCGACCGCAATCCACCGCCCCTATCACCGCCATTAAGCCCTAGCTGACCACCAGGGAACCACCCACCGTCCGCCTACCTCGGCCATGCCGATAGCCCCCTGTGCCTTCGTCACCGATGAGCTCCACCCACACCTCTCTATCGCCTCACCGGGCCTATATAAAGGAGTCTCCCCAGCAACAATTGTTCACACTCCCACACTCCCCTCTCTCCACTGGTCGTTACCCACCTCTTGCCGGAGCAGCTCGACCAGCCAACCACAAGAATTTCGCCGGAGACAGCCGCAGCAGAGGAGGAGACGCCTCCGTCGATTTCGTCCACCCCAGCTGCCGCCGTGACCTTGCTTGAGCCCGCCGTCGTCTCCTTGTTCAAACGCCCCCATCGCAAGCTTGCTGGAGCCCTAGTACGCCCCCACTGCACCCCCACCGAGCCGTTAGGGTTCCACCTCGCCGACGACAGGTCCGTCGTCGATGATAAGCCCCAGCCGTAGATTCTAGATCTAATCCTATAGTCCATGTTGCCCCATACCACTTTTCGTTTAATGAGCCACTGACAGCCGGGACCCCCTGTCAGCAGTCCTCGGCGCCGCGGAGTGAAACTGGGCCGGCCCGTTAGTGTTCCCGCGCGACCCAGTAGATTCAAATTTAGATTCATCTATTTTAGCTGAAACTTAGTTCTATCCCTTAGTTTGAAAATCAATTCAGAGAATTTTACAAATCCAAATTGAGTGATTCCATTTTTTTGGAAAGGTAATAAAAATCTCTATCCAAACCCGTTGGATTTAAATAATTTAGAGTTATAGATCTCTCCTAGCAAATATAACAAGACGGAAGCTTTTTGACATTCAAACATTTTTCTAAAATCAACCCTAATAGATTTTGAGTTGATTCCAACTCTCAAAAATCACATTTAACCATACCTATCTGAATATGTAATAATATTAAGGTTTGCATGCAGTGACTTTGGACTAGTACCAAAATAATGCTATATAGGCATTTCTAGTCACTTTAAATCATTAAATTTTAAACTTAAACTTATTAAAATGTGATCCAACCTTTAAATAACATTCCCATATATTAGAATATGTGGTGATGACATGTGTCCACATGATCCCATATTTTAATTGGAGAATATTAAATCTTAGTTAAATTCAATGAGTAGAAATTACTTTCCTCAAATAAAATAAATGAAACTAGTCATTAAACCTTGTGATGTTAGTGATGATACTAGATTATCCTATGTGTGCCTTAGTGTGCTAAATAGACTATTTAAGTATTGTTTGGTGATTGTGTATTCCGTATGTACTCATAGACGATAGTACCGAACAAGTCTTCGAGGAGGAGGAGTTCTACCAAGAAGAGGAGGAAGAGAATTTCAGCCACTTCACCAACCAAGGCAAGCCATCATTAACAATGCAAGCTAACCCTTGCAAGCAAGATGACCTAAGCAAGATGCATTAGGCATGCTTGGGTTATACCTTTTGATTTATACCTACCCCAAGTTTTTTTACAAGCTTTACTTGCTTTTACTTTCCCAAAGTTCTTTACTTTGTTTATAGATAGCATAAAGAGTATAAAAATTGGCCTATCTAGTTAGCTTTAGATATCATTCTATGGCATGAGATTGAGAATAGCATCCCACATTAGTGAACACTCTTCACTTGGTAGTTTAGGGCTAAACCAAAAACTTGATCACTTTAGATGGGAGTACTCGGTGAAAATGACTTGTGAAAACCTTGGAATGATGAGTCATTCTATTGAGATGTTTTGACATGTGTTGAGAAACACAAATGGTTTATGATGATGATGAAAATGTTGAGGCATGAGCCTTAGCCCTGTTATAAAAACTGATGGTTGGGTTCAGATGCGATACCATTCCAATATTACCGTACATCCACAATACCTAAATTGGGTAAGGTTTAGCCGGAAGTTTATATGCATTAGTATTAGTTCCCTCGCAGGAGAGGTTTGAGCTGAGGCTACCTCTCAATGTTGTCCACCTATGCAGTGCCCAGGATGGCAAATGGCCATGACTAGGAGGCCAAGCTCATAGGAGAGGTGGTTATACTAGAGTGTGTAAAGGAAAGGTTATGTTTGATTATCTGCATACTAACTATGATGATTCAGGGTTATCCCTGACAGATGTATCGAATTTTGTGGTGAAAGGGTACCACCTCTGCAGAGTGTCAAACTATTCAAATAGCTGCGTCCATGGTTATGGACGGTCGGAGTGGCCATACTATTCCATTGTTAGATGTTTTCAAAATGACTTATGAAATGAATTGTGACATGACATGACCACAACATAGTTGTGATTATGACAACTAAGTTCCTAGTTAGGTGATTTTCAACCTTGATTTTATCTTTCCTTGTTTCTGAACTCAGCTTAGGTTTCAAACTTAACTATACAAATAAACTTAGAATTAGCATTCCTACTAGAACTACCTTACTTGTTAGTAATAGTTTGCGAGTACTTAAAGAGTACTCATGGCTTTTGTGCCTAGCTATTCCTATGGCCAGACTATGAGGGGGACTACTCTGAAGGAGGACAGCAGGACAACTACGACAACTAGGATCATCTCCCATCGTCAGCATTTCCTGTGACACTGAAGATGGACCCCACCACTACGCTATTTATTCCAGTACTCTTTTGTATTAAGACTCGATCATGGGATCCTTTATTTGTGTAAGACCTTATTATGGTTTGTAATGGATGATGTACTATGATATCCAATTTGTTATGTCTCGCAAAAATGGTAATCCTGGGATTTTGATGTATGGCATAACAGGCATCTGGGATTAAAAATTCGGGTGTTGACAATATACATACAACAACGACTAAATGAGTCAAGAACACATATATATATAGTACAAATATCCAAATTACCTTGAAAATGATACAACATCCGAGTACGGATAAGATGCAAATAGGGATAATAGCCCTGAAGAATAACCAATGGCGTCCATAACCCTGCCTAGGCCAAGCCGGAAGGGTAACCTTTCTAACGTCGTCAAACTCATACGTGTTAAAACAAAAGGGGTTCCAACAAAGGGCAAAAGAAAAAGGGAGCGGTCAATACTGATGCTAGTACATGGTGAGTCTAGAATTCGGTGGCTCTCGCCTACATAGGTATGGTAGATTGCAGCGGTAGTGAAGCATGCACTAAATAACCTATAGAGACTCCATATAACTATCGGCTATCAGCGAGGGATAAGAAAGACCTATTCGAAACCAACCTGATACTAACACCAAACATACACATCCCGATTTTCCCCCTCAAGACCAAATGAGGAAGTCATGCCGAGGAAACTCACATAATTGGCAGTTTTATTCATTCATTCCATGATGGTTGTCCAACTTACTAGTCATATCAGATCCAAGTCATATTATAGTAGTAATTATTTAGTTATAGCTATCTATGATCGAGAAACTATGCTCCAAGTCGTCCATAACTGTGGACTTGGCTTTTTGAAAATATTTAATCCTGCAGGGATGCACCAAAGTATCCACACACACATCAACCCTTGTTGTCAGATCCGGTATGTGCAAGATCATGAAACATACACCCAACGGTATGTTGACGGGGCTTCACACATGACGTTTCCTAGACCCAAAGCAAGTACATGTGGGCTACCCCACTAAGCTACCTACAATGAAGTTGGCTGGCTCCGAGATGGACCCAGGGTTTGTGCCAATGGCTATAAGCGACTGGGAACCTGAAAGTATGACTAGGCTTCTGAATACCACAAAAACATTCCACATTTGTTCCTAAACAGTACAAGCGCTCCACAGGCGGTAATAAATAAAGCAGTAAAGCTTGGAATAAGTACAAGATAGTAATAATGCCCCAAACTAGTTGTGGCCCCCAGTATAGTACTTTGAAATTAGGTAGTAAGGCGATAGGGGTGCCCACACACCCCATTGTGGTTAACATGCTCGAGCTCGGAATGGGTGTCAAGAACTCGAGTCCTAGGAGGACACAACTGGGTGGGTAAAAACCAAATAACATCTATTACCCACCGGTGCCTCTGCATTATATCTATTTCCAACATTTTAATTAACAAGTTGAAATTAAATCCATGATCATCTCCACCATTAAGCATGTGGCAACCTCCCAACAACTGTGGAACATCGACGAGGCGCTGCAACACCTGAGCAAGCAACTATGACTTGAGTCCGACTGTCTATCAAAGAACATGCAATAGGAGGTGTCCAATGTAATATAGGCTCCAGGGGATATAACTGGTACAGAAAACTAAAGCATCGATAACCTGGATAGCCATAGATCAAAAGGAGGAAGTAAATACTAAATGCAAAAAAGGTAGAAAGTGGGAGAATGCTCACCTGGTAAACATAGCCGAAGATTCATTATCCAGAGGACTTGTCGATACTCGCATCAACTCAACTATCTAATCTTTGAAGAAGAAAAGCACTAAAAGAAACATCAGATTCACTATTTAATATTACGGTAGAAGATCTGACATGTTCATGATATGATGCATGACATGGCAAGGATGCGATGAAACTAGGCAATCTTAAGCGGAATCAGGATCCCGACAATTAATTAGAAGGTTCAAGTTATTTAGATACCCTGCAATTTAAATGTTGTATTAATAAGGCAAATTATGGCATCGATTTGCTACACAAATTTAAATGGAGCAAATATAAGACTTGAATAACCCGCATGTAGTCTCCATCTTAATTATTAGGTGAATCAACATAATGCCCAAACCCACAAAATATGTATTCATCATGAATGATTGATATGAAACAAGTATATGGCATTTAATAAAATAGGGGTTCGGTGTAACACCCTTGTTTCAGTTAATATTATATTTAGGGTTGTTTGTGCATTCATGAGCATCATATTTTAAAATATGCACTGAAGAAAATAAACACAAAACCCTAAAACCCTAGTTTCCTCCCTCTCTTGAAAATCCTCTCAAATGGTTTTCATATTTTGAAAAGTTCAAAAAGTTTGGAGCCAAAATTGAATATAAGGGCCCATGCAATATTTTCTATAGTTTCTTAAACCTCTGGTATTTTTGAATTGGGTCAAAACAGTTTTGAAATGTTTTTATAAAAGAGAAAAGGAGAAACATAAATAGAAAAAGGGTTAGCAAAGAAAAAACAGACCCAGAGCTCATCAGGCCGTAACCCAGCCTTCTCCCTTTTCCCCGCTCATTATCCGTCGCCGTGCGCAGCAGTTAGGCGGCCCAACAGCAGCCCAGCAAGGCCCAGACCCACGTACCCCTTTGTTGTCCTTTTCCTCCTCAAGCCAAGTAGGTGCGTGGACACGCCGATGTCGTCCGACGCCCGCCCACTGCGATTCACGACGCCGCTGTGGTCACCTCGCGAGGATAAGAGCTCCATGAGTACCTCTGTGTTGCCCTCTCCCTTTTCATACCCATCTCACTCGCCTCGAGCCCTCTCGCAGTTTTCCCCAATCGGAGCCGAACCCTAGCTCCAGCCGCCATCTCGCCCCGCCGTCTCCGACCGCCTTGTGCCCGGATGAAGTTCCCTTGAGCATCGCCTCGAAGTGCTGGTCCTTCTCGCCAAAGGAATCGATGCCACTCGCCCGGAATCGACCGCAACAACCAGTTCTTCCCCGAGCCTGACAAGCGCCGCTGTCGCCATTGCCGCTTCTAGAGACCTCAAGCAGCCTCGTTGTCATTTCCGTTAGAACCACGGTGAGCTGGTGGTCCCCTAGGACCTCTCCTCTGACCTCCTCTCGCTTTGTAGCCGCCGGCTGTAGTTGGTCTGCAAGCCTCTCCGCCATGCACCACCGCACCCCGTGCTCCGGTGACCCGTTAGTAGCGACGTCGCCTGGTTTAGGCTCCCCACGCCTTGCTTGGTCGAACCAGCAGCCCCGCTTGTCCCAAATCGCTGCCTAGCGCCATCCCCGCCACCGATCTGCAGCTCACCGCCGTGCTGGCGTCATGCTGACGTCAGCATGACGTCATCAGCGCGGGTCAGCCTAGTCAAACCCGAGCTGGGCCCTTTCCTGCCCACGTGGACGCTGTGGTGGCCACGGGCCCCTTTTGTCAGCCTGAGTGGCTAGGTTTAGCCCGGTATAAAAAGTATTTCCTATTTTTGTTTTATTCTCAGAAAATGAGATAATCTTACAAATTCAATATCTAATTATTTATAAGTCCAAATAATATGTATAATATATCAAAATGTTCACAAAAATGAGATCTACACTTCAGCATCACCATCATGCATTATTAAGCAACTTTTATGACAAGTTTAATTAGAGAATGATTGAACCCCCACAGGTGATTCCGGGGTCTCTCCTGTATTAGGGTTTGCACCCCTCCGACACCACTTAAATTGCCAAGCATGCTATAGGGTTTCATTTTAATACAATTTAACTTGTCATATCATCATCCTTGATTGAGAATTGCATACATGCCATGTATTGATTGTTTCCCTTTCTTTTCAGTGTTTGGTTCTTCCCGGTAGAATAGGATATCATGATCGAGATCGAAGACCGAGATCAACACCATCGAAGACCGACGAACAATACTTGATCAACTACAATCAAGTCCATTACAAGATATCCGAATATCTGCTTATTGGGTATCAACAAACAAGGTAAGCATAGCCCCACCATTATACAATCCTATGGTTTCAAAAGCATTTCATTCTTGCCATGATGCATACCATTCTACTCTGGTCTTTTATCGATAGATAGAGTATCCTACTCCCTTTGAGCTTATATTACCTGATCCACTGATCCTAGCATAAGTAGGTTTGGCTTGTGTGAACTGCTAGATCTTATATCTGTGTCTTGCTTAGCCATGCTTAGCTATCAGTGCTGGTTCATCTAGAAGATGTACCAAACGCGGAGAATCTAGTATGACAGGAGAACGAGGTATACTGATGATTAAGATCACTTGAAAAGGTTAAACATGCTAAGGCTTGTATGGGATGCTAAAGTGGGATGTGGTTTTTGTCCCATTCTCGCCACCACTAGGAACCGAGTTCTTGCCTTTGGACCAAGACGAGCGTACAACCACATGGGGTTTATGGGGACCCCTCTGATGACTAACTTGCCTAGTAGATTTCATGAGTCACATAATTTGGTATTCCATTCGACATATGCATAGAAAATGTTTTGACAGATTTGGCGGGTGACTGTGCATCATAACAGGTAGGTAAGCATGGACGGGGTTGCTTGGGGTGGATGGATCCCCTGGTAAACCAACGTCGCCTCACATCTCTAGGGACCGTCTTCGGGATTTGACCCGTTATGGCGGAACCTCCTTAGGGTCTCGGCGAAAGCAAGGTAAAGGTCATGGCCAATCACCCTCTGGCGGCCTTCCTAGGAAGAGGACTATTACTAGTGGCATTAAGAGTCGGTTGGTACGTGTGGGTAAAGTTGTGCACCCCTGCAGGGTTAAATTTTTTCGAAAAGCCGTGTTCACCATTATGAATCCTTGGTGACCAAATTCTAAGATCATAGAGAACATTAGCCTAATCGTAAAATTTGGCAACTAAGGATTCTTAAGGATGCTTCCTCACGGGTACGAGGGGGGTGATCCTAGTTGTGAGATGAGGGTTACATTGGTGGATATCAAAAGATGATGATCAATTATTCAGAGATGTCTCTCTCTTATCCCCTTTTAAAATGCTTTGATTAGATGAGCTTCTTCTCCCTCTAGTTTTAAAAACAAAGATGGCTTTATGCAAAGTAACCCCACCAGCCATAAGTCTTGCGGAGTACACCCTGTACTCGCACTTACTTTGTTGATACTTTTCTTGCAGAGTAGTTGTTCCCCTGAAGACAAGTTTGGTATGACATCGACACCAACGAATAGCTTAGGGTTCCCGGCCGGCTACCTGTAATCTATGGGATGGGATGTCATCGTTATACTTCAGGCCTCTTAGGCCATTTGTTAAGTTTGCTATACTAAATAGCATAATTTGCCTTCCGTTGTTTGATGTTTGTGGTCAGTGACCTTTGCTTGTAATATTTTTGTTCTTCGCTCAGTTATGAGCTTGATGTAATAATTTTTGTGACGCAGGGTTATTGTTGTGTTACCGATTTCTCACTAAATATCCTCGAGCTCTAGGTTAAGCTTATGTCAGGCCAAGGTCTGGGATTTTTTTAACCCTGATCCCAGGGGTGTTATAGTTTTTGGTATTAGAGCAGTAATGACCATAGGAAAACCTTGCTATTGGTCGATGTTGAGTCTAGTGCTTGTGAAAACTATTTCAAAGTGGAAAAGTATTTGCGAAAACTCTAGTATGCTTCTTTTTCTCCTTTTCCAGTTTCGCTATCACTCTAGGTTATCTTACCTTGTGTTGATTTGGAAATGTTTTGCTATCTCTTCTAGTCTTTCAAAACTTAGGTGCCTTCTAGGCATGCCATTTCTCAGCCAGTTGACCTAGTGTAGAGTTCTCTAGAGTTGTGTGTGTTGTGTGTTCCTTGTTTCCCCTTGCTCTATTTCAATTGAGAGATTCCTTTCCATCATGATATGTCTATCTTATGGGTCCACAACATCATATTGATGGATCCATAATGTTTTGTGTTGGGTCCGCAACATAGAAAACAAAAAATTTCCTACGATGAGAACTACACGCCAAGATCTATCTACTAGGTACAGAGCAACGGGTGGACATACATCCAACGAGAACTTACCCTCGAAGACAACGAGTTTTGTTAACGAGTAGGAACTCGTGGTTGATGTAGTCGTACACTTGCCGATCTCAAGATCGTGAGGAAGTCCGAGCGCTGCAACTCAGCAGCGCATCCGCACTCACACACACGTTCAAGCCACCAGACAACCTCCACCTCCTCGCTCCAGCGATCCAACGAAAGCAGCAACTCCTTCCAGACAAAATGCCACCGGGAACATGTATCTCGCTAATCCAAGACCATGGGGAAATAATTCTAGAGGGGGAGAGAGATCCTTCACAAGGAGGTGTCAGGAAGAAGGAGGAAGAGAGGGGCCTTTTATAGGAGCAGGGGGTGCCCCTCCTCTCCATGGCCGGCGCATGGGGGGTGACGAGGGTTTAACTCATCAATGCCCATTGTTATGGACTTGGGTTTTGGAGAAGGAGGGAGTGCTGGAGACATCTATCAGCTAGCAAACAAGCACACAGGGGACAAAGGATTTACCCAGGTTCAGGCCTCGTAGAGGTCCCTACTCCTGCTTGTCTGCTCGTGGAATTATCAAAGGAGTCGAAAGCTACAAAGGTGCACAGATGCAATCTGGCGAAAGTTGTGGAAACTAGGGTTGCGTGTGTCCTCTTCGCCGCCCCCTCCTAGCCTTTATATATATAGGCTAGGTCTCGGGTAGCAGGTCGAGTCGGTTACAAGTTAGGGTTTTCCCCTTCAAACTTTCTATCTTTAGCTTCTTCTTGTCTCTTAAGCAATCGAGAGTCAACAGGTTACTCGAGTCCTTTCGTCTGGGCCTTGGCGACACCGTGGGCCTGTACGTATTTAGACCGTATATACCAAGCTCGAGTACCTATAGGTTATACCCATGTCAGTAGCCCCCGAGTATCCAGTGGAATCGCAGATTCGACTGGGTACTTTTTGAAGTCTTCGAGTGCCTGAATGAGTACATTTTTCGACTGCTTTCATTTATGTCATAGGGATTGTTGATATACGTGCCTGATGTAGCCAAAGTATCGGTATCAGTTAACCACCTTAGGGTGAAACAACGCAATCTACTCGAACTCGAGTCCCCGGACTCGAATCCGGAAAAGTGCTGGCGTAATTCGACTCATGCCGCGGAGGTCTTACAGGAGTCGGATTCCAGTTATATGGGTGTGAGCACTTGATGCGTCCGTCAAGGCATGTTCATCGTGCCTGCAGGCACGGATATGTTTCTGGTAGTGCGCAGTTAAATGCGTTGCCAGGCCTTTATTCAGGTCTTACCTTCACGCTGTAAGCGCGGCATCCGAATTTTATCATCGCGGAGATGTTTCGGGCGACCCAGGAGACGTAGTCTCTTTGCAGGGAGAATTATGAGGCGGTGTCACCATGATCTGCGAGTGCGGATGTAATCAACGCACATTTTTCGTGCAAATAATTATAGGGTGCGCGACCAGCACTCCCTATGGGAGTAGCCCCCGAGTGCCTGGTTGAGTCGAAGACTCAGGCAGGGACTAAAGAAATTTTGCGACTGCTGTCGTATTTGCTTGTTTATTTCAGTCAAAGATTCAGACAGGGACTAAAACATTTTTGCGACTACTGTCGTCTTTTGCTTGCTTGTCTCAATCGTAGTTGTTTCCGGCGCTCCCTATGGGAGTAACCCATGACCACAGTCGAACCGTGTTTCAAGTGGTTGGGTTTGATTGCGATTGCCCGTATCCCTGCAATAAGAAAAGAAATATCATAGGGTGCGCGGCCAGCGCTCCCTATGGGAGTAGCCCCCGAGTGCTTGGTGGAGTCGAAGACTCTAGCAAGGACTAAATTAGTCGAAGTTTTCCGCTGAGTAGCCGTTGATGTCGTCAGTGCTGACGCTTGCATGACCTCAGTTGCCCGCGTGAGCGGTTTTGACGGGATGTGACGAGTGGTGGGTCCCACTTTCTGACTTTGATTTGACCGGGCGTGTGTAATCTTATTATTAACTGTGCCTCCTCGATTTCCGCGCGTAATGGGAGCAATGGAGGGACGGCTCGCGCTTCCTCTTCTCCACGTGTCGAGCGCGATGCATGCCGTGCGTCCAGTAGGGTTTTTGTGAGCCGTTGGATTGCATATCCTAAGGGTTAAGTAGCGATGCTACAGCGGTAATTGTCCATCAGCGCCCTTTTCTTCCTCGCTGCCATCGCCATTGCTGCTGCTCCTCTGCTTTTCTCCTGCGCTCATCTCCTCCTTAGCTCTGGACCATCTCCGCTCGTTTCTAAGTTATTTCCTGCGTTCTCATTGCCGCCGCGCAATGGGAAATAAGAAAGGAGGCGCTGCCACTGAATCTGCCGCCGCCGCTGCTGCGACGAAGAAGAAGGGTGGCCCCGCTGCTACGGGCACCAGTGCCGCCGCCGGTGGAAAAAAGAAGGTCGCGGGCACCCGCGTGAACAATGGCGCGTGGCGCCCCTCTATCATCAAGGCGTCCGATCTCCGTCTTCTTCGCCCAGACGGAGTTATTTCTGCAGCAGTCGCCGACGCGCGTGTCCCTAGCGGTGAGACCATTCCTGTGCCTCCCGCTGGTTTTCGAGTGATGTTTCTTGCTTTCATCATTCGCGGCCTTTCTTTGCCTCTCCACCCCTTTCTTAGGGGTCTCCTCTGTTTCTATGGGCTCCAGCTCCATCAGCTGTCCCCAAACTCGATTCTTCACATCTCTTGTTTTATCACCCTTTGCGAGTGCTGGCTCGGAATCGAGCCGCACTTTGGCATTTTCAAACGTTTATTTAAGCTAAAGAGTCAGTCTGCATCTGGCTCTTTAGTTTATGACATAGGTGGTTGTGGAATTCATGTCGACCCATCCGCCACCTAGTTCGATATCAAGCTCGCCAAGTCCGTCCAGGGATTGAGGGACATATGGTTTTATGTTTGCGACCAGAAGGCTAAGGACGAGCATTTTGGACTCGCGCCGTTCGACCCTGCGACTCCCTGCAAGAAGATGTGTTCTTGGATGAATGTGATCATGCCTTCCGAACTCGCGGAGACAGACGTGCTATATCAACGCGTCTGCGACCTCGAGAATCGCATAGGTGCAAAAGAGGGAGGCTGCGCCCTTGTCAGGACTTGGCTGCGTCGTCGCGTCCAGCCTCTCCAGGCTAGAGTCCATCCCATGTTTCAATGGGGTGGTGCTGATGATACCACTCGCGTGTCTGCCGATGGCATGTCCACGAGTGAGGTAGATAAAAGGGTGCGACTGGTCACGAAGTACACCTTCAAGGATGTGCTTCCGAATGAGCCAGTCGTTCCTCCCTTCGATGCTTCGAATCCTCCTCCCGAGGTAAAGTTGTGCTATGTAGTAGCTTATGTTCACGATTTCTTTTTCTTGTTGCTTACCAGCTCTGTTTCCCGTTCTTCATTGTCTGTACGCAGGATTGGGCGGTGTCGCCTTGTATGCCTCCTCTCCCTGAGGGCATTATTCCTCGCGAAGCTTTGGAAGAGGATGAGTCTGAGTCGACCGTCCCTTCTGATGTGGAAGAGGAAGCCCCCGAGTCCGAGAGCCCAGATACTCGCAAGTGTTCGCGCAGCGAGGACTCCGATGTGTCGACTCCTTCAACTCCAGAAGGCACAGTTGCTAGCGCGGAGTCGCCAATTCCCGCCGTTCCTGTGAGGGCTGTAGCACCGTCTTCTCGCAAGAAGATGCGATTGCCCAAGGGGTCTTCGTCGGAATCGGCGGAGGCCACGTTTGATCTTGACAAGTTTGACTGGTAAGTTTATGAGTTCATTCATTCTTCTCTGTTTTCTACTTGTTGGGTTTGCCCTAGAGTTTTGCCCTTTCTCAATGCGAATTTGGTCTTGCAGTCAAGAGGCGTCGTCATCGTCTGGCGACGTCGAGTTTTTAAAGGAATCAGGAGTCGCGACCTCAAGGGCCAAGGTTGAGGTCGAGCGCGCTCCTTCTTCTCCGGCGGTGGCCCACTCAGGGCACAATTCTTTGAGCTCTCCTCACGGAGGGGAGCATCGAATAGTTGCTCGGATGACGGCTCAACAGACTTCTTCAGAGTCACTAGAGGACCATGTGAGTATATTTTTCCTTCTTTTGTAATTTGGCAGTCAACGCCTTCTGTTGCCTTCTCTGATTCCTTGTTTGGTGCAACAGCTCCTTGTAAAGGAGGCCGCGCAAGTAGCAGAGCGGGTGATGGCGATGGGTCGTCAGCATGCGATGCTGGAGACGCATCACCGTGTGGTCGAAAGTGAGTGCTTCTACGCTTGTTCTTTTCATCTTATCTCTATTTTGGTATATTCGGCTGATAGCCAATTATTGACTACCACGTAGCTGAGCATAATGCTTTACTGCGCAATGTCGCAACATTGGAGAAGACATTGGCCGCAGCTGTGAAGGGGCGCGATGAGGCAATCGCGGCTCGTGATGATGCCTAGAAGCGCGAAGAGGATCTGCGCGCCTCCTTTGCGGCCAGGGAAAAGTTGTTTGAGGAGCAACTGTTCTCAGTCGCCAAGGCCCTATCAGGTACCTTTACTGGTGGATATTTTATTGTTGCTCTTTTCTGCTTCTAGAGTTTTGCCGATGGCACTAGAGATTTGATCCATGTTTTTTGGTGTAGATGCTGGCGACTTGAGTTTTGGCCCGCAGGCCCTTCGTCGTGATGACGCTCTGGCCGGCGCGGTATCCGTGGTCGAAGACCGAAGCGCCGCCGTCCAGGATACATTGTCCAAGGACAAGGTCGCCCTTAGTCGCCTCCGGGAGGAGTTGATGCCAAAGGCAGAGCAGGTCGATGCTATGTACGAGCTGGTGGAGTCACTCGCCGGGGGCGTGCCTTCTTCTTACAAGAACTCCCTCCGAGCGGCTGGTGCAACGATGTCACTCGCCATGGTGCAAGCCCACAGAGTCGAGATAGATCCCCCTGTGGTGTCGAAGACAATGCTTGTTGGCACGGATGGTCAGCAGGTAGTCTTTGCTCCCTTTGCGACTGCTTGTGCCCAAATATGGCCACTCCTTGATAAATACTGTTGCCAAGTATTCGGAGGAGCTCCAACGCGCGAAGAAGGCGGCTAAAGCTTCGGCCTTAGGGGCAGGCGGCAAGTCAGTGGCATCTGATACTGCCACAGACTTGATGAAGCCTCCGAAGTCGTCGAAGTCGAAGAAGCTAGCTGCTCCGTAGTTTAACTTTTGTAATAGATGATGAATTGTCCTTTTAGTCTGAAGACATGCCATCTAGCGAGTGTGTTTGTGAATATTTATGCTTATCTTGAATGCATCTTTTCTTCTTGCCTTTGTGTTAATTTGGTCGCCTTATTTGCTTCTTTCTTGACTTGGGGTAGGGCACATCGAGTGGTCCCGTGGGGGGAAACCAGGACTCGCCATCTCTTGATGAGGCAGCGGTACCTTCGCGCTCTAGGGTAGAGGAGCCGTCCTTGCTATCGCAACTTCGTGATCGCGTGAAGGAGCTGGAGCGTGAGTTGCCCCTGATCCGCGGTAACGCAGACGTGTGGAAATCTAGGGCGGAGAAAGCCGCCGCCCGCGAGCAATATTTGCTTGGCGAGGTGACGCAGCTGGGCGACCAGTTTAAGTGTTAGTTTGCTCGTCCTCATCTTATTCTTTGTAGTTAGTCGTAGTGGTACGTCGTACTCATGATATTGATGCTGCTTCGTGTAGTTGTCAGCGCACGCCATCCGCAGGAGGAGAGGGATAGGATTGCCATCCGCCTTCATGGTCTCACCCAGGAGCAACTACAGGAGAGTGGGTGCTTCTGGGTGGATCATGATCGTGCGACTGCACTGGCGACCCTGCAGGATCGCGCTTCGCGGGTGCTGCTCTTCCTGAAGAAGTCGCGGTCGTGTTTGAAGAATATCTATCGGGTGATGTTCCTGTTGGATGAGACGCCATCAAGCCTGTTGGCTCTTCTGGACAAATTTCAAGATATGTCCGCGGTTCGCGAGTGCGTGAGGCAGTAGTTGGTGGCTGGTGCCAAGGCTGCCCTCTCGATGGTGCGATTGCACAGGCCTGACGTGGATGTCGCCGGCGTAGCTTCCGGTCTGCCGGTGCCGCCAGCCAGATCTGCTTGGAATATGGTGCCGCACTATCAAGCGGTGGATCGCCCAGCAGAGGATATTGTCGACTTCTTCGAGGAGCAAACCAATGTTCTTCTGTTGCAGCAGTAACCAAAGTTGTGTCCTGCATATAAGTGTGTTTGTGCTGTAAGGTTCATATATATGTTATAGATAATTTATTGTCACGCGTGTATAAACAGCTTTGCTAGCGCGGGGTGCGTTGCACCATGCGAGTCCTTTTCGTTAGCCTGGCCATCCCTTTATCAACCTGCCAGGTGCGTTGCAGCTGGGTTGGGTTTTCATTAAGGGGTTTGATTGATGTGCCAGCTACTCAGGATATCGCGTTTATAGGTTCGAAGAACAGATGTATGTAGGGTGGCGCAGCCCCTGAGTATAAAATTGACTGGAGTGAAAAGAAAACACAGAGTTTTGGGGCACTTAGCTTTTATTTATTTGGAGAACAGTATGAGGTGCAATGTGTGGCTAAGTAGCCTTGGCTGGGTAGCCTTATTTGCGATGTAAAGGTAAAAACAGTTAGGGGTAGAGGCGTCGCAGTTGTGCGACGTTCCAAGGGTTGGAGTATCCGACTCCTGTCTCTAAGTCTTGAAGGCGATAGGCGCCACCTGGGATTACTTCTGTAATCAAGTATGGTCCTTCCCAGGGGGACTCGAGCTTGAGATGCCCCTGCTGCTTCAGCCGTAGGACCAGGTCACCTTCGACGAAGGATCTGCGGCGAAGCCTTCTACTTTGGTAGTTGCGCAGGTTCTGCTGGTAGATCATGGATCTTTCTGCGGCGATTTCTCTTGCCTCGTCGAGGAGGTCTACGGAGTCTTCGAGTGCAAGAGATGACTCTTGTTCGCTGTAAGCGACTATGCGCGGCGCCTTGTACCTTACTTCGGCGGGTAGTACCGCTTCTGCTCCGTGCACCATAAAGAATGACGTGTAGCCTGTGGCGCTGTTTGGAGTTGTACGTAGGCTCCAGAGTACGGATTGGAGCTCATCTGGCCAGCAACCCATGGCTTGTTCAAGTGGCCGAAGGAGTCGCTTCTTGATGCCGCTGCAGACGAGCCCGTTTGCTTTTTCCACCTGACCGTTGGTCTGTGGATGCGCGACTGTGGCATAACTGATGTTGATCCCCAGGTTTCCGCAGAATTCTTGGAACTCTTTGGATCTGAAGTTCGTCCCGTTGTCAGTGATGATGCTGTGCGGCACGCCGAAGCGGTAGACGATGGACTCGAAGAACTTGAGTGTGCTGTGTCCTGATTGCTTGGTCACTGGCATGGCCTCAATCCACTTGGTGAATTTGTCGACTGCGACCAAGAGGTAGACGTATCCTCCTTGCGAGGACCTTGGAAGTTTGCCAACCATGTCGAGACCCCACTGGGCGAAGGGCCAGGCCAATGGAATAGGCCATAGTTCTGCGCCTGGTGCGTGTGGCTTGTCGGCGAATCGTTGCCAAGCGTTGCATTTTTGGACTATGTCCTTGGCATCGCGCATGGCCGTGGGCCAGTAAAATCCATCTCGTAGAGCTTTGGCGACGAGGGCGCGACTGCCTGCGTGGTGCCCGCAGGTCCCTTCACGGATGTCGAGGAGAATTGCGCTTCCATCAGCCATGGAGATGCATCGCTGTAGCACTCCTATAATACTGCGTTTGTATAGTTCGCCGTTAATAACAGCGAATGCTTTGGAGCGTCGCGCGATGTGTCGTGCATCTGTCGGGTCGTCTGGTAGGCGCTTGCTGAGGAGATACGTAATGTACGGCTGTGTCCAGGATTTTTCGATCATCATGACACTCATTGGCCCTTCGAGTCCTGTGTCTAGCTCCAAGTTATCAAGTGCCATTGGCTCATTGGGTGGCGTAGCCCCCCGAGTCTGTTGTTGCGCTTGTTTTCTTCTCTACGGCTTTTGGCTTGATGGAGCGTTCGCAGATGCACTCGAGAAATACCCCAGGTGGTATGGGGGCGCAAGTGGAGCCTATGTTGGCGAGAGCGTCCGCCTCCTCGTTGCTTTCGCGACCTACATGTCGCAACTCGCAACCATCGAAGTCTCCCTCGAGTGTATCGTAGAGGTCGCGGTATGCGATCATTTTGTCATTTAGTGCGTCGCACTCGTGCATTGTTTGGTTGACGACCAGCTTGGAGTCGCCATATATGATGAGCCTCTTTGCGCCGCAGGCTTTTGCCATCCTCATACCGTGCAACAGGGCCTCGTATTCAGCCTCATTGTTTGAGGCTGTGAACTGCATTCGCAGGATGTATTTCAGCTTGTCCCCTTGAGGTGATGTCAGTATGACACCTGCTCCTGCTCCGTCTTTCCGCTTGGATCCATCGAAGTGCATTGTCCAGGGGTAGGACATATCTGGTTTGTCCGGGAGTTGGTTTTCCATCCAATGCACGAGGAAGTCAGGGAGGACTTGCGACTTGATTGCGTCGCGCTTTCCATATGTGATGTCTCGTGGAGACAGTTCGATTCCCCAAAGCGCGACTCGTCCCGTGGCGTTGGGGTTATTGAGGATATGTCCCAATGGGGCGTCGCTGACTACCACGATTGAGTGTTCCTGGAAGTAATGGCGCAGTCGCCGGGCGGTCATGAAGACGCCGTACGCCAGCTTCTGGTAGTGTGGGTACCGCTGTTTTGTTGGCGTGAGGACCTCGCTGAGGTAGTATACCGGGTGTTGTACGCCATGGACCTTGTTTTCCTCTGCCCGTTCGACGACGAGCACTGTACTAACCGCTTGGTTGGTAGCGGAGATGTACAACAGTAGTGGCTCCCTTTCTCGTGGAGTCACCAGTACCGGCGAGGTGGATAAGAGGCGCTTGAGATCTTTGAATGCTTCTTGCGTTTGATTTTGCGTTTGATACCGGGCGTTGTACGCCATGGACCCGAAGTTGGCGAAGGTTTCGCGCAAATCGTCGACTAGAGAGGCTTCCTCCTTGGGTTTGATTACTATGTCGTCGACATAGACTTGAATGTTGCGACCCAATTGCTCCTTGAGGCAAGCCTGCATGCACCGCTAGTAGGTGGATCCCGCGTTTTTTAGCCCGAAGGGCATTGTGTTGTAGCAGAACACACCGAAGGGCGTTGTAAACGCGGTCTTCTCCTGGTCTTCCTCCTTCATTCGAATATTGTTATAGCCTGAGTAGGCATCGAGGAAGCAGAGGCGCTCGCATCCAGCGGTGGAGTCTATGATTTGATCGATCCGTGGTAGCGGGAAGTGATCTTTTGGGCAGTGCTTGTTTAAAGAAGTGAAGTCCACGCACATCCGTAGGATATCCGTGTCCTTTTTTGGCACCAGCACCGTATTGGCGAGGCAAGTGCTTTCATTGATCTCGCGTATAAATTTGGCCTCGAGGAGTCTGTTGATCTCCACTCCAACTGCCTGTGCTCGTGGCTCAAACAGTCGCCTGATTGTTTGCTTGACTGGCCTTGCGTTGGGGTTGACGTTGACTTCGTGCTCGGCGAATTCCCTGGGAACTCCTAGCATGTCCGCATGACACTAGGCAAAAATTTCCCAGTGCTCATGGAGGAATTCGACGAGCGCGAGTTCCTATGCGGGACTCAAGTTGTTGGCGATGAGGGCCGTTTTGGCGGGATCTGTCGGATTGACCTGCACCTTCTTTGTGTGCACAGATGAGTCGAAGGAGAGATCAGGTGAGCTTGGCCTACTCAAGGGAGGCAGGCTGTTGTCTGTCGTTTCCTGCAATCGCACGAGCTCCTCCTGCATGCCGAAGGACTGGGAGATTCTGTTGAATTCCCTGTCACAACTGTCATATCGCTCAAAGCTTCCGTTGATCGTGATGACGCCATTGGGACCTGGCATTTTCATCTGCAAGTAGGCGTAGTGGGGTACCGCCATGAACCTAGCGAACGCGACGCGTCCGAGTATGCAGTGGTATTGTGAGGGCCAGTCGACGACCTCAAAGTCAATGCGCTCGCGCCGGAAGTTCTTTGTCGTGCCGAATATGACGTCGAGGTTGATTTTGCCAAGGGGGTATACGCCTTTCCCTGGGACGATGCCGTGGAACGTTGTGTCCGATGCCTCCAAGCAAGTTAGAGGGATCCTCATTGCTCGCAAGGTACTCGTCAATATGAGGTTGATGCCGCTTCCGCCATCCATGAAGAAGCGACTCATGTCGAAGCCTCCAATTTGCGCCTCGAGTATGAGGGGGCAATGACCTGGGCGAGGTACTTGAGGCGGGTGGTCTCGTTTATCGAAGGTGATGCACGACTCACTGCCACTGAGGTACTCAGTGGTGGATGGTGGTGAGTGCGTGGCCATGTTGACTTGGCGAGTGATGGCTTTCTGCACCCTGTTGGAGGGGCGCCCCTTTTGGATCATCATGGTACCCATGGCCCGTGGGTACGGTTCTCCTCCGTGGTGCTGGTCCGGTGCAGCTCCATTCGGGGGTGGCCCCGGTGGTGGTGGCGGTGCGCCATGTGCCATGGCGCCTGGAGCGGCCCCGTAGCATCTTTCGACTGCGTTGCGGTTCATCCGAACCAAACCCTCGTGTAGCTTGAGGAACTCGCGGCAGTCCTTGAGGAGGTGGCTGGACTTTCTCTTGCCGTCATGCTTGTCGATGTAGAAGTGTACCGTGCATGGTCTGGACAGCTTTTCCTCGATGGAGGTCGCGGGTGCCTCGTCGCGAGTGCGGCGTTGCCACACTTGCATGGTTTTCCCAGAGTCATCGCGTCTATCGGCGTAGGCGGCTGCGACCATGTTGACGTCGTCACGGTCGTCGTAGATGCGCATGCGGCGTTTGCCTCGGCGGTCGCGTCTGCGTTCGAGTTCTACCTCCTCGTTGGAGTGAGTGCGGTTCTTCACCGAATCTTCTCCATCAGCCCACCGATTTGCGATCTCCATCAGGTGGTCGATGGTCTGGGGCTTTGAGCGGCCCAGCTCCTCCCTGAGCTCTAGACGGCGGACGCCCCCGTTGAATGCATCAATCGCGCGGTCCTCCGAGATGTTTTCCACGGAGTTCTTGATGATGGACCACCTTCGGATGTATGAGCGCAGCGATCGCCAGATTCTTGCTGGCAGCATCTCAGTTCTTCGATTGATGCGGGCCGTTTGTACGTGCCCTTAAAGTTGCGCACGAAGCTGTAGACCAGCTCATCCCAACTGCGAATGGATCCGCGTGGGAGGTTATTGAGCCATGCTCGGGCGGCGCCCTGCAGCTATAGCTGCAAGCATTGCATGGCAGTACTTCAACTGCCTCCGTGGAGCCTGACGGAGGAGATGTGATCCTCTAGCCAGATTTTAGGGTCTTGTAGACCGTCGAACTTCGAATTTTCCAACGAAAGTTTAAACCCCTTAGGCATTCGCTTCTGCCTAATGGACCTGCTGAAGCATCTGGCGCCGTAGAGTTCCCCGTCTTCCTCTTCCGAGTCAGTTGACCGAGCAAGTCATGCTCTTGACTTGTCGATCTTGCGTTGTGTGTGGTCATTGCACGCATCGTAGTCGCGATCGTGTCGCCGTGAGCGACGGCGTCGAGACAGGTCGTGAGTGTCATCACTGGATGAGGGCGAGGAGTAGCGTTTTGCTAGCGCTTTGCCCTTTTTTGGGTCTGGTACCGGCTCTTTGTCGAGGCCAGCCTCGATTAGGTCTAGACCCGCGATCGTAGATCGGTGCATGGCGGTTCGGGGATCTCCAGCCGGTGGCTGGTTGTTGAGGAGGTACATGGTGGCTGCTGTCACCGCGGCCTGCGGCGTCCTGGGGACCACGTTGCCTCTCGGGTCGACTGTCATAGAGCCGAAGTGGAGGACTTTCGCGGCGTCTATGCCCTCTTGTTCGGTGAGGTGAGCCATTCGCGACTGCCTCTTCTTAGCAATGTACTCGTTGCCTCGTGAGGAGGATCCTCTGTAGGAGGAGAGCCCAGCACGACGAAGGCTCGACTCGTCCGCCGCCTTTTTAGGCGCCTCAAGTTGCGCGATTGCTTGTTTTTGGCACGTGAATTCTTCTTTTAGGAGCTAGTGGTAGCCCATTAGTAGTTCCTGCGGGGACCCGAGGGGTAGCGGTGTACCTCGTAGGGCTTCGCGGTAGCGCTCCCACTCTTGCTCGTTGAGCTTGATTACGACGTGTTCGCCGGTTTGCTCATTGATTATACTGGGAGGTTCGACTGCTCCCCCGTTCGCGCCGTTACCGCCGTTGTCGCCGTTGCCGCGATTGGCGGAGGTGTCGCCTGCGTTAATGACGGCACACATGAAGTGATTGGGGAAGCTGCTGCTTCCACAACTTTCAGATTCAGAACCGTAGGTTCCATCTTCTATGGCCAGATCGCTCAGATCGGAGTCGTGACTGCTGTCGCTGATCGTGTTCCCGACTGCCACCGAAGCATTGAGCTCGCGGAGGGTGCCGATCGATGGAGGGAACCATGATGCCGGGGCAATCGCCGGTGTTGTCGATTGATCAGGCATGCGAAGCGTGCCCATCTTACCAACCTGGAAGCGGAAGCTCCCAATTACCAGGCTAACTCCGTCGCCCACGGATTCGAAGGCCGGGTGGGTGGCCGGCGTATGGACGGTGAAGTCAAAGGCGCCGAAGAGCTGGCGAATCTCCACTGTTGCGGAGTTGTAGATCGTAGTTGATTGGGCCGAAGAAGCCGCAACATCAGCACTCCTAGTTCCCACAGACGGCGCCAATTGACGAGGGTTTAACTCATCAATGCCCATTGTTATGGACTTGGGTTTTGGAGAAGGAGGGAGTGCTGGAGACATCTATCGGCTAGCAAACAAGCAGACATGGGACAAAGGATTTACCCAGGTTCAGGCCTCGTAGAGGTCCCTACTCCTGCTTGTCTGCTTGTGGAATTATCAAAGGAGTCGAAAGCTACAAAGGTGTGCAGATGCAATCTGGCGAAAGTTGTGTAAACTAGGGTTGCGTGCATCCTCTTCGCCGCCCCCTCCTAGCCTTTGTATAGATAGGCTAGGTCTCGGGTAGCAGGTCGAGTCGGTTACAAGTTAGGGTTTTCCCCTTCAAACTTTCTATCTTTAGCTTCTTCTTGTCTCTTAAGCAATCGAGAGTCCACAGGTTACTCGAGTCCTTTCGTCTAGGCCTTGGCGACACCGTGGGCCTATACGTATTTAGACCTTATATACCAAGCTCGAGCCTCTGTAGGGTATACCCATGTTAGGGGGTGACTCCTCACCTCCCCCATTTATGTGGTGGTAACCCCTCCACATTAAAATGCCTCTTCACATTCCCCTTTAAAGTCCATACTTTAAATGCATTAAAATTCTCCAAGTTTAATGCTCTCTCATTTAATAAAACTCTTTTATTAAATTTATTCAGAATTTTGTTAATTACTTTAATTAACAAACATTCACATATAACCCCTTGCAATATTTCAATATCACATGCATAACCACTTTCTGCAATTTCACCCGAAACAATTTCCGGTTTCTACCGAAACAATTCCTACGCTTTGTAATTCTTTTGTCTGAAACATATGTTCTCCAAAATGGTGTTTGATAACTCTTAAGTGTGTCAACCTACGGTTCGCGAATAATGCAGACATGATTGAGACTCCTCTCAGATCAATAATTAGAAGCGGGACCTGGAGGTCCATACTGACTCCTGCATATTCAACGATGACTTCTGTGATCGTGAGAACCTTTAACACTTGTAATTTAATCCTCTGTCTCTTGATATAATACATGTCCGAGATTAGATCACCGGTATCCAAATACCTAGTTTGATCTCGTTACCGACATGCACTCTTTTCTCGTTCCCGTGATATAACATTCTAGTGATCACATCACTTGCTTGCAAGCTACCTTAATGTGATATCACCGAGAGGGTCCAGAGTATATCTATCCGTCATCGGGATTGACAATTCCACTCTTGATCCATGAGCCTCAACATAACACCTTCGTAGCACTGAACCCATCTTTATAGTCATCCAGTTACAGTGTGACGTTTGATGTTATCAAGATACTCTTCCGGTGTTAGTAATTAACATGATCTCATGGTCTAAGGATAAAGATTACTTCGTATGATGTTATAGAAATGTAAACATAATGACTTGATCGTAATGCTATACTTCAGATGAATGTTCATCACATCATTTCACAAATGCTGTGAGCTTGTTATTAACAACATCCAATGTCCATGATCAGGAAACCTTGATCATCTTGTTAATCAACAAGCTAGTCTATAAGAGAGGCATAACTAGGAACCCTTTTTTGTTTATTAAACACACATGTATTGATGTTTCCGATCAATACAATTATAGCATGCAAAACAAACATCTATCATATATAAGGAATATAAAAATAACAACTTTATTATTGCCTCTAAGGGCATATTTCCTTCAGACTCCCACTTGCACATAGTGATAAATCTAACACCCATGGAGTTCTGGTGTTCATCATGGTTTTCCCTAGGGAGAGCTTTAGTCAACGGATCTACTACATTTAGGTCCGTGTGTACTTTACAAATCTTGTCTCCATCCTTGACATGTTCGCGGATGGAGTGAAACCGGCGCTTAATATGCTTGGAATTCACCATTGGATCCAATTGTAACATTGGCGTTGGCTATGGCTCCATTGGATCAAATTGCTGTCACAATAGCTCGGTTCCTTGGCGTTGGCTATGGCTCCATTGCTGTCACAATAGATCACCATTGGATCCAATTGTAACATCCCAAAACTTCAATCCAAGTTTACCAAAGATCAAATCATCCAAAAATAGGGTTAACAAAAACTTTTCCATTTTTAAAATGAAAGCATTCATATATGTGGGCATTTAAAAGAGGAGTTGTTTGAATTGCCATGATTAAGTGATCCAATGCTTGTAAAATGTTTCTTAGGTGATTTAAACATCATCTACATCATTCCCAAACTTTTCCTAAAAGAAATCAAATCAAAGAGAATTAAAATCAAGGAATGGTCATTTTGACAAAATTAACTCCCATGCCTACTTTGGCTATTCCTAGTACTCAAAAGTTAACAGGAACAATTCTGGATCTTTACACCCCTTGCTAGTACACATAATGAGGTACCAAGGCCCACATTTTGATCTTCTAAAAACCTTCTGTAAACTATTTTAAATAACAGTTCAAAATTGAATCTTTATCATATGGGAAGATCCCATTTTTTCAAAAACCACTCAAACAAACTCAACTTTCAAAACCCAAGCATCTGCAGACTCACCAGCACCAACTTAGCACACCCACCAAAAATCTTCTCAAAATTCAAAACTTGAGTTCTTGCGGCCATTTCATCGAACAGGTGGCAGACACAAATCAAACAAAAATCAAACACTATTGTGAGCAGTGATTTGAGCCTAACTTGTTCCCTCTCTAGCTCACAACCATCCCAGTAGATCAGCTAGCAAGTGAAACCAAGCACTAGACTCACTGTAAACTTGGCATTGCCATCAATGGTGAGCATGCCGAAGCTCACCATGGCACCCCAGTGTCGACAGCAAGATAGGAGGAGTTGTAGCCGTGCCAACCTTGTCTAGGAGGCAACCCACCGTCCACCGCCTCTCCCTGTCCAGCGCCCGAGCCTTGCCAACCCCTGGACCACACGCACGGACCGCGCCCAGCCCGCCAGCAACCATGCCGAGAGCACGCCCAGTGCGCCACCCTCGACCGACGCCCACAGACCGCGCGCCGCCCTCGCCGCTTGCATACATGATCACCACCGACCCAGGAGACCGCCAGACATCCCCGTTCGCCGCCCCATGACACACAGCCACCGCTCGCCATCGAAGACGCCGCCTCTGCCGCACAGAGCATCGCGTGTTCCAGACCAAACCGCACCGCCCCTACGGCCGCATTGAAGCGTTAGAACATCGCCAGGGAGCACCGCACCGCCCCTACCATCGCCCATGCCGATAGCCGTCTGTACCATCGACCACGACGAGCTCACCGTGCGCCCCGTCGGTCCCCTCTCGCTACTATAAATAGAGGCCACCCCTAGCCGCTTTGAGCACACCATCTCACTCCCCACCTCTCACACTCACTCCCCACCGCCAGCCGGAGCCGCTCGAGCACCAGAGCGCCGGAATTGCAGCCGGAGCCGCCGCCTCGGAAGGAGAAGGGCGCCGTTGATCCAGGCCGCCCCAGGAGAAGCTGCCGGTACCAGGAGGTTCGCCGTCGTCGACTTCGTCGTTCGCCCGCCTCGCCGACCCTCGCCTGAACCCCGGTGAGCCCCCAACGACCCCCACTGGCCGCGCTAGGGTTCTGTCTCGCCGGTGTTGCCCAACGTTGACGATGACCCTCAGCCGTTGGATTAGAACCAGATCGCACGGCCACCGTTCGCCCATACCTCTTCGCACCCCCCTGTGCCACTGACGGGTGGGTCCTTGCTTAAGTTAGCCCGCGACGCCGCGCGGAGCGCAGTGGGCCGGCCCATTTCGTTCCCGCGCGCGTTTAAAATTTAAATTAGGATTTTTCTTTTTAGTTAGAATATAGTTTCTGTCCTTGTTTCAAAAATCAATTATGTGAGTTTGACAAATCCAAATTGCATGAATCTAATTTTGTCTGAAAGGTATTGAAATGCTCTATCCAACCCCGTTGGAGTTAATTCAATTTGATTTATAGATCTCCCCAAATAAAAATAAGAAGACAGAAGCTTTTACAACTTCGAACATTTTTATAAAATCAACCAAGTTAGCTTTTGAGTTGATTCCAACTCTCAAAAATCACATTTCATCAGATCTATCCAAATATGTAATAATATTAAGGTTTACATGCAGTGACTTTGGAATAGTACCAAAATAATGCTATATAGGCATTTCTAGTCACTTTAAATCATTAAATAATAAACTTAAACCAAAGTAATGTTGATCCAACCTTTAAATCTCATTCCCACCTGTGGAATATGTGGTGAGGACATGTGTCCACATCATCCCATATTTTGGTGGTGAATATTAAATTTTAGTTAACATTTCAATGAGTAGAAATTACTTTTCTAAAATAAAAAAATTTAGAACTATTGAATTAAAACTTGTAATGTTTGTGATGATAATAGATCATCAATTATGTGCTTTAGAATGCTACTTATCCTAGTTAAGTATTGTTTGGTGATTGTGCACTCCCTATGTATTTCTAGACGATAGTACCGACCAAGCTCTCGAGGAGGAGGAGTTCTACTAGGAAGAAGAAGAAGACAACTTCAACCACTGCACCAACCAAGGCAAGCCACTATTAGAAGGGCAAGCTAACCCTTGCAAACTTACCTTAGCAAGCTATGGTTAGCAAGCTAGAATAAACTAGATGGTTTAGCAAAGATGCCTTAAGCATGCTTTGATCACCCCCCCCTTTTCCTATTAATGCCCCAAGTCTCATGGATAAGTTTTAACCCACCTTAGATTATACAAAGTTCTCTACTTAAAATGGAAGGTAGCATAAAAAGTATAAAACTTGACCTACTTAGAAACCTTTAGATATCATTATATGGCATGAGATTGATCCCATCTTTCCATCTTAGTGAACACTCTTAACTTAGTAGTTTAGAGTAGATCAAAAACTTGAGTCACTTTAGATGGGAATACTTGGTGAAAATGAGTTATGAAAACCTTGGAATGATGAGTCATTCTATTGAGATGTTTTGACATGTGTTGAGAAACACCACTGGTTTCTGATGTGGAAAATGATAAGGCATGAGCCTTAACCCTTTTATAAAACTGATGGTTGGATTCGGATGCGATACCATTCCAAATTTACCGTACAACCACATTACCGGAATTGGGTAAGGCTTAGCTGGAAATTTATATGCATTAGTATTAGTTCCCTCACGGGAGAGGTTTGAGCTGAGGCTACCTCTCAATGTTGTCCACCTATTGAGTGCCCAAGATGACAGATGGTCATGGTTGGGAGGCCATGCTCATAGGAGACGTGCTTATACTAGGGTGTGTAAAGGGAAGGTTATGTTTGATTAGCTGCATACTAAGTATGATGATTCAGGGTTATCCCTGACAGATGTATCGAATCTTGTGGTGAAAGTGTACCACCTCTGCAGAGTGTCAAACTATTCGAATAGCCGCGTCCGCGGTTATGGACAGTTGGAATGGCCATACTCTTTCGTTGTCAGATGTTTTCCAAATACCTTGAAATGAATGATGACCTTTGACTTGACCACACCAGGGTTGTGTTAATGAAATTAGCTTCCCAAGTTAAGTAATTCTAGAACTTTACTTTATCTTTTCTTGCTTCAGAACTTAGTTTAGGTTTCAAACTTAACTTGATAGTTATTCTTTCATTTCAGCACTTTAACCTAGAATTATAACCCTTGTTAGTAGTAGTCTGCGAGTACTTAAAGTGTACTCATGGCTTTTGTCCCTGGCTATTATCATGGCCAGACTATGAAGGAGATTATCAAGATGATGGTCAGCAGAACGGCTATGATAACTAGGACTATCTGCCTTCGTCAGCATTGCCTGTGCCCCTGAAGATGGACCCCACCGCTACGCTATCTTTATTTTCCGCTGCTTGTTGTATTAAGACTTGGATCATGAGATCCTTATTTGTGTAAAACCTTATGTATGGTTTGTACGGGATGATTGTACTCTGATATCCAAATCCGTTATGTCTCACAAAAATGGTAATCCTGGGATTGCGAGGTATGGCATAACGGGCATCTGGGATTAAAAATCCGGGTGTTGACAAGTTGGTATCAGAGCCATCCTGACCATAGGAGACCCTAGTTAGAATGGACGTCAAACCCAAAAACTTAGCTTAAAAACCAAAGTGAGTATTTATGAAAAACTATCTCCTCCCTTACCTTTGGAATTTTCTTCCTCTCAAAAATTCATGTTACTCAAAATTCTTACACTACTACTTAAAATTTTGACACACTTGGTCACTTCACTAACTCCCTCATCCTAAATTCCTGTAGATGGAGACTCAGTTCAGCAAGTTTTACCAGTTGGGAAACGGAGGTCAGTTGATCTTCGAGAGGGATCTGGATTCACTGTCAGAGTTACTAGGGCGCCCGCACCCGGAGTTTCTTGGAGCTCAACTTCTAGAACCCCCAGGAGGAGACCTACAGTGGCTGGTCACAGCAGATCTTAGAGGAAGCATCGAAGCACCCACTTCTGGGAGAATTCAGTTCTCTGTGAGGGAGAAAAACTGGCTAGATGGATTAGCCAGGGCAATGCATGAAGCTCTCGCACGTCTATGTGCCCTCAGCATCAACAAGACCCAAGGAACCCGTTTTGCCCACTATGCGAGACGTGACTTCATGGGAATGCCAATGGAGATGCCAGGTCACCCCGAGTTGAGGCGTCAAGTGGAGAACCTTGACTTCTTGCTCCATGACCGACAGCAGGAACTGGACAATGCCCGAGAGTTAGCCAACCAGAACCGTGCCATTGCTGATCAGAAGGCCCAGACTTTCGCACTGCTTGTCCAAGACCGCCAGTCTCTTCGTCGCCAGCGTGCCAAGAAGGATCGCACCATCGCCCGTCTTCGCAAGAAGGTGGCAGACCTCGAGAAGACCGTCAAGGAGCAGGAAGCTCAGCTTGCAGCAAAAGAAGAAGAAGATGAGGGTGAAGACATCCAGGGAGATATGGATTCTTACCTCAACAACGATGATGACTTTCTGGGGGAGGATGTCGTGGACTTCTACACTGAAGATGAAGACTCCGACTTCATCGACGATGAGTAGATGCACTAGAGCACCGTCGTAGCGTGAGATGTATCATCTCATTGTATCGTAGCTTGCAGAATGGTTCTTCAAACCATCTGTTTTCCCTTTGATTGTTGTGGTGTGTGTTGTATCGTGTGCTTGTTTGCATGAATGAAAACGCAGTTAGTTAAAAAACCTGAGTCTAACTCAAAGTTTTAGCTTTGAAAACCTCAAAACCATGAATCTTAGAATTTCCCTCTTACCCCTATATCTATCTCAATCCTCAGATGCCTCGTGGAAACCAAGGAGGAAGCAGCTCGTCGCAGGACCCAATGCTGCAGATCTTGCAGAATCTCATAGCGGATCGTGAAGCAAGTAGGGCCGAACGTCAAGCCAACTTAGCAACATTACAACAGATCGCCCAGATGTCTCTCAACAACCAAGGACATGGAAATCAGGATCACCAAGGATCCAAACTCAAAAACTTTCAGAACACAAACCCCCCAATCTTCAACCAATCTGAGAACCCACTAGATGCTGATGACTGGTTGCAGACCATGGAAAACAACTTAGAGGTTGCAGGAGTTGATGCAAATGAGAAAGTTCTGTTCGCCACCCACTATCTGGCAGGAGATGCAAGAGCTTGGTGGAATAGCATTCGCACTATGAACCATGGTCAAGTGATGACCTGGGAAGCATTCAAGGTCAAGTTCAGCCGCACCCACGTGCCGCAAGGTCTTGTCAACAGGATGAGAGATGAATTCCGTGAGTTGAAGCAAGGAAGAATGACTGTGGTAGAGTACCGTGACAAATTCCTGTCACTTGCCAGATATGCACCAGATGAAATCAACACAGAGGCCAAGAAGAAGGAGAGATTCTTGAACGGACTGCATGATGAGATGCAGACTGTCCTCGTCAACATCCGTTTCGATGACCTTGAAGAGCTAGTCGACTCTGCCATTCAGATGGAAGGGAAGATTAACCAGGCAAACGACAACCGCAAGCGTCGTATGATGCAGCAGTCTGGATCCAACAGCCACCAGAAGTACCGTCCCAACCCTTCACCAGGTTATGCACCAAGGAACAACCGACCCTCACATTCTCGCCCAAGCTACCCCAACCGTAGCGGAGGCAATGTGAAGTCTGGAGGAAACAATCACAACTCCGGTAATGCCAACCATTTCAACCGTGCACCTCCCAAGAGCAACAAGAACAACAACAACACTGCGCCTAGAACTGGCAGCAGTGCTATACCTGTCGCAGCCAAAGACAAGTCTCAGATCACTTGTTTCGAGTGTGGAGTGAAAGGTCACTACTCCAATGAGTGTCCCAAGAAGGCTGCCGCCAATGCCAATGTGAATGCCCTAGCTCAGCAGCAGCGTCGTGTTCAGCCAGGAAGGAGGTTTGCCCCAGGGAACCCGCACAACCGCAACGGTCGTCTCTTCCACATGAACGCAGAAGAAGCCCAGGAAGCGCCAGATGTAGTGTTGGGTATGTTTTCTGTCAACTCAGTTTTAGCAAGAGTATTGTTTGATTCGGGAGCATCGCATTCATTTGTCACCGAAGAATTTGTATGCACTAGTAAGATTCGCCCAACCAACTTGAAGCATGTCATGATAGTTCAAATCCCCGGCTCAACTACCAAAGCTAGAAAAATTTGCAAAGCTGTACCTATCAGAATACATGGGATAGATTTTTATGCCAACCTAATAGTACTTGGAACCAAAGGATTGGAAGTAGTACTAGGCATGGACTGGATGTCAAGGCATCAAGGACTGATAGACTGTGCTAAGAAAGCCATCACCATGACCAGTAGTTCTGGAATAACAGTAGAACATATATTGGAAACCCTACCCCGTCAATTCAAGTGCAACAAGAGTGTAGCCTTGCCTACCATTGACCAAGTCAGAGTAGTCTGTGAATACCCCGACGTATTTCCAGATGAATTTCCAGGTATGCCCCCGGATAGGGATATTGAGTTCATTATCGAACTAATCCCCGGAACCGGACCTATAGCCCAGAGACCTTACACCATGAACCCCTCAGAGTTAGTGGAACTGAAGAAGCAGTTGGATGCCATGTTAGCAACAGGCTTGATTTAGCCAAGCGCATCGCCTTGGAGATCACCAGTGTTATTCATCGACTTGAAAGATGGAGGCAACCGTCTGTGCACAGATTACCGAAAATTGAATGATGTCACCATCAAGAACAAGTACCCCTTGCCAAAGATAGAGGATCTATTTGATCAGTTGACTGGAGCTCAGGTATTCTCAAAGATTGATCTTAGGACTGGTTATCACCAACTTAAGATTCGTGCAACGGATATTCCGAAGACCTCCTTTACTACTCGCTATGGTTTATACGAGTATACGGTTATGTCTTTCGGATTAACCAATGCCCCTGCTTATTTCATGAATCTCATGAATAAGATCTTTATGAATTTCCTAGATAAGTTTGTAGTTGTGTTTATCGACGACATCCTTATCTACTCCAAGTCCGAAGAAGAGCATGAGCAACATCTGAGAATCATCCTAAGAACCCTGAAAGAGCATCAGTTATATGCCAAGTTCAGCAAGTGTGAGTTTTGGCTGAAAGAAGTAGGATTCCTAGGTCATATTGTGTCTGCCGGAGGAGTCTCTGTTGATCCCACCAAGCTCAGGTATTCTCAAAGATTGATCTTAGGACTGGTTATCACCAACTTAAGATTGTAGTTGTGTTTATCGACGACATCCTTATCTACTCCAAGTCCGAAGAAGAGCATGAGCAACATCTGAGAATCATCCTAAGAACCCTGAAAGAGCATCAGTTATATGCCAAGTTCAGCAAGTGTGAGTTTTGGCTGAAAGAAGTAGGATTCCTAGGTCATATTGTGTCTGCCGGAGGAGTCTCTGTTGATCCCACCAAGCTCAGGTATTCTCAAAGATTGATCTTAGGACTGGTTATCACCAACTTAAGATTCGTGCAACGGATATTCCGAAGACCGCCTTTACTACTCGCTATGGTTTATACGAGTATACGGTTATGTCTTTCGGATTAACCAATGCCCCTGCTTATTTCATGAATCTCATGAATAAGATCTTTATGAATTTCCTAGATAAGTTTGTAGTTGTGTTTATCAACGACATCCTTATCTACTCCAAGTCCGAAGAAGAGCATGAGCAACATCTCACAATCATCCTAAGAACCCTGAGAGAGCATCAGTTATATGCCAAGTTCAGCAAGTGTGAGTTTTGGCTGAAAGAAGTAGGATTCCTAGGTCATATTGTGTCTGCCGGAGGAGTCTCTGTTGATCCCACCAAGATCAAAGATGTAGAAGAATGGGAAGCCCCAACCAATCAAACCCAAGTTCGTTCATTTCTTGGATTAGCGGGATATTATCGCAAGTTTGTAGAAGGATTCTCGAGCATAGCCCGACCAATGACCCAATTGTTGAAGAAGGACAAGAAGTTTGAATGGACGGACAAGTGTGAAGCTAGTTTCCAGGAGCTGAAGAAGAGATTGATATCAGCCCCAATTTTGATCATGCCAGACATCAAGAAGCCGTTTGATGTGTATTGTGACGCATCCAAGATTGTCCTAGGATGCGTATTGATGCAAGAAGGAAAAGTCATCGCGTATCTGTCTCGACAACTGAAGCAGCATGAGCAGAACTATCCAACCCATGACCTTGAGCTAGCAGCCGTGGTTCTGGCGTTGAAGACATGGCGTCATGATTTGATGGGTAATCGCTGTGAGATTTACTCAGATCATAAAAGCTTGAAGTATATCTTCACCCAGAAGGAGCTAAATATGAGGCAAAGAATATGGATAGAGTTAATCAAGGATTATGACCTTGACATTCACTATCACCCAGGCAAAGCCAATGTGGTAGCGGATGCTCTTAGCAGATTGCCGTGTCGGCTTAACACCATGATCAAAGAGAAGCAACCAAGTTTGTATGAGGAGTTGGAGCAGTTCAGGACTGAAGTAGTTAGCAAAGGATTCCTAGCTAGCATTGAACTTCAACCCACCTTGTTTAGCCAGATCAAGGAAGCCTAGAAGGGAAATGAGAGTATCAACGGGATCAAACGTCGTATTGGTACAGGCAAAGTACCTGGATTCACCGAAGACGAAGAAGGAGTACTGTGGTACAAAGGACGTATCTGTGTTCCAGCAGATTCAGAACTGAAAGAAGTTATCATGAAGGAAGCTCATGATACCCTTTATTCTATCCACCCCGGAGGAACAAAAATGTATCAAGATTTGAAGGAGCAATTTTGGTGGCACAAGATGGAGCGAGAGATCGGAAGCTACATCGCCAAGTGTGACATTTGTCAAAGAGTCAAAGCAGAGCATCAGAGACCTGCAGGATTGTTGCAACCCTTGCAGATTCCGGAATGGAAATGGGATTCCGTCGGAATGGATTTTATCACAGGTTTACCTACTTCTAGTAGGGGAAATGACTCAATCTGGGTCATAGTTGATAGACTATCCAAGGTAGCCCACTTCATACCTGTCAAGACAACCTACCAAAGTGCAAAACTAGCAGAGCTGTACATTTCTAGAATTGTTAGTCTACATGGAACCCCCAAGACCATTGTATCAGATCGAGGAACCCAGTTTACTTCAAGATTTTGGCAGAAAGTCCAGGAAGGTTTAGGAACCAAGTTAAATTTCAGTACCGCCTATCACCCGCAAACGGATGGACAGACTGAGAGAGTCAACCAGATCCTTGAGGATATGCTTGGAGCCTGTGTGTTGGAATACGGATCAAAATGGGAAGACTGCCTACCATTCGCAGAATTCTCATATAACAACAGTTATCAGGCCAGTTTGCAGATGGCACCATTTGAATTCCTATACGGAAGAAAATGTCGTACCCCCTTAAATTGGTCGCAAGTAGGAGAGAGTCAAATCTTTGGACCCGACATTCTCCTAGAAGCCGAAGAGAAAGTTCACAAAGTCCGTGAGCACCTCAAGACCGCCCAATCCAGACAGAAGAGCTATGCTGACAAGAGAAGGAGAGACCTGACTTTCAATGACGGAGATTTCGTATATCTCAAGGTTTCACCATTGAAGGGAACTCAACGCTTTAGTCTGAAGGGAAAGTTAGCCCCCAGATATATCGGACCTTTCAAGATTCTGAACCGTCGAGGAGAAGTATCATATCAGCTGGAATTGCCTGAGGAGATGTCAACCATCCACAATGTGTTCCATATCTCGTTACTCCGCAAATGCTTAGAAGTGCCGGAGAAGACTGAAGTTTTCAAGAACATCGATCACAGAGCGGTAGAAATCAACAATGACCTGACTTATCGGGAAGTACCCATCCGTATCAGGTAGCTAAAGAACATTTCTGTAGCATTATAACTCTCTACGGCAGCATGGGTATCGAAAATCATTTTCAATTCTCCCATGGTACCAAAGGCATTGCCATTTTCGAAACGCTTTCGAAGTTCTGGCTCTAGCCCATACAGTATGCCGCAATGAACTAAGTTGTGGTCCTCCTGACGAGTCACATATACATTCTTTTCCTCGTCAGGGGCATCAGGAGCTGGTGGCGGGCCTAGCGGCGCTTCTAGAACATATTGCTTTTGTGCAGCAATGAGGAGAATCCTCAAATTCATAGCCCAGTTGGTGAAGTTGCTACCATTCGCAGCAAGTTTCTCTTTCTCCATGAACACATTGAAATTAAAAGCAGGTGGTGCCATCTACAACAAAATTTGTAAAGTTTATTTAGACTAAGTTTATGATAGATTGAGTTCAACTAATCCAAATTACTAATGAACTCCCACTCAAAAATGACATCCCTCGTGCCTTTTTGGTGATTACATGAACCAAATCCACTACACCAAGTCCGATCATCACGTGAGTTGATGTAGCTTCAAAGGCGAGCATCTATATGGGCATCATATCAACTATATGACTCATGCTTAACCTTTCGGTCCGTGTTCCGAGGCCATGTCTGTACATGCTAGGCTCGCCAAGTAAGAACCTTAGTATTCGCGTGCGTAAAACTGTCTTACACCCGTTCTGATGAAAGCGTAGATTCGAGTACACCCGATCATCACGTGATGTCTTGAAACACGATCCACAAAATGGTGCATACTTAAGGAAGAACACATTTTTATCTTGATATCTAAAAGAGGGATCATCTTATAATGCTACCAGAAGTGCCAAACTAGTAGTATAAGATGCTAACATCTAATGTGTAAAGTGAGATGATATGGTCCATGCATTTGATCTCTATCATTTGCATCGTGGTATGATCTCTATCATTCCTTTGTGTGTAAGGCCAAGGTCTATGGAACTTACACATTGAATGTGTTGTGAGAGTATCTATCATACATCTACTTACAACAATACCATATCAAGACACTAGCCTAGCAATGATCTAAACTAGAAGCCTCTAATTTATCAATTGCAAGTTTTACGTGGCTTAGGGCTTTCGGAGATAGAACCGTTCTTACCTACGAACATGAAGCACAACGAGGATAACCAAGTTATTAGCAACTCGTTGTAAATCAGATATTGACTATAGTAGGAGAGACAGACACCCACCAGCCACTTATGCAAAATAAGTTGCATGTCATCATGTACGATGACATGTAAGGTTGGTCCGGGCCGCTTCATCCCACTATGCCACCAATATCCAAAATACATAGAAGATGCAATAACATGATCATCATCGCCCACATATATACATATGTGTACTACCCGTGCAAAGCACCTATGCATAGATCAGGCTCTGATACCACTGTTGGGTCCGGAGCATAGAAAACAAAAAAATTCCTACGATGAGAACTACACGCCAAGATCTATCTACTAGGTACATAGCAACGGGTGGACATACATCCAACGAGAACTTACCCTCGAAGACAACAAGTTTTGTTAATGAGTAGGAACTCATGGTTTATGTAGTCGTACACTTGTCGATCTCAAGATCGTGGGGAAGTTTGAGCGCCGCAACTCAGCAGCGTATCCGCACTCGCACACACGTTAAGGCAACGGACAACCTCCACCTCCTCGATCCAGCGATCCAGCGGAAGCAGCAACTCCTTCCAGACAAAATTCCACCGGGAACATGTATCTCGCTAATCCGAGACCATGGGGAAACAATTCTAGATAGGGAGAGAGATCCTTCACAAGGAGGTGTCGGGAAGAAGGAGGAAGACGGGGGCCTTTTATAGGAGGAGGGGGTGCCCCTCCTCTCCATGGCCGGCGCATGGGGGGGTGACTTCTCACTTCCCCCATTCATGTGGTGGTAACCCCTCCACATTAAAATGCCTCTTCACATGCCCCTTGAAACTCCCTACTTTAAATGCATTAAAATTCTCCAAATTTAATGCTCTCTCATTTAATAAAACTCTTTTATTAAATTTATTCAGAATTTTTTAATTACTTTAATTAAGAAAAATTCACATATAACCCCTTGCAATATTTCAATATCACATGCAGAACCACTTTCTGCAATTTCACCCAAAACAATTTTCGGTTTCTATCGAAACAATTCCTGCGCTTTGCAATTATTTTGTCTGAAACATATGTGCTCCAAAATGGTGTCCGGTAACTCTTAAGTGTGTCACCCTACGGTTCGCGAATAATGCATACATGATTGAGACTCCTCTCAGATCAATAATCAGAAGCGCGACCTGGAGCTCCATACTGACTCCTGCATATTCAACGATGACTTCTATGATCGTAAGAAACTTTAACGCTTGTAATTTAATCCCTTTGTCTCTTGATATAATGCATGTACGATATTCGATCATCGGTATCCAAATACCTAGTTTGATCTCGTTACCGACATGCACTCTTTTCTCGTTCCCATGATATAACATTCTAGTGATCACATCACTTGCTTGCAAGCTACCTTAATGTGATATCACCGAGAGGGCCCAGAGTATATCTATCCGTCATCGGGATTGACAAATTCCACTCTTGATCCATGAGCCTCAACATAACACCTTCGTAGAACTGAGCCCATCTTTATAGTCACCCAGTTATAGTTTGACGTTTGATGTTATCAAGATACTCTTTCGGTGTTAGCAATTAACATGATCTCATGGTCTAAGGATAAAGATTACTTCGTATGATGTTATAGCAATGTAAACATAATGACTTGGTCGTAATGCTATACTTCAGATGGCTAGTACTACAATTCTGTCCTTCGAGCTTGTGGTTATTGTTAAGATTGAATTTCGAAAATTAAGGACTTCCCCTACCACTAGCTATGGCAGATGTTCTTTAATGGAACCAAATAGATCACGACAAGAGTACTCCTCGTGAGTCTCATATCTATATTCATGACTTTACCACACCTTCCCTTCTATGCATTGGTTTTCAGAAGATTGTTAATCTATGCATCCACATCTCGTGATTCTATCCCGAGCATGTTCCTTTCCCCCTTGTTGTTTCTGACCTTTGTCTATCAGTTGGTAGCCAAGTGGTATTGTGCATTGGTGTCTTCCGATGCAAGATACTCTTGTGGTCCATCATGACAAACCATTTCAGGATGTCAGGAGAAACAAACTCCAGTACCTCGTCATATATAGGACCATGCCAAAGTGTTGTAAACCGCAGATAAAGAGGTATGATTATCTTCTATCTGTTCTACCTTACTGTATCACACCCTTTTATACTAAGAGGTTGTGATGAGTTCCATGACCCTCTTAATGAAGTGATGCTTTTACACATATTTACCCACCCTTCCTTCGAGCTTTCACGCTTTTGAATGATGCGTGTGCGTAACATTGTGGCTATACGAGATTCTTAGCAATTGTTATTGATTTGACCTCTAAGGACATTTTTAATCATTCTTAGGGTGATTGGTTAACCCTATCACTAAGCAAAGGATGATTATACTACCAAGTCCGTTATTCTGGTACACGCTCCTCGGTCAAAGAGTTAGGCTTGTGTCAAAGCTCTATGACTAAGTCTTCTTGCTTTACCAAGCAAGTCTCGTCTCAAACTAGGTGACATACCGGTGGTTCGTAATATTCTAGATATCTACTAGAAGTATTGGCATGTTGCCACGTGACCGTGTTTGTCAAGTTCTTGAGCAAGCCAATTCTTTTAACTGCTTCTTCTCCAAGGATCTATACTAGATACCCCTGAACTAGTTGGTTGAGTTTAAACAACTTGGAAGAGTTATAAGAAAAAAGTTCTATCTGACTTAGTTCATCTTAAAGGGATGTCTAGTTTTGTTCGTGCAAAAGAAATATAGTATTTCCCTCGTGGATATGTTATCTTCCCCCACCTTTGATTTGATTTGGTTTATCATCAAATCAAACTTAGTTCCAAGGACTATCTTGATGATGTTTCTACCCGTGATGTTTCACTTGAGTACATCCTCATGTCCTCTGGTTTGACCATACTTTGCCTTGTTCATACAACATATGAGTCCATCTTCCTGGAGTATCGATAAGTTTGTTGTTGAGTCCATCGATAACATCCTTATCTTCTCCAGGTTAGAACAGATTTATATGGAACTTTTGGCATTAACCTTGGAAAACTTTTGAGAACCGTCTTCAGATCATCTCGAAGTATGTGTTCTGTATGTTGTAAGTGACCTTCTCTGATTCACGTGCAAATATTGAAAGATGTCGCCGTGGATTTGAGCAAAGTTATCTTTGATCCCTTTAAGGACATACATGTATTTTGTTGCAAGTATTCGATGTATGAGCAGTTGTCATTCGACAAGTTGCTAATTCATAGTATAGCAATCTAGCTCAGTCTATTGGAGCTTGACACTGTAGTCCATGTATTGAGGACCTAGTAACGTTACCTTTGGGGTAAATGTTGCAAACTTTCTATTCGAATACGCTGAATCTGAAGTATCATTACACCTAACCAAATTTGAATCTCAAGCAAATATGATGGTTGGTGTTCCTCAAGGTTTTGACATAGGTTTCTATGTAAGTCCGACATGATTGATGTAATGGTTGATGTAACTAGTCGGAAGGCCTATTGTCATATTCTCTTGAATCAACAAAAACAACCACTCTTCATGAGGCTTCTTCTATGAATTACTATAGGAGTTATGATTATGGTTTCCTTTGTATCCGAAGTTCGACCTTTATTTGATCTCTACTTTCTCGAACATTAAGGAGAACATTTAAAGTAGTGTTGCTAAATGTCTCTCGGTCCCTCCATATCCTTTTGTGTTGGCAAACTGTTGTGCCAAGTAATTGAAGTCTGAGAATGAAGTTTCTTTTTCCTTGTGTCATCAGGAATCTTCTTACCTACTCATCTGGTGGTGTAAAGTGATACCATGATCTTTGGCAAAGAGTTTGGTAAACCTAGATGAATAAAGAGTTTCCTTTGTTTCTTAATCATGTTCATAGAGTGACTATGATTTTGGTAATCAGTAGTTTCTCTTGTTACATGTCCCTTGTGACTCTTACAAGTCCTCTCCACAAAACAGCTTTCTGTCTAGACCTTCTGTTGAATGAAGAGTGATCCTTCTATATCAAAATTACTTCAATAGCTTGGTTATCTGTATTTTTGTATCCCAGAAGCTCTACTTAAGCCATCTAGTGGAGTTTCATCTCTTGAAGTCTGTGGTCATGTTCTTTCCATTGTAAGCTTTCCTTTTTAGAAGCTTAAACCCTTCTGAAGTTCCATGGTCTCAATCCTTATGAAGACCAGCTGTCTAACAACTTGGAAACCATCTCCATTTGTTTCCTCTGTTACCTTGGTGTGTTTCATGTCATCATCTCAGAGTCTTTTCTGAACACTCCTTTATGAGTTGACCATGAGATACTCTGTGTGTTGTTAGTGTGTTTCCCTCTTATCCTTAGAGTGTCACTATTTCTCTTCCTTCTTCCTACGTGTAGAATTTCGGGTCGAGATTCTCGTAAGGGGGATAGAGCTGTAACATCCCAGTTTTAGTTAATCTTATATTTAGGGTTGTTTGTGCATTCATGAGCATCATATTTTAAAATATGCATTGAAGAAAATAAACACAAAACCCCAAAACCCTAGTTTCCTCCCTCTCTTGAAAATCCTCTCAAATGGTTTTTATATTTTGAAAAGTTCAAAAAGTTTGGTGCCCAAATTGAATATAAGCCCCCCTGCAATATTTTCTATAGTTTCTTAAACCTCTAGTATTTTTGAATTGGGTCAAAACAGTTTTGAAATGTTTTTATAAAAGAGAAAAGGAGAAACATAAATAGAAAAAAGGTTCGCAAAGAGAAAACCAGACCCATAGTTCATCAGGCCATAGCCCAGCCTTCTCCCTTTTCTCCGCTCATTATCCATCATCATGCGCACTAGTTAGGCGGCCCAGCAGCAGCCCAGCGAGGCCCAGACCCACGTACCCCTTCGTTGTTCTCTTCCTCCTCGAGCCAAGTAGGTGCGTGGACACGCCGACGCCGTCTAACACCCAGCCGCTACAATTCACGCCACCATTGTGGTCACCTCATGAGGATAAGAGCTCCACGAGTACCGCCGTTTTGCCCTCTCAATCTTCATACCCATCTCACTCCCCCTCGATCCCTCTCGCGGTTTTCCTCAATCGGAGCCAAACCCTAGCTCCAGCCGCCATCTCGCCCTGCCGTCTCCGGCCGCCTCATGCCCTGATGAAGTTCCCTTGAGCTCCTCCTCGACGTGATGGTCCTTCTCGCCGACGGAATCGATGCCACTGGCCCGGAATCGACCGTAGCAACCGCTTCTTCCCCGAGCCCGACAAGCGCCGCCGTCGCCATTGCCGCTTCTACAAATCTCGAGCAGCCTCGCCGTCATCTCCGTTAGAACCATGGTCAGCTGGTGGTACCCTAGGACCTCTCCTCTGACCTCCTCTCACTTTGTAGCCGTCGGCCGTCGCTGGTCTACAAGCCTCGCCACCGCGCGCCGCCATACCCCATGCTCCGGCGACCCGCTAGTAGCGGCGCCACCATGTTTAGGCTCCCTGCGCCATGCTCGGTCGAACCAGCAGCTCTGCTTGTCCCAAATCGGTGCCTAGCGCCATCCCCACCACCGATTTGCAGCTCTCCACCATGCTGGCGTCATGTTGACATTAGCATGACGTCATCAGTGCGGGTCAGCCTAGTCAAACCCGGGTTGGGCCCTTTCCTACCCACGTGGATGCTGAGGTGGCCACATGCCCCTTCTATCAGCCTGCGTGGCTAGGTTTAGCCTAGTATAAAAAGTATTTCCTAGTTTTTTTTATTCTCAAAAAATGAGATAATCTTATAATTCAATATCTAATTATTTATAAGTCAAAAAAATATGTATAATATATCAAAATATTTAGAAAAATGAGATATACACTTTAGCATCAACATCATGCATTGTTAAGCAACTTTTATTACAAGTTTAATTCGAGAATGAATTGAACCCGTAGGTGATTCCGGGGTCTCTCCGGTATTATGATTTGCACCCCTCGGACACCACTTAAATTCCAAGAATGCTATAGGGTTTTATTTTAATATAATTTAACTTGTCATATCATCATCCTTGCTTATATATTGCATTGATGCCATGTGTTAATTGTTTCCCTTTGTTTCCGGTGTTTGCTTCTTCCTGGTAGAATACGATATCAAGATCGAGATCGAAGACCGAGCTATACACCATCGAAGACCGATGAACAATACTTTATCAACTACAATCAAGTCCAGTACAAGATATTCGAAGATCTTCTTATTGGGTATCAACAAACAAGGCAAGAATAGCCCCACCATTATACAATCATATGGTTTCAAAAGCATTTCATTCTTGCCATGATGCATACAACTCTACTCTAGTCTTTTATCAATAGATAGAGTATCCTATCTGTTGCATTACTCCCTTTGAGCTTATATTACCTGATACACTGCTCCTAGCATAACTAGGTTTGGCTTATGTGCACTGCTAGATCTTATATCTGTGTCTTGCTTACCCATGCTTAGATGTCAGTGCTGGTTCATCTAGAAGATGAACCAAATGCAGAGAATCTAGTATGACAGGAGAACGAGGTATACTGATGAGGTAAGATCAGTGGTAAAGGTTAAACATGCTAAGGCTTGTATGGGAGGCCATAGTGGGATGTGGTTTTTGTAGTGGGATGTGGTTTTTGTAGTTCTTGCCTTTGGACCATGATGATCATATAGCCTGATACGTCCATAACGTATCTATAATTTTTGATGGTTTTATGCTAATAATATGCTTTTGATACTCTTTTTTATATAAAATTTATGATTTATTTGGACTAACCTAGTAATAGTTGCAAAAGTGTACAATGTTCTTATTTTACACTTTGGTATGTAGGAATTACCAAGAATACAAGTGGAAACCTTGTTGGAGTCAAATTGGGATTTTCCAGAAATCTGTCTCAGAACTCTTTTTTAAAAATGTTCACGTTTCAGGTCTAAGACGGCGTCAAACGGACAACTCTTCAACTACAAAGTTGTTGGAAATTTCGCGGCAAACGTCCTGGACATAAAAGTTAGCTGATTCCGAGTCTGGATGGGCCCGCTAGGCCTGATTTACTCCAGCCCAAGATGGGGTGATGGGAATCCGAGAAGCTATATAGAGGGAGGAACCTAATTCCTGGGAGACACCTCCACCCACGAATTTGCAGACACCAAAGCCCCATTTTTTCCTCCCAAGAAGCCATGAAGGAAGGGGCTAAGGGGTTGTGCTCCCCTATGATACCGGCGGTGGGGAAGGAGTCCCCCGCGTCGCTGCCAGCGGCGCCGCCGCCCTCTTCACCATCTTCACCGCCATCTCCATCGACTCCACCACCATCTCCATCACCATTACTGACTCCCATGATGAGGTGGGAGTAGTTCTCTCTCGAGGCTAAGGGCTCTACCAGTAGCTATGTGTTCATCTCTCTCTATGCATGATCATATTGTGATCATGAGCTTTGTAATCAAGTAAACCTACCTTGCTACTCAAGTGCTTTAATAGATCTCTGCTCTTCCCATGTGTGTGAAAGTGACAGCGTGCACACCATGGTGGCACTTAGGCTAGATATTACAAATACTTGTTATGAGTTATATTTGGA
Organism: Avena eriantha; assembly: GCA_910589775.1. NCBI lineage: Eukaryota > Viridiplantae > Streptophyta > Magnoliopsida > Poales > Poaceae > Avena > Avena eriantha. The sequence goes on along the minus strand of OU342740.1, from coordinate 152,405,756 downwards.
GTTGGATGTCTCTATGAAATTGTGGTGTTTGTTGGAACCATCTAGTGCTCAAGGTGACAGTATGGGGTTATCTACATGGGAAAAGCGAACTTTGAGTTGTGCTGTTATAGCCCTACCATGGATTAGAGTGTCCAACCGGAGAGTAGTTCAGAGTAGTATCATGAAGAGAATATATATTTATATGAGAGTGTTCACTAGAGAAACTATGATCCCTAGGCCTTGTTTCTAAGCATTGAAACACCGTTTGCAACTAGATCTATTACATGTTTGCTTGCTGCCATCTTTATTTCAGTTTGCCTTTAGTCTCTTCCATGCCATCAAAGTATTTTCTAGCACCGTTGTCTTATATCCATACCACTTCTATTTCACTATCTCTTTGCCGAACTAGTGCACCTATACACCTGACAAGTGTATTGGGTGTGTTGGGGACACAAGAGACTTCTTGTATCTTGATTGCAGGGTTGATTGAGAGGGATAACTTTGACCACTTCCTCCCTGAGTTCGATAAACCTTGGGTAATCCACTTAAGGGAAACTTGCTGCTGTTTTACAAACCTCTGCACTTGGAGGCCCAACAATTGTCTACAAGAATAGGAATGCGTAGACATCATAGCCACACGGGGTTAATGGGGACCCCTCCACTGACTAACTTGCCTAGTAGATTCCAGGAGTCACATAGTTCAGCGTTCCATTCGATATATGCGGAGAAAATGTTTGAAAGCTATTGCGGGTGAAGGTGCATGATAACAGGTAGGTAAGAATGGACGGGGTTGCTTGGGGTGGATGGAGCCCCTGGTAAGCCAACCTCGCCTCACATCTCTAGGGACCGGCTTCGGGAGTTGACCCGTTACGGCAAAACCCTCCTTAGGGCGTGACTCATGGTATCGGCAAAAGCATGGTAAAGGTCGTGGCCAATCACCCTCTGCCGGCCTTCCAAGGAAGAGGGCTATTACTAGTGGCATTAAGATTCCGTTGGTACGTGTGGGTAAACTTGTGCACCCCTGCAAGGTTAAACCTTTTTGAAAATCCGTGTTCATAGTTATGAACGCTTGGTGACCGAATTCTAAGATCATAGAGAATATTAAACTAATCGTAAAACTTGGCAACTAAGGATTGTTAAGGATGCTTCCTCACGGGTACGAGGGGGTGATCCTAGTCGTGAGATGAGGGTTGCATTGGTGGATATCAAAACATGATGATCAATTATTCAGAGATGTCTCTCTCTTATCCCCTTTTAAAATGTTCTGATTAGACGAGCTTCTTCTCCCTCTGGTTTTAAAAACAAAGATGGCTTTATGCAAAATAACCCCAACAACCATAAGTATTGCGGAGTACACCATGTACCCAGCCTTGCTTTGTTGATACTTTTCTAGCAGAGTAGGTGTTCCCTTGAAGACAAGTTTGGTATGACATCGACACTGATGAGTAGCTTAGGGTTCCCGGCCAGCAGCCTGGAATCTATGGGTTGGGACATCATCGTTATGCTTCAGGCCTCTTAGGACATTTGTTAAGTTTGCTATACTTAATAGCATAATTTGCGTTCCGTTGTTTTAAGTTTGTGGTCAATGACCTTTGCTTGTAATATTTTGGTTCTTCGCTCAGTTATGAGCTTGCTGTAATAATTTTTGTGTCGCATGGTTACTGTTGTATTACCGATTTCTCACTGAATATCCTCGAGCTCTAGGTTAAGCTTATGTCCGGCTAAGGTCTGGGATTTGTTTAACCCTGATCCCAGGGGTGTTACACTTGGATAGAGGTGACATGTCTACTGTCTAGGACCTTGGTTTTGGAAGGGCTCGAGTTTGGTCTTCGCGGTCCGTCATGTAGATCTTGCATGTCTTCTCGAAATTTCTCGGGTACATATTCAAGCATCGATGGTCTTGGAGCGGCTCCTTGTTCGGTTCAACTTTTTTCATTGGTCATCAGAAGATCTTGGCGTCAGTATTTGGGTTTTGCTCCAATGGTTTCATTGGTCACCTCTATCATCCTCGTCTACTCGAACTTGGCGATGTTTCCACATTAGGTCTTGGTATTGAACTAGGATAGCCTTGGCGATGACTGCATCGGTAGGCGGCAGGACTCCTCGAAAAACTTGGAATACAGGACATAGGCAACAAAGCCGATGCGGACAAGGGGTACTTGACCTTGTAGATGCTACCCCTGAAAGTGCATACACGAGGCAGGAAGAAGTCACGGGGCCTATGCACAACTATCTAGTTGAAGTTCTTGTAGCATCATATTTCCACGGAGGCAGAGAGACATGATTATGGGCCTACACAGAGGAGGCATGTTGTTGCCTATGCACACACGGGACATGGAAGAAATCACTGATGAAGGGGATCATCCCCAACCGAAGGCGATGTGGTGCAAGGAGGCCGGAGCTTGCGATGCAGACACACGAGAGGAGGAGGCGTGGGTGGTTCTCGCTCATCGCAGTGGAGCTCCCGTGGGGGTGGAACGATGGAGTTGGGCCGGCGAAAACTAGAGGAGGGGCGCTAAGGTGCTGCCAGGGTGATCACGTCCGGTAGTGTCAGGGACGGGGTGGCTCGCGGGCGTGTCCTACAGAGAGGCGACGTGGCAGCCAGAGGCAGGAGATGAGGCCCGTCAAGGTGGAGCTATAGAGGTGGGTGCCAGGCGTGGGAGAGAGGGAGATGGCCGTCAGAAGCCCTAGGGCAGCGATGCTTCACTGCTGGGCGAGCTGGCACTAGAGAAGCTCCAAGGGGCGGTGAAGCTCGCATGGATCGAGGTCGGGTCGGGGGAGTGGGGTTAGGGGTTGGGGATCAAGGTCATAGGAGGAAGGTGGGATCGTATGGGGGAAATGCGAGGAATGAGGGAGGTGGGGCACGGCGCGACACATCGGTAGATGAGGTGGGTGGAAGACGCGTGTACCACGCGCGGCTGTGTGGGTTCGTGCGCTGGCGTGCGTGCCTATGTACCGGGGTGCTTTGAGTGTGCGTGTAGCGGGTGGGGTGGGTGGCTTGTGCGCACGCAGTGGTGGGGTGGGCATAGGTTGGATCGGGTCGGGTGGTTCGCTGTGTGTGCGTGGTGCCTTGTGGATGTGTGGGTCTAGGTCTAGGTCGGGTGTGGGAGCTGGTGGGTTTAGAATTAGTGTTAGGGGTTGGTGTGGGTAGGTTTAGTCTAGGGTTTGTCTAGTTTAGGGTTTTTATTCTTGGGTTGTAGGCTGCTTCTAGCTAGGCCTGTGGGCCTGGCCAGTGGTGGCCATCCCCAAATAAAAATAGTTTTATTATTATTTATTTTCTTTCTTTTAAAACAAAACGTTCGCAATTAGGTTTCTGACAAATAGAATATCTGGACAAATCTAGATTTTTGATTTGAAATAGAGAGGGGAATATCTAGAAACCAAAATATGCTTTAGGAAAATAGCTTTAAGCAAATATAAGCATGATGTCATGAGGATGCTCAAATGCAATGTGGCATGATGACATGAGCATGCTATCATGATGATGCACAAAATAAAAACAACAAGTGATTTTCTAGTAGTGGTTTTACCGGGGTGCTACACTATCGCCGGTATACTCCAGGTCTAGGCCGGTGATATTATACTTGTCCATCGGCTACTATAGCCACCGCTCGTAAATTTCAATGACCTTGGCCACCTCCACTAACGCATTGGTATGGATGACCGTCAACTCCGTGGTTCCATGGGCGATGATTGTGTACTCGTCGGTGAAGTCGCTCCCGTTGCCAAACACACCGTACTCTACGTCCATGGCGGCAACTAATGTGGCGGTGGTGGCCTAGCATTGGTAGAGGTGGCTGGGACTGGGCATGTCAGTGGAGAGATCTATTGCGGTTGTATGGCTCGGTGATGGCGGTGGGTGCGGTAGCATCGATGGTTCTTGTGGTGGGTGTGGCGGTAGTGGCGGAAGGAGTTGGGGATTTTTGCACAGTGATGTGCTGCGGGGAGGGGAGGGGATGCATAAAAGGGGTCTGGCATTTACCATTATTCAGGTCATACCCACTCGGAAGCATGTTTGACCGGGCGAGCACCGTTGGTTTCCAATCCTAGTGCTTAAGTTGGGCGACCGTGCCCGGTAGGAAATGGGACGTGTGTGTGATGTGGCTCTGGCGTGGTGGAGACCGGTCACGGAGACCACCATCCTATTGCAGCTCTACACGTAACATGATAGGATAGAAGAAAGTGGACAACTATTTGTGATCACTATGCCGAACATATTTGTGATCCCTACACCCCGGGTAGCCACCCAGGCCTGCCGATTGTGCAAACTTGCAATTTCTTTTTATAGAGATTTTGTCTAGAATTGGGCAACTTAAACTCGTTTGCCCAGGCTTCTAGAAGTTTCTTGGTTCGCCATTGGTGTAAGATTGCACAATCAAACATCTTTGCAATGCACATGTTGGTAGTATAGCATCATGTTTCAACACACCACATTGTTTCAGGGTCTAGAAAACGGTAAGACAATTAAACATTATTAGTGGCTGGGGTAGCACAATCACGGGTTCGTTGGCTGGAAGTTTCTGATTCCTAGGTAAGGGGACACCAGGACGGTTTTGACGTACTCCCTCAGGAATTTTCCATAAGAAGCATGCTTAGACTTGGTTGCTGACGTGTGTTTACTCGCCGGGCTTTTTCCGTTGCCAACCGAATGCGGAATCAAGCTGCCAATCCTCAAATTGACTCCTTTCTTACAGAAAGGGCACTTGCGCTCCCCAAGTCGAGTGCGATAAGGGATTCTCCCTCCCTTGAGCTACTTCATGACATGGAGGATCTTGTTGTCCCTGTCCTCCTTGTCAGAGTGCACCTCACTAGAATCTAACTGTAATGTATGAAATGCAAACATAAATGAGCAAAATAATGAATAGATATTCGAACAACCATTCCAAGTTACTTTGAAAACAATAACATATTTATACAGGTTCAGTAGTTCATTATGGCTGTCTCCCTAGCTCACTCCTAAATTAATATTGTTTGTGTTATTGATAACTTAATAATAAATAAATAATGTGGATTCATTCCGAATAGACTAAATCTCTGCATGCACCGGTTTGTACGATGCATCTAATCATTAGGACTTGATTAAGCTGCACATGAAAATATTAAGTAGTATTACATCTACAACTCGAGCAAAAAATATGAAACATGGAGAAATAGATGTACCTCCGGGTACACGAGCGGAACGTGTTTGTAGAACTCCTCGCCCTCATTGGGGCCTCCGAAGTCATATAAACCGGTGAGAACATAGTCCCCATAGTGGTCGAAATGCACGTCCTCCTCGCCTTGGGTTGCATGCTGCTCCTCTAGATCTTCCATAGGAAGAACCTCATCGCAAGTAGCAGGAGAAATGTCGTGGTGGTGGCACGGCAGATGCCATGGGTAGGCTAAAGATGGGGCCAAAGTGAGCTAGACGTATCTAGGGAGGGATAGTGTGGTGATTCCACACGCATATATTTGTATTCTCTCTTTCAATGGTGTTTACACATGCTCCTTGAGCTGTTCGTGCAGAGGAGGAAGAAGAACCTCTCTACTGCCCACACCTCTCTCTAGGGTTTTCCCTTAGTAAAAATGACCGACTTTCTCTATGGAGATTCTAGCGCTCATTATATAGGGGAGGCCATGTTACAAGCTAGGGCATACGTGGAGGTCATGTTCTTCGAATATGCCTCTCCCAAAATAGCAAAGTGGTGCGTCTATTTTTCCCTTCGTAAGCCACTCAGGACTCATGGCATAAGCCTCTTTGAGCCCCTCTACGGTGCGACGTCACCTGACCAAGAATGGTCTGGCGACGTCACCTTTGTCGGCCCGTACCCGCTTGTCCCCCCCTCCGTCCTCTGCACTCACACTACAGTGGAGAGATAAAAGTGCTGACCATGGAGATACCTTCCTTGTCTTGCAAGCCAAGTGGTAACCTGGATCCTGCTTGGTTGTACCTTCATACAAGTAACATAGATGAGCCGACATACACTCTAGGCCGGCCGAGGTAACGTTGGGTGAACATCGTGCGGGCCAGGTTAGCTGTAGCTGGGCTTGCCTTGAGGTAACTCCATGAGCTCTTGCTTTGAACTTGCCGTACCTCGGCTAACATTGCCATTATACCCTGGCTTGACCCTACCCAGGGTTATCCCCCCAATATTAGTCCCCGAAGCTAGTGCGGTCTTAGCAACTTCAGCTGATAAGGCCACAAAAGGTTCAACACACTAAATTCTTTGTTCTTCTTGCCGAGGTATTCTTATGTCGGCATGATCTGAACCTTACTCGGAGCTTTCCCTATAGACTTGTTGTTTTCTTTGACCTCCCTTCGCTCATTCCAAGTTATTCCTCGCTGGCCGGGTTATACTCTCATATCCGAATTACCCACTTAGATTCTTTCCTTCTCGCGTACACTTCCCCACATCCTACGTGGAGGGTAATGATTACTTTTCCTCATTTTATGGGCCTATGCCAGTTACTTTGCATGTTGTCAGGAGTTACTACACAAACATCACATCGTGGCGCCTCTTCGATAATTGCAACGCCACATCGTGTCTTACGATCTGCTGCGCTGTGTAGCCCTCTCTATGGCTCGCCGCTAATTGGTTGATCCGATGAATACACGGCCACAGCGTGTGGCCCGCTGCGACCACGATCCCACTACCCCACCAGGGGCGTGGTTAATTAGGGGAGCAGGGGCGCCCCTTTGCCATTTCCCCGCTCGCTCCCTCCGCCCCTGCCTTCTTCTCCCTCGTAGCGGCGCCACCATCGCCGCTTCCGCTTAGCACTGGCATCGTTGCCACCGCTCGCTACCCTTTCCTGCTTCCCCGCAACTGTGTCGCGTGCCGCTACAGGTCCACGCCACTCAAGGCCCCTCTCCCCCACTTCAGATTACGTCTGCGAGGAAGGGGATCAAGAGACGTCGCAGGAGCTGGCCGCTATCGAGGAACAAGAAGATAGTGGCGCCACCCACGAGCATGGCGCCTAGGCCAGTTCTTGGGTGATCCAAGACAGTGTGGATTGGCTCGTCCGAACCTGCCGCATCCCCACCGGAGTCTGCTGCTGCCTGGCTAGCGATGAACTTGCCCCTTGTCCCAAGCTGCGTGAGTTCGTAGTTTTCCTCTCCCATTTCTAGTGCGGGTTTGCCCTCCCCATCAACGACTTTTTCCGCGAATTCCTCACCATTTTCTGTCTTTAACCCCATCACCTTCCGGCGAATGCCGTTACCTCTCTTTCTTCCTTTGTTCTGGGGTTGAGGGGTATCTCGGCATATGGCCCTCCCTAGCAATCTGGTTCGAGTTCTTTGGCTTCCGAGCCAATGTTATTCCGAACAAGGACCTTTGCCCCACCGACAAATCTTTGACCAAATGCAGGGCGGCTTCCATTTCACCTCGGAAAGAATCTGAGTTTCCCCGAGTTGCCGGCTTGGAGTCCTGCAAAGGATGGGCCAAGACGTTCTTCTATGTGAAGAACACTACCTCGAAGGACAAGATCCAGCTGCCCCTTTCTCTATCGACGTCCTTGACAGAACTTGGTGGAGTCGGATCCCCAATAGGTTAAAATAAATCACCTTGGTAGATCTAGTGGAGAAGCGCATCATCAAGTTGAAGCTTGAGGGGATGAACATTGAGAATATAATGATCACCTTCATCAGGAGCCGAATCTCCCCGCTGCAGCATCTCACTCACAAGCTTTTCCAAATAAGTGGGCACCTCGACCCCAACCGAACTTCTTCATATGAGCTCTCCTACGCTCAGATCTTCCGCTGGGTTAAGACCATCTTCAAGACTCAAATGACCAAAGATTGGGAGTGGGGGTTTGAGCACTTCAGCCAAGATAAGCCTGCTCCCATGGTGCATCTCTCATGCGACCCTTTTTCCGAGTTACATCCTATGTCGGTTAGTGTCATTTATATGACCTGTTCCTTTCAGACATTTCTTCAGCAAACCATTGAGGATGGTGCGGACCCGTCCCTCAAGTGGAGGAACGACCAAGATACCTCGGATACGGAGGAGCCAGATTCCGAGGACTTCTTGCCCATTCCGGATCCTGCCTCTGGCAGACCTTCCTGTAAGGCTTCTGTCTTAAGGGATTGGCCGAATGATGATGAAGATGATGATATTGAGATCTTGGAGGTTATGATCCTGTGCCTATCTCATATGCTTTTCCGGCTGATCCAACTCTAGCTAACCTGGCTGGTCAGGTCCACACCGATCCTACTCTTGCCGTGGGTGAGCTAGCGCCTGCCCCGGCGAAGAAACGAGCTGCTACCTCGGCTCCTCCGCCTGAGCCACCTAGGACTAGAAAACGACTGAAGAAATCCGAAAACAAGGACGCCAGCCAACCTCCTACTAAGGCTACCATACAAAGAGCCTCGAAACCCAAGGAACCACCTACCGCATCCGAGTAAGCTCTTCTTTCCTTCTTCGTTATTGAAGTAGCTTCTCTCCCTTATCGTGTATTTCTTGTTTCTCTCTTTTTGTTCTAACTTGATATTTGTTTTCTGTCTGACTCGGCAGGGCCCCCAAGGACATCTCCCAGAGCGGCTCGATCATAGCCTCACATATCCGTCGTGATCCACCTTCTCCTCGTCGCGATGAAGCTCCTCCCCTAAGCCCCATCCAGGAGAGCTCCTTGGCTGCATCGAATTTCAGCCGACCTCGGCAAGAGGAGGGCAACGTCAGCACGGAGGGAGGTGGTGCCTACAAGGATGTGGCTATGCCAGATCAGCCTAGTTCCTATTTTGATCAGCAACAAGTTGATGGTGCTGCCAGCAACATCAGCACCAAGAAAGCTCCTACCGAGGTTCTGGTGACTCCGGCACCGACCGAAGTTCAACGTCAGCCATATCTAGCTCCAGCTCCCAGTTCCTCTACGCTAGTACCTCATGCCTCATCCGAGTCTGCCCTGACTTGGCGAAAAGACCAAACGTGGCCCAGCCCGAAGGCCAAATCTCCCACGCCAACTTCTTTGGCCGGAGCGCAACCTTCAGCTCTGCCACAACAGTCCAAGTCAACCACCAAGGCCAAGAAGGTTTCTGAGGTTACCAAGGGCTAGAAGGATTCCAAGGTGACCAAGACTATGCCCAAAGGATCAACGGCCAGGTCTGGGCATCACACCCTTGCATCCATTATGCAACAACACAACGCTGCTTCTAGCTCTACCGCCGATAAACAACTTGCCCTGCATACTAGTCCGGCCGCAGCTCAAACTGCCCGGAATGCTTCTCACGCCAAGGGCTTGGTCTTGACTGGGACTCTTAGAAGGGAGAGCTATGGCTCGCTTACGAGTACATCGACAACTGGAATAATACCGAGTATCAATGTCAGCTCCAGTAATCCGTCAAAGTTCGGTCCCGCCGAGATTGGCGCCCATATGAACATAACTCCTAAAGCCATTGGTTATGCCAGCAAGATGATGGAGGTAAATATCTTAGCCATACCCTTACATATCCGCAAGTACTTGTAGTTATATCCTCCAATCCCCGAGCCTCCGGGGGAGCAACACGTTACTCAGCCGGATGCTCAAATCTGAAGAACTTTAATTGCGTTAAATTCCTTAGTACTTTTGAAACATCCAATCACCTAGACCCAGGTTAGGTTCCACTTGGCCTGGATCTGACTAATTTCAAATATTTATTCACCTAGAGCCGGGTTAAGTTCACTTGGCCCGGATCTGACTAACTTCAAATATTCACTCACCTAGAGCCGGGTTAGGTTCCACTTGGCCTGGATCTGACTAATTTCAAATATTCAGTCACCTAGAGCCAGGTTAAGTTCCACTTGACCTGGGTCTGACTAACTTCAAATATTAACTCACCTAGAGCCGGGTTAATTTCAACTTGGCCCGGATTTGACTAACTTCAAATATTCACTCACCTAGAGTCAGGATAAGTTTCACTTGGACTGGGTCGGACTAACTTCAAATATTCACTCACCTAGTGCCGGGTTAAGTTCCACTTGGCCCGGGTCTTAAGTAACTTCGGATATTCACTCACCTAGAGCAAGGTTAAGTTCCACTTGGCCCAGGTCTTGAGTAACTTCAGATATTCCTTAATATGCACAAGCTAACATTTTCCTTTTCAGATCACCACCAACTGCCGACCATTGAGTTTTAGCGGCTCCTGGACTCACAGAAAGAGCTTAGCGCAAAGCATAAGGCCCTGCTCCTGAGCTAAAGAAAAGAAGTATAATTATTTCTTCTCTATGTTTGCTTTTACTTCTCTTTATTTTGAGCTACCGAATTGACTTGTGACTCAGATTCCGCAGCCAATGTGGTGGCTGAAAACAAGGCGCTGAAGAAGAAATTGGTCAAAATGAAATGTAGCTTTCTTTTGCCTCTTATCCTTTGTCTTTTTTCATTTTAACTCGGAAGGTAATTATACCTCAGCTTTGCCGGGTCAAAAAATTATTGTAATGTCTCTTCAAGATAGCGTGCCGCTGCCTGACATGATGCTTCATTTCCTCGAACAAGCAGGACAACATCAGGCCGAGTTGTAGAAGAAATACGATGAAATTGCTCAGCTTTGACAAAAATATGATGAGATCACTTGGCTTAATGCCGAGATTGAAAAATTGAAAAGCCTTCAAAAAGCTGAGCTGGACAAAGTTGATCAGGCCTTTACTAAAGAAAAGGATGAACTGAAAACTGCACTTGAGAAGATCCAAGATATGCTCAAGGACGCCGACATCAAATTTGATTCGGTGAACACTGAGCATGAAAAACTCAAGAAGAGGAACGCTGCCTGGCTCATGGAGTTGACTCAGATTAACAACTATATGTCTCGTGAGTTTCTCTTCCTGTGCCGGATTTCTTTTCCTGGTCTTGTGCTCCTATTGACTTATCTTATTTTTCTTATCTACAAGCAACTTTCTGGAGTCCAGCTCCCATGCTGCCACTGCCGGTGCCAAGTTTCGGTCGAAGAGAGGTAGCTCGGCTGTTCCTTCTATAGAGACAATTCCTTACGACATGGAGGATACCTTGGTGAGCCTCGCAGCTTGGGTGGTACCTATGAAGAGCTTTGGAGTGGACCTCATGGATGCTGTTGTCCGGGTATTCCACACCCTTTGGACGACAGATACCACTCCTAAAGGTCCCACCCCATTGCTGCGAAATTGATGCAGTGCGAGACTCAACTCAATCCGTGGAGGGAATCCGCTACACGTGTTGGAGCTGACATAGCCATAAGATTTGTGTTATCCTGGTATGAAGGTCTTGACCTGGAGGTTCTCAGCCGCATGCACACTGGATCCAGATGGACCAATGATCCGGCCTGCATCGCCCAACGCCAAGCTCGCGCTAATGACCTCATTCAATATGCCACTATCATCAATGGAATGAGGGGCCGAGTTTCCTTGAAGTTGTCGACGATGCATATGTCAAAGTGGGTTCGGACAGTGAAGAGTTAGAAGGTTCGGATTACATCGAGGAAGCCGAAGATGCTAAGGATGTGAAACCTAACTCGGATGATGAAGCTGAAACTGAGGCTCTCCATGTCGAGGACAATTTTCCCCCTCCTGCTACAGATGGTTTGGCTGTTGCAGCTCCTTGAGGAACAAAAATGTCGAAACTTGTTAAATCCCCGGTATGCCGGCTGCATATGTATAAAACAACGTGTTTTTTCTACAACTTAAGTTTTTTATGTCGGATTAACTTGGCAAAGTCCCCGAGTTTCATTTCCTTGTTCTCCCAATTTAATGACTTGGATCCCGTCTACCTTGATTCAGTGTTTGACTTACGAGTCCGAGGTTCAAAATCTTTACTTTGAAACTTTAGGATTGGCTCAATATAATTCAACACAAAAAGAAAGTAAATACAGGGGTTAGTCTGAAAAACAAACGTTGACTCGATTATGTTCCTTTTCCTTAGTCGTTTTTCATATGCCTTGCAATTCCAAACTTGTTCTTTTGCTTGCCATGAAGCCAATTCTTGTTGGGCAGCAGCAAGTCGAAGAGTTAGATTTTGGTGCCGACATAGTACTAACTCGTCTAAGGTGTAAGTAATTTAAGCCAGCCAACATATAAAAGAGTAAATGCAGAACAAAGACAATTATCATTAGGGCAGTCCCCGAGTTTCTGCTCGGGGTGCCAAAGTTTCATTGATAAGCTTATTGCCAACATATAGGCTGACATATGAGAGTTCGAGATACGTACACTTTTGCTAAGTGTAAAATGGACGAAGTAGGCTACATTCCATGGTCGCTTTGATTCCTTGTTGGACTTGTCCGGCTTGTTTTTCTCCCATGGTTATGCATCAATGAGGTAATAGGAATCATTGTGCATTGCTTTGTTTACAATGAATGACCCTTCCAATGGGGGAGACAACTTATGCATGACGGCAGTGCGCTGCACCAACCGAAGTACCAGATCTCCTTCCCGAAAAACTTGGGGGTTTACTTTCCGGCTATGGTAGCGTCCGAGATTTTGCTGATAAATGGCGGATCTGAACAATGCCAATTCTCTCGCTTCTTCTAGAAGATCAACATTATTTTTTGGGCTTCTTGCACTCTAGCTTCTGTGTATTGGCTAAATCTTTGCGAATCATGCTCTATGTTGGCTGGTAATTAAGCTTCTGCCCCATATACCAGAAAGACTAGCATATAGCCTGTTGATCGATTAGGAGTTGTTCTTAAGCTCCATAATACCGCTGGTAATTCTTCTATCCAGCACCCCACTAATCTTTGCAGCAGCTCAATGAGCCGGGGTTTTATCCCAGACAGAACTAGTCTGTTGGATCTTTCCACTTGTCCGTTCGATGCGGGGTGGGACACTGATGCGACACCCTGTCAAATCTTCTTATCTCAGCAAAATCTTACAAATGCTCCTTCAGCAAAGTTGGTGCCATTGTCAGTTATGATACTGTGTGGATAGCCGTATCTCAGAATGATATCTTTGATAAATGTCACGGCCGCAGCTCCTTCAAATTTTCTTATTGGCTTTACCTCGATCCACTTGGTAAACTTGTCCACCATGACTAAGATATGGGTCATGTTTTCCTTAGCCGGCTTAAACGGTCCAACCATATCTAAGCACCACACAACAAATGGCCAAGTGATTGGTATAGTTTTGAGTTCCGACATTGGCAAATGTGTCTTGGTAGCGTACCTCTGTCAGCCATTACATTTCCTTACTAGTTCCTCGGATTGCTCCAAGGAACTTGCCCAGTAGAACCCATGCTGAAAAGCTTTTGCCACTAAGGCCCTGGATGAGACATGATGCCCACATTCCCCTTGATTTATATCTTAGAGGATGTCTAGCCCTTCTTCCGGGTCAACACACCGCTGTAGAACACTTGTGACACTTCTCTTGTACATCTCGCAATTGATTATAGTTTATGCCTTTGCTATCCTCTACACTTGCCTTGAGAGTATCTAATCACTGGGCAAAGTTCCATCTTTCAAGAACTCAAATATTGGTTGTGCCCATGATAGTTCTATGCGAGTTTGGAAAAGTACTTTGTCAACCTCCATCGCATCAACCGACATAATTTCTGCCGGATCAAGCTGAACAGTCCCCGGGTTCTACAAGGCAGTCCCCGAGTTTGCCGAGGTAGTACCCGGGTTTACCAAGGTAGTCCCCGGGTTTACCGAAGTATTCCCCCAGTCAATGTACACAGGGGTAGCTTCTAATCCGGGGTTTGCTGGGATATATATTGATTCAGATTCTAGTGAAGGGGAAATATATGGCTTTCTCAAATGTTCCAAAGCAACTCCTGGCGATGTGGCCTGCCGAGATGAGCCCAGCTTAGACTGTATGTCGGCTGCTTCATTTTCAACCCGAGGTACATGATGGAATTCGCATCCCTCGAAGTACCCACATATCTTCTGGACATGAAATCTATAAAGATCCATGTTTGCATCTAGTGCGTCCCAATGACCAGACACATGCTATACCACTAGATTAGATTCACTGAAGCAGTGTCTCCAATGTATTCCAACTTATTTTGCCACCTTTAATCCATGTAGGAACACCTCATATTCGGCGACATTGTTTGATGCTTGAAAATGGATCTGAAGCACATATCGTAGCTGATCTTTCTTGGGCAAGGTAAGTACTACCCTGACCCCTAATCCTTCTTTCAGCTTTGATCCATCAAATTGCATCCTCTAGTAGTTTGAGTCCGGCAAAGGAGGTTCATACTGCATCTTGGCCTAGTCCATGAAAAAAAATCAGCCACTACTTGAGACTTGATGGCGTCCCTTCTATCATACTGTGGTGCATAGGGGGCTAACTCAATTGCCCATTTCTCAATCGGGCCACTTGCATCTTTGTTACTCATTATATTGGATATGAGCACCTCACATATTACTTTTATGGGGTGCTCCTCGATGTAGTGCTTGAGCTTATTGGGCACCATATATACACCATACTCCATCTTATCATATTGAGGATAGTTCTTCTTTGAAGTGGACAATACCGCGCTTAGATATACACTGGCCTCTGCACCGGCTTACCTTCTTCGTCGCATTCAACCAGAACCACATCACTTACAACTCGGTTGGTCGCTGCTATATAGAGCAACATCGGCTCTTTAGATAGGGTGAGGCTAACATTGGTGCAGAGGCTAGCATCTTTTCAGTTCATGAAATGCGCTATTGTCTTGCGGTGTCCATACGAATTTATCTGATTTTTACATTAGCTGATAGAGATACAATGCCTTTTCTCCTAGCCAACATACACACCAACTTAATGATGCTAGGCAACCAGTGAACTTCTAAACATCATTAAGACACTTCGGCAGCTCGATTAACTCTATAGCTCGAATTTTTGTGGTGTTGGCCTCAATACCTCGGCTAGACATCAGAAGACCGAGTAACTTCCTAGCAGGCACACCGAATGTACACTTCTCCGGGTTAAGCTTCGTCTGGAACCTCCTTAGGTTCGCGAACATTTGCCGGATATCATTTAGGAGCGTTTTGCTTTCCTTTGTTTTTATCACAACATCATCAACATATACTTGGACATTTTTGCCAATTTGATCATCTAAACATTTGTGCATACACCTCTGATACGTTGTTCCTGCATTACGTAAGCCAAATGGCATGGTGCGATAGCAATAAGCCCCATACGGGGTAATGAAAGCAGTTTTTATTTGATCATTCAGGTTCAAGGGTATATGGTGGAAACCAGAATACGCATCTACAAATGACAACAACTCACACCCAGCGGTTGACTCAATGACCTGATCTATCCTCAGGAGTGGGAATGGATCATTTGGACATGCCATATTCAGGTTCGTGTAATCAATACACATAGCCCACACTACTGCCACATTTAGATCATCCTTCTTCTTTTCAACCGGCACCGGATTAGACAGCCAATCCTGGTAAAGTACTTCCATGATAAACCCAGCTGCAAGGAGCCAAGCTATCTCATCACCAATGACCTTTCTCCTATCTTCAGTGAAGCGGCGGAGAGGTTCCTTTATCGGCTTTACTCTAGGGCTCACATGCAAAGAGTGCTCGGCCAACTCCCTTGGTACACCTTGCAGATCCTGTGTGGACCAAACAAATATATCCCCATTCTCATGGAGAAAGTTGACAAGCTTGCTTTCCTATTTGTCGCCTAACCCGGCACCAATAGTGACGGTCCGCTCTGGGAACCTATCATCAACGGGTATCTTCTTGGTATATTTTGTTGCTTGAAATGAAACACTTACATGGGGGTTACTCAGATCCGGCATATTCAGCTGCCGGACTAAGCCAATGCCGCCACCTCCTGGATCCTTCTCTTCTATTGTGCTATCACCAGTGACTCGGCCAAGTTTGATCCGGCTGAGGCACACTCCATGGAGCGCTTGAAGTCCCCTGTTATGGTGATCACTCCATTTGGGCCCGACATTTTCATATTCAACTAGCCAATGTGATCACTAGACATAAACTTAAAAAGAGCCTTCCTGCTGAGTAACGCATGATAAGCGCTGTCCAAATCTACTAACTCGAACTCCAAGTTCTCAGTTCGGCAGTTATCCCTGGTGCCGAATAAGACATCAATCTGGACCTTTCCAATGGGCTCACAAGACAAACCCGGAACAATGCCGTGAAATGTGGTCTTGGTTGCCTGAAGCGTGTTTACTAAAACTCCCAGCATATGCATTGTGTCTTTATACAAGATATTGATGTTGTTGCCATTATCAATCAACAGTTTGGAGAATTTCACATTGATGTTTGGCCCGATGAAAGTTGGGTCTAGCACCAAGGCGTATGGTCTAAGACTCGGCATGAGCTTTGGGTGATCCTTGATACTCTAAGTAATTTCCTGATCAGACCAAGGGCATATACCTCGTCACAGCCGGCATAACTTCATTTACCCCCATATGTCAGCGCTGCACGCTCTTTCTGTCTGTTTCTTCCATGGTAAACACAAAGTAACTCTGATGGTGTTCCCTGTACTCATTTCTCCTGTCGTTTCCGGGGTACTTTGGTTCTGCTGGTGTTGGTTTTCCACCTGATGCACTGCATTCCTTCTCTCATGGTTCTCATACCTCGGCAGGGGTGGTGGTAACATCACCTGTTGCCCATTTTCCCCAGTGAGCTGCTGCTGCCAAGGTGCATCATGCCGAGGTGGATCGTGCCGAGGTACCTGAGCATTCCCCGAGCTACCTTGATCTATCCTCCTCATCCACTCACACTGCTGAGTTGTATGGTTCGCCGGGCTATTTGGGTTTGGCATATGAAACTTCCATGGTTGATCTAGCATTGACTCATACGTATACCTCGGCATGTCCTTCTTTTCTTTCCACTGTTTCTTCTGCTCTAGCGTCCAAGTTTTCTTGCCATCATTTCACAGAGTACATTGTTGCCCTCCATTCTTCTGTCGCTGGCTCTTCCTAGGCCTGGGTTGATTTGGATCCACTGCTGCAACTTGTTGCGAACCATATCTGTAATCCTGCCGCTCATGTCTCCTCTTACGTCGGAAATCATTTCGTCAGGATGGCCTGGCTCCATCTCGGTGGTAATACTCCTCATTTGACTCGTTTGACACAATTCATGGTTGAGTTGGTTCACCCAATGCATACAAGTCAGCAATTCTGATTGTTTCGGCTAGTGTAATTGTCATATCTCTTTGCAACCTCTGCCACAACATACTCGCATACCTACATCCTTGCAGAAACCAAGCAATGGCTTGTGACTCAATCACCCCTTCGCATGAATTGTGCACATTGCACCAGCGAGGTCCCGGTTTGTCTCACTTGGTCTTTTCTTGCACATTGCTTGTGTATGTGGTATATTCGGCCTCTTGTACGTGCGTGTGAAGTTACTGATGAACATCTTCTCAAAATCTATCCAGAAGTTGATACTTCCTTCTGGAAAATTGTTTAGCCAGACTGTTGCTGGCCCTTCCAACATGTGAGGTACATATCTGATGGCTCTGAAATATAGCCATCTACATCCACATTTAAACTGGATATTAATCATATTTTTGATGGAATATCTCTCTAAACCCTGCCACTAATGCTAATATTCAGAGGGGTATGGAATACTTTCTTCTTGTATTTTTCCTGTGCAGATAATGTCATTTAAAGGAGGGAATCACTACATTAAAGTCAAATATATGAGATTTCCAACAACCAGAAGAAACCAGGAGCCGAACAACTGAGACAAACACCGTAACGACCAACTATACGGCCGGAGAAAAAATTCCGACCGTATAGCTCCGGTCGTATAGTTGGTGCCGCCACCGTTAGGTCAAACAGAACAACTTTCGTGAAGGGACCCCTCTATAAAGAAGCCTCGGGCCACGAGAAAAAAGCCCCGAAAAAGCCAGAGCTCACCAAAAGTCTTTGCCACAGATCTCCAGCCGCCTCCAGATCGCCAAACCGTTCTCCATCTCATACTCTACCACTTGTAATAGTAGATTTCTTCTTCAATTGGCGACATTGTAAGACTATTGCTATCAATCTCATGATTTTCATTACAATGTTTGTGATTGTTGATCTCATCTCTATGTGTGAGTAATTCTCCTTGGGATAAGGGCTTCGGCCTAGCCATGTAGCAATTGTGCATGTTATTTATCATAGATGGGATCATGTATTAGTTTGTATGACATGATGATTATTGTATCCTCTCTTGCCTCAATCTAAGGACTTGTCAGGTACCCTAGACCCCGAGGGTTGAGCTAGGTATAGGGAGTATGAGTGATGACTGATCTGCAGGTTGGGAATCCCAGTGATAGAAGGGGTAGTACGACTGTATGTGAGGGATTTCCTTGGGATTAATGGTGGCATCACTATGCATATCATTAGTTCTCTTTCTTCTATGGATGAGACTAGTAGGTTATTGCTATAAGCAGTTCCGAAGGCAATAGCAATTATGGATGCACCACCCACATATAATTTATCTTGCTCTAACAAGTACACGCATACTTTATTTCTATCTTTTATTTCCATCAGATGTTTTTGCATAGCTACAGGTGAAACCAAACGCCCTAAGCCCTCTCTCTCTATCATCGACAACAACAAAAAGACGCAAGCTACTGGTCCGGTAAAAACACAAAAGGAATTCTAAAACTCTTGAAGGTCCGTTAAAGTAACTTCACTACGCATTCGCTTCCCATGGATTCGATAATCTAGGTCTACTAGGGAAAAAGAGCTATACTACATTCATAATCTAGATCGAAGGTATCAATATCTCACAGCCCATCTCAAATTGCCCGTGGCAATGTTAACCACTGTTGCATATTCAATGAGCCAATCCTCCGACTTGGTGATGTTGGTATACGTCTTGGTACCTCTGGCCAAATGAAAGTTCAGCATGGGAGGTTCTCTCATAATCCAAAGGACTGATACATTGCTAACGTATCTATAATTTTTGATGTTCCATGCTTTTCTTATATCTACTTTCTTATGTTTTGTCCACACTTTGGAGTACTTTTACACATTTTCTAGAACTAACATATTAACAAGATGCAAAAGTGCCAGTTGCCTATTTTCTTCTGTTTTTGGTTCCAGAAAAGCCAGAAAATGAATATTCTCGGAATTGGACCGGACAAAAGCCAAAGTCCATATTTTACCAGAAGACTCACGGAGCAAGAAGATGAGACGGAGAGGGGCTAGGGGATGGCCACACCATGTGGTGGCGCGGGTCCCCTGGCCACGCCACTAGGTGATGTGGGCCCCTGGTCCACCGTCTGACATTGCCCTTTCGCCTATAAGAAGCATCCGATGTAGAAACCCTAAAGAATCCAGCCTCCAGCCACGAAAAGTTCTAGAGCGTTGCCACCACCGAAGGGGAGATTCAGGGGACAAGAAGTCTCTGTTCTGGCACCCTGCCGGGACGGGAAGTGCCACCGGAGCCATCTCCATCGATCTCCACCACTGTCTCCATCGCCGTTGCTGATTCCCATGATGATGAGGGAGTAGATCTTCCTCGAGGCTAAGGGTTCTACTGGTAGCTATGTGTTCATCTCTCTCTATGCATGATCATATTGTGATCATGAGCTTTGTAATCAAGTAGGTCTACTCTGCTACTCAAGTGCTTTAATAGATCTCTGGCTCTCCCCACGTGTGTTAAAGTGATAGCGTGCACACCATGGTGGCACTTAGGCTAGAGATTACAAATACCTGTTATGAGTTATATTTGGACTTGGATGTCTCTATGAAATTGTGGTGTTTGTTGGAACCACCTAGTGCTCAAGGTGACAGTTTGGGGTTATATAGATGGGGAAAGCGAACTTTGAGGAGTGTTGTTATAGCCCTACCATGGATTAGAGTGTCCAACCTAAGAGTAGTTCAGAGTAGTATCATGAAGAGAAGATATTTATATGAGAGTGTTCACTAGCGAAAGTATGATCCCTAGGCCTTGTTTATAAGCATTGAAACACCGTTTTCAACTAGATCTATTACATGTTTGCTTGCTTCCATCTTTATTTCAGATTGCCTTTAGTCTCTTCGTACCCGTCAACCACATGCCATCAAAGCTATTTTCTGGCACCGTTACCACTTATAATTATCCATACCACTTGTATTTCACTATCTCTTCGCCGAACTAGTGCACCTATAAACCTGACAAGTGTATTGGGTGTGTTGGGAACACAAGAGACTTCTTGTATGTTGATTGCAGGGTTGCTTGAGAGGGATACCTTTGACCACTTCCTCCCTGAGTTTGATAAACCTTGGGTAATCCACTAAGAGGTCGTTTGGTATCCATCATTTGTGTCTAGAATCCCGGAATTCATTTTACAATTCCATCATTATGTTGTTTGGTTGGCACGAAATTGGACCGTCATTTCATTTGAAAAATCCATCAAAATATCGCACGTGTAAACTGGATTCCCGAGCGAGACGCGTCATTTCCCAATTCCCGTTGCCGACTCCTCCCTCCCCAACTCCACGACGCCTCCCTCCGCGACTCCACAGCGCCACCGCCTCCTCCGTCCGCCTCGCCGCCTCCTCCTTTCTCAACCTTGTTGCCTTGTCCTCCCACCTCGTAGTCATCCTCATATGGATCCGTGACCGTGAGGATCGACCGGCCACAAGAGCTCAAAAAAGTGCTGCATCTTCCACAAGGAGGTCCCCTTCGACGAGGACTGCAACGACGAGAAGCGGACCCCGGCTGCTCCTCCCACGGCCACGGCCATCGACACCACCAGCACTGAGCTCTTGCTGGGTAGGTACGGATTGGGGACCGTTGATTCTTTCTAATGTATCTGTTGCGGTAGATTTCATGATTAGATGGGTTTCAGATCCCTGATCTGTGATCAATCTGTGAACAATTCTTTCGCCCGGGGAATATTATGAAACATCTGGAGATTCGGCATGTTAAGATTACTCTTTCTTTCTTGTCTAGATGTTAGAAGTGTTCATCTGGTTTATCAGGTATCGACAGGTTTTTTTCGTGGCATTGAACCTAGCAGAATTTCAGAGAACACTAGAAAGCCATAGTGACCAGGAAACCAAATACTACTACCTTTGTTCCTAAATATAAGGCTTGTTATGTTCAGGAATGGAGGTAGTACAGTACATGTAGTTCATCAGAGAGATGGAACATGTTTCTCTAGTCCAAGTGCAAGGATGCCTTAATTCTGCCTGAAGGATGTCTTCTTCAGTTACTGGACACACATCTGTCCCTCTCATGCAAAACGGAGTAGCAACTTGACACATAGCCGCAGAACTCGATCACTAGAAGAACCATAGAAAGCAACCAAACCAGGCTAATCTCCAGATTAAACACGCTCCACGGCTCCATGCGCCGAGGATCTCAGTTGCAATGCTTGCCAGATTGCGGCTTCTGCTGGCTCGTCTTGCCAGCTTGCGGCTCCTGCTGGTGAGTCTCTGGGACAGCAAGATTCAGAGAAGAAATGAGAGGATCGGGATGGTTAGTTGAAAGGCAGAGCACATGAATGCAGATTCAGAGAAGAAATGAGAGGGTCGAGATGGTTCAAACAACTGATATGGCTTGACCTCCTTTGGTTTGTCCAACAGATGCCCAGAGAAATGATTGCCCCATATGTCATATAGCATGTACTGTCTATGTACTTCTCTATAGCTTTTATTTGTATTGTCTCTGTAGCTTTTATCTGTAGCTTTTATCTATATTTTAAAACGATATTAGCCTGTAGCTTTTTTATGTTTAAGTAGATGTTGCTTTTTGATATAACCTAGCTAGGACAGATTAGTCACAGAACTGTACTAGTTTACCAAAGTAGCGAATCCACTGATGTGATATGTGTGGCTGAACTATGACTATTTTCTCATGCAGGCCAACAAGGATGCCACTTCATATAGGTACAAGTCAATCAAATTCTGGGACATAATTAGCACATTATACTACAGAGACCGTGCTACCGGCACAGGTGCAAGGAAAGCTAATGAAAGCGCAGCTGAAATGGCGGAGGAGAATGCTAACACCACTGGCAACAACAAAGATGCTAATTCATCAACTCAAAGCGACGAAGATCGTTCGAAGAAGAGGTATCGATCGGATGACTCAATTGCAACCATGCTTGGTGATAAGTTACATAACTTCACTGCTGCATTCAAAGCTGATGCTCCCGAGCCACCACCAAAGACATCATCTCCTGAGGAAATCTGGGTTCTTCCTGATGGCATACCAGATCTAGAAGATGATCAACAGTTGGCAATATATTGATGGGTTCGTAGCATGGAAAACAAAAAAATTCTACCGCAAGACCGAACAAAACCTAGATCTAATCTAGATAAAAGCCAAGATCTAATCTACTAGACATGAGCAATGAGATAGATAGGAACTAACCCTCGTAGATCCGAAAGCGTTAACGAGATTTGATCTCGTGGTTGATGTAGTCGATCACTTGCCGATTTCAAGATCGTGTGGACGATCCTTCCGGCGTCGCGTTCCAGCAGCGCTTCCGCAGTCAGACAAGTGGACGATCCTTCTGGCGCCGCGATTCGGCAGCGCTTCCGCAGTCGGTCACACGTGCGGAGTCGAAGCAGACCTTCCTCTCCCCGTTCCAGCGAGCAGCGGAGGTAGTAGATCTTCTCCACGGAATCCCAGCAGCACGACGGCGTGGTGGTGGCGGTGGAGTAGAGAATTCTGCAGGGCTTCGCCTATGCCTGTGCAGAAGAAGGTGGAGGAGAGAGGCGGCAGAGATTGGGTGTTATGGGAGCAGGGGAGGAGGGGGCGCCCCTGCCCCTCTATTTAAAGAAGGGAGGCGCCTGGGGAGGGGGAGTCCTTGTAGGACTCCCCTCCCTCTCTAGGCCGGCGGATTGGGAGGTGGGGAAGGAGTCCTCCTCCCCCACGACTCCTAGTCTTGACCCACCAGGACTCCTTGATCCCTATCTTGATTTTCAAGCAAACTCCAAGATATCTTCTAGAACCTTCCGGAACATTCCGAAACCTTCTAGAATCCTCATATAAACACTCCGGAACATTTCCTAACTCAGAAAATGATCCCCTATATATGAATCTTATTCTCCGGACCATTCCGGATCTCCTCGTGATGTCCTGAATCCAATCCGAGACTCCGAACAACATTCGGTCTCCAACGCATATTCCATATCTACTTAAAACAACTTCGAACCTTAAGTGTGTCACCCTACGGTTCGTGAATATGCAGACATGATAGAGACACATCTCCTATCAATAACCATCAGCGGGACCTGGAGATCCATAATGGCTCCCACATACCCAACGATGACTTCGCGATCGATTGAACCACTTACATACGAAACCAATTCCCTTTGTCTCACGATACTATACTTATCCGAGGTTTGATCGTCGGCATCTCCATACCTAGTTCTACCTCGTTACTGATAAGTACTCTTTACTCGTTCTGTGATATGTCATCCCTTGTGACCTAGTCACATGCTTGCAAGCTAACTAGATGACATTCCACCGAGAGGGCACAGAGCATATCTATCCGTCATATGGATGGACAAATCCCAATCTTGGTTCATGCGCTTCAACACATACTTTCAGAATACCCAATGACACTTTTATAACCACCCAGTTACGAAGCGGCGTTTGATGTCATCAAAGTATCCATCCGGTGATGGTGATTAACATAACCTCATGGTCGAAAGAATAGGTTACTATGTATTTGAAAGCTTACAGCAATACGAACTTAATGACTTGATCTTATGCTACGCTTACTATGGGTGTGCGTCCATCACATCATTCTCCTAATGATATAACCTTGTTATTAATCACATCCTAATGTCCATGATCAGTAAACCATGATCATCAATTAATCAACAAGCTAGTTCAACAAGAGGCTTACTAGGGACTCTCTTATGTTTACAAAACACACAAGTATTAGTGTTTCCTAATAATACAATTATAGCATGTGATGTAAACATTCATCATAAACACAAAGATATAATAATAATCACTTTTATTATTGCCTCTTGGGCATATCTCCAACAGTCTCCCACTTGCACTAGAGTCAATAATCTAGATTACATAGTAATATACCTAACACCCATGGCGTTTTGGTGTTGGTCATGCTTTGCCCTAGGGAGAGGTTTAGTCAACGGATCTGCCACATTCAGATTAGTGTGTACTTTGCAAATCTTGATGTCACCATCTCGGACATACTCGCGAACAGCGTGGAAACGTAGCTTGATGTGCTTCAGCTTGCTATGTGACCTTGGCTCCTGTGCATTAGCTATGGCACCTGTGTTGTCACAGTAGATGGCCATCGGGTCCAACGCACTGGGAACCACACCAAGTTCAGTAATGAATTCCTTCATCCAAACGGCTTCTTGTGCAGCCTCCAAAGCAGCTATGTATTCCGATTCAGTTGAAGATTTCGCCACAACGCTTTGCTTCGCACTCCTCCAGCTCACTGCAGCACCATTCAAAATAAATACGTAACCCGACTGTGACTTCGAGTCATCCGGATCGGTGTTCCAACTAGCATCGGTGTAACCGTTTACAACAAGCTATTCATCACCTCCATAAGAAAGAACCATATCCTTAGTCCTATTTAGGCACTTTAGGATATTCTTGACCGCTGTCCAGTGTTCCACTCCAGGATCACTTTGATATCTGCTAGTCAAACTAACAGCATGTGCTATATCCGGTCTAGTACACAACATGGCATACATGATAGAACCTATGGCTGAGGCATAGGGAATATTATTCATCTTTTCTCTATCTTCTGCCGTAGCTGGACTTTGAGTTTTACTCAAGGTCTTACCTGACAACATGGGCACGAACCCTTTCTTGCTATCTTCCATTCTAAACTTCTTTAGAACTTTGTCCAAGTATGTACTTTGTGAAAGTGCTATTAGGCGTCTTGATCTATCTCTATAAATCTTGATGCCTAGAATGTATGCCGCTTCGCCAAGATCCTTCATTGAAAAACTATTATTCAAATAGGTTTTGACGCTATTAAGAAGTTCTATATCATTCCCAATCAACAATATGTCATCTACATATAGTACTAGGAATGCTACAGAGCTCCCACTCACTTTCTTGTAAATACAAGCTTCTCCATAAGTTTGTATAAATCCAAAGTTTTTGATTACTTTATCAAAACGTTGATTCCAACTCCGGGATGCTTGCTTCAGTCCATAAATGGAGCGTTGAAGCTTGCATACCTTGTCAGCATCTTTAGGATCGACAAAACCCTTGGGTTGTACCATATACAACTCTTACTCAATGTCACCATTAAGGAACGCCGTTTTGACATCCATCTGCCAAATCTCATAATCGAAATATGCAGCAATTGCTAACAAAATCCTCACAGACTTTAGCTTCGCTACTGGTGAGAAAGTCTCATCATAGTCAACTCCTTGAATTTGTCGGAACCCTTTCGCGACAAGTCGAGCTTTATAGACGGTAACATTACCATCAACATCTGTTTTTCTCTTGAAAATCCATTTGTTCTCGACAGCCTTACGGCCATCCGGTAAGTCCACCAAAGTCCACACTTGGTTTTCGTACATGGATCCCATTTCGGATTTCATGGCTTCTAGCCATTTGTCGGAATCTGGGCTCACCATAGCTTCTTCATACGTCGCAGGGTCATCAGCGTTGTCTACCAACATGACGTTCAAGGCAGAGTCATACCAATCAGGAGTGGTACGAACCCTCGTTGACCTGCGAGGTTCAGCAGTAACTTCATTTGAAGTTTCATGATCATTATCATTAGCTTCCTCTCCAATTGGTGCAGGCGGCACAAAAACATCTTCCGGTGCTGCGCTACTCTCAAATCTGAGAGAAGGTTCAATAACCTCATCGAGTTCTACTTTCCTTCCAGTCACCTCTTTCGAGAGAAACTCCTTCTCAAGAAAGGATCCATTCTTTGCAACGAAGACTTTGCCTTCGGATCTATGATAGAAGGTATACCCAATTGCTTCTTTAGGGTATCCTATGAAGACGCATTTCTCCGCTTTGGGTTCTAGCTTATCAGGTTGTAACTTCTTTACATATGCCTCGCAACCCCAAACTTTAAGGAACGACAACTTAGGTTTCTTACCAAACCACAATTCGTACGGTGTCGTTTCAACGGATTTAGATGGTGCCCTATTTAAAGTGAATGCGGCTGTCTCTAATGCATAGCCCCAAAATGATAACGGTAAATCTATAAGAGACATCATAGACCGAACCATATCTAAGAGAGTTCGATTACGACGTTCGGACATAGCATTACGCTGTGGTGTTCCCGGCGGTGTCAACTGTGAAAGTATTCCACATTTCTTTAAATGCATGCCAAACTCATAACTCAGATATTCAGCTCCGCGATCAGAACGCAGAAACTTAATCTTCTTGTTACGATGATTTTCCACTTCACTTTGAAATTCCTTAAACTTCTCGAAAGTTTCGGACTTATGTTTCATAAAGTAGACATACCCATATCTACTCAAGTCATCCGTGAAAGTGAGAACATAACGATATCCACCACGCGATGCTACACTCATTGGACCGCACACATCGGTATGTATTATTTCCAATATGTCTGTAGCTCGCTCCATTGTACCAGAGAATGGAGTCTTAGTCATTTTTCCCATTAGACATGCTTCGCATCTTTCAAGTGATTCAAAATCAAGTGATTCAAGAAGTCCATCTGAATGGAGTTTCTTCATACGCTTCACTCCAATGTGACCAAGACGACAGTGCCACATGTATGTAGAATTATCATTCAATTTAATTCATTTAGCATCTATGTTGTGAACATGTGTATTACTACTATCGAGATTCAGTAAGAATAAACCATTCATCTCAGGTGCATTACCATAAAAGATATTACTCATATAAATCGAACAACCTTTATTCTCGGACTTAAAAGAGTATCTGTCTCGCAATAAACAGGATCCAGATATAATGTTCATGCTTAACGCAGGCACCAAATAACAATTATTTAAATTTAAAACTAATCCCGAAGGTAGATGTAGAGGGAGCGTGCCGACAGCGATCACATCAACCTTGGAGCCATTTCCAACGCGCATCGTCACCTCGTCTCTTGCCAGTCTTCGTTTATTCCGCAGCTCCTGTTTCGAGTTACAAATATGAGCAACCGAACCAGTATCAAATACCCAGGCACTACTACGATTACTAGTAAGATACACATCTATAACACATATATCAAATATACCTTTCTTCTTGATGTTGCCGTTCTTCAGATCCGCCAGGTACTTGGGGCAGTTACGCTTCCAGTGACCAGCACCCTTGCAGTAGAAGCACTCAGTTTTAGGATTAGGACCAGCCTTGGGCTTCTTAGCAGGTGCGGCAGCTTTCTTGCCGTCCTTCTTGAAGTTGCCCTTGTTCTTAGGCTTGCCCCGTTTCTTGAAATTAGTGGTCTTATTGACCATCAACACTTGTTGCTCCTTCTTGATCTCCACTTTAGCAGTTTTCAGCATGGACGACAGTTCAGGCAACGTCTTGTTCATGCAGTGCATGTTGTAGTTCATCACAAAGTTCTTGTAACTTGGTGGCAGTGATTGAAGGAGACGGTGAATCCCCAATTCATTAGGAATCGATATTCCCAACTCTTGGAGCTTCTTAGCATACCCAGACATGGTGAGCACGTGCTCGCTAACGGAGCTTCCTTCTTCCATCTTATAGTTAAAGAACTATTCGGAGGCCTCATAGCTCTCCATGGCCGCGCGAGTCTCAAAAATTATCCTGAGCTCCTTAATGATCTCGAACGGGTCGTGGTGCTCAAAACGCTATTGGAGCTCCGCTTCTAAACCGTACATGATGGCACACTGAACTGTGGAGTAATGATTCTTCCGAGTGGCGAAAACATTCTTTTCGTCATCAGTGGCATTATCTACAGGTGGGTCACCTAACGGTGCATCGAGCACATAGGTCAACTGACCAGCCCTGAGGACGATCTTCAGTCCACGGAACCAGTCCGTGAAATTGCTTCCATTGTTCTTAAGTTTTTCTTTCTCTAGGAACGCATTGAAATTGATGGAGGGGGTCGCCATAATCTACAACAATTTGCAAGTAGTTTAGACTAAGTTTATGACAAATTGAGTTCAAATTTAATTATTAAACTAGCTAGGTGAACTCCCACTCAAAACAACATCCCTCACATTGTCTTAGTGATTACATGAACCAAGTCCACTACACCAAGTCCGATCTTCACGAGAGAAGATGTAGTTTCATCGGCGAACAATCTTCATGTTCATCATATCAATTATATGACTCATGCTCTACCTTTCGGTATTCCGTGTTCCGAGACCATGTCGGTACATGCTAGGCTCGTCAAGACAACCCTAGTTTCCGCATGTGCAAACCTGGCTTGCACCCGTTGTATGCACACATAGAATCTATCACATCCGATCATCACGAGATTCTTCGAAACGACGAGTCTTAGCAACGGTGCCAACTAAGGGTGAACACTTTATTACTTGATATTTAGTGAGAGGGATCATCTTATAATGCTACCGTCGCGATCTAAGCAATACAAGATGCATAAAGGATTAACATCACAGGCAATTCATAATTAGTGCGATATGATATGGCCTTTTCTTCTTGCGCCTTTGATCTCCATCTACAAAGCACGAACATGATCTCCATCATCACCAGCATTGCGTCAAGGTCAGTGGCGCCGCTTCATGGTTGTCCATCATCACCAGCAACTATTACAACTACTTGGAATAAAGCTATTACAAGATGAATAGACACGCAGGTCTTAACAGAATTAAAGACAACCATTAGGCTCCTGCCGGTTGCCATATTACAACAAGGATCATTGCATACATCAAATACAATCACAATCACATGTTGGCCATATCACATCACAAAACCCCTGCAAAAACAAGTTAGACTCCTCTAATTTTCTTTGCATGTTTTACGTGGTTTGGGGCTTTCGCACAAGACCGATCTTACCTACGAACAAGGACCACAACGTTGATACAAGTGTTGTCAAGATGCTCATTGTAAATTGAATCTTAACTATGGTGGGAGAGACAGACACCCGCAAAGCCACTTGTGCGAAGCAAATTGCACGTCAAGCGTGGAGCAAGTCTCATGTGCGATGACATGTAATGTTAGCCCGAGCCGCTTCATCCCACCATGCCCCAAGATGCAAAGTACACGCTAAGACACCGACAACAAAAGCATCAACTCCCACAAAAACATTGTGTTCTACTCGTGCAACAGATCTACGCATAGATACGACTCTGATACCACTGATGGGTTCGTAGCATGGAAAACAAAAAATTTCTACCGCAAGAACGAACAAAACCTAGATCTAATCTAGATAAAAGCCAAGATCTAATCTACTAGACATGAGCAACGAGATAGATAGGAACTTACCCTCGTAGATCCGAAAGCGTTAACAAGATTTGATCTCGTGGTTGATGTAGTCGATCACTTGCCGATTTCAAGATCGTGTGGACGATCCTTCCGGCGTCGCGTTCCAGCAGCGCTTCCGCAGTCGGACAAGTGGATGATCCTTCTGGTGCCGCGATTCAGCAGCGCTTCCGCAGTCGGTGACACGTGCGGAGTCGAAGCAGACCTTCCTCTCCCCGTTCCAGCGAGCAGCGGAGGTAGTAGATCTTCTCCACGGAATCCCAGCAGCACGACGGCGTGGTGGTGGTGGTGGAGTAGAGAATTCTGCAGGGCTTCGCCTATGCCTGTGCAGAAGAAGGTGGAGGAGAGAGGCGGCAGAGATTGGGTGTTATGGGAGCAGGGGAGGAGGGGACGCCCCTGCCCCTCTATTTAAAGAAGGGAGGCGCCTAGGGAGGGGGAGTCCTTGTAGGACTCCCCTCCCTCTCTAGGCCGGCGGATTGGGAGGTGGGGAAGGAGTCCTCCTCCCCCACGACTCCTAGTCTTGACCCACCAGGACTCCTTGATCCCTATCTTGATTTTCAAGCAAACTCCAAGATATCTTCTAGAACTTTCCGGAACATTCCGAAACCTTCTAGAATCCTCATATAAACACTCCGGAACATTTCCTAACTCAGAAAATGATCCCCTATATATGAATCTTATTCTCCGGACCATTCCGGATCTCCTCGTGATGTCCTGAATCCAATCCGAGACTCCGAACAACATTCGGTCTCCAACGCATATTCCATATCTACTTAAAACAACTTCGAACCTTAAGTGGGTCACCCTACGGTTCGTGAATATGCAGACATGATAGAGACACATCTCCTATCAATAACCATCAGCGGGACCTGGAGATCCATAATGGCTCCCACATACTCAACGATGACTTTGCGATCGATTGAACCACTTACATACGAAACCAATTCCCTTTGTCTCACGATACTATACTTATCCGAGGTTTGATCGTCGGCATCTCCATACCTAGTTCTACCTCGTTACTGATAAGTACTCTTTACTCATTCCGTGATATGTCATCCCTTGTGACCTAGTCAGATGCTTGCAATCTAACTAGATGACATTCCACCGAGAGGGCCCAGAGCATATCTATCCGTCATATGGATGGACAAATCCCAATCTTGGTTCATGCGCTTCAACACATACTTTCAGAATACCCAATGACACTTTTATAACCACCCAGTTACGAAGCGGCATTTGATGTCATCAAAGTATCCATCCGGTGATGGTGATTAACATAACCTCATGGTCGAAGGAATAGGTTACTATGTATTTGAAAGCTTACAGCAATACGAACTTCATGATTTGATCTTATGCTACGCTTACTATGGGTGTGCGTCCATCACATCATTCTCCTAATGATATAACCTTGTTATTAATCACATCCTAATGTCCATGATCAGGAAACCATGATCATCAATTAATCAACAAGCTAGTTCAACAAGAGGCTTACTAGGGACTCTCTTATGTTTACAAAACACACAAGTATTAGTGTTTCCTAATAATACAATTATAGCATGTGATGTAAACATTCATCATAAACACAAAGATATAATAATAATCACTTTTATTATTGCCTCTTGGGCATATCTCCAACATATATGATGTTCTTGTAGTCGATGATCGCAAGTTTAAGTCTTTGGTGGCACTGCCTGAACGGATGAAGAAGTGGGAGCTCAAGCAGATAAACACATGATCCAGATCTTTCTTTGGGTTGCATTTCATCTTGTTTAACTTATTCAAAGACTAAAACTTGTATTTATTATGTCGATGCATCTATGTTTTATGGATTGAACATGGACTAGAACTTTGGAACTTGGATGATATGCGGATGATAATCAATGTTTTAGTATTTTGATGTGTGTTTTCAGGTCCAAAAGTTATGAGAAGTACTTTTTGCAATCACTTCATGCATGTGTTTTTATTCTAGTCCATGGCAGCTATTTTGAAATTCCATTTTCAATTCTATAGTCATTTTCAAATTCCAGTGGCAGCCAAACATGTGGGTGTTTTTGGAATCATGATATAAATGAAATGAATCCATGTATTCATTTCATTTCGTAGAAATGAAATGAATACCTAGATGCCAAACGACCTCTTAAGGGAAACTTGCTGCTGTTCCACAAACCTCTGCACTTGGAGGCCCAACAATTGTCTACAAGAAGAGAAGTCCGTATACATCAAGGACCTTGTCCCTCTATCAACAACCTCGCATCATCTGGCTGCAAGTTCCTGTTTCTCATCCTTGATACTATCACATGGTGTTTCGGACTAGGAAACCCAACATTAGTCATTGCCGAATAACCATCATTGTACCTATCTTGACCCGGATGAGCATATTGCTGTTGCATAGTTGGTCCAACACTTTTCTCTTGCCAGGGTATGTATTGTTGTTGCTGCTGCCGATGTGGGTTTTACCCTACTCTTGCCGAGTTATGTTGTTCGACATTGCCATTCCTAGCGTTTCCCGGACCTGCATTTCCTTGGTCTCGGTTACCTCGTCCAGCTTCAAATCGGCTGGACTATGACGATCCTCATCAAGTTGCACTGCTTTTCCTTTCCAAGCCCTTGTCGGGTCATACGGGACCATCTGCTTGTTCTTTCTTGCCGAGGTTACCACCTCTTCTCTTCTAGGGCCATCATGACGGGATTGTGCTGCCCCAGCGGATTTTGTCGGGTTACCCCCTGCCGAATGAACTACACAGGAGCCTCCTCCTACTGCC
Source organism: Avena eriantha (assembly GCA_910589775.1). Lineage (NCBI taxonomy): Eukaryota > Viridiplantae > Streptophyta > Magnoliopsida > Poales > Poaceae > Avena > Avena eriantha. The sequence continues at coordinate 152,373,860 of OU342740.1, read as the reverse complement.
AGGTTAGCCTTGAGTATTTCCTCATTCTGCTTGTTAGCCACTCTCACTAGGTGATTAAAGCTTTCCTGTTGGCTTTCTCGGGCTTCTCCGGTTAGACCCTCTAACTCGGACGTTGTTGCCTCTGCAGCCCTGAGGTTCTTTGCTGGGGTGCTATACCTCACTAGCCCTGCTGTCACTAGGGTAGCCGAATACCCTAGCTTAGGTACATATTCTTTGTCTATTTCAGTGATGAGGTTCCTACCCCTAATTTTTACTCCGTCCATACGGGTGGGACTAATCTGGTTTGCCTTGGCATACTCATGCAAGGTAATGTTTTGTGACTGCTACAACTTAGCTACTCTTTTTCCCCTGCTAACATTTTCAGCCGGGTCTCCTCTAGCTCGGCTTGTGCCTCGGCCGAATCTGCTACATGTGCTATGGGAGTATCTTAGCTATCTATTGCATGTGGCAACACAGTCTGGCCTCTCTAGTGGAGGACCTCTTTTCCTAGGTACCTTTGGTGTTGTCTCTGAGTTCTCCATCGGGTCCTTGCTTATTCCTGCATCTGGCATCATCATCATGACCTCAACGTAGATAGGGCGAGTGATACGTGGGCCACGAGCGCTAAGAGGTGGTTCGCCGCCCTTGACAACATGCAGCAGGTGAACGCAAGACTCGTGCATGCTAACATAGACCTTGTGGGCGCTGAGGCTGATGAAGACGCCGTTGCGTGGAGGAGGGCGGTGGCCAAAGTTTTGCACGTTGTCACTAACGTAGTCCAGCGCTCAAAAGCGCTGAACAAGCCCGGAGACGATGCATTCCCCGGTGGCGATGATGCTTCCCGTCCGGATCTTCACTCTAGCTAACGCCGCTGCTGGCCCCGTGGTGGGCGCCAACTGTCGTGGTGGTGGCACAACAGATGCCATGGGTAGGCTAACGATGGGGCCAAAGTGCGGTAGATGGGGCCACACCCATATGTTTGTATTCTCTCTTTCAATGTTGTTACAGAAGCTCCTTGAGCTATTTGTGGGAGGAGGAAGAAGAACCTCTCTACTTCCCACACCTCTCTCTAGGGTTTTCCCTGAGTAAAAATGACCGACCTTCTCTATGGAGATCCTGGCGCTCCTTATATAGGAGAGGACAGGTTACAAGCTAGGGCATACGTGGATGGCAAATTCTCCGAATATGCCTCCCCCAAAATAGCAAAGTGGTCATCTCTTTTTCCCTTTGTAAGCCACTCAGGACTCATGGCGTAAGCCTCTCTGAGCCCATAAGTGGGGCGGCATCACCCGACCAAGAACGGTCTGGCGATGTCACCTTTGTCGGCCCGTACTCGCTGGTCATCCCCTCTGTCCTCTGCGCTCATGCTACAGTGGAGAGAGAAAAGAGCTGACCATGGGATACCTTCCTTATATTGTAAGCCAAGTGGTAACCTGACTCCTGCTTGGTTAACTCGGCTCTATGGTACCTGCATACAAGTTACATAGATGATGCCAACATACACTCTATGCTAGCCGAGTTAACCTCGGGTGAACATCGTCCGGGCCGAGATAGCCATAACTCGTCTTGCCTTGAGGTATCGGTCATCTCTTGCTTTGACCTTGTCGTAGCTCGGCTAACATTGCCATTATACCCCGGCTTGACCCTATCCTTCCAACAAGCAACCATGCCATCGGCGATGCCTGTAGACTCACCTCCACGCACTAGTTTCATGGAGAATATTACTGGCTGTACGGTGAGGACAGTGGGGTTTTGCTAGATTGAGAAGAGGTAGGAGTGGATGAGTGCGAGGGGAGGACCCGATGAAGACCGTTGGATTTTTCATGTGGAGAAGTTTAGGTCGAAGGGCCCAATTGGGCCCTCGGCAGGAAGCTCTTCGGGCTCCGACAGACGGATGGAAGGTTTGTGTGGTGGGGGCCTGTTGGAAGTGAGATTGCAGGCGCGCTGCGTAAAAAAGGGATAGCCCGTGGATGACCCATTGCCTTGTTGTGGAGTAGTAGCATTTTCATACGAGATTAAACGTGACATGACCAATCGAAGAATTATTTAATGTATGGCTCAGTGTTCCTTCTTGTAGAAGTGTCGCTGATGGAGACGGACCCCTTAAATACCCAATGGATAAAACAGGGGGCCAGATGGCAAGCGGACTTCCTTGTGTTCTCACGATGTAGTGTGAAGGCCATGACATCGTGCAACGATCTACGTTGGATCAAAGAGGATCAACGGTAGGCACGAACGATCCGCATGACAATTGTGTTAACCAATGAGCGCGTAGCAAGCCAAGTGAGCACACGTTTGGGATTTTGTGCGAGTTTGTGACTACGAGACAGGGCAAAACTGAGTAGAATCAAAAAACCAAGGGAAAAATAGACTAAGGGATTCAAATAGAAAATAGAAACAGATTTAAAGATGGAAAATGCATGTTTTCACAATGGAATATAGACTGTCCTACATCAAATTATCTGCAACTGAAAAAACTATAAAGAACTATGATATTCTATAGATATCATGTTAATATATGAATCATGATGTATCATGGGGTATATATTTCACAAAGAACTGTGATCTTAGATAGATTTCATGGCATGTTGCACCAGTGTGGCAAAAGTTGCATCACAGTATCCACTAGAGTGTGTGTGGTCATCTGGATCAATGTGGTTTTGGAAAAGAACACATGCAATCACACTAGTGGATCAATGTGTCAAACCATGGTCATAGAGACCAAAAACACATAGGCAAGCAGCTTCCCCATTCCATGTTCCACCGGTATGACAGAAGTTGCATTAGAGAATACACTGGAGTGTGTGTGGTCATGTGGATCAATGTGTTTTAGGAAAAGTACACATGCAATGTGGTCATGTGGCTCAATGACACTAGTGGATCAATGTGGGTTACAAAAAGAACACATGCAATGTGGTCACGTGGATCAATGAAACTAGTGGATCAATTTGGTTTAGGAAAAGAACACATGCAATGTGGTCATGTGGGTCAATGAAACTAGTGGATCAATGTTTTTTCGAAAAGAACACATGCAACAAAACAAGTAGATCAATGTGGTTTAGGAAAATAACACAAACAATGAGTCTATAGGATCCATGTGTCAAACCATGGTCACAGAGGAAAGCAGATTCCACATTGCATGTTGCACTAGTGTGGAAGAAGTTGCATCACAGAATCCACTTGAGTGCGTGTGGTCATATGGATCAATGTGGTTTAGGAAAAGAACACATGCAATGTTTTCATGTGGATCAATGACACTAGTGGATAAATGTGGTTTAGGAAAATAACACATGCAATGTGGTCATGTGGATCAATAACAGGAGTAGATAAATGTGGTTTTAGGAAAAGAACACATGCAATGTGATTTTAGGAACAAAACACATGTAATGTTGTCATGTGTATCAATGTGGTTTTGGATAAGAACGCATGCAATGACATTAGTTGATCAATGTGGATTTAGGAAAAGAACACATGCAATGACTCTAGTGGATCCATGTGTCAAATCATGGTCACAAAGACAAAAAATACATAGGAAAGCAGTTTCCACATTGCATCATTCGCCAGTGTGATAGAAGTTGCATGACAGAATCCACTAGAGTGTGTGTGGTCATCTGGACCAATGTGGTTTTCGAAAAGAACACATGCAATGACACTAGTGGATCAATGTGGTTTTAGGAAAAGAACACATGCAATGACTCTAGTGAATCCACGTGTTAAACCTTGGTCATGGAGACCAAAAACACATAGGAAAGAAGCTTCCACATGCAATGTTGCACTAGTGTGATAGAAGTTTCATCACACAATCCACTGGAATGTGTGTGGTCATGTGGATCAATGTGGTTTTGGAAAAGAACACATGCAACGACACTAGTGGATATATGTGGGATTGGAAAAGAACACATGCAATGACACTAGTGGATCAATGTGGTTTAGGAAAAGAATACATGCAATGACACTAGTGTATCAATGTGGCAAACCATGGTCATAGAGACCAAAAACACATAGAAAAAGAGCTTCCACACTGCATGTTGCACCAGTGTGGTAGAAGTTGCATCACAGAATCCACTTGAATGTGTGTGGTCATGTGGTTTAGGAAAATAACACATGTAATGTGGTCATGTGGATTAATGTGGTTTCAGGAAAAGAACACATTCAATATGGTCATGTGGATCAATGAAACTACTGGGTCAATGTGGTTTTAGAAAAGAACGCATGCAATGTGGTCATGTGGATTAGTGAAACTAGTGGATGAAAGTTGTTTTGGAAAATAACACATGCAATGACACTAGTGGATCAATGTGGTTTTAGGAAAAGAACACTGCAATGACTCTAGTGAATCCATGTGTGAAACCATGGTCGTACAGACCAAAAGCATCTTCCACATTATATGTTGCACTAGTGTGGCATAAGTTCATCACGGAATCCACTTGAGTGTGTTTGTACTTGTGACATTCAATGTGGTTTTGGAAAAGGACACAAGCAACGACACTAGTGGATCAATGTGGTTTTAGGAAAAGAACACATGCAATGACACTAGTGGATCAATGTGGTTTAGGAAAAGAACACATGCAATGTGGTCATGTGGATCAATAATAGTAGTAGATAAATGTGGTTTCAGGAAAAGATCACATGCAATGTGATTTTAGGAACAGAACACATGCAATGTCGTCATGTGGATCAATGTGGTTTTGGAGAAGAACACATGCAATCACATTAGTGGATCAATGTGGTTTTAGGAAAAGAACACATGAAATAACTCTAGTAGATTCATGTGTCAAATCATGGTCACAAAGACCAAAAATAGATAGGAAAGCAGTTTCCACATTGCATCTTTTGCCAGGGTGATAGAAGTTGCATCACAAATCCACTTGAGTGTGTGTTGTCATGTGGATCAATGTGGTTTTCGAAAAGAACACATGCCATGACAATAGTGGATCAATCTGGTTTTAGGAAAAGAACACATGCAATGACTCTAGTGAATCCATGTGTTAAACCTTGGTCATGGAGACAAAAACACATAGGAAAGAAGCTTCCACATGCAATGTTGCACCAGTGTGATAGAAGTTGCATCACACAATCCACTAGAATGTGTGTGGTCATGTGGATCAATCTGGTTTTGGAAAAGAACACATGCAACAACACTAGTGGATATATGTGTGATTGGAAAATAACACATGCAATCACACTAGTGGATCAATGTGGTTTAGGAAAAGAATACATGCAATGACGCTAGTGTATCAATGTGGCAAACCATGGTCATAGAGACCAAAAACACATAGAAAAAGAGCTTCCACATTGCATGTTGCCCTAGTGTGGTAGAAGTTGCATCACAGAATCCACTTGAATATGTGTGGTCATGTGGTTTAGGAAAAGAACACATGTAATGTGGTCATGTGGACAAAATGTGGTTTCAGGAAAAGAACACATGCAATATGGTCATGTGGATCAATGAAACTACTGGGTCAATGTGGTTTTAGAAAAGAGCGCATGCAATGTGGTCATGTGGATTAGTGAAACTAGTGGATGAAAGTTGTTTTGGAAAATAACACATGCGATGACACTAGTGGATCAATGTGGTTTTAGGAAAAGAACACTTCAATGACTCTAGTGAATCCATGTGTGAAACCATGGTCGTACAGACCAAAAGCATCTTCCACATTATATGTTGCACTAGTGTGGCAGAAATTCATCACGGAATCCACTTGAGTGTGTGTGGTCTTGTGACATTCAATGTGGTTTTGGAAAAGGACACAAGCAACGACACTAGTGGATCAATGTGGTTTTAGGAAAAGAACACATGCAATGACACTAGTGGATCAATGTGGTTTAGGAAAAGAACACATGCAATGTGGTCATGTGGATCAATAATAGTAGTAGATAAATGTGGTTTTAGGAAAAGATCACATGCAATGTGATTTTAGGAACATAACACATGCAATGTCACCATGTGGATCAATGTGGTTTTGGAGAAGAACACATGCAATCACATTAGTGGATCAATGTGGTTTTAGGAAAAGAACACATGAAATGACTCTAGTAGATCCATGTGTCAAATCATGGTCACAAAGACCAAAAATACATAGGAAAGCAGTTTCCACATTACATCTTTCGCCAGGGTGATAGAAGTTGCATCACAGAATCCACTGGAGTGTGTGTTGTCATGTGGATCAATGTGGTTTTCGAAAAGAACACATGCAATGACAATAGTGGATCAATGTGGTTTTAGGAAAAGAACACATGCAATGACTCTAGTGGATCCATGTGTCAAACCTTGGTCACGGAGACCAAAAACACATAGGAAAGAAGCTTCCACATGCAATGTTGCACCAGTGTGATAGAAGTTGCATCACATAATCCACTGGAATGTGTGTGGTCATGTGGATCAATGTGGTTTTGGAAAAGAACACATGCAATGACACTAGTGGATAAATGTTGGTTTGGAAAAGAACACATGCAATGACACTTGTGGATCAATGTGGTTTAGGAAAAGAACACATGCAATGACACTAGTGTATCAGTGTGTCAAACCATGGTCCTAGAGACCAAAAACACATAGAAAAAGAGCTTCCACATTGCATGTTGCACTAGTGTGGTAGAAGTTGCATCACAGAATCCACTTGAATGTGTGTAGTCATGTAGTTTAGGAAAAGAACACATGTAATGTGGTCATGTGGATCAATGACACTAGTGGATCAATGTGGTTTTAGGAAAAGAACACGTGCAATATGCTCATGTGGATCAATGAAACAACTTGTTCAATGTGGTTTTAGAAAAGAACACATGCAATGTGGTCATGTGGATTAGTGAAACTAGTGGATGAAAGTTGTTTTGGAAAATAACACATGCAATGACACTAGTGGATCAATGTGGTTTTAGGAAAAGAACGCATGCAATGACTCTAGTGGATCCATGTGTCAAACCATGGTCATAGAGACAAAAAACACATAGGAAAGCATCTTCCACATTATATGTTGCACTAGTGTGGCAGAAGTTTATCACGGAATCCACTTGAGTGTGTGTGGTCTTGTGATATTCAATGTGGTTTTGGAAAAGGACACAAGCAACGACACTAGTGGATCAATGTGGTTTTAGGAAAAGAACACATGCAATGACACTAGTGGATCAATGTGGTTTACGAAAAGAACACATGCAATGTGGTCATGTGGATCAATAATAGTAGTAGATAAATGTGGTTTTAGGAAAAGATCACATGCAATGTGATTTTAGGAACAGAACACATGCAACGTCGTCATGTGGATCAATGTGGTTTTGGAGAAGAACACATGCAATCACATTAGTGGATCAATGTGGTTTTAGGAAAAGAACACATGAAATGACTCTAGTAGATCCATGTGTCGAATCATGGTCACAAAGACCAAAACTACATAGGAAAGCAGTTTCCAGATTGCATCTTTCGCCAGGGTGATAGCAGTTGCATCACAGAATCCACTTGAGTGTGTTTTGTCATGTGGATCAATGTGGTTTTCGAAAAGAACACATGCAATGACAATAGTGGATCAATGTGGTTTTAGGAAAAGAACTCATGCAATGACTCTAGTGGATCCATGTGTCAAACCTTGGTCACGGAGACCAAAAACACATAGGAAAGAAGCTTCCACATGCAATGTTGCACCAGTGTGATAGAAGTTGCATCACATAATCCACTGGAATGTGTTTGGTCATGTGGATCAATGTGGTTTTGGAAAAGAACACATGCAATGACACTAGTGGATAAATGTGGGTTTGGAAAAGAACACATGCAATGACACTAGTGCATCAATTTGGTTTAGGAAAAGAACACATGCAATGACACTAGTGTATCAGTGTGTCAAACCATGGTCATAGAGACCAAAAACACATAGAAAAAGAGCTTCCACATTGCATGTTGCACCAGTGAGGTAGAAGTTGCATCATAGAATCCACTTGAATGTGTGTGGTCATGTGGTTTAGGAAAAGAACACATGTAATGTGGTCATGTGGATCAATGACACTAGTGGATCAATGTGGTTTTAGGAAAAGAACAAGTGCAATATGGTCATGTGGATCAATGAAACTACTTGTTCAATGTGGTTTTGGAAAAGAACGCATACAATGTGGTCATGTGGATTAGTGAAACTAGTGGATGAAAGTTGTTTTGGAAAATAACACATGCAATGACACTAGTGGATCAATGTTGTTTTAGGAAAAGAAGACATGCAATGACTCTAGTGGATCCATGTGTCAAACCATGGTCATAGAGACAAAAAACCTATAGAAAAGCATCTTCCACATTATATGTTGCACTAGTGTGGCAGAAGTTCATCACGGAATCCACTTGAGTGTGTGTGGTCTTGAGACATTCAATGTGGTTTTGGAAAAGGACACAAGCAACGACACTAGTGGATCAATGTGGTTTTAGGAAAAGAACACATGCAATGACACTAGTGGATCAATGTGTTTTAGGAAAAGAACACAGGCAATGTTGTCATGTGGATCAATAATAGTAGTAGATAAATGTGGTTTTAGGAAAAGATCACATGCAATGTGATTTTAGGAACATAACACATGCAATGTCGTCATGTGGATCAATGTGGTTTTGGAGAAGAACACATGCAATCACATTAGTGGATCAATGTGGTTTTAGGAAAAGAACACATGAAATGACTCTAGTAGATCCATGTGTCAAATCATGGTCACAAAGACCAAAAATACATAGGAAATCAGTTTCCACATTGCATCTTTCGCCAGGGTGATAGAAGTTGCATCACAGAATCCACTTGAGTGTGTGTTGTCATGTGGATCAATGTGGTTTTCGAAAAGAACACATGCAATGACAATAGTGGATCAATGTGGTTTTAGGAAAAGAACACATGCAATGACTCTAGTGGATCCATGTGTCAAACCTTGGTCACGGATTCCAAAAACACATAGGAAAGAAAGCTTCCACATGCAATGTTGCACCAGTGTGATAGAAGTTGCATCACATAATCCGCTGGAATGTGTGTGGTTATGTGGATCAATGTGGTTTTGGAAAATAACACATGCAATGACACTAGTGGATGAATGTGGGTTTGGAAAAGAACACATGCAATGACACTAGTGGATCAATGTGGTTTAGGAAAAGAACACATGCAATGACGCTAGTGTATCAGTGTGTCAAACCATGGTCCTAGAGACCAAAAACACATAGAAAAAGAGCTTCCACATTGCATGTTGCACTAGTGTGGTAGAAGTTGCATCACAGAATCCACTTGAATATGTGTGGTCATGTGGTTTAGGAAAAGAACACATGTAATGTGGTCATGTGGATCAATGACACTAGTGGATCAATGTGGTTTTAGGAAAAGAACACGTACAATATGGTCATGTCGATCAATTAAACTACTTGTTCAATGTGGTTTTAGAAAAGAACGCATGCAATGTGGTCATGTGGATTAGTGAAACTAGTGGATGAAAGTTGTTTTGGAAAATAACACATGCAATGACACTAGTGGATCAATGTGGTTTTAGGAAAAGAACACATGCAATGACTCTAGTGGATACATATGTCAAACCATGGTCATAGAGACAAAAAACACATAGGAAAGCATCTTCCACATTATATGTTGCACTAGTGTGGCAGAAGTTCATCACGGAATCCACTTGAGTGTGTGTGGTCTTCTGACATTCAATGTGGTTTTGGAAAAGGACACAAGCAACGACACTAGTGGATCAATGTGGTTTTAGGAAAAGAACACATCCAATGACACTAGTGGATCAATGTGGTTTAGGAAAAGAACACATGCAATGTGGTCATGTGGATCAATAATAGTAGTAGATAAATGTGGTTTTAGGAAAAGATCACATGCAATGTGATTTTAGGAACAGAACACATGCAACGTCGTCATGTGGATCAATGTGGTTTTGGAGAAGAACACATGCAATCACATTAGTGGATCAATGTGGTTTTAGGAAAAGAACACATGAAATGACTCTAGTAGATCCATGTGTCGAATCATGGTCACAAAGACCAAAACTACATAGGAAAGCAGTTTCCAGATTGCATCTTTCGCCAGGGTGATAGCAGTTGCATCACAGAATCCACTTGAGTGTGTGTTGTCATGTGGATCAATGTGGTTTTGGAAAATAACACATGCAATGACACTAGTGGATCAATGTTGTTTTAGGAAAAGAAGACATGCAATGACTCTAGTGGATCCATGTGTCAAACCTTGGTCACGGATTCCAAAAACACATAGGAAAGAAAGCTTCCACATGCAATGTTGCACCAGTGTGATAGAAGTTGCATCACATAATCCGCTGGAATGTGTGTGGTTATGTGGATCAATGTGGTTTTGGAAAATAACACATGCAATGGCACTAGTGGATGAATGTGGGTTTGGAAAAGAACACATGCAATGACACTAGTGGATCAATGTGGTTTAGGAAAAGAACACATGCAATGACGCTAGTGTATCAGTGTGTCAAACCATGGTCCTAGAGACCAAAAACACATAGAAAAAGAGCTTCCACATTGCATGTTGCACTAGTGTGGTAGAAGTTGCATCACAGAATCCACTTGAATATGTGTGGTCATGTGGTTTAGGAAAAGAACACATGTAATGTGGTCATGTGGATCAATGACACTAGTGGATCAATGTGGTTTTAGGAAAAGAACACGTACAATATGGTCATGTCGATCAATTAAACTACTTGTTCAATGTGGTTTTAGAAAAGAACGCATGCAATGTGGTCATGTGGATTAGTGAAACTAGTGGATGAAAGTTGTTTTGGAAAATAACACATGCAATGACACTAGTGGATCAATGTGGTTTTAGGAAAAGAACACATGCAATGACTCTAGTGGATACATATGTCAAACCATGGTCATAGAGACAAAAAACACATAGGAAAGCATCTTCCACATTATATGTTGCACTAGTGTGGCAGAAGTTCATCACGGAATCCACTTGAGTGTGTGTGGTCTTCTGACATTCAATGTGGTTTTGGAAAAGGACACAAGCAACGACACTAGTGGATCAATGTGGTTTTAGGAAAAGAACACATCCAATGACACTAGTGGATCAATGTGGTTTAGGAAAAGAACACATGCAATGTGGTCATGTGGATCAATAATAGTAGTAGATAAATGTGGTTTTAGGAAAAGATCACATGCAATGTGATTTTAGGAACAGAACACATGCAACGTCGTCATGTGGATCAATGTGGTTTTGGAGAAGAACACATGCAATCACATTAGTGGATCAATGTGGTTTTAGGAAAAGAACACATGAAATGACTCTAGTAGATCCATGTGTCGAATCATGGTCACAAAGACCAAAACTACATAGGAAAGCAGTTTCCAGATTGCATCTTTCGCCAGGGTGATAGCAGTTGCATCACAGAATCCACTTGAGTGTGTGTTGTCATGTGGATCAATGTGGTTTTCGAAAAGAACACGTGCAATGACAATAGTGGATCAATGTGGTTTTAGGAAAAGAACTCATGCAATGACTCTAGTGGATCCATGTGTCAAACCTTGGTCACGGAGACCAAAAACACATAGGAAAGAAGCTTCCACATGCAATGTTGCACCAGTGTGATAGAAGTTGCATCACATAATCCACTGGAATGTGTTTGGTCATGTGGATCAATCTGGTTTTGGAAAAGAACACATGCAATGACACTAGTGGATAAATGTGGGTTTGGAAAAGAACACATGCAATGACACTAGTGGATCAATTTGGTTTAGGAAAAGAACACATGCAATGACACTAGTGTATCAGTGTGTCAAACCATGGTCATAGAGACCAAAAACACATAGAAAAAGAGCTTCCACATTGCATGTTGCACCAGTGAGGTAGAAGTTGCATCATAGAATCCACTTGAATGTGTGTGGTCATGTGGTTTAGGAAAAGAACACATGTAATGTGGTCATGTGGATCAATGACACTAGTGGATCAATGTGGTTTTAGGAAAAGAACAAGTGCAATATGGTCATGTGGATCAATGAAACTACTTGTTCAATGTGGTTTTAGAAAAGAACGCATACAATGTGGTCATGTGGATTAGTGAAACTAGTGGATGAAAGTTGTTTTGGAAAATAACACATGCAATGACACTAGTGGATCAATGTTGTTTTAGGAAAAGAAGACATGCAATGACTCTAGTGGATCCATGTGTCAAACCATGGTCATAGAGACAAAAAACCTATAGAAAAGCATCTTCCACATTATATGTTGCACTAGTGTGGCAGAAGTTCATCACGGAATCCACTTGAGTGTGTGTGGTCTTGAGACATTCAATGTGGTTTTGGAAAAGGACACAAGCAACGACACTAGTGGATCAATGTGGTTTTAGGAAAAGAACACATGCAATGACACTAGTGGATCAATGTGGTTTAGGAAAAGAACACATGCAATGTTGTCATGTGGATCAATAATAGTAGTAGATAAATGTGGTTTTAGGAAAAGATCACATGCAATGTGATTTTAGGAACATAACACATGCAATGTCGTCATGTGGATCAATGTGGTTTTGGAGAAGAACACATGCAATCACATTAGTGGATCAATGTGGTTTTAGGAAAAGAACACATGAAATGACTCTAGTAGATCCATGTGTCAAATCATGGTCACAAAGACCAAAAATACATAGGAAAGCAGTTTCCACATTGCATCTTTCGCCAGGGTGATAGAAGTTGCATCACAGAATCCACTTGAGTGTGTGTTGTCATGTGGATCAATGTGGTTTTCGAAAAGAACACATGCAATGACAATAGTGGATCAATGTGGTTTTAGGAAAAGAACACATGCAATGACTCTAGTGGATCCATGTGTCAAACCTTGGTCACGGATTCCAAAAACACATAGGAAAGAAAGCTTCCACATGCAATGTTGCACCAGTGTGATAGAAGTTGCATCACATAATCCACTGGAATGTGTGTGGTTATGTGGATCAATGTGGTTTTGGAAAATAACACATGCAATGCCACTAGTGGATGAATGTGGGTTTGGAAAAGAACACATGCAATGACACTAGTGGATCAATGTGGTTTAGGAAAAGAACACATGCAATGACGCTAGTGTATCAGTGTGTCAAACCATGGTCATAGAGACCAAAAACACATAGAAAAAGAGCTTCCACATTGCATGTTGCACTAGTGTGGTAGAAGTTGCATCACAGAATCCACTTGAATATGTGTGGTCATGTGGTTTAGGAAAAGAACACATGTAATGTGGTCATGTGGATCAATGACACTAGTGGATCAATGTGGTTTTAGGAAAAGAACACGTACAATATGGTCATGTCGATCAATTAAACTACTTGTTCAATGTGGTTTTAGAAAAGAACGCATGCAATGTGGTCATGTGGATTAGTGAAACTAGTGGATGAAAGTTGTTTTGGAAAATAACACATGCAATGACACTAGTGGATCAATGTGGTTTTAGGAAAAGAACACATGCAATGACTCTAGTGGATACATAGTGTCAAACCATGGTCATAGAGACAAAAAACACATAGAAAAGCATCTTCCACATTATATGTTGCACTAGTGTGGCAGAAGTTCATCACGGAATCCACTTGAGTGTGTGTGGTCTTCTGACATTCAATGTGGTTTTGGAAAAGGACACAAGCAACGACACTAGTGGATCAATGTGGTTTTAGGAAAAGAACACATGCCAATGACACTAGTGGATCAATGTGGTTTAGGAAAAGAACACATGCAATGTGGTCATGTGGATCAATAATAGTAGTAGATAAATGTGGTTTTAGGAAAAGATCACATGCAATGTGATTTTAGGAACATAACACATGCAATGTCGTCATGTGGATCAATGTGGTTTTGGAGAAGAACACATGCAATCACATTAGTGGATCAATGTGGTTTTAGGAAAAGAACACATGAAATGACTCTAGTAGATCCATGTGTCAAATCATGGTCACAAAGACCAAAAATACATAGGAAAGCAGTTTCCACATTGCATCTTTCGCCAGGGTGATAGAAGTTGCATCACAGAATCCACTGGAGTGTGTGTTGTCATGTGGATCAATGTGGTTTTCGAAAAGAACACATGCAATGACAATAGTGGATCAATGTGGTTTTAGGAAAAGAACACATGCAATGACTCTAGTGGATCCATGTGTCAAACCTTGGTCACGGAGACCAAAAACACATAGGAAAGAAGCTTCCACATGCAATGTTGCACCAGTGTGATAGAAGTTGCATCACATAATCCACTGGAATGTGTGTGGTCATGTGGATCAATGTGGTTTTGGAAAAGAACACATGCAATGACACTAGTGGATAAATGTGGGTTTGGAAAAGAACACATGCAATGACACTAGTGGATCAATGTGGTTTAGGAAAAGAACACATGCAATGACACTAGTGTATCAATGTGTCAAACCATGGTCATAGAGACCAAAAACACATAGAAAAAGAGCTTCCACATTGCATGTTGCACCAGTGTGGTAGAAGTTGCATCACAGAATCCACTTGAATGTGTGTGGTCATGTGGTTTAGGAAAAGAACACATGTAATGTGGTCATGTGGATCAATGACACTAGTGGATCAATGTGGTTTTAGGAAAAGAACACGTGCAATATGGTCATGTCGATCAATGAAACTACTTGTTCAATGTGGTTTTAGAAAAGAACGCATGCAATGCTGGTCATGTGGATTAGTGAAACTAGTGGATGAAAGTTGTTTTGGAAAATAACACATGCAATGACACTAGTGGATCAATGTGGTTTTAGGAAAAGAACACATGCAATGACTCTAGTGGATCCATGTGTCAAACCATGGTCATAGAGACAAAAAACACATAGAAAAGCATCTTCCACATTATATGTTGCACTAGTGTGGCAGAAGTTCATCACGGAATCCACTTGAGTGTGTGTGGTCTTGTGACATTCAATGTGGTTTTGGAAAAGGACACAAGCAACGACACTAGTGGATCAATGTGGTTTTAGGAAAAGAACACATGCAATGACACTAGTGGATCAATGTGGTTTAGGAAAAGAACACATGCAATGTGGTCATGTGGATCAATAATAGTAGTAGATAAATGTGGTTTTAGGAAAAGATCACATGCAATGTGATTTTAGGAACATAACACATGCAATGTCGTCATGTGGATCAATGTGGTTTTGGAGAAGAACACATGCAATCACATTAGTGGATCAATGTGGTTTTAGGAAAAGAACACATGAAATGACTCTAGTAGATCCATGTGTCAAATCATGGTCACAAAGACCAAAAATACATAGGAAAGCAGTTTCCACATTGCATCTTTCGCCAGGGTGATAGAAGTTGCATCACAGAATCCACTTGAGTGTGTGTTGTCATGTGGATCAATGTGGTTTTCGAAAAGAACACATGCAATGACAATAGTGGATCAATGTGGTTTTAGGAAAAGAACACATGCAATGACTCTAGTGGATCCATGTGTCAAACCTTGGTCACGGATTCCAAAAACACATAGGAAAGAAGCTTCCACATGCAATGTTGCACCAGTGTGATAGAAGTTGCATCACATAATCCACTGGAATGTGTGTGGTTATGTGGATCAATGTGGTTTTGGAAAATAACACATGCAATGCCACTAGTGGATGAATGTGGGTTTGGAAAAGAACACATGCAATGACACTAGTGGATCAATGTGGTTTAGGAAAAGAACACATGCAATGACGCTAGTGTATCAGTGTGTCAAACCATGGTCATAGAGACCAAAAACACATAGAAAAAGAGCTTCCACATTGCATGTTGCACTAGTGTGGTAGAAGTTGCATCACAGAATCCACTTGAATATGTGTGGTCATGTGGTTTAGGAAAAGAACACATGTAATGTGGTCATGTGGATCAATGACACTAGTGGATCAATGTGGTTTTAGGAAAAGAACACGTACAATATGGTCATGTCGATCAATTAAACTACTTGTTCAATGTGGTTTTAGAAAGAACGCATGCAATGTGGTCATGTGGATTAGTGAAACTAGTGGATGAAAGTTGTTTTGGAAAATAACACATGCAATGACACTAGTGGATCAATGTGGTTTTAGGAAAAGAACGCATGCAATGACTCTAGTGGATCCATGTGTCAAACCATGGTCATAGAGACAAAAAACACATAGAAAAGCATCTTCCACATTATATGTTGCACTAGTGTGGCATAAGTTCATCACGGAATCCACTTGAGTGTGTGTGGTCTTGTGACATTCAATGTGGTTTTGGAAAAGGACACAAGAAACGACACTAGTGGATCAATGTGGTTTTAGGAAAAGAACACATGCAATGACACTAGTGGATCAATGTAGTTTAGGAAAAGAACACATGCAATGTGGTCATGTGGATCAATAATAGTAGTAGATAAATGTGGTTTTAGGAAAAGATCACATGCAATGTGATTTTAGGAACAGAACACATGCAATGTCGTCATGTGCATCAATGTGGTTTTGGAGAAGAACACATGCAATCACATTAGTGGATCAATGTGGTTTTAGTAAAAGAACACATGAAATGACTCTAGTAGATCCATGTGTCAAATCATGGTCACAAAGACCAAAAATACATAGGAAAGCAGTTTCCACATTGCATCTTTCGCCAGGGTGATAGAAGTTGCATCACAGAATCCACTTGAGTGTGTGTTGTCATGTGGATCAATGTGGTTTTCGAAAATAACACATGCAATGACAATAGTGGATCAATGTGGTTTTAGGAAAAGAACACATGCAATGACTCTAGTGGATCCATGTGTCAAACCTTGGTCACGGAGACCAAAAACACATAGGAAAGAAGCTTCCACATGCAATGTTGCACCAGTGTGATAGAAGTTGCATCACATAATCCACTGGAATGTGTGTGGTTCATGTGGATCAATGTGGTTTTGGAAAAGAACACATGCAATGACACTAGTGGATAAATGTGGGTTTGGAAAAGAACACATGCAATGACACTAGTGGATCAATGTGGTTTAGGAAAAGAACACATGCAATGACACTAGTGTATCAGTGTGTCAAACCATGGTCATAGAGACCAAAAACACATAGAAAAAGAGCTTCCACATTGCATGTTGCACCAGTGTGGTAGAAGTTGCATCACAGAATCCACTTGAATGTGTGTGGTCATGTGGTTTAGTAAAAGAACACATGTAATGTGGTCATGTGGATCAATGACACTAGTGGATCAATGTGGTTTTAGGAAAAGAACATGTGCAATATGGTCATGTGGATCAATGAAACTACTTGTTCAATGTGGTTTTAGAAAAGAACGCATGCAATGTGGTCATGTGGATTAGTGAAACTAGTGGATGAAAGTTGTTTTGGAAAATAACACATGCAATGACACTCGTGGATCAATGTGGTTTTAGGAAAAGAACGCATGCAATGACTCTAGTGGATCCATGTGTCAAACCATGGTCATAGAGACAAAAAACACATAGAAAAGCATCTTCCACATTATATGTTGCACTAGTGTGGCATAAGTTCATCACGGAATCCACTTGAGTGTGTGTGGTCTTGTGACATTCAATGTGGTTTTGGAAAAGGACACAACAAACGACACTAGTGGATCAATGTGGTTTTAGGAAAAGAACACATGCAATGACACTAGTGGATCAATGTAGTTTAGGAAAAGAACACATGCAATGTGGTTATGTGGATCAATAATAGTAGTAGATAAATGTGGTTTTAGGAAAAGATCACATGCAATGTGATTTTAGGAACAGAACACATGCAATGTCGTCATGTGGATCAATGTGGTTTTGGAGAAGAACACATGCAATCACATTAGTGGATCAATGTGGTTTTAGGAAAAGAACACATGAAATGACTCTAGTAGATCCATGTGTCAAATCATGGTCACAAACACCAAAAATACATAGGAAAGAAGTTTCCACATTGCATCTTTCGCCAGGGTGATGGAAGTTGCATCACAAAATCCACTTGAGTGTGTGTTGTCATGTGGATCAATGTGGTTTTCGAAAAGAACACATGCAATGACAATAGTGGATCAATGTGGTTTTAGGAAAAGAACACATGCAATGACTCTAGTGGATCCATGTGTCAAACCTTGGTCACGGAGACCAAAAACACATAGGAAAGAAGCTTCCACATGCAATGTTGCACCAGTGTGATAGAAGTTGCATCACATAATCCACTGGAATGTGTGTGGTCATGTGGATCAATGTGGTTTTTGAAAAGAACACATACAATGACACTAGTGGATAAATGTGGGTTTGGCAAAGAACACATGCAATGACACTAGTGGATCAATGTGGTTTAGGAAAAGAACACATGCAATGACACTAGTGTATCAGTGTGTCAAACCATGGTCCTAGAGACCAAAAACACATAGAAAAACAGCTTCCACATTGCATGTTGCACCAGTGTGGTAGAAGTTGCATCACAGAATCCACTTCAATGTGTGTAGTCATGTAGTTTAGGAAAAGAACACATGTAATGTGGTCATGTGGAATGTGTGTGGTCACAAAGACCAAAAATACATAGGAAAGCAGTTTCCACATTGCATCTTTCCTAGGGTGATAGAAGTTGCATCACAGAATCCACTGGAGTGTGTGTTGTCATGTGGATCAATGTGGTTTTCGAAAAGAACACATGCACTGACAATAGTGGATTAATGTGGTTTTAGGAAAAGAACACATGCAATGACTCTAGTGGATCCATGTGTCAAACCTTGGTCACGGAGACCAAAAACACATAGGAAAGAAGCTTCCACATGCAATGTTGCACCAGTGTGATAGAAGTTGCATCACATAATCCACTGGAATGTGTGTGGTCATGTGGATCAATGTGGTTTTGGAAAAGAACACATGCAATGACACTAGTGGATAAATGTGGGTTTGGAAAATAACACATGCAATGACACTAGTGGATAATTGTGGTTTAGGAAAAGAACACATGCAATGACACTAGTGTATCAATGTGTCAAACCATGGTCATAGATACCAAAAACACATAGAAAAAGAGCTTCCACATTGCATGTTGCACTAGTGTGGTAGAAGTTGCATCACAGAATCCACTTGAATGTGTGTGGTCATGTGGTTTAGGAAAAGAACACATGTAATGTGGTCATGTGGATCAATGATACTAGTGGATCAATGTGGTTTCAGGAAAAGAACACTTGCAATATGGTCTTGTGGATCAATGAAACTACTGGGTCAATTTGGTTTTAGAAAGAACGCATGCAATGTGGTCATGTGGATTAGTGAAACTAGTGGATGAAAGTTGTTTTGGAAAATAACACATGCAATGACACTAGTGGATCAATGTGGTTTTAGGAAAAGAACACATGCAATGACTCTAGTGGATCCATGTGTCAAACCATGGTCATAGAGACAAAAAACACATAGAAAAGCATCTTCCACATTATATGTTGCAATAGTGTGGCAGAAGTTCATCACGGAATCCACTTGAGTGTGTGTGGTCTTGTGACATTCACTGTGGTTTTGGAAAAGGACACAAGAAACGACACTAGTGGATCAATGTGGTTTTAGGAAAAGAACACATGCAATGACACTAGTGGATCAATGTAGTTTAGGAAAATAACTCATGCAATGTGGTCATGTGGATCAATAATAGTAGTAGATAAAGGTGGTTTTAGGAAAAGATCACATGCAATGTGATTTTAGGAACAGAACACATGCAATGTCGTCATGTGGATCAATGTGGTTTTGGAGAAGAACACATGCAATCACATTAGTGGATCAATGTGGTTTTAGGAAAAGAACACATGAAATGACTCTAGTAGATCCATGTGTCAAATCATGGTCACAAAGACCAAAAATACATAGGAAAGCAGTTTCCAAATTGCATGTTTTGCCAGGGTGATAGAAGTTGCATCAAAAAATCCACTTGAGTTTGTGTTGTCATGTGGATCAATGTGGTTTTCGAAAAGAACACATGCAATGACAATAGTGGATCAATGTGGTTTTAGGAAAAGAACACATGCAATGACTCTAGTGGATCCATGTGTCAAACCTTGGTCACGGAGACCAAAAACACATAGGAAAGAAGCTTCCACATGCAATGTTGCACCAGTGTGATAGAAGTTGCATCACATAATCCACTGGAATGTGTGTGGTCATGTGGATCAATGTGGTTTTTGAAAAGAACACATACAATGACACTAGTGGATAAATGTGGGTTTGGAAAAGAACACATGCAATGACACTAGTGGATCAATGTGGTTTAGGAAAAGAACACATGCAATGACACTAGTGTATCAGTGTGTCAAACCATGGTCCTAGAGACCAAAAACACATAGAAAAAGAGCTTCCACATTGCATGTTGCACCAGTGTGGTAGAAGTTGCGTCACAGAATCCACTTGAATGTGTGTAGTCATGTAGTTTAGGAAAAGAACACATGTAATGTGGTCATGTGGATCAATGACACTAGTGGATCAATGTTGTTTCAGGAAAAGAACACATGCAATATGGTCTTGTGGATCAATGAAACTACTGGGTCAATTTGGTTTTAGAAAGAACGCATGCAATGTGGTCATGTGGATTAGTGAAACTAGTGGATGAAAGTTGTTTTGGAAAATAACACATGCAATGACACTAGTGGATCAATGTGGTTTTAGGAAAAGAGCGCATGCAATGACTCTAGTGTATCCATGTGTCAAACCATGGTCATACAGACAAAAAACACATAGAAAAGCATCTTCCACATTATATGTTGCACTAGTGTGGCAGAAGTTCATCACGGAATCCACTTGAGTGTGTGTGGTCTTGTGGCATTCAATGTGGTTTTGGAACAGGACACAAGCAACGACACTAGTGGATCAATGTGGTTTTAGGAAAAGAACACATGCAATGACACTACTGGATCAATGTGGTTTAGGAAAAGAACACATGCAATGTGGTCATGTGGATCAATAATAGTAGTAGATACTTGTGGTTTTAGGAAAAGATCACATGCATTGTGATTTTAGGAACATAACACATGCAATATCGTCATGTGGATCAATGTGGTTTTGGAGAAGAACACATGCAATCACATTAGTGGATCAATGTGGTTTTAGGAAAAGAACACATGAAATGACTCTAGTAGATCCATGCGTCAAATCATGGTCACAAAGACCAAAAATACATAGGAAAGCAGTTTCCACATTGCATCTTTCGCCAGGGTGATAGAAGTTGCATCACAGAATCCACTTGAGTGTGTGTTGTCATGTGGATCAATGTGGTTTTCGAAAAGAACACATGCAATGACAATAGTGGATCAGTGTGGTTTTAGGAAAAGAACACATGCAATGACTCTAGTGGATCCATGTGTCAAACCTAGGTCACAGAGACCAAAAACACATAGGAAAGAACCTTCCACATGCAATGTTGCACCAGTGTGATAGAAGTTGCATCACATAATCCACTGGAATGTGTATGGTCATGTGGATCAATGTGGTTTTGGAAAATAACACATGCAATGACACTAGTGGATAAATGTGGGTTTGGAAAAGAACACATGCAATGACAGTAGTGGATCAATGTGGTTTAGGAAAAGAACACATGCAATAACACTAGTGTATCAATGTGTCAAACCATGGTCATATAGACCAAAAACACATAGAAAAAGAGCTTCCACATTGCATGTTGCACTAGTGTGGTAGAAGTTGCATCACAGAATCCACTTGAATGTGTGTGGTCATGTGGTTTAGGAAAAGAACACATGTAATGTGGTCATGTGGATCAATGACACTAGTGGATCCATGTGGTTTTAGGAAAATACCACGTGCAATATGGTCATGTGGATCAATGTAACTACTTGTTTAATTTGGTTTTAGAAAAGAACGCATGCAATGTGGTCATGTGAATTAGTGAAACTAGTGGATGAAAGTTGTTTTGGAAAATAACAGATGCGATGACACTAGTGGATCAATGTGGTTTTAGGAAAAGAACGCATGCAATGACTCTAGTGGATCCATGTGTCAAACCATGGCATAGAGACAAAAAACACATAGAAAAGCATCTTCCACAGTATATGTTGCACTAGTGTGGCAGAAGTTTATCACGGAATCCACTTGAGTGTTTGTGGTCTTGTGACATTCAATGTGGTTTTGGAAAAGGACACAAGCAACGACACTAGTGGATCAATGTGGTTTTAGGAAAAGAACACATGCAATGACACTAGTGGATCAATGTGGTTTAGGAAAAGAACACATGCAATGTGGTCATGTGGATCAATAATAGTAGGAGATAAATGTGGTTTTATGAAAAGATCACATGCAATGTGATATTACGAACATAACACATGCAATGTCGTCATGTGGATCAATGTGGTTTTGGAGAAGAACACATGCAATCACATTAGTGGATCAATGTGGTTTTAGGAAAAGAACACATGAAATGACTCTAGTAGATCCATGTGTCAAATCATGGTCACAAAGACCAAAAATACATAGGAAAGCAGTTTCCACATTGCATCTTTCGCCAGGGTGATAGAAGTTGCATCACAAAATCCACTGGAGTGTGTGTTGTCACGTGGATCAATGTGGTTTTCGAAAAGAACACATGCAATGACAATAGTGGATCAATGTGGTTTTAGGAAAAGAACACATGCAATGAATCTAGTGGATCCATGTGTCAAACCTTGGTCACAGAGACCAAAAACACATAGGAAAGAAGCTTCCACATGCAATGTTGCACCAGTGTGATAGAAGTTGCATCACATAATCCACTGGAATGTGTGTGGTCATGTGGATTAATGCGGTTTTGGAAAAGCACACATGCAATGACACTAGTGAATAAATGTGGGTTTGGAAAAGAACACATGCAATGACACTAGTGGATCAATGTGGTTTAGGAAAAGAACACATGCAATGACACTAGTGTATCAATGTGTCAAACCATGGTCATAGAGACCAAAAACACATAGAAAAAGAGCTTCCACATTGCATGTTGCACTAGTGTGGTAGAAGTTGCATCACAGAATCCACTTGAATGTGTGTGGTCATGTGGTTTAGGAAAAGAACACATGTAATGTGGTCATGTGGATCAATGACACTAGTGGATCAATGTGGTTTTAGGAAAAGAACACGTGCAATATGGTCATGTGGATCAATGAAACAACTTGTTCAATGTGGTTTTAGAAAAGAACGCATGCAATGTGGTCATGTGGATTAGTGAAACTATTGGATGAAAGTTGTTTTGGAAAATAACACATGCATTGACACTAGTGGATCAATGTGGTTTTAGGAAAAGAACACATGCAATGACTCTAGTGGATCCATGTGTCAAACCATGGTCCTAGAGACAAAAAACACATAGAAAAGCATCTTCCACATTATATGTTGCACTAGTGTGGCAGAAGTTCATCACGGAATCCACTTGAGTGTGTGTGGTCTTGTGACATTCAATGTGGTTTTGGAAAAGGACACAAGCAACGCCACTAGTGGATCAATGTGGTTTTAGGAAAAGAACACATGCAATGACACTAGTGGATCAATGTGGTTTAGGAAAAGAACACATGAAATGTAGTCATGTGGATCAATAATAGTAGTAGATAAATGTGGTTTTAGGAAAAGATCACATGCAATGTGATTTTAGGAACAGAAAACATGCAATGTCTTCATGTGCATCAATGTGGTTTTAGAGAAGAACACATGCAATCACATTAGTGGATCAATGTGGTTTTAGTAAAAGAACACATGAAATGACTCTAGTAGATCCATGTGTCAAATCATGGTCACAAAGACAAAAATACATAGGAAAGCAGTTTCCACATTACATCTTTCGCCAGGGTGATAGAAGTTGCATCACCGAATTCACTTGAGTGTGTGTTGTCATGTGGATCAATTTGGTTTTCGAAAATAACACATGCAATGACAATAGTGGATCAATGTGGTTTTAGGAAAAGAACACATGCAATGAATCTAGTGGATCCATGTGTCAAACCTTGGTCACGGAGACCAAAAACACATAGGAAAGAAGCTTCCACATGCAATGTTGCACCAGTGTGATAGAAGTTGCATCACATAATCCACTGGAATGTGTGTGGTCATGTGGATCAATGCGGTTTTGGAAAAGAACACATGCAATGACACTAGTGGATAAATGTGGGTTTGGAAAATAACACATGCAATGACACTAGTGGATCAATGTGGTTTAGGAAAAGAACACATGCAATGACACTAGTGTATCAATGTGTCAAACCATGGTCATAGAGACCAAAAACACATAGAAAAAGAGCTTCCACATTGCATGTTGCACTAGTGTGGTAGAAGTTGCATCACAGAATCCACTTGAATGTGTGTGGTCATGTGGTTTAGGAAAAGAACACATGTAATGTGGTCATGTGGATCAATGACACCAGTGGATCAATGTGGTTTTAGGAAAAGAACACGTGCAATATGGTCATGTGGATCAATGAAACAACTTGTTCAATGTGGTTTTAGAAAAGAACGCATGCAATGTGGTCATGTGGATTAGTGAAACTATTGGATGAAAGTTGTTTTGCAAAATAACACATGCATTGACACTAGTGGATCAATGTGGTTTTAGGAAAAGAACACATGCAATGACTCTAGTGGATCCATGTGTCAAACCATGGTCATAGAGAAAAAAAACACATAGAAAAGCATCTTCCACATTATATGTTGCACTAGTGTGGCAGAAGTTCATCACGGAATCCACTTGAGTGTGTGTGGTCTTGTGAGATTCAATGTGGTTTTGGAAAAGGACACAAGCAACGACACTAGTGCATCAATGTGGTTTTAGGAAAAGAACGCATGCAATGACACTAGTGGATCAATGTGGTTTAGGAAAAGAACACATGCAATGTAGTCATGTGGATCAATAATAGTAGTAGATAAATGTGGTTTTAGGAAAAGATCACAT
This sequence comes from Avena eriantha, assembly GCA_910589775.1. Lineage (NCBI taxonomy): Eukaryota > Viridiplantae > Streptophyta > Magnoliopsida > Poales > Poaceae > Avena > Avena eriantha. The sequence continues at coordinate 152,349,065 of OU342740.1, read as the reverse complement.
GCAATGTGATTTTAGGAACAGAAAACATGCAATGTCGTCATGTGCATCAATGTGGTTTTAGAGAAGAACACATGCAATCACATTAGTGGATCAATGTGGATTTAGTAAAAGAACACACGAAATGACTCTAGTAGATCCATGTGTCAAATCATGGTCACAAAGACAAAAATACATAGGAAAGCAGTTTCCACATTGCATCTTTCACCAGGGTGATAGAAGTTGCATCACCGAATTCACTTGAGTGTGTGTTGTCATGTGGATCAATGTGGTTTTCGAAAAGAACACATGCAATGACAATAGTGGATCAATGTGGTTTTAGGAAAAGAACACATGCAATGAATCTAGTGGATCCATGTGTCAAACCTTGGTCACGGAGACCAAAAACACATAGGAAAGAAGCTTCCACATGCAATGTTGCACCAGTGTGATAGAAGTTGCATCACATAATCCACTGGAATGTGTGTGGTCATGTGGATCAATGCGGTTTTGGAAAAGAACACATGCAATGACACTAGTGGATAAATGTGGGTTTGGAAAAGAACACATGCAATGACACTAGTGGATCAATGTGGTTTAGGAAAAGAACACATGCAATGACACTAGTGTATCAATGTGTCAAACCATGGTCATAGAGACCAAAAACACATAGAAAAAGAGCTTCCACATTTCATGTTGCACTAGTGTGGTAGAAGTTGCATCACAGAATCCACTTGAATGTGTGTGGTCATGTGGTTTAGGAAAAGAACACATGTAATGTGGTCATGTGGATCAATGACACTAGTGGATCAATGTGGTTTTAGGAAAAGAACACGTGCAATATGGTCATGTGGATCAATGAGACAACTTGTTTGATGTGGTTTTAGAAAAGAACGCATGCAATGTGGTCATGTGGATTAGTGAAACTAGTGGATGAAAGTTGTTTTGGAAAATAACACATGCAATGACACTAGTGGATCAATGTGGTTTTAGGAAAAGAACACATGCAATGACTCTAGTGGATCCATGTGTCAAACCATGGTCATAGAGACAAAAAACACATAGAAAAGCATCTTCCACATTATATGTTGCACTAGTGTGGCAGAAGTTCATCACGGAATCCACTTGAGTGTGTGTGGTCTTGTGACATTCAATGTGGTTTTGGAAAAGGACACAAGCAACAACAATAGTGGATCAATGTGGTTTTAGGAAAAGAACACATGCAATGACACTAGTGGATCAATGTGGTTTAGGAAAAGAACACATGCAATGTAGTCATGTGGATCAATAATAGTAGTAGATAAATGTGGTTTTAGAAAAAGATCACATGCAATGTGATTTTAGGAACATAAAACATGCAATGTCGTCATGTGCATCAATGTGGTTTTAGAGAAGAACACATGCAATCACATTAGTGGATCAATGTGGTTTTAGTAAAAGAACACATGAAATGACTCTAGTAGATCCATGTGTCAAATCATGGTCACAAAGACAAAAATACATAGGAAAGCAGTTTCCACATTGCATCTTTCGCCAGGGTGATAGAAGTTGCATCACCGAATTCACTTGGGTGTGTGTTGTCATGTGGATCAATGTGGTTTTCGAAAAGAACACATGCAATGACAATAGTGGATCAATGTGGTTTTAGGAAAAGAACACATGCAATGAATCTAGTGGATCCATGTGTCAAACCTTGGTCACGGAGACCAAAAACACATACGAAAGAAGCTTCCACATGCAATGTTGCACCAGTGTGATAGAAGTTGCATCACATAATCCACTAGAATGTGTGTGGTCATGTGGATCAATGCGGTTTTGGAAAAGAACACATGCAATGACACTAGTGGATAAATGTGGGTTTGGAAAAGAACACATGCAATGACACTAGTGGATCAATGTGGTTTAGGAAAAGAACACATGCAATGACACTAGTGTATCAATGTGTCAAACCATGGTCATAGAAACCAAAAACACATAGAAAAAGTGCTTCCACATTGCATGTTGCACTAGTGTGGTAGAAGTTGCATCACAGAATCCACTTGAATGTGTGTGGTCATGTGGTTTAGGAAAAGAACACATGTAATGTGGTCATGTGGATCAATGACACTAGTGGATCAATGTGGTTTTAGGAAAAGAACACGTGCAATATGGTCATGTGGATCAATGAGACAACTTGTTCAATGTGGTTTTAGAAAAGAACGCATGCAATGTGGTCATGTGGATTAGTGAAACTAGTGGATGAAAGTTGTTTTGGAAAATAACACATGCAATGACACTAGTGGATCAATGTGGTTTTAGGAAAAGAACACATGCAATGACTCTAGTAGATCCATGTGTCAAACCATGGTCATAGAGACAAAAAACACATAGAAAAGCATCTTCCACATTATATGTTGCACTAGTGTGGCAGAAGTTCATCACGGAATCCACTTGAGTGTGTGTGGTCTTGTGACATTCAATGTGGTTTTGGAAAAGGACACAAGCAACGACACTAGTGGATCAATGTGGTTTTAGGAAAAGAACACATGCAATGACACTAGTGGATCAATGTGGTTTAGGAAAAGAACACATGCAATGTAGTCATGTGGATCAATAATAGTAGTAGATAAATGTGGTTTTAGGAAAAGATCACATGCAATGTGATTTTAGGAACAGAAAACATGCAATGTCGTCATGTGCATCAATGTGGTTTTAGAGAAGAACACATGCAATCACATTAGTGGATCAATGTGGATTTAGTAAAAGAACACACGAAATGACTCTAGTAGATCCATGTGGCAAATCATGGTCACAAAGACAAAAATACATAGGAAAGCAGTTTCCACATTGCATCTTTCGCCAGGGTGATAGAAGTTGCATCACCGAATTCACTTGAGTGTGTGTTGTCATGTGGATCAATGTGGTTTTCGAAAAGAACACATGCAATGACAATAGTGGATCAATGTGGTTTTAGGAAAAGAACACATGCAATGAATCTAGTGGATCCATGTGTGAAACCTTGGTCACGGAGACGAAAAACACATAGGAAAGAAGCTTCCACATGCAATGTTGCACCAGTGTGATAGAAGTTGCATCACATAATCCACTGGAATGTGTGTGGTCATGTGGATCAATGCGGTTTTGGAAAAGAACACATGCAATGACACTAGTGGATAAATGTGGGTTTGGAAAAGAACACATGCAATGACACTAGTGGATCAATGTGGTTTAGGAAAAGAACACATGCAATGACACTAGTGTATCAATGTGTCAAACCATGGTCATAGAGACCAAAAACACATAGAAAAAGAGCTTCCACATTGCATGTTGCACTAGTGTGGTAGAAGTTGCATCACAGAATCCACTTGAATGTGTGTGGTCATGTGGTTTAGGAAAAGAACACATGTAATGTGGTCATGTGGATCAATGACACTAGTGGATCAATGTGGTTTTAGGAAAAGAACACGTGCAATATGGTCATGTGGATCAATGAGACAACTTGTTCAATGTGGTTTTAGAAAAGAACGCATGCAATGTGGTCATGTGGATTAGTGAAACTAGTGGATGAAAGTTGTTTTGGAAAATAACACATGCAATGACACTAGTGGATCAATGTGGTTTTAGGAAAAGAACACATGCAATGACTCTAGTGGATCCATGTGTCAAACCATGGTCATAGAGACAAAAAACACATAGAAAAGCATCTTCCACATTATATGTTGCACTAGTGTGGCAGAAGTTCATCACGGAATCCACTTGAGTGTGTGTGGTCTTGTGACATTCAATGTGGTTTTGGAAAAGGTCACAAGCAACGACACTAGTGGATCAATGTGGTTTTAGGAAAAGAACACATGCAATGACACTAGTGGATCAATGTGGTTTAGGAAAAGAACACATGCAATGTAGTCATGTGGATCAATAATAGTAGTACATAAATGTGGTTTTAGGAAAAGATCACATGCAATGTGATTTTAGGAACAGAAAACATGCAATGTCGTCATGTGCATCAATGTGGTTTTAGAGAAGAACACATGCAATCACATTAGTGGATCAATGTGGTTTTAGTAAAAGAACACATGAAATGACTCTAGTAGATCCATGTGTCAAATCATGGTCACAAAGACAAAAATACATAGGAAAGCAGTTTCCACATTGCATCTTTCGCCAGGGTGATAGAAGTTGCATCACCGAATTCACTTGAGTGTGTGTTGTCATGTGGATCAATGTGGTTTTCGAAAAGAACACATGCAATGACAATAGTGGATCAATGTGGTTTTAGGAAAAGAACACATGCAATGACTCTCGGGGATCCATGTGTCAAACCTTGGTCACAGAGACTAAAAACACATAGGAAAGAAGCTTCCACATGCAATGTTGCACCCGTGTGATAGAAGTTGCATCACATAATCCACTGGAATGTGTGTGGTCATGTGGATCAATGTGTTTTAGGAAAAGAACACATGCAATGGCACTAGTGGATAAATGTGTCAACCCATGGTCATAGAGACCAAAAAAACATAGAAAAAGAGCTTCCACATTGCATGTTGGATAAATGTGGTAGAAGTTACATCACAGAATCCACTTGAATGTGTGTGGTCATGTGGTTTAGGAAAAGAACACATGTAATGTGGTCATGTGGATCAATGACACTAGTGGATCAATGTGTTTTTAGGAAAAGAAGACGTGCAATATGGTCATGTGGATCAATGAAACAACTTGTTCAATGTGGTTTTAGAAAAGAACGCATGCAATGTGGTCATGTGGATTAGTGAAACTAGTGGATGAAAGTTGTTTTGGAAAATAACCCATGCAATGACACTAGTGGATCAATGTGGTTTTAGGAAAAGAACACATGCAATGACTCTAGTGGATCCATGTGTCAAACCATGGTCATAGAGACAAAAAACACATAGAAAAGCATCTTCCACATTATATGTTGCACTAGTGTGGCAGAAGTTCATCACGGAATCCACTTGAGTGTGTGTGGTCTTGTGACATTCAATGTGGTTTTGGAAAAGGACACAAGCAACGACACTAGTGGATCAATGTGGTTTTAGGAAAAGAACACATGCAATGACACTAGTGGATCAATGTGGTTTAGGAAAAGAACACATGCAATGTGGTCATGTGGATCAATAATAGTAGTAGATAAATGTGGTTTTAGGAAAAGATCACATGCAATGTGATTTTAGGAACATAACACATGCAATGTCGTCATGTGCATCAATGTGGTTTTGGAGAAGAACACATGCAATCACAGTAGTGGATCAATGTGGTTTTAGTAAAAGAACACATGAAATGACTCTAGTAGATCCATGTGTCAAATCATGGTGACAAAGACAAAAATACATAGGAAAGCAGTTTCCACATTGCATCTTTCGCTAGGGTGATAGAAGTTGCATCACAGAATCCACTTGAGTGTTTGTTGTCATGTGGATCAATGTGGTTTTCGAAAAGAACACATGCAATGACAATAGTGGATCAATGTGGTTTTAGGAAAAGAACACATGCAATGAATCTAGTGGATCCATGTGTCAAACCTTGGTCACGGAGACCAAAAACACATAGGAAAGAAGCTTCCACATGCAATGTTGCACCAGTGTGATAGAAGTTGCATCACATAATCCACTGGAATGTGTGTGGTCATGTGGATCAATGCGGTTTTGGAAAAGAACACATGCAATGACACTAGTGGATAAATGTGGGTTTGGAAAAGAACACATGCAATGACACTAGTGGATCAATGTGGTTTAGGAAAAGAACACATGCAATGACACTAGTGTATCAATGTGTCAAACCATGGTCATAGAGACCAAAAACACATAGAAAAAGAGCTTCCACATTGCATGTTGCACTAGTGTGGTAGAAGTTGCATCACAGAATCCACTTGAATGTGTGTGGTCATGTGGTTTAGGAAAAGAACACATGTAATGTGGTCATGTGGATCAATGACACTAGTGGATCAATGTGGTTTTAGGAAAAGAACACGTGCAATATGGTCATGTGGATCAATGAGACAACTTGTTCAATGTGGTTTTAGAAAAGAACGCATGCAATGTGGTCATGTGGATTAGTGAAACTAGTGGATGAAAGTTGTTTTGGAAGATAACACATGCAATGACACTAGTGGATCAATGTGGTTTTAGGAAAAGAACACATGCAATGACTCTAGTGGATCCATGTGTCAAACCATGGTCATAGAGACAAAAAACACATAGAAAAGCATCTTCCACATTATATGTTGCACTAGTGTGGCAGAAGTTCATCACGGAATCCACTTGAGTGTGTGTGGTCTTGTGACATTCAATGTGGTTTTGGAAAAGGTCACAAGCAACGACACTAGTGGATCAATGTGGTTTTAGGAAAAGAACACATGCAATGACACTAGTGGATCAATGTGGTTTAGGAAAAGAACACATGCAATGTAGTCATGTGGATCAATAATAGTAGTACATAAATGTGGTTTTAGGAAAAGATCACATGCAATGTGATTTTAGGAACAGAAAACATGCAATGTCGTCATGTGCATCAATGTGGTTTTAGAGAAGAACACATGCAATCACATTAGTGGATCAATGTGGTTTTAGTAAAAGAACACATGAAATGACTCTAGTAGATCCATGTGTCAAATCATGGTCACAAAGACAAAAATACATAGGAAAGCAGTTTCCACATTGCATCTTTCGCCAGGGTGATAGAAGTTGCATCACCGAATTCACTTGAGTGTGTGTTGTCATGTGGATCAATGTGGTTTTCGAAAAGAACACATGCAATGACAATAGTGGATCAATGTGGTTTTAGGAAAAGAACACATGCAATGACTCTCGGGGATCCATGTGTCAAACCTTGGTCACAGAGACTAAAAACACATAGGAAAGAAGCTTCCACATGCAATGTTGCACCCGTGTGATAGAAGTTGCATCACATAATCCACTGGAATGTGTGTGGTCATGTGGATCAATGTGTTTTAGGAAAAGAACACATGCAATGGCACTAGTGGATAAATGTGTCAACCCATGGTCATAGAGACCAAAAAAACATAGAAAAAGAGCTTCCACATTGCATGTTAGATAAATGTGGTAGAAGTTACATCACAGAATCCACTTGAATGTGTGTGGTCATGTGGTTTAGGAAAAGAACACATGTAATGTGGTCATGTGGATCAATGACACTAGTGGATCAATGTGTTTTTAGGAAAAGAAGACGTGCAATATGGTCATGTGGATCAATGAAACAACTTGTTCAATGTGGTTTTAGAAAAGAACGCATGCAATGTGGTCATGTGGATTAGTGAAACTAGTGGATGAAAGTTGTTTTGGAAAATAACCCATGCAATGACACTAGTGGATCAATGTGGTTTTAGGAAAAGAACACATGCAATGACTCTAGTGGATCCATGTGTCAAACCATGGTCATAGAGACAAAAAACACATAGAAAAGCATCTTCCACATTATATGTTGCACTAGTGTGGCAGAAGTTCATCACGGAATCCACTTGAGTGTGTGTGGTCTTGTGACATTCAATGTGGTTTTGGAAAAGGACACAAGCAACGACACTAGTGGATCAATGTGGTTTTAGGAAAAGAACACATGCAATGACACTAGTGGATCAATGTGGTTTAGGAAAAGAACACATGCAATGTGGTCATGTGGATCAATAATAGTAGTAGATAAATGTGGTTTAGGAAAAGATCACATGCAATGTGATTTTAGGAACATAACACATGCAATGTCGTCATGTGCATCAATGTGGTTTTGGAGAAGAACACATGCAATCACAGTAGTGGATCAATGTGGTTTTAGTAAAAGAACACATGAAATGACTCTAGTAGATCCATGTGTCAAATCATGGTGACAAAGACAAAAATACATAGGAAAGCAGTTTCCACATTGCATCTTTCGCTAGGGTGATAGAAGTTGCATCACAGAATCCACTTGAGTGTTTGTTGTCATGTGGATCAATGTGGTTTTCGAAAAGAACACATGCAATGACAATAGTGGATCAATGTGGTTTTAGGAAAAGAACACATGCAATGAATCTAGTGGATCCATGTGTCAAACCTTGGTCACGGAGACCAAAAACACATAGGAAAGAAGCTTCCACATGCAATGTTGCACCAGTGTGATAGAAGTTGCATCACATAATCCACTGGAATGTGTGTGGTCATGTGGATCAATGCGGTTTTGGAAAAGAACACATGCAATGACACTAGTGGATAAATGTGGGTTTGGAAAAGAACACATGCAATGACACTAGTGGATCAATGTGGTTTAGGAAAAGAACACATGCAATGACACTAGTGTATCAATGTGTCAAACCATGGTCATAGAGACCAAAAACACATAGAAAAAGAGCTTCCACATTGCATGTTGCACTAGTGTGGTAGAAGTTGCATCACAGAATCCACTTGAATGTGTGTGGTCATGTGGTTTAGGAAAAGAACACATGTAATGTGGTCATGTGGATCAATGACACTAGTGGATCCATGTGGTTTTAGGAAAAGAACACGTGCAATATGGTCATGTGGATCAATGAACAACTTGTTCAATGTGGTTTTAGAAAAGAACGCATGCAATGTGGTCATGTGGATTAGTGAAACTAGTGGATGAAAGTTGTTTTGGAAGATAACACATGCAATGACACTAGTGGATCAATGTGGTTTTAGGAAAAGAACACATGCAATGACTCTAGTGGATCCATGTGTCAAACCATGGTCATAGAGACAAAAAACACATAGAAAAGCATCTTCCACATTATATGTTGCACTAGTGTGGCAGAAGTTCATCACGGAATCCACTTGAGTGTGTGTGGTCTTGTGACATTCAATGTGGTTTTGGAAATGGACACAAGCAACGACACTAGTGGATCAATGTGGTTTTAGGAAAAGAACACATGCAATGACACTAGTGGATCAATGTGGTTTAGGAAAAGAACACATGCAATGTGGTCATGTGGATCAATAATAGTAGTAGATAAATGTGGTTTTAGGAAAAGATCACATGCAACTGTGATTTTACGAACATAACACATGCAATGTCGTCATGTGCATCAATGTGGTTTTGGAGAAGAACACATGCAATCACATTAATGGATCAATGTGGTTATAGTAAAAGAACACATGAAATGACTCTAGTAGATCCATGTGTAAAACATGGTCACAAAGACAAAATACGTAGGAAAGCAGTTTCCACATTGCATCTTTCGCCAGGGTGATAGAAGTTGCATCACAGAATTCACTTGAGTGTGTGTTGTCATGTGGATCAATGTGGTTTTCGAAAAGAACACATGCAATGACAATAGTGGATCAATGTGATTTTAGGAAAAGAACACATGCAATGAATCTAGTGGATCCATGTGTCAAACCTTGGTCACGGAGACCAAAACACATAGGAAAGAAGCTTCCACATGCAATGTTGCACCAGTGTGATAGAAGTTGCATCACATAATCCACTGGAATGTGTGTGGTCATGTGGATCAATGCGGTTTTGGAAAAGAACACATGCAATGACACTAGTAGATAAATTTTGGTTTGGAAAAGAACACATGCAATGACACTAGTGGATCAATGTGGTTTAGGAAAAGAACACATGCAATGACACTAGTGTATCAATGTGTCAAACCATGGTCATAGAGACCAAAAACACATAGAAAAAGAGCTTCCACATTGCATGTTGCACTAGTGTGGTAGAAGTTGCATCATAGAATCCACTTCAATGTGTGTGGTCATGTGGTTTAGGAAAAGAACACATGTAATGTGGTCATGTGGATCAATGACACTAGTGGATCAATGTGGTTTTAGGAAAAGAACACGTGCAATATGGTCATGTGGATCAATGAGACAACTTGTTCAATGTGGTTTTAGAAAAGAACGCATGCAATGTGGTCATGTGGATTAGTGAAACTAGTGGACGAAAGTTGTTTTGGAAAATAACACATGCAATGACACTAGTGGATCAATGTGGTTTTAGGAAAAGAACACATGCAATGACTCTAGTGGATTCATGTGTCAAACCATGGTCATAGAGACAAAAAACACATAGAAAAGCATCTTCCACATTATATGTTGCACTAGTGTGGCAGAAGTTCATCACGGAATCCACTTGAGTGTGTGTGGTCTTGTGACATTCAATGTGGTTTTGGAAAAGGACACAAGCAACGACACTAGTGGATCAATGTGGTTTTAGGAAAAGAACACATGCAATGACACTAGTGGATCAATGTGGTTTAGGAAAAGAACACATGCAATGTAGTCATGTGGATCAATAATAGTAGTACATAAATGTGGTTTTAGGAAAAGATCACATGCAATGTGATTTTAGGAACAGAAAACATGCAATGTCGTCATGTGCATCAATGTGGTTTTAGAGAAGAACACATGCAATCACATTAGTGGATCAATGTGGTTTTAGTAAAAGAACACATGAAATGACTGTAGTAGATCCATGTGTCAAATCATGGTCACAAAGACAAAAATACATAGGAAAGCAGTTTCCACATTGCATCTTTCGCCTAGGGTGATAGAAGTTGCATCACCGAATTCACTTGAGTGTGTGTTGTCATGTGGATCAATGTGGTTTTCGAAAAGAACACATGCAATGACAATAGTGGATCAATGTGGTTTTAGGAAAAGAACACATGCAATGAATCTAGTGGATCCATGTGTGAAACCTTGGTCACGGAGACCAAAAACACATAGGAAAGAAGCTTCCACATGCAATGTTGCACCAGTGTGATAGAAGTTGCATCACATAATCCACTGGAATGTGTGTGGTCATGTGGATCAATGCGGTTTTGGAAAAGAACACATGCAATGACACTAGTGGATAAATGTGGGTTTGGAAAAGAACACATGCAATGACACTAGTGGATCAATGTGGTTTTAGGAAAAGAACACATGCAATGACACTAGTGTATCAGTGTGTCAAACCATGGTCCTAGAGACCAAAAACACATACAAAAAGAGCTTCCACGTTGCATGTTGCACCAGTGTGGTAGAAGTTGCATCACAGAATCCACCTGAATGTTGTGGTCATGTGGTTTAGGAAAAGAACACATGTAATGTGGTCATGTGGATCAATGGACACAAGTGGATCAATGTGGTTTTAGGAAAAGAACACGTGAAATAGGTCATGTGGATCATGAAGACTACTTGTTCAATGTGGTTTTAGAAAAGAACGCATGCAATGTGTCATGTGGATTAGTGAAACAGTGGATGAAAGTTGTTTTGGAAAATAACACATGCAATGACACTATGGATCATATGTTTGTATATGGTTTTTAGCAAAGTAATACATGTAATGACTCTAGTGGAATCCCATGTGTCAATGGTCATGAGACAAAATACATAGGAAGATTCAACAACATGCCGGTGTAGAAGTTACAAAATCGTGACATTCAATGTGGTTTTGGAAATGGACACAAGCAACGACACTAGTGGATCAATGTGGTTTTCGGAAAAGAACACATGCAATGACACTAGTGGATCAATGTGGTTTAGGAAAAGAACACAGCAATGTGGTCATGTGGATCAATAATAGTAGTAGTAAATGTGGTTTTAGGAAAAGATCACATGCAAGTGATTTTACGAACATAACCCATGCAATGTCGTCATGTGCATCAATGTGGTTTTGGAGAAGAACACATGCAATCCATTAATGGATCAATGTGGTTATAGTAAAAGAACACATGAAATGACTCTAGTAGATCCATGTGTAAAACATGGTCACAAAGACAAAAATACGTAGGAAAGCAGTTTCCACATTGCATCTTTCGCCAGGGTGATAGAAGTTGCATCACAGATTCACTTGAGTGTGTTTTGTCATGTGGATCAATGTGGTTTCGAAAAGAACACATGCAATGACAATAGTGGATCAATGTTGATTTAGGGAAAGAACACATGCAATGAATCTAGTGGATCCATGTGTCAAACCTTGGTCACGGAGACCAAAACACATAGGAAGAAGCTTCCACATGCAATGTTGCACCATGTGTGATAGAAGTTGCATCACATAATCCACTGGAATGTGTGTGGTCATGTGGATCAATGCGGTTTTGGAAAAGAAACATGCAATCACTAGTAGATAATTTTGGTTTGGAAAAGAACACATGCAATGACACTAGTGGTCAATGTGGTTAGGAAAAGAACACATGCAATGCCACTGTGTATCAATGTGTCCAAACCATGGTCATAGAGACCAAAAAACACATAGAAAAAGAGCTTCCACATTGCCATGTTGCACTAGTGTGGTAGAAGTTGTCATCATAGAATCCACTTCAATTGTGTGGTCATGTGGTTTAGGAAAAGAACACATGTAATGTGGTCATGTGGATCAATGACACTAGTGGATCAATGTGGTTTTAGGAAAAGAACACGTGCAATATGGTCATGTCGGATCAATGAGACAACTTGTTCAATGTGGTTTAGAAAAGAACGCAATGCAATGTGGTCATGTGGATTAGTGAAACTAGTGGACGAAAGTTGTTATGGGAAAATAACACATGCAATGACACTAGTGGATCAATGTGGCTTTTAGGAAAAGAACACATGCAATGACTCTAGTGGATTCATGTGTCAAACCATGGTCATAGAGACAAAAAACACATAGAAAAGCATCTTCCACATATATGTTGCACTAGTGTGGCAGAAGTTCATCACGGAATCCAACTTGAGTTGTGTGTGGTCTTGTGACATTCAATGTGGTTTTGGAAAAGACACAAGCAACGACACTAGTGGATCAATGTGGTTTTAGGAAAAGAACACATGCAATGACACTAGGTGGACAATGTGGTTTAGGAAAAGAACACATGCAATGTATGTCATGTGGATCAATAATAGTAGTACATAAATGTGGTTTTTAGGAAACAGATCACATGCAATGTGATTTAGGAACAGAAAACATGCAATGTCGTCAGTGCATCAATGTGGTTTTAGAGAAGAAACACATGCAACACATTAGTGGATCAATGTGGTTTTAGTAAAAGAACACATGAATGACTGTAGTAGATCCATGTGTCAAATCATGGTCACAAAGACAAAAATACATAGGAAAGCAGTTTCCACATGATCTTTCGCCAGGGTGATAGAAGTTGCATCACCGAATTCACTTGAGTGTTGTTGTCATGTGGATCAATGTGGTTTCGAAAAGAACACATGCAATGACAATAGTGGATCAATGTGGTTTTAGGAAAGAACACATGCAATGAACTAGTGGATCCATGTGTGAAACCTTGGTCACGGAGACCAAAAACACATAGGAAGAAGCTTCCACATGCAATTTTGCACCAGTGTGATAGAAGTTGCATCACATAATCCAGGAATGTGTGTGGTCATGTGGATCAATGCGGTTTTGGAAAAGAACACATGCAATGACACTAGTGGATAAATGTGGTTTGGAAA